>JANZLQ010000089.1:16709704-16797315 GCA_026212715.1 Elanus axillaris
TGCCCCCCTTCACACACAGCAACTTTACCCTTGCTCACTGAACCAACCAACAAAAAAAAGCTGCTCTTTGGAAGGTGACCTTATGGTAGGTGACACAATTTTCTGTTGGAAGCTGGTTACTCAGAATCATGCTGGTGGACTCATCGAAGGAGTTTTTAGCTACGTGGCCCTTTTATTAACATAACTGAAGGAAAGCACTCTGAACATGCACCATGATGTTCTTGGCCTGTAGATGGTGCACTTGCACTGCTGAAAAAATCCACAAGTGCCTGCTGACCCCTTCCCGGCAATTTCCAGCAATTTTTACACTGGGAAATACTTGTCCCATGTGGTCTACTGTGGCATTCCGTTAAAAAAAAAAATAAATAAAAAGGAAGAAAAGAAAAGGAGGAAGAAAAAAAAAAAGCCGAAGTCCAAAGACAGAAAGCTGGAGCTTGGCAAGCTCTACCCAAATCTACATTCTCATGCCCTGCAGCTGCATGCTGGCTGTGTATGCATGTGAAGACATGCAATGAATACCATCTCTGTGAAGTACAGATACATTTGCTAGACTTGCTGCTATTAAGGCTCTTCAGTGAAGTTAAAACATAGTCACCTTGAAAAGGTCTAACGGCTTCCAGGCAGCCAAACAGATCCACTTCTGGATCTTCTGTGGGTGGTTTTTTCTTTGGCTGGTTTGTTGGTTAGAGTTGGGTTTTTTTACTATTTATTAATAACAAAGTCCTGTGGAACTGCTTTTATTTCACTTACCATCAACTTTCTAGTACAAATCATGAGCCAGTTTCTTCATTCAAATGAAATCTATCATCCCCTTTTAGCATTACACTAGAATTAGGACACCTCTTTTAGAAAAATGGATTGGTTCTAGGAGAAATGGGCCGGAAACACAGAAATCTTTACACTACATTGAACCAGGTTTATTTGGTCCACTGTCATATCTGTTCATGACTATCACAAGCTCTTTGGTGACGGTAGGCAAAAAATGTTGTAGAAAGTAATTGAGAAAACCCTTGCATAGTTCAGGAATCATCTTCCTACAACCATTCAGGAATTATCTTCCTACAGCCCACTATGGCAGAAAGGACTCGGACATAAGGGCAGAAGTCTGTACTTCTTACAGGAAGAGTGTATTTCCAAGAGAAGCTGTGGTCTTACATCCCACTCAGAGAAACACTTGTGCCTGGGTAACATTAACACTTAAAGACTCATATGAGACTCTAAATCAAATACATACTTTCAAGACTTTCACTCTGTTCACTGATACGACTTCAAAATTTACTTTCTTTTTGAAGGGTGAATGTTGGAAATACAGTGTGTGTTGTGAATGCCCCCCCCTTTTTTTGTGTGTGTGTAAAGCAACCAAAAGCACATAGTGACTGAGCTCCATTATAACAGTACATGCTATCATCTGAGTAACACAGGTAAGCTAAAGCTATGCTCTATCTACACTTTGAAGCAAATCTTTTTGTCCAAGTTTCCAAGTGCCTTTCTGCTTACTTCTTTTGGACAAACCCACTGGGGAACAAGATGCGATCCTTCTCTTCCTCATCGTCAAAGTTCCTGCCTTGCCTGCTTTCACTCCACCGGACAGCTGATGCATGAGAAACCTCTTGCCAGCTCATATCTGTGGAATAATAAATTTACCTGATCACTTTGTGTTGCTGATCAAAGCAAGAACTGCATTCTAAAAGCAGAAATGTGATCTGAGGACAGTGTAAGCCCCACCAAGCATAAGCTAAGTATTTTAACATCTGGAAGTGGATTTTAAAAGCTCTTCAGCAAAGCCCAGGTATTTTAGGGATGAAGGTGTCAAGGAATGAGATTTTAGAAAGCTCTCACTATAGGGACCCAACCTTGCAACCACCTAAAAGCTGTCCAACTGGTTTGCTCATTTGTTCATTTACTTAAGGCTGTAAAGTTTAAGGCCTATGTAGCAGAAAACAAGAGAGAAGCTGCTCTTACAAGTCAGTAGCTGCTCTGCATGTTAATCAAAGCACATGGAACAGAGATGCTATGAGAAATTAATCTACTGCCAGCAAATAGCATAGAAATAGAGGAAGAAATTGATTGTTTTAGATAATTCTCAGTATCCTAAACTATCACTGATTTGAAAATGCTCAAAACAGGCACATTGCTTGTTTAATATCCCTTTCTTACCCCAAGTTACACTGGAGAATGCCACAGAAGTCCCCCTCTCCATTTACCAGCCCTACTACAGGCAAGACCCATCAGCCTCTGGTATTTAAACAGAATTGATTATGACAGAGAAAAGGCCATTGCTAAGCAGGGAAAAAATTTCCATCCGCTTTAGCATTAAAAGATGTCTCTCAGATGGACAACTCTACCAAAATAACTCATCGTATCTTACATCTGTTTTGCTAAATTTGGCAAACCCTAACATGGAGAGCTCAACCAGTGCAGATCTACATGCAGACATGCCCCAGTGCTGTGCAGCCGTGCCAGAGATGAGAACAAGTCCCACAAATGGAGGCCACAAAAGCTAGAGAGATTCACCCCATCTGCTGACATGCCAGATGTCCAGGCTCTGGCTCTCCAGCATGTTCTTTTTACACGTCCCGAGGAGCAATGTGCACACCTTCCCCTCCTGTTCTCAGCACAGAAGTAACAGACCCAATCTCTGCACACTTCCCACCTTCATCCAGCCCTACTCGGGAGAAGGAAGAGAGGAATAATGCCAGTAAGGCAGGTGTGGTGCTAGACAAGTTGCTTTCCTGGAGTTTAGGAGGAAGGGTCTCTAAACAGAGTCCTATAAGCAGTAGCGTGGGTGAAGGAAAAGCAGAGGTACACAGTGCCACTCCACTTACCCCTCCAAAGCATCCAACTCCACAGTCTGCAGGAATCTGAAGGACCAGGAGAGCAACAGGGGACAACACACTGCTGCAGGGACTGGAGAATTGCTGCAAGTGAGTATATCCAAATGCAGCACTGCAACTGATTCAACTGAACTCTGAAACTGTGGCTATGCATCTACAGGCCCTTGGGGATGGGAAAGGGGAGGGGCATCTTCACAAAAATTGCACCTAGGACTTTTAATTTATGTAGTAATTACTAGTACACATTTTTCTCTTAAAAGAAGACAAAATTTTCCATAAAAATTAAAGAGCAAGAAACAGTCATGACCCTAAAGCAGCCACTGAAAGCCAAGTCCTAAAAATACTTTTCTTATTTCCTTTTGATTTCCTTTCATTTTCTTACTTTCTTCATATTTGAGCATGATGCAGAGATGAATCTGAGCTACAGCCTTTTCATGTAATCCCAGCATAACCATCAGATTCAAACTTGGACCCAAACTTCCTTCTATTTTGATCTACAACTTCCAGAGATTGGGTGGGAGAGGGCAAGGAGTCATATGCCTGGAACACAGCAGGAACCTACAACTTGAAGTGTCTTTCCAAGATACCATTTGCTCAACCCACCCGAACATACCCTGGTGTGCCCATGGGGAAAAGGAGAGCAGTTTCACAAACTACCTCCTATACTTTCTCCAGCAAGAGTTCAGAGATGTCAGAATCACTCCAAAACAAGTGCTCTGCACGCTCTCAGTTTATGTCACAGGAGAACTACAAGTAAATAATTAAAGTCTTACTGAAATCAGTAGCCAGATCTGATAATAGAAATCCAAAGCAGAACCAGAAGGGAAGGGAAAGAATTAATTCATCATTAGAAAACAACACACAACCTTCTCTAACTAACCTAGTGGCAGGAGGCAAAGTGATTAAATAAAAACAAGCAATGCTGAATAGTAAAGATACAAAAACGATGCAAAGAAAACCACTATTGTTTAAATGATGGACTCACAACCTGAAAGCAGATACATTATTTATTTCAACTATTTATGTCCTTTTTTATTCCCTTTTGGCTCTGATTTTCTGTCACTGGCAAGTTACAGGGTTATTAATAATGCATAGCAATGAATAATATATCCACGGTCACACCAACTGAATTTTATCTGTCTGCACAGCCCAGCAAGTATTTATAAATTTATTATACTTGGGGCTTTTTCTGAATGGTAGCTAAGACCTGTATACAAAGACTAGTTCAAACCTATAAAACAGTAAAAATATTTTGAAGTCATTTCTGGAGAAATAGCAAACATGGAAGTAGTCAGTTGTCAATTTCAGTTCACTCAGCTGCCAGGAGGCATGAATCAAAGCACCAGAACTTTGGTTAGAAAGTCCCATACAGAATACCTCCTCTGTCATTCAAACAGTCTCTTGGAGCCACAACTTGCAAGAACATTTTCAACTGTTTGAATTTATTACAGAAAATGAACACCCACACAAACCATACAATCCACCAAATTCCATCTTCTCCTGCACTTGAAACAGAGTTTTGTGACACCAAAAGAGCTTCTCAGGAATGTGGGAAGTGCCATTCTTTTAAAGGCTTGTTCCACACAATACCATCCAGCATCATTATGAAGCTTGGGGGCAGAAGAATCCCCAAAAAAGTTGCCCAAGGTCATGCTAGAGAGTGACCCTTAAAAGTACACAGTTAACTCCTGAGCAGCTCAGGTTTCCTAAGCACTTCCATAGAAGATAAAATCCAATATGGAGAATACCATATTCATTCATGTAAAAGCAACATCATGTGACCATACTTACATGTCCATTGCCAAAAAAGAAGTTAAGTATACAATAAGAACACAAAATAGAGACATCCTAGCGTTAGAAGGTGGAATTCAGATATAAAAAGGACTACCAACCTAGCACTGTACCAATGCTTATTATTATTAGCAAAGTTGTAAATCAATCTCTTCTGAACATCTACCTATGAGAAAACCACAGGATGGAGTAACACACGTAGTCTGGTCTCTGTCTAGTTCAAGTGTAGTCCCAGAGAGAGTTGGTCACAGCCACAGAATTAACTACACACCTTAAAAGCAAATAGATTCAGCAAGCTGATCTGATAAGAACAAATTTTTGAGTCTTTTTGGTGAGGTTGGTTTGTGCCAGGCCAACTTTCTGAAGAGGCTGATTCTAAGGCCACATCTTCACTACATGCAACAGGAAGAAACACAGTGGGAGCACATGAATTAAAAAAAAAAAATATCTATCTATCTGTAGTGGAAGGGCAGAGAGGAGGTGGTGGGATGGGACTAAGCTTATTTTCCACAGCTGCTGAATATTACGAAAAATTAGATGCAATGTAGAAGTAAAACTTTAAAGTAAGGAATTAAATGAAGCAAGCGTGTAGTTGTTACTGAGAATACAAATGAACTTCTTGATGCCTGAGCCAAGTCACTGTATTAACAACTATTAGTTCCATTAAAGCTGTAAATAAGCAGTCTAGAAAACCTCCCTATGTATTCCTCTGGTGCCGTGCAGTTCACATTCTAAGTATCTGCTGAGCAGTCCCCCCCTATTATTTAAACACCTCTGAATACAGTACAGCAAAGTATGATCACATTCCAGAACTGCATCAACTCCCTGCTATGAAATACAGAGAGAAAGACTCCTGAGCTAACTGTCATTGAATTGTGAGTTAATTAATGAGGAGAGGAGCAAATTATAAGATCAAGCACAAGACTACCAACAAATTTCAAACTTACCAGTTATGACACATTGTCATGAGTGTGCAGAAACAATATTTATTTGAACAGTTGAAAAGCAGAGGGAAGTAACTTAACAGAGATCCGGGGTCCTTCTGCTGCTTTAAGGTCAACAGAGAAATAATTTGTGACCGAGCTAAATGTTGCTTACCTGCAAGAAGAGCACTCCATCAATAGGCGTCAGCTTCCAAGCATTTTCTGAGACCAGATCCAGAAGAGGTGTCCACTTTCTCTGTTATCACAGAGCCTGTAATGATAAACAGAGCTCAGTCTAATCAGCAGTTTCAAGGTAATAATTTCACACCACTTGGCTGAAGCAGAACTTCACAGCTCATCAGGTAGTAAGCAGAAAAATGACTTTTGTCCTAAATTAGTTTCTGTTCCCCTAGTGAAGATACCAGCAAAACCCATGTCATCAGGTTTTACCGGAGGCCTGTCTAGTGCAGAGGCCATGCACAGGAAAGGATTTCATTATGGAGCTCAACACTCACACTGACCAGTGACTATGAATTCTCACTTTTGCTCATCAGTGCTCCGCAATATACTAAAATACAGCATTACGTATAACAGCCTCTGTATGCATTCCTTAATACAAGACATATATATGGTCTGTGCACAATAAATGGAGCATGTGTTCAGTTGTAACACAGCAAATAAAAAGCCCAGGTTACCTCTGACAGTCTCTATCTTACGCTGCAGGCACAGAGACACCTTGCTAACAGCTGTGCTACCTGAAAACGTTCCCATCCTGTGTTTATTTTTTCTGCAGTTTAACCAAAATAAAGGTGCTCACGTAAAACACTTCAGGCAAAGCCTGCCTGGTTTGAATCACTCCGTTAAGGCAGGGGCAGGTTAGGAAACTCCATGCAAACCACTCTAACCTGTAGGGATACCAAGTCCTGCAACTACTCCTTTGGCAAACAGCATGGGTAAGTATGACCTGATCTGTAAACGGTTAAGTTAGCCACGGCCTTCAATAAAATCATTACCCCTCCATGATCCCTACAGCTCTCAGCACTGATTTTTAAAAAAATATTTATATTTAAATCTAAACCAGTCACATTTAAACTGACCATGGGTGGGCTTGTCACTTTAACAGATAGTAAGCTTCTGGAATAAAAAGCTGTGAATTACAAAAAGTTCAATCCTGCAAGGAGCTACATGCTGCGGCTCAGTCATTGTAAAGCTATTCAGTATGTACCACCACATGAACAGCTATATTGAAATTGAAATATCCTACCCTGGTTATTCTGCTCTGACAGCGTGTGGTAGAAGCAGAATCCACAGACTCTGAGATTCATGAAGTTAACGAACAAAGCACAAGTCTGTTCCTTGTACAGTTAAAGCATGCCATACAGTGGTACACAGCTATCTTGGAAAATAATAATTATTAGCCTGCAAGAATAAAAATTGAATACTACTGCTCTAGACCTTTTCCATACCAAAGGTAGCAGACAAGTTGTGGCTCTGCTTACATTAGTATCCAAAACCAGTAGGGAATATCTAGAGAAAAAAAACCAGATGCATAGTAAATTCTCTGAAAATTGGCTGTAGTTCTAGCTTGCCTCTGTAACACTGGCACTCTATTACCTCTTAAAAATCTAGTGCAGCAAGTCCAAAGCTACACATGTAGTCAGACTCCTATAGACATCAACTTTGACAACAGGGAGGGATGTCAGGGCATTCTGGGCATCAGAGAAAAGCCCAGGCTCAAGCCAAGACAGAGGCTTTGCCAATTCCAGCCTCTTCCCACCCACAGAAGGGGGGGTGCCTTGGGGCCCCTCACTCAATTTCTTGCAAATGCTATAATCTCAACAGCACAGCATGGGATTTGGCTCCAGGGGCAGAAGAGGTGAATGTAAGAGCCAAGCTTTCAGGTACAGCCTGAAACATGCAATGGCCAGGAGATCTGCACTCCCCCACCTTGGGTCATGCTCTGACAGCTGCTCTTGCCAGCATAGAAAGGCATGTTTGTGAACTGTTCTGTTCCATCCCAAAGGTACAGAAAGGCAGGTTTCATACAGAGTGAAATCGTTCCTGACAATTTAAATAGCTTTTGGATCAGCACCTTATTTTCCAAGAAACACAAACACTTGTCTCAGACTATTTAAGAGAGCAGAACCCAAAATTAAATGAATGGGAGAGAAGAGCTTCCTAAATCCTAGCTTGTAAGACCTGACACAATGCTCAGGTGCTGAACAGAGACAGTAAGTTTCCCAACAGTGCTACGAAGAAAACCACCCAATTCTGCACTATACTGTGCACAGTATCCAAGGCCCCTTTGTGTAACTGACTCAAAGCTGAACTATATCTTCCTATGCAGAGCATGAAATCAAAAGGGTTTACTCAGGCTTTATGCCAGGTACCTTGCTCTATATGTAAGCATCAGACTACACTGACAAAGTTTTTCAGACACCCTCAATATGTAGATGGATTTAGGATCTCATTTTCAGTACTGGACTTCCACTTTCTTCCCTTAGTGGTGGGCCAAGTTCACATGGCTCTGTGCACTTGAGTACTTCGAGAGCAGCATCACAGTTGCTCAGCAGCTTATGGATGGGCAGACAGGCTTCCAGACAGGTTAGTTACTCAATCTATTTTTAAATACTCTTTTCCTTCTTCCCCCTCCATCCTTTTTCAGAGCAGAGCTGTTTTCCTCCCTCTTGGACGGAAGCACAGGGAGGCACTCATGCGTGCACACATCTAGCAGCTAACTGTGCGTGATTCCCGCTGGCAGACATGTCAGGACCTCAGTGTTTTTATGTCTGAGATGTCAGTCCGCAAAAGGTTCTTATACCTGTATAGAGCCCCTTCAAAATTCCAACCCAAGAAATATTCATTACAAATCAAACGCATTTTCTTTTCAGTTCTCATTCCCAGCCGGGGTTTTTTTGAGAGAAGCCCGAGACAAAGGTTGGCCCTGGTCTTCCACAAGATCACATGCAGATTTACTGAAGATTTCTGAAAAAAAATTCAAGTCCTGCAGCAAAACACATCACCTCTCCCTGGCCTCAGAAAACACACAGCTTAACACGATGTCCTCTGTCTGCACCGCGCATCAGTCTACAAGCTCCTCATTAGCATTATTGTGGGAAATTACCTGATCTGGAAAGGAGGATTACTCCTTGGAGCTGCAACCAGAGCAGATCACTTTCCTTCTCACCAGCACACTTCTGACCAGGGAAGCAGGAGTAATTTCTCAGCTCTCTTTCCCTTTTTAAGTATGCTTACTAATGTCCTAGTTGGGCAAAATTCTTTGAGGACTGAACACAAGGCTCTGTGTTTTGAAGTCTGGCAACAACTAGTAGGTACTGATACTTCCTCAGGGCTCCCAGGCAGAAGCCCTGAATTACTGGTTACTTGTGAGCCTTCAGCTGGAACAGCCTCACACGATGCAAGTGAAAATGCTCTCCAATACATTCCGGAGTCCCACAAAACAGGGAAGTGCACCAGCACTTTGTCTTGTCACCATGTCACTAATGAGATACAAGCATGGCAGGTATTGCACAGAGCAGCACCAAAGGGAGAGGCAATCAGAAAGACAGGGTATGGAAAGAGTAGTCCCTACTGAACCGTTGCCTTTGAGACCAGGTACTGCCTAATCCTTACTTAAACCCTGGCTCCCTTCCTCTCCCACAGGAAGCAGGCTCACTTTACCTTTCAAAAAAATCACTTATTCCCCTGACTTCTGTATGGGCTTTGTCCAGGAGAGTCAATCTGGATTGGTAATTCCTTCAATGCTGCATGCTGTGCCAAGTCTAACTCAGTAAAGCATGGGGTAATTAAAAGGAGCAGATAATTTTGATTGAAAGGCAATGAAACATGAGCTTTGAAAGGAACAAGGAAAGATTCATTTCTAAGAAGCTTTGCTGTGATAAGGAACTCAAAATAAGCAGGTAGCTTGCAGTAGGATAATGTGCTGTTGAATACACTGGTTTCTGTAGACAGCACGCTGACAGCTGCAAAAGCTTTGCACTCCTCACAGAGAACATGCATGTAACAGAACAGACTCACCTTTGCTCCATCACTTCTTCATTTGCAATTGAAAAGGTACACAGGTCTGGCTCCCCATCCCTTTTATCAGCAGCCACAAATGAACATGACTACTGAAACAGTCCATATATGGACATGGACTTTAATTCTTGAAAAAAATGTGGAAGCAATCTATTTTTCTGCAGCTTCACAACTAAAACTCCTGCTGCTGGAGCTGTTAGGACTTCCCAGCTTGATTACTACAGCCTCTCCTCCCCAGGCTCTCCCACACCCACGCTGCCCTCTCCTATCCGTAGGGAGAGCTGCTGCCCACAGCTTACTCAGCCTCTGACCAGATGACTTCTCCCTTCCCTTTCCACAACTCCCTTTATCCTGTACCATATTCAAACTTGTTGCTCTAAATCCCAGGATCAAGCACAATTTTACCTCCCTCAAACTGCCCTCTGTCACATCCCACCCTCTGCCCAGCTAAGAATACGCCCCTTTCTTTAAGTCACCCAGGCCTTCTCCCGTCTTGCAAAAAGCAATCCAGATGGACATTTTAAGACCTGGTCCACAATAAGTTTCTTTGTAACAGCTTACTAAAAATCATACCATAATGCTTATAAAGAAGATAGATGGATTTTGGGTAAATGTTTAATTAACTATGCTATCTCCAGTACTTTCAATCCCAGGATTTTAAAATTATGTAAAAAATTCTTTACCACCCATCTAAGTTTTGCATCCTTAGGGTGTCAGAAATCCTCTGCAACTTCAGGATCTAAAAAAAGAAGAAGAAAAAAATCCTATTCGGCTTTAGGTAAATTATTACAACTTCCTTTTTTATCATATGCTTCTACATACTGAAGTAGAAGGGGAAAAAGAAGACAAAAAACTCCTGCTAAATTGGTGCCAGCAGCACTGTGAGAGGCACAGATCCCCCTCTACCTCTCATTAAGTTTTTACATCATACTTGTGCTCATTCCTCAAACCTAGCTTGCTCTAGCACTGTTAAGAGATCTGGAGATGCAAACCAAGAAATTCCTATGGCTGTTACAGCGGGTCAGTAGTTTTCAACTGCATGCGGGATAGGGATATGGGGTGAGCCTCTGCAGACTTAAAAAGATTTCTCTGTAGACACCAGCTGCTACAAGAAGTTCACTTCCAGCTCCCTGAGATATCCCACATTTTAAAAAAAGACTTCATCAAAATAATGAAAATTCCCTTCCAATGCTACCAGAACAACAGTGGATGTCCCCACAGACAGAAGCCTTGGATCCAGTGCATCTGCTAGTAATGGAAATGAATTCTGATATTTCAGCCCAGGTCTCCCACCAACACCCAAGAAAAGTCTTGGCCATCCTCCCCCAGGTCTTCCCCTGATCTAACAGCACAGTCAGAGAGCATGACCTACCCCCTGCACCATGTGTGTGCTCATAGTGTATTCAAAGCATGGAGGGGCTTTCCCAAGTGGAAGTCCATGAACATATTATTGAGGCAGCTCTATGGCTAGAGAAGAGACACTCTACACCACGTCCAGCAAGCAGCAGTGCAGGCAGGAGACAGTGGCTGCAAGAGGAAGAGTGCCCTGGGGTTCTCCCCCAAATATCCAAATTCCCTCCCCTCTGTGATAAGTCCTGTCTGATGCTCCTCTCTTGGAAGGACACCGTCAGGAGAACGTGTGGACCTAACCCTCCACAGCTCCTGCACTGCAGCACTTGTTTGGCAGCACTGCTCAGAGCACAGCAATTAAGAGGCACTCAAAATTATCTTCTGCTTTAAAGTCAGTAACTGGTATTCAGTCAGGTCCTAATGATATTCAGTCAGCTCCTAATATCCTCCTCTATCTAGAGCATAAATCAGAACTCATAATCATCTGGGTATAATTGCCTATGAAATTCCAAGCTGTAGTTTCAACTCTCTACCTGTGTGAAACAGAGTGTAACCTTGGGAAGTTTTTACTCAAAGAAAAGAAACTACTATTTTGTACACTTACAAAAACTTCACCTCGCAATATGAAAAAGTTTTGGGGGAGGAGAGAGAACTGTCCATCTGGAGATAATAATAAATCTAACAAGAGACAGAAATTCTAAGATCAAAGACAGAACATCATTATATTAGGAAAAATGACTAATTAACTTGTGAGAAAAATCTTGTGATTCATGCACCTTAATGGATTTTGAGAGTTCAATCTTCCCCATCAGTGTCATCAAATCATTGTCCCCTCAAAAACTGTGGCTTATTCCCTGCTCTGTAGGGTCAGGAAAGCATGATAGAATAATTGGGTATTTAAACAGGGTAACAATAATTTTAAGGAGGAATTTTGTATTTTTTACATGCCCCAATAGGCCATTTTTAAAAATACTTAAGGAAAACCTTTTGAGTTAGTAACATTCACTTTTGGGGGGCCTAAATGTAGATCTGACAAGATCATTATTTAATGTCTCATTATTTATTCTTAATGAGACAGGTTTGCAGGTCCTCGCACCATTAACAGCGACAAACTCCTAATCTTACCTTACTGTTAATGCAAAGATTATGGATTATGCCATAGCCCATGGGTGAGGCAAAATCAGCTCTCCTTTCTCATGATTTAAGTTAGTGTCCTGAGGTAGGTTCTCACTGTGTTTCATGTTTTCATGGCACAAGGAGAGCATACTTGATGAAGTAGTATACAAATGCTACAGCATTTCAGAATAGTAAGATACATGAAAACCTATAGCATTTATTATGTATCAAAACCCCCAGACAAGACAGGTCTTTCTGTCGGTTTTTTTTTTTTTGGTTGGTTGGTTTTTTTAAGCCAGAAGCTCCGCAGAGAGGGGAAATAACTGAGTTCTTACACAGATGAGAAAAACACCCCTCCAAGGTCAGTGTTTTAAACAAGTTTCCCTGCAATTTATTTTATCACAGACGACCATCTCTGCCAGCAGTCTGTGTATCAGCCTGCTTTGGCATATTTCCAGTTAACTATAGATAGACACTTCTCTGTATTACCTGTTTTATAAACAGCATTGTGGAGTGTCTACAGCACAGCAACTATGGACACCTCTTGGCTTCTGGTCTTCTATTCTATTCAACCCTGAAACCTGCATTATGTTTCTTTCATGTAATCCACAGAAGAGAAGTAAGGGATTAATGTGTAAGAAATGGTCCTTTTTAACAGTGACTGGATAGTGTGCTGCCTTTCTGTCACTGCCCTCCTTGTACAAAGTGAAGGAAATGTAATAGACACTTAAGCTTCCTTAGCAGGAGCAAGGAAGAACTCATGCTTACCCCAGCCTCGTTCTCCAGAAGCTGGTAGCTATTTTTTTGGATATGGTTCAGAGCATGGGAAAAATCTATGTACTCCACTTTAAGGGCATGAAGGAAAGGAAGGTCAATAGTCTCTCTGTGGTTATTAAAGCTACAGCATAAGAGCCCCATTTGCAAGAAGATGCTTGAAGTCAAGTTCCACCATGGAGTCTTCTGCACTGGCTCTGACACAGGGAACTTCCCATGTGGTCTGACACGAGGGTGAGGAAGTGGGAACACATCACACTGGATTTCAGTGACCATACTTTTTCTGCCAGTACAAAAGAGTGGCAGATCTTTGGGCTCCATCCTACCCTTAAAAAGGATGACATGGTTTGGTGACCACCAACTTGTCTGTCTGTATCCCCTTGTGCTCACCCTCTCCAATCTTCATCCTCCAGCTTTCCAAGTATTTCAGCATCATTTCAGTCACAGAAACTTCTGCTTTAATTATTGAAGCTAGTATATGAGTGAACAAATGGAAGTGCAGAAAATATCAGACACTTTACAGACAAAACTCCTAGTTCTTCCTATAAGGTACCTATGCTTAATAACAAACAAATGTAGTATCAGTAAGAGAAGAGGAGCTGAGGGGAAAACACTACAAACAACTTGGAAAACAAATTTTGGAGAGGGAGGAACACACCTAAACACACAAAAGGCAGCTCTATACTACCTAAGAAGTGAATGATAGAGGCAAGGGCTGCTGTAAGGAGCATATCACTTCCCACCTACCATCTTCCTGTCCCACCTCTCTATCCAAAAAGACTACCAGAAGAGGCCTCATGTCCTCTCATTGCCAGTTACTGTGGGTTTTTGCTAACCCAGACCTGCAGGCTGCCTTTATAAAGAATGAGGAAGAAAGACAAAGCGATTTGTTTTCACAGAGAAGCCACAGGAGGGTGGGGGAACACAACCAACAACCTACAAACAAAAATGTAAGACAGCTAATGAGATTCCCAAACAGAATGAAAACAAAAAAGTAAAATATGCTGATGTGGTTTGTAATTCTAGTCCTGCAACAGATGTTACAGGCATTGTGAGTTCTAAGTGCTTCTAATAAGAGTTCTTTTCCCTTGTCAAGATGACTAAAATATACACAAAACCAGGAATGGGCCTAGAGGAGAAAGACCCTAACAAGCAACTGCTAGCAAATGGCAGATCACTTGATGAGGAGACAGTAAAGCTTGTTATGTTGGCATGCAAGCAGAAAGCTTTATTTATTGGTATAATTGTTCCTCCCAACACACTGTCCCTGCAGATATATGGTTTGATTTTCTTGTGAAAGTCCTAAAACGTACATATAAAACTCAAAGCTTATGGTCTCAAAAAACTAGAAGCATTTCTTAACTTTAAGAATTGTTTAAAAATAACAGTGAAATAAAGTCTAAGCAAAAGCTTCATGCATAGGTCTCGTATGCCGCTAGAACGAACTATTAATTTACAGCCATTATTTACTCTTACAACAGTGGAGACCTGATAGTATACAAAACAAAGCCCAACATTCCAGAAAAATAAAATACTTCTGGGGAAAGGAGAATCCTCTCCAGGTTTATTAGGGAACCACATGAACAACATCTGCAAAACTTAGCTGCCAGGCTAACAGCTGTCTCTGCTGGAGGACATCACTGTACCACAAACAATTCACGCCACAACTGCTCAGTTTGGCCAGCGTTTAGGACTCTCCTACATTTTTGCTCACCATGGCATGTCCCTGTCTTAGCATCCAGTCTTGGCAGAGCTGATCTTGGGTTTCTTCCTACATTGGGGGAGGCAGTCATGCTACTGCCTTTCACTGCCTCACTAGCTGTAGCATGCACAGCAATGGCATGGCACGCGGCACTCGCCAAAACAGAGGCAGACAGACAGTTAATACAACCTCTAAGTTATTAAGACATTGCAAAGAAGAAACAAGAAGCCTGACTATTTGCTCAGATTGAACACTGTTTCCAAAAGGTTATAGACTTCTGTCTCCAAGGGTGACCATGAAGAACTAGAGACAAGGCCATGCCCATCAGGGCCAGGTCTTCAGCAGCACTCTGGCTCCCAGTTTTACACACTTTCCTTTGACATGTTTTCCAAGTAGAGGAGAAAAATAATTTGCCTCACAACAGTCACAACATTCAAAAATAAATGCATTAAAAACTATGCAAATCAGTTGTGATAAAAGGTCCCATGATAACACCAGCTAGGTTCCTATGAAGAGATTTCTCCTCAAACAGGACCATTGCCTCCACTCTCACCCCCAAAATACCTGAATGTCGGGTCATTTTAGCTGCTTCAGAAGGCTAGGCTGCCCTCAAAACAGATGACTGCACACTCTTGAATTCTTTGCAATTACTCCCCACTTGATCTTGGCCAAAACCTAAACAACTTTAGCAGACTCACAGCAGATTTCTCAGTCCAGAAATCCATACATCTTTCCCAGATGTACTGTTCTCCAAGACCCAAATTCTCCAGTCTGGGGTAAAGCCTGCATTTACTACCCCAGACCACAGTACTAAGCAGCATGGCTTTTAATATTTCCAGTAACACAAAGGGTTTGATCATGCATTAACCCAGTAAAATTTAATAGCCTATAAGAAGTTGTGGCTAATTGGCATCAGTTTATAAATTTGCATTTAGCATCAAAATATTTGAGACTAAGGAAACAAAAGAACACATGATCAGTAGAAATATGTACTGATGGGGGCTGTTGTATGCAAAACATTTGAGCATTCGCTAATTTGGCTGCAAGCTCTTGTTCAGAAAACAATGTCTGGCAATAATAATATGATCCCAAAGAAAGGGCTCCACAGGGAAGTTATTTACTCTCTCACAAAGGCTATATGATTTATACATGTTGTCACTCCCTATGCCAGAAAATTGATGACTGATTACCACATATTCATTTCAATATCAGGTATCCAGCCTGAATTAACTAGATTAGGCCACATGGAATTTCTTTACTATTTACAGCACAACTGAGTGTAACATTTGGTTTAAGTAAAAAAAAAAAAAGTAGCTTTTAAACAGAGTCTAGTAAGAACTAGACTACATTAAAGCCACATGAATTAAATGTTTTATTATTTATCACTTACTCATTTATTGCACAAACATCTGGATTCCATAACCATAGCCTGACAGAATGATATTAGTGGGGAGAGCAAAATAAATATATAAATAACGTCTAGTTCCTTAAACATCTGCAAAGCACTGCTATCATTCATCCATTCCCAGCTCCTAGAGGACAGGTATTCAACTTTTCCCTTGTGATGTTGGCTGGATATTGATCAAAAAGTTTTGGTATCTCAGTTCTGCAGCTCCATGTGCAGAGGGCACAAGATCCCCACTTGAGATACAGCATGTCCTCCATCACTGGGGACAAACCTGCACAGCAGGACTAGGTAGTGGGCAAGAGTAAGTCAGTGACATGAAAGCACTCAAGAGTAAAAAAAGCTTTTGAGAAGAGCGTCACTAAATAGAGAAATGAGTAAAATCATGTCCAGGAAAGAATTTCTAAGACCTAAGAAACAGTGTCACATACCAAAGCACCTGAATATACTACAGTATGGTCTGATTAATATTAATAGAGAGTGATAATTTTATTCATTTTAGGCTTATAAATAATGCTTGCAAAATATGAACATGTACAGTTGCCTTTCCAAGCCACTTACTTCCCAGATCAATTAAAGCATGCAGGGGCTTGCTAGTGAAGCCTTCCTCACTTGCAACCTCTGACTGCTTTAATAGACAAATAGCAATGGTCTGTTAAATACTGCTCAAATCATGAATATTTTATTGACTACCCCTTTATGAAATAATAACTATAGTAAAGCTCAAATTACTTTACCGTTAAGCCTACAATATATTTTTTTTTGTTTCAGTGTATGCATGAACATGTCTTAGTTTCCCCCTGCAGCAGAGAGGGTCTGAGCTAATATGCCCAAATCAGTCATAAACATTTCCAGCTGCAGAAAGCCCCGAAGTTTATTTTATCTGTATCTAAATTTATTTACATCCCTACTGTAAGCACTACTGAAGTACTGCATCATGAAATATTACAAACTGCAGTGCATGGGGCTCTCCTGAAGCCTGCCCACTTTTACAAAATCCAGTGAAACATGTAGTCATTGCTAGATATACATTTAATTATGCAAGATTCTCCATCTCTCTTTGCGCTCTTTGATGAAGAGGCTGTTCAGCCTTATGTGGACCCCCACATGAATCTTCAACAAGGGAAGAAGGAACCTGTACTGCCCAAAGATCAATCAATGCGGAAAACCCTTGGCAGTCTTGCTCTGCTTTTCCTCCTCCTGTAGACAGCAGCAAGAAAGATGTTATTAAAGAGTTAAAGTAACTCCGTGTGAGTGCCTGTGCCAGAGAAACAAAACACAACCCTCTGACTAGCTCAGCACCACTTCCTCTGAGAGGGTACTGTCAGGATCAGCTTTTCCATTCAGGAAGAGCAGGCTGTCACCTGGGGCAGCAGAGCAGCTAGGGGCTGCTTATTGTTAGGGTAACTGCAGGATGCAAAGGAGGGTACTTTGCAATTAACTGGAGGCAGCACATCCCCCAGAGGCAGTGCTAGATAGTCTAAAATGACCAAATATAATAGGAACAGGAACATCCTGGACTCAAGCGTAAGGAAACTGAACAATCATCAGTGTGAACAAAAAAAACCCAACACAGTCTCTGGAGGCTCTCCCCTCAGCAACTAATTTCCCTGCTTCTTTTAACCCTCCTCTGTGCTCCCTTCCCACTCCTACACCAGCTCTTGCAATAAAAGAGGCCTTCCTTCTATCTGCTTGCTATCCTCCCTCCTTTTCCTGGAGGCTTCTAGCATTGATTAAGATGAAGAACCGTATTAAAGACAGTGCAGAAAGACCATGTGCAAATGAAAAGCATTTTGCCTGCCCAGACTTCTTGTAACAGAATATCTTACAGGCTGTTGGGAAAGGAAGGCAAAGGAGGAGAAAAATAGCGCTTTCAAACAGGGACACTGCCACAGTACAGGACTCCACGTAGCAGAACAAGCTGTGTCCTTACCTAGGCTGCAGCACCCTCTTAAAGTTCTGGGAGGACCACAAGGCACCAGCCCCTGATGGTCGGGACACAGAAGCACCCAGGTCTCAGCAACAAGAACGTGCAGACTCCCGGCACAGCCTGCCCCAATTAAGGTAGCTGGAATCTTTGATGCCTACTCTGCTTACTGGACCAGTGACACCGGTGGGTAACGTCCCATGCAAGCAAACCGCGGCAGGGGGCTCAGCTGCTACCCAAAGCCCCTTCTGAGGGGCAGCATGGCTGCAGTGACCACCCAGAGCCCCCTGCAGAGAAGCCATGTGCACAAACCCCAGCGAGGTCTGCAGGCTGAGGAGCACATCCCGGAGGCCGCGGGAAGCCCCCGCCAGAGAGACAGGACGGGTCGAGGCTTACTGGCGGGGCAGAGATGGCCGCCGGCGCGGGGCAGTGCCATGGAAGAGGGAGATGAGGCCCTTGCACCGCTGCCATTTTAGGGCTGAGGGGTGTGCCGCCCCCGTGTGCGGCTGAGCAGGAGGGGCCTGTGGGGCTCCGGCGCTTTGGGAAATTTCCACCCCTGTGAGTGGGTGGTGTGGGTGGAGGGTGGTTCTTGTTATACTGAAGTCAATAAAATTGGGAGATTAGTAAAATCCCAGTTCCTTTGGAGTGTGGCTCCTTTTCCCACAGCAGTAATGGTGGGGGGGAGATGCCAATGGGAGGTTAAATCTGTCAATTCAGTCAAGGAACCATTGCCTCATGGTTCTGGCAAAAGGCTGTCAGGCTGAGGAGTGATGTTATCCTCCCACCAATGCTTACCTGGACCTTCCACCAGCACCTGCACCGCCCAGCAAATACAATGAGGTATGTCTCAGCAATATGAATTGATGCAGCGTTGTGTTCCTGCTAGTTTATAAACTTTATTTGGCTGGGCCTCCAGTAACTTGAGTGGGATTGCTTTCACAGGTGGAAGAGAAAAAACACCCAAGCAGACTACCTGGGAAAGTTCATACATTGCCTCCAGCTCCTCTAGCATATATGTGTAAAATAACAGTGATATTATTCACTACACTTGCATAAACATCTAGCTATGCTCACTTAAGATACTGTAAAGCGCCTGTATCATTGTTCTCTTACCCCCCGTAACTTACTAACCTCCACTGTATCGCAACCAGGTGCACAGCTTTTTTCAGTTCTGTAACTGAAGTACATTTTCACAGGTCACATTTGGTGAAAGTACTTCTTAACATGAAACAAAAATATTTCTGTTAATTATTCTGTAATATTTGGTATAACAACCACCATTTCATTACCTGCAAATCTCTTCATTGCAATGACTGTGAAAAAGAAAACCAAGAGGACTGTACAGTATTAAAGGTAATTAATTTTTAAAATATGATTGGGTTTAGGAGGTTTAAAGGTTTTTGTAATGTTGGCTTAAATGTAACAATAGGAATAAACAGACTGCAGTTTCCGCTTGAATGTTTCTGTGTTAGGAGTCTGGTCTTTCAGCAGAAAACAAATATTCTCTATCAACTCCACTGGCAGCTCTATCTCTCTGTAATACAGGAAGGCAAGACACATTACACTGAAACAGCATCCAAAGGCCAATGCAAGGACAACACACACAACAGATGCTCAGTTTTAGGGTTTATTTCATCTGCTAACATTCATTCTTGATCTAGACAAAAAGAATTAGATGATTTCTTTTTTAAATCCAATTTTTCTTGTGGAAGAAAACAACCTTTTAACACTTTTTGTAAGATGCTATAAATAAATATATAAAGCTTTAAGTGTTACTTGGCTCAAGTTAAACAGTTTTTATTTTTTGTTGGTTTTAAGTTCCTGAAGTGGATAAAAAAGTGCAAACCATACACATTCAGCCCAACAGAATGACTCCAGCCACAATTACTTTCAGAGAAGCTGAATCTGTTTGATCTACAATATGGAGGATGGAAGGTGGGTAGGGGGACAGTTTTATTTTTTTACCCTCAGTCACACAACTCCTAGAAGATAAGAACTGAGTTCCTTGGCAGGTAAAGCACACAAGAAAGGGGAGAGGAAGAAAAAGAAAGTCCTGCCTGCATTGCCCTTTCCCTTGCTTGTGCAGATTGTGCAGCAGAGAGGAAAGAGACAATATAAGCAAAGCCTGAGACAAAAACAAATGACAATGAAAAATAAAATCGGGTACCAGCAGGGATGGTGGGAGATCTTGTGGCTGTTGCATGTTTGCCTGGAAGGCTACACACAAACAGGAACTTCACATTGAGAGAGGGTGGGGATTTTTGTCTTCTCCTTATGAAGAAAAGATGAAAAGGGGCAATAAAAATAAGTTAAATCATATTCCAATATGTACAAAACAAATCATGCTCAGTAAACCATTTGAATATAAAATTACTCATTATAGTACAACTCTCTCAATCCAGTCTGCAGAATTGACACCTGGGGGAAAACAGCAAGGGGGAATTGTGAGGCTTTGAGGGATGAGACAGACTCATTTGCAAATCTTGGGGTTTTTCAGCTTGTATGGCTAAAAATTACAGAGGAAACCACCTGCAGCTGGGACAATACAGGCTTTAATACCCATGTGCTTATCAGGACTGCATTCACCTTGGCAGAACTCCTGTAGATGGGGCAAAATAAATAGCCACAGATAGCTCGGATTGTGTGCGCAGACACGAGCTCCACTGCTCGCTGGTTTACTCAAACTGCTGCTAACTGACCTGTGCTTTGAAGGCTTTGCTCTACAGCTGATCAGGCAGCGAATCCTGCATTCACTTCTGCCACTGCAACATGATCTGCTAATATTAGTGAAAACAAGTACAAAAAGATAACGCAGCCAGCCCTGTGATCTGAATCCAGCAGACAGTGTGAGTTGCATTCCAAGCTATAGCCCTGGAAATACAATGTTTTGCATAGTCTGTATTGTGGATTCTTATAGCGCTACCCATTTTTGTGACATTCGGAAAATTCTACGGGACAGGAGGGAGTCTGAGTAACTCTAAATGCCAGTAAGAAGCTAGAGATGCTTTTAACCCCAGGATATAAATCTTGTTCAGGTCCTGTTCTGTAATGTTAGTCATTACCTTCTGTAGCTGTTTGGTGTTTTCTGTGAAGTGATTTGATGGGCTCAGAGTGAAAACTTCCTGACGTGTCTGTACTGCCACTGTGGTGGTCCTTCTGTCTTGCTCATACTCTCAGCAACTGTGCTGCCCCTTCTGCTCCTGCAGGACAGCCCTGGGAGAGAGGATTCAAAAGCTTGTTGGGATCTTCCTTATGCTGCTTCCATTGCCATCCCAGTTTTGTAAGCAAGTAAGGGACTATGGGGTGCAAAAACATCAACCTGAAGTGCTCCCCATTTATTCCAAAATCTTGGACATGAAGGAAGAAATTCAGGCTAGCCAGAAATTCACACTGACCCTTTGTTGAGGTTTTTTTGTTGATGGCTGTGAACCCCATGACAGCCCGAGTCTGCAACCTTACCAGTCAATCTTGCATTTTTTGACCTGGGTAGGGTACATGGTGGCATCTCACTGTCTGGAAAACTTTGGAGGAGGCAAACTCCTTCAATAGAGCTAGCTGGGATGAGACAAATGAGCAACAGAAAGTTTTCTTCAGCAACAACACCCACCAAGCAGTGAAGTTCACACTGTTCAGGTGACTAAAAGCAAAAAAGATGTCCTCCTCCTTAGCACTGCAGCATGTCTTGGCCTTTCCACACTCCCAAAGCAGGAATAGAGTCTGCTGGGAAATCCCCAGTCAGAGCATCACCCTTGTTTGTGGGTGTGTAAGAGTCAGCACAGTGTAAGACGGCAGAGGTTAAGAGCCATCATCTTTGGCCTGGTAGCAGGTAACTGCCTGTCCAAAATGCTCACTCACACTAATAGTGTATAAACCCTTAGAATACCTTACACACCCTCAGCTTTTGTAAAGGCTTTTCACAGGGTATCCCTGGAACCATGGCAGAAACACTGTGGGATGGACAAGGATCCAACTAGGTAAAATCTGAATTCAAGGGGAACTGCGTCACCAACTCCAGTAAGAGACAGGTTGCAATCTTGCACCTACCCTCACTGAACCCAGCATTCACCTATCCTGACCTGCATCATGATGCATCGACAGGCCCCCTGAAGAAACACTTCATGTAGTGAAGAAGGTCTCAGTGCATCTGGAAGTCACAGGAAAAACATTTTGGAAGAAAGGGGCAGACACTGAACAAGACTGTACTATCTGGCCACTACTTCTGCTGGAGTGCCTTGAAGCTGTTGTTCTCCATTCCTTTTAAAACTACACACACATTTTTCATGTTATTGTAGCATCAAATAATCAGTCTAGAAATGAAAGAAACTGTACCACTTCAAATTGTATGTAGTACATATAAATCACGAAAAACTACACTCACATTATGTTTAAAAAGTTCCCTTAAACCCACTAAAGGAAGAAAGTAGTGCCAGGTATGTCCTGCAGCCCATGCTCTGGCACACAGCACGCATGGCCCACAGCCATAAACAGACCAGCACAGTAGCCAGGGTGAAGGATGGCTTTTGGGTCACTCTTTTCATTTCCAGTACTCAGAATCTGTTTCAAAGTGCCTTATACTTGTCGTACCTTGGAGTGCCTCTTTAGACTGTGTAAATTTGTTATTCCCAATGTACAGGTGGAGGAACAGAGGCATTTGCTGGGTGCAGGATTTGACTCCAGAAATTTCTGTCTCAGTGCTAAGCTGAGGTCAGCCTTCCTTTTGTGGGTTAAAATGAAACTGTTAACAAGACAGTTTTCAAGATAGTTTCATTTCCTTTGCTTGTTACTGTAATATCTTACAAAGAAAATGTTGGAACAAGGTCTTCCACTGACATGCTTCTAGGGTCAGAGGCTGCCTCTGATTTAGAGAACCTGCAGACAGATCCATCAAAATCCAGCTAGTTACTCAGAGCCCATAACAGAAACAACTCAGGCAAACCAGGCCAAATTATGCCAGTCCTAATCATACATAGTCCCATTTACTGTCACCTTTTGGTAGATGAAAGCAGAGTTTGGCCTTCAATACAGAATGGCTCTCAGAAGTCAGTGCCAGCATACACAGACCTGCCTGGGCACTCACTGCAAAGCCCTGCCAGAGCTGTGCTGACATACACCTCAGATATGGATTAGCTGCAGTAACCATTTGTGCATTATGGATCCATAACACAGGACGCACAGTGAAAAGCCTTTGGGGAAAGCTGGAAACTGTGCATATAAACCAGTTGCCTTTTATAACTTATGTATCTTTTCTGTGGATAAACAGCCTGTAAAATTGCATTTTTTAAACATAAATGTTTTCTTTAGTTACAGCAACACATAAAAGCGCTGGGAGCTAGCAGACATAGCTCCTCCCAGTCTTGGAATTCAGAGATGAGCAAATGGATCTGTAATACCTTCTGCCCCCAAGCCAACAACCGAAAATTGCTTCATTTTGCTTCCCACTTTTCAGTTAGGAGGAAATGCTTATGGCCAAGCTACACATCTCTTGGAACAGGGGCCATTTGTGGCAGAACCTTAAAGACAGCAACACCACTAGCAAATACTGGTACCAGCCAAATCCATGGGTAACAATGTCCCACTGTGCTTGTAGATGGAGGAGCATGTGCTTGGGCACTTTGCAGCACCACAATGCAGACCTGATCAAAATTAATCTGAAATCAGTACAAAAGACAACCTTTTACTTCAGTGGACTTTGGATTGGGGCTGTAACAGGGTTGTATTTGAGCCCAAAGTGCTGTTTGTATTTTCTGTTCTCAAGCTTTTAGTCGTCTTCACTCTTCTGGAGAAGAGCATCACCAAAAGCAAGGTGTATCCCCCAGGGTGTACACAGAGGAAACAAGGCGGCCACCTCCTTTGCAAAACTCAGTCTGAATTTGAAACTGTTGGAAACTGTGTACAGAGGCAGAGAAAGCGAATTAAAATACAAAACGAGCAGCACTTCAGTGGAATTGTAGGATGGGAAACGGACACTGTAAAAATAAAAGTGACATGCTAAGCTGAATGCATCAGTTCTCTGCCTCTCCTCTGGTGATTTCAATGCCATATTTGATCTGCAGTTAACATGGCTTTTGAAAATCAAATCATATTCCATTTGGTTCATAGTTTAGCCTAAACAATAGCTGATTCAGGTCTTACAGGCTGAGTAATAACGGGGTGAGACATGAAACAGGCAAAAACTGCTTCATTTCCATGCTTCCAGGCAAACAAAGAAGTGCTTGCAACAGCAGGAAAATAAGCCATACTTTAATTTGGTGAGTGGGAAGAGGAATTAGAGAAGTCATTGTTGTTGTATGACTCAAAAGTCAGTAAGCAGAACCTGGTTAGACTGTCACCATACTGGAGGATTAAACTTACAAGAGTCCCTAAAAAACAGCGCTGAAAGAGTTCTGCTTTGAAAGTGGTCTAAGACTAAAAAAACATTATCCATGATTCCCCTTTCCAGTTTTATGAACACAGCTTGTTCATTTAAAGTACAAGCTGCAGAACAGGCACTCTGCCAAAAGACAATGTGCACTGTCTCATAATTAATTCAGACCCAGAGTCAGAAATTTTCACAGCTCTGGAAGAGAGCCCCATCCTGTTCCCACTTAAATCAGTTCTGATGTCCATTACCTCTTGATAAAAGCAAGTAAAAATAACTGAAAAAATGCAGATACGGGCATGTCTGTGTATACTTGTTCTAGTTCAGTATTTCACATAGCAACAAACAAAACAAAATCACTCCCTCATCATGTTCTCATTAATGACTGATAATTTGCAGGGTCTTCCTGGAACCTGTCATGCAGATTTATGAGGGATTCTTGCTATTTAATGTCTTCCTTTTTTTTTAGTATGTACGATACGGTTTTCATGTGCTGTTAACACATAATACTGATGAAGGCATGAGCGGCAGTTGTGTAGGGTGACAGGATGGCATGTGAGTGCATGTTTGAGCTTATGTGGAATTTGGTCAGCTTTTAACTTGTGTTGGGACCTGCCTGTGAAACAAATCTGGGAGCTCTGTGCATGAATTCCCTATTATTTTTGTGATGAAGTTGTGTATGTATATGTGATACCAGTGCAATGCATCAAAACCACTGTGCTAAGTACATATCCTAGGCCATAGCCAATTTGCTTTAATACTTCTCATCCTCTGATGTTTTCCGTATTTTTATGGTGCTCTACTTTCTGGCAGTGGCTGCCAGCTGAAACAAAGTGACCACCCTTGTACTCAGATCATAGCCTCACAGGATAGCACATCCTCAACTTATTCGCCGTTATCATTTACTTACAAGCACTGCAATTCCCATCCCACCTCCAAAAACAGCCACAAAAGAAAACCTCATTTCCTTGTTTTTTAATTATGCATCTTTATATCATTATGCTCAGGGGATAAACAGATTTTAAAAATCCTACTTCTGCCATTTGTGTTTGAATTGTGAGGATAAGAAACATTCTTTTGTATTTGGCCTTATGAGTGGGTAACTGCATTTGTGCATTTTTTGCCTCTGCATTATAATGTTGACCCTTTTTTTATTTTTATGTATTTATTTTTTTTTAAGAATCTCATTGGTCTTGTAAGAAACAGTAAAAAGACCCTATGCTTAAGGAAGCAATCTATCTTCTGTTTTACAGACTTGCTTTTAAATAAAATATTTTTTGTTGTTTTTGTAATTTTACTTCCATGATCTTTTATATGGAAACCCTAGAATATCATTAATATAAAAGTCTGCCTAGGCTACCACTTCTCTATAATATGGCTCATGTAGTCCTCAGTGGGCAAGCGTCCTTGCTCTTCGGTCTCTTCCTTGGGAAGTGCTTCATTGGATCGGTGAAGAAGCCTCTCTTCCCGATTCTTTATCCTCTGCTCCATCCTCTCTAGCTGCCGTTTGTACTGATAGCGCTGTTGGAAGAGGTCCTTTGCATAGTCATAGAGCTGCATGTCCAAATCATTGAGCTCCTCAATCCTCCGAATGGTGTCATTATCGACCTCCACACCTCCTGCCCTGGTACTGTTGTACTGCATAAAGGGCCGGATGAATTTCAGATTAAAAGTTCTCTCAAACAGGTACTGAGTCTTTCTCTGGAACTCTGTCAGGCCAAAGAAGGCCATGTCTTTGAGGTTCTTTTTTGCACTCTCCAGCAGGATCTGTGCTCGCTTGTTCTCTGGGATGAAAGACATGTTGTAGCAGCCCACTAAGCTCAAGTCAGCCAACATCCTCACTTGGCGGTTGTTGGCCAAATTATATGGGCAATCCATGAACTCCTGCAGCGTGCAGCCTGACCAGTCCGTGCCTTCATAGCATGACGGCAGCTCTTCAGGAGTTGGTGTCCTGCCATCACACATGTGCAAGGAGGTCTTCCAAGTAGCTCCTCGTTGGACGTGACGCCATTCGCTGAGGTAACGAGATACAGGGTCTCTCAGCAGTGTGATGTAGTAAAATTTTCTACGAGAAGAAGAGAAAATAAAATAAATACTCTGCTAGTAACAAGAAAGATGCTTGGCAAGCTGAGATCTAGTGCAGATACCAAAAAGACAAGAGTAAATCAGTATCACAGCATCGATTCCACTGTACTCTTGGATTATTTTCTTCTTGCAGTATCTCATGGGAAGTAGTTTGTGCAACATTATACCCACTTTTCTCTTTCTCATTGCCCACCATTTTAGTCTTGCCAAGTAGTAATGCTTTCACCAGAACATCCATTTCCAGCAACAGACTGCAATATCAGAACAAGTCATCGTGATTCAACCCATCTACCAACTTCAGAGAGCAACTGTGACTTCAGGGACTGCCTGGCCTTTCACACAACCATGTACCCTCTGAATCAGCCAGGACTTGCTCTGCAGGACAGCCCAGCAACTGGTCTGTTTTATGAGCTAGGCCTATCATTTTCACTTCAAGCAGATGCTGACCAGGACACCTACTGCTTGATTGATCTTGCTGCCAAGCTGAAATGTGGGAGTCTGCAGTGAGTAGCAGGATAACGTCACAGGTACATAAGTGAAAAATAATGGGAAATCAGGAATGCAATATGTTTTGTAGAAGAGAAGGCATGAGTTGACAACCAGCAACAGTAGCAATAGTTTATTCTCACTTCAGCTAACCTGCTATCAATTCAAACAAACTCAAGACACACTTTTGACACGAGACTAAAAAGAGGGGAAAAGCAAGACAATCAGGAGGAACACACATAGTGACGTGGCATTCTTGCTGTTCCAAGTATAATTAAGTCCCTCAATACAAGCTGTCCCTTAAACTGAAAACATAACAGTTGTCTTGCACAAAGAGACCCTCTAGCTTCAGGCCACCTTGAGCATGGATAAAGTTCTGGGATTGATAGCAATGGCAGTCTGCAACAGCCCTCTCCAGACAGAGGGAAATGGGCCTTTTTTCCCCTAACTTCCAGTAGCTTGGGACTACAGAGCCTCTGAATGTTTCTAGAACAAAGAAATACCTTCTCTAGTTGCTAAAGCTGGCAGGGAATTAAATCCACATGTGCTTACAGCACATGGGCCTGTGTGACACTGTGCACAAAGGGCAGCACCTGGCTTTGGCAGGGTAATGCACATATGCTACTGGAAATGTTTCATATAGGGGTGGCGGTGGGTTCTTTTCCCTGATCAGAAATGCATCTTTGGAATGCTGCTATGGGCTGCTGCTCTGTTGGCATGGCTTGGGAGAGCTGAATGTGACGGCCATGGTGAGGGCACTGCAGTTTTTTGAGGGGGGGAAAAAAAAGTTAAAATAAATCTGCTTTGGCTAATAACACATCCATATTTTCCTAGCACCTTCAGTATTATTATTCCTAGCAGTAACCTAAACTACTGCAATAAGAGTAATTTAATTTTAAGAAAATACATCAAAGACACTGCCCGGGAAGTCTGATTTTAAGGAATGTTGGCTTTCCAAATTTATTACTAACTTGCTGAAGGGTTGTTCCAAAGCAGTAAATTTTGGTCTTTCCAACAATGGCAATGGGTGTCCACTCTGGCTTCAACTCCTCTCCTGCTTTCTGCCTTCAGAATTAGGAACTAGCGATGGTAAAAACATCTGCTATTTTTGGAAACTTTTCCATCTCTCTTCATAGCAAGGGTATCATGCTGTCTAGTAGTATTGTCTAGTACTGTCTATGTACAGGGAGAGGGGAAAAACAAGGGTAGCAGAGTGCATAAGAAATACACTTCCCTTAAATTTACCTCTTTCTCCCTCATTTTGACTGCAGGCTGTAATGATTCAACTATCCAGACTGAGATGCAGCTATGATTTATATAGAAAGTGCTAAGAAACATCTGACAGATGGGGATAAAATATGACAGTGGAAGGAAAAGGAAAGCAATGATGAATGCCAGATGTTCAAGCGACAGATACTGATGCTAAACACTACCAGCATTTTTTGACTTGTGAACTGCAGTGAACTTTTTATTTGCACCAATGTGATCCAAAGGTTGCATTTTTTCCTGAAACTGGTTGAAGCCAATTATTATTATGTGGCTTACAGAAGCAACTAGAAGTTTCACCTAAGATCAGGGACTCGTTTGTGAGTATGAGGAGGAGCTAATTCCTGCCCAAACCTGCAGTACACACAGGTATGGATAGGGAAAAAAAAAATTAGCATCTGCATTTTGTAGACAGGGGAACCACAAATATTAAATGATGTGCATGAAGTCAAATGGGTGTCTGTGGCAGAGCTGCCTTGAATCTGGTTTTTGTAAGCTTAAGTCTAGTTTGTCTTCTCTCTCTCTCTTTCTCAACTTTGGAGTCTATTAGTAAATCAGATTAATAAATATCATGCAAAGCTTCTAGGGACCATTGAAACAGAGACAGCTTGAACAGGATATGGATTGAAAAAAGGTTAAGGAGCAACTACTTCTTTCTTCATACCTGCACTACAAGAGCTATTATCTTAGTTGAGGTGATACACTAGTAAATATTTTACCATGAGCAATCTCTCTCTAAGATTCATCTCAGTGAATAGAAAGCATAGGAAAATAGGTTACATTTTCTGAAATTATACTGAATTTGATGTGCCCCTTTCCAGGTCTATCACATAGAAAAGTGCTCAAAGGAGGGGAGTTTGCCTCCTGACACAGAAATAAGACGTATCTTTGGAAACTGGAATACAGGCAGTATAACCAGGCCCCTGGAGGTACTTTGGGAAGCTGCTCCAATGGGGCATAAATGAAAAAAACTCCCAAACCAAAGAGAAACTGCTGTGCAAAAGAATAGTTTAAACTACCTAAGTTGAGATGCACCATTAACATACTGAAAGTTATGCTCCAAAACCTGTATTTAGCTTTCTGGAAGGATATTAGTTTCAGAGGTGCAGATTCCCTCAGCTCTCAGGAAAGTGAACAACACACCTTTAGGAAGACTGGGGCCTCAGGAACCAGAGAGATGAGCCACTTCGATATTAGATGAATGACCATGGAAGTATTCACCCAAGGTACTTAAGATACTGAAGTTTCCATTCTTGAACTGTAAATTGGGGATTGCCTTTAACTTCAGCAAAAAGTTAGGTTATCTCTCTACAGCATCACCCATTAGCAGTATCGTTATTAACACAATGAGCCAGAAAGTCGGGAACTTTGCACCAACATGACTGAGAACACAGGCAGTGCCACTTGTCAGCAGTGACTTGAAATTTATGAGGAACCACATGACTAGTAAGTTCTCTTTTGTCATCAGAGATAAAATAAACCCATAAAATACACGCAGCTGTGAGTGCCCTTCCTTTCAGCATGGTGCCCCAGACAGCTACTTAACTTAAGTATTCCTAAAGGCTCATTTCAGAAGTATGGTCTTCTCCTAGCCCAGATGGTTCCACTCAATACTTCCTCATAAAAAACCCAAACAGCCCCAGTTTGGTCATGCAATGCCAAGTCTCACTGGCCTTCCTGGAGTTAACAAGCTTGAGCAAGAAAAATGGACATTTTAGTTAGTATGGTATTTCTTTTCTTCTTCTTCCTATGTGAAGCTGGGCAGAACAACATTACTACTTTTGCAGGCTCCCCTTCTACATATCCACAGGGGTGTGATCCCCAGGAGGACAAAGAAAAGCAGAAGCCAAAGCCACACCTCTGCCTTTCCTTGCATTATTGTCCCTGGTGGTCCCAATGTGAAAATCCACCTGAAGGTCCCTGGGGCATTTGCAACTTCAGTGTTGCAACTTGGATCTGCATGCAAGCTGCAGAGTTTTGTCTGAGGAAAGAATCACTAGCATATTTATTAAACAGAGCAAAATGAAATCATATTTTTGATAAACAACCTGTACTAGAACTGAAGTTTCAGGGAGAAAAAAATCCAGTATTAGAAAGGAAGGACAATCTTGCAGCTGTAATAACACAAATGAATTCAGGCAACTTGAGTGTAAGTACTCCTTCTGTCAAAATTAGCCTACGTGCCCCAGACAAATCTCTCTCTCTGCCTCTATTTCCCATGCGTGAAGGGCTGACAATGTCTCCTTTGTCTATTTTGGCAATTCAAAACATAACATCTTTTGGAGCAGGAACCATCTCCTTCAATGGTTATGCAAAGCTCCTGTTTCAGCATGGATTGAGGTCAGAGGACAATAGTTAACTTGAGGCATATTTTCATGACACAGGCATCAGGGCACTGTTGCCCCACAGGATTCCCACCCCAGACCTCTCCTTCTCATTCTCACATAGCAGCACAAAGCAGCCTTAGTTTTTGCCAGCAGAGTTGGTTTTTGTTTTTGTTTTTTTTTTTTTTTTTTTTGTAGACCCATGCTGCAAATGCAGTCACTGAACAGATCTGGGTTAAAAATAACCCTTTCTTGCAGACAGGAGGGAGTCGCTGAAACCCCCATTTAGTAATATTCTGCCTTAATTCCTGTCAGCAGGTTCCTCAGCTAATGAAGGGAAAATGAAACCCTTCTTCCTCTAAAAAAACAATTCCTTCTCTTTTGCTAATAACCAGTCAACATAATTCTGATAAAGTGACAGATTCTAAATATGATGCTATTATCTCTCTTCAGTTCATTTCCATTTATCCTTTCCTACACTCCTATTCCATACACCCTTCTTACTTCCCACTGCTGGTCTCTAAGATCTGCCAAGAACTGCTTATTTGACTGTGCAATCCCCTATTCTTCACTGTGATTAAATGCTTCCCTCCCACACAGCTGAAACATCTTATTTTTTATTTCTACAGGTTCTTCACTGAGCTTTCAAGTATCCCTCACAGGAAAAGCAAAAGCTATGATGAGTCCTTCTTGACTACTGTGGTGGCCTTCCATCAGATAAAGAGCAAAATAAGGATAGCCACTTCCAATCATACATGCTTCATCCTGCCCGCCAGGAGGGGGAAGGGGAAGGAAGCTGCATAGGTCAGCTTCAACCATATAACCCCAATCTGTCAAAGCAACATGCCCCCGGGATACAATTTTTCTAGTGCTAAAGAAAAAAAATAATAAAAAAATCTTTCTATGTCCCTGCTGAATTAACTGAACTGAACAGGGTGTCTGCCAGCTTGCAGGAATGAGAAACACTGTTTTGTTTAAAAGTAGTAATGTCAAATTTGTGGCTGATTTAAAGCATCTTTGTAAGCCAAGTCCACATATTATGCACTCCTCAAATAATTTGTGGAGGTCCTTACTTAATTCATACTGGCTCTCACTGTAAAATGAGAGTTTAAAAGGAGAGTAAAATTTTAGTTTATCACTAAAACAACTAGTGATTTTACCTCCCACCAGCAAAATGAAAATGTGCACGTACCCTGCTGTTAGTCTGCAGTGACCAAGGAAAGAACAAGAGCAGTCAGCACCCCTTATTGCGATGACTTAAACCCTTACCTTACAGAGACAATTAAGGGGATTATTAGGTAACGGTTATCTCCACTGAAAATGGGCAGTGTGTCCCAAAGGAGCAGTTCCAGCAATGACTTACAGGTAAGTAAAGGTGAGTCAGGTGTCTCTAATAAGGGATGAGCTGAGAATTTGGCAGATGAAAGTTTATAGGAATTTATAGTCTCATTATAAAGTCATACTAAATGTTACCTACAAATAACAGACATATGAAAAACTGTTTTACCCTTCTGAACAGAGCCACAAAATTACCTTCTGCTATGGTGGGAAATTCTGGGGTGCAGAACACTCTCCAGCCAGCCCCACCACTTGCTGCAGTAAAAGTTGCCTCCTGCCTTATTTACCACCAGTACACCAAACCCTGCTTACCACTTTTAAAGCCCAAACTTGGGAAGACACCACGTATTTCCCTTTTTACTCTACAGTCAGATTTCTTGCATAACAAAACATGCTCTCAGTTAGAGACTGCAATTTAATATATGTACAATGATTACTTCCTTTGGTAGCAAATAGCCCTAATTTTCCTCAGTCTATTTCCTCTCATCTGGTGTTCATTTAGACTCTTCCTGCATTTCACACACAATAAACTCCTCAATCCTTTAAAAGTTGTAGAAAAAGAAAGAAAACCCCAAACAAACAAACCAGTCTCTCCTGTCCTCTGTGTTTAAATAAATGGTGCCACACAAAACACCAAAAGCCAAGAAACTTAATAGCAAAGCCAATCCTCCAGTACTCAGACTGTGTAAACACCTACATCAGTGTTTTTCTTTTCCAGTAAACAAGGGGGGGTGTCTTTGCAGCAAGTCAGTGCTTGCTTTGGTAACTGGGTTTGTTTTGCACAGTTGTGTTTGTTTTGCCTGATGATTTCTGCTCTTGGGACTGTGCTGTATTAAAAGATAAGATATTTTCAAATGTAACAGCCGACCATTACACAGGCTCCAGATCTTGACTCGGGGACTCTTCCTAGGGTCCGATTTCACCATGGGCCAATTCCCAATGCAGTGATGCCTGGGCCATGCTGCTGACAGCCCACTGAGAGCTAACCCCTAATAACAACCCTCAGGCTACTTCAGGAGTTGGAGGCAGAAGATAATACTCTTGTATGACAGACAAAAACGCTTTTCTTCCAAACGGAAAAAAGTCTCACAGACTCTCTCAGCTGGATGCAATCCAAAGCACAGTTTCTAAACATGCAAGGGTGGGTTTCAGCAAATAAAATTGGGTGTTTCAATCCAGCTACCCCTGCTTGAAAAGGAAGCAGAGTTATGGGGATGCTACACCCTTTCACAATTTGGCTGTATTTCTGAGTGTTTAAAAAAAAAAGCTGCTATATGAATATTTGTCTGTGTGTGGATGCTCCAGAAACCACTCACTTGCTTATCCTAATCTCAGGCAAAGGGGAGTCTCACGTGTCACACCAGCTCTACAAAACCCCTAATAATTGATCTGTGCCTCCAGCTCCTGTTAAGGCAGTGGGGGAGTAAGAAGGGGCATTCTTCCAGGACAGCTTAAATGCAGTTTAACACAAACATGTATTCCTCCATTCCCAAGAAAGGGGGTTCAAAGCAGATTCTGCAGTCTGTGGAAGACCCTGGCCTAGCAACCCTGCATATGAGCACCTGCTGGGTGCTTGGAGCTTTGGATCCTTGGTGATATGACATGTCTAACTCCCTCTGAAACACAGGATGGGGTGTGAGCACCAGCAGTTCCTGAAAAAAAGAGTACTTCCATAGCTGGCAACATTTATATGGCCTTTAGGGCTGCAGCCTTACCTGCTGCCCTTCCAGTTCACAGTTACTGCCCAGAAGAATTGCAGTTGGACTAGACGATCATTGTAGGTCCTTTCCAACTGAACTATTCTATTCTACTCTACTCTACTTTACTCTGTCCTATCCTATCCTAAAAACCTCTTGGGACAGAACAGATTACAAATGGAAAAAAAGAGTAAACTCTTAATTCCAGCAGCTACAACAATACTGGATGAGGGTGTAAGGAGATCTGCATGAGACTTCAGAGTGTAAATTAATCCAAGATTATTTAGGTCTGGTCTTTTGGATTTGAATAGCTGTGGAGTCAGAATCTATTACATATTTCTATCTTTTAGCAGGAATTAAAATGTGTTATATTCACTAAATATACACTTAAAAATACCAGAACTATTTAACCCAGAGGTAAAAAAATAATTTAACTGTGAGTAGGCATGCATGAAAAGCCACACCTCTCTATTTTTCCCCTGTGTATTTTGTAAAATGTGGAGGATTTTGAATGCTTCACAATCCTGGTGATGCAGCCTTTCATCATACAATGAACGATCATGCTGTAGTGCCAGCCAGGGAGCATGAAGCTCGTGGGTGTGTGTACCTGTGTCTACCAAACACAACACATCTTTCTTGCAAAGGCAGTAGAAAAGCTAACAGAAGCTGACAGTGAAGGAGACCAAAGAGCAAGCAGCAGCTCAGGCACTTCACAAGAGGAACAATCACCCCTCCATCCACTCAGAACAACTTTAAACAAAAGCTCCCCTTTTCATGTTTGCAAGATGCGCATGGGCTCTGAATCAGAGCTTTAAAAACACAGGATAGAGTCAAACACAATTGCAAGGGTCTTCTCCAGCCTTGTGGTGAAGAAACCTGCAGACATGAAACCAAGGAAAAGATCAATATATGTGCTTGGTCTGGACACTCTGCAGCAATCCAGCTTTGATTTTGGAATCTGTAGGAGTGATAATGTGTCTGCACATGCCTCTGCACACATGGTGTCTGTAGCGCAGTAACAACAACTCATTGTGAGATGTCTCAATTTAAAGTTTACCTACAAAGAAAGGTAGGTCTATAAAGCAATAGTTGGAATACTATTAGGTATATATTCCTTTCACATAGATATTCCTTCTGAATTGTATTGGCAAAGGCTGCAGAGCTGGAGTGGAGGTACAAAGGATGGAAGTCAGCCCCAAGGGCAGATGGGTGAAACCGTGGTTCGTTAGAAAGCTGGGAGGACACATGTAGCCTTGATACCCACCTTGGGAGTGGCAGTATGATACGGACTATTCCATACTGATTAGATGTATATATGGTAATATAAGGGAGCATTTTATACCTGGAATCAAATGCATCATCAAGATAGGAATGGCTGGGTATTAATTCTTCTGCAACGATCAGAAATGGACACATTCAGGATCTTTATCTCCGGATGTGAAATGAGGGTATGCTTTTACCTTAGATCTCAGTGTTGTGCAGTACTGGTAATTCCTGTGTTCATAATAAGCTGTTACACACTCAGCCCCTGTTCAGATTTGTTGGCAATATACCATTAATAGTCTTTTACCCAGGAAGCAAGTATGGTCATATCACCCTTATGTCTCATGTTTTATATCCAATTAGCAGAATAGACACTGACTATGAGTTTTGACAACATCTCTGCTTTTCACGAAAATTCAGCTGCTGTGTAAGCACAATTTCCTGTTGCACTGTCTCTTGCAAACAAGTTAATCTAAAAAAAGATACATGACATGTTATGATCTTTAGGAGTGAACTGCCAGTTAATTTTTCAAAATGACAGATGTGATGAAGATTGGCCAAAGGCTTGGGAAACAAAAGTGGGGGTCAGGGTGAGGGGAACAGAGGAGGGCGGAGAGGAAGGCATTCCAGACCCCTCTGGAGCCTTGGACTCCTCTAGGACCCATTAAAAGCTTATGTTACTTGTACCGTTTATAAACAAGTGCTTTCTTTTGCCACCATAACCGTCCTCATATTAGGCGCTTAGGAAGTGTTGACTGCTGTCTTCTACTGAAGCAAGGCACCAAAAATGATGGCAAGTTACAAATCAAATACCTTTGATTTATTACCTTTTCCAAGTTTCAGAAGGTTTGTTGTGATTCCTAAGTGACCTTAGTAAACTGATTAATCAATAGCGCATCTGAATGCTGACAGACTGCAGTGGAAAGTTTCACTGCCAGAAGGATTACATCAGTGCTGGCAGAGGACAGACGGTAGCAATGTGGACAGCAATCCATGTCTATTCTTTGCATTCTTTTGCTTTTGTTATTGCCCCTGCTGTCATGAAGGTAGGAAACTTCAGGATGAAAAAACACTGCCATTCTCCTTAAGAAAAATTTTCACTCCCTTCACTTACTGGCTCTATCACAGAGACTTTCATTTTTATTGATTTTAGCATTACACAAAATACAGATTTTAGTAACACATTACAGCCATATTTACTAGAAAATATTTGCTAGAAGGGTACTGTACCCACTATTTTTTTTTAGTTTCTCCCTGTATATTAGACACATTAGAAACAAGCAGGAAACAAATCAACCCCTGAAGAGTAATGAGACATTTGCAATGAGACACCGAACTTTTCATCTCTGCATTAGACCAATTTGCATTGGATAGGTAGCATAAGATAGCAGTTTTCACTCTATCGCTAGACAGTTTAAGTGGAAAACATTTGGGGTCTCATTCTAGCTCCAGGGGGTAAGTGCTGCCCCCTAATAAACTGCCAGTGCAGGCTGCCATGTTATCAGGGAGGCTGAATTTTAAGTCTCCCCCTTGTCATCAGGACTGAAACGCACTGGTTCTGCACGGAAATCTGCACAGCTTCATTCTGTCTTTGCCCTGGGAAGAGAGAGAATGCCACGGATTCAGCCTCCCCAGGTGTCAAAATGGATACAATGAATAAAACAAGTACATGTTTCACCTAATAAAGCAGGATTTCTGCATCTGATTCCTGCACACCTAAGGATGCATAAGAAAGAATGATTGGGATATTGCCACACAGAAAAAAAAAAAAAAACCAGAAGCAAGTTGAAATAGCCCAAAGACAAAGCAGAAGTAACTATGCAATATACAAAGACATTTATCCGAATCAGCTGCAAATAAAACAGGCGGGAATTTGCATTTTCTTTTGAACTGCAAGCCAGCTTCTCTTGTGAATCACAGGAGCTCCACTGGCCGTGAGATTCAAGAAACATTCAAGAAAAGTGTAACAGCATGACAGACAGGAAGTATGTCTCCTTGAAGAAGATTAAATTATAAAGAAACCATACAGGAAGATTAAGAGAGCAAGAGTAGTCAGAGGAGCAGGTATTGATTGCTTATGCAGGACAACTGAATTCCTTGGTAACTGCTTGCCTCAGCGAAAGGGATGCAGTATTTGTGTCAGGCAGCTGCAGCTGCAACACAGACACCTGTGAGTTGCTCGTGGATCAATCTTGTTCCAATAAAAAATTGATGGATGGCTACTTTTATTGATTGGAGTGGGAAGAGTTAGGAAACATAATCAAGATGCACAGAATTTTGAAACACAATTGACCTGTCCTGGACATACAAGTAAACATTGTAACTTTCAACCAACATCAAGAAACAAGAGATGCCAAGGAAGAAGACACAGAGCTGCACAAGCCATTGCTGGAAGCAGCCACGGTGCAATCTGTTGCAAGGACTGGTTTCCAGAGAGCTCCCCTGCTCTTTGTGAGCCACGTGCAGCTGCTAGCTGAAGGGGAACTACTGCCCAGCAAAGCAAATCGATGTGAACTACATACTGCCATACCCCTGATGGCATGAGATAGGTGACTGGTCTTACTTAATTCCATTTACCCAGCTCCTTCTTAAAATTAGTGCTGTGAGAGGTTCCTACACTGCTTCTTTTCTTGTGAATAGTCATATTAGTGGCTTACAAAGAGTACCAAAGCTCCCTCTTCTCAATTAACTGACTCTCCTTTGCTCAGGAATAGCAGATGCTGTCAAGCAACAAATAGATAATCCTCAAGAAAGCAGAGCTACTAATCAGGCACTTTTACATTTAAGATCACTTGGAGTTGCCACTGCCTTATACTGTTTTTCTAATTAATTGCACTGGAATGCACTTAATTAAGCCCCAGATCAAAGAATCAACTGTAGAGATTGAAATAAATCCTGTCTGTGTTGCTAATGCCTAGGAAATGGATGACTTGCTAAGCATTCAAAATCCTGGGTACCAATGGTTTAAAACTACAGATAGCATGAGACACTTTCAAAGGAATAGATTTAGGAATAAAAAAGGAAAAAGCTCCCTTCATTTGCTTGTAAAAGACAATTAAACAAAGGCAATTGTTCAACTAATTTATTGTGAAGTTTGTGTATCTTAAGTTCCTTATTCTCTACTTTCCTATCACCAGGAATCACAGTGCAGTCAATTTTCATTACAGCAAAACTTTATCATCATTACAGATTTCTTTTTTTATTCGCTTTTATGAAGGGTTGAAATCTTTTCAAAATAATGATAAATAAAAATGACTGGGGATAGATGTGTTACCAGTTGGTGCAATAAATCACTGTCGTCTCCTGCATGAGTCTCTCATGGTTTAGAGTATCATCAGAATGCCTTTGATTGATTTACAATTTAGTAATCCAGCCATCATCATCCATAATTCTACAATAAACCATGCCACGTAATGTAGCTGTTACAGATGTTCAGAAGTTCATTCCCTGCCTTTTAGGAGGTGATATCTAGACAGCAGCTGCAGACACCAGGATTATCTGGGGAGGAAGAATCTGTCTTCAGCATGGGAAAACATCCCATTTTCCTGTAACAATGCCCTGTCTTTAAAGCTGGAAGACATGCTGCCAACCTTGATATATCCAGCTTCAATTATTAAACACCAAATATCTATATGCATATATGTACCCCCTCTTGCCAGTTGGCAGGAGTAACAAGATGCCTGGCTTCTGTCTAAAAGACATTATTTCCTGGGAAATCAAGACCTTACTAAAAGCCGTATGCAACAAATCCATCCAAGGGTATGCAGCAAAAAGCAACTGATCTCACACAGGTCACACCAGCATTCAGAAACCCATGTTGCAGCGCATTTTGCATGTGGCACAGCATCCAGATTAAGACCTAAGGAAGTGCTTAGAGATTGCTCTTAAAAACACCACAGAAGTTGGGCTGAGGCAGACAGGAAGGGTTGCAGCCTGATGAAGAGGGTGCAATTCATTATGCTGTACTGTAACCAAGACCAGCCCTTCCCGACAGCACAACTGGAGACTTCATGGGCATCATTACTCATTTTTTCACAAATCGGTGATCTGAAAACAGTAGGTTAATTCTTGGTTTCAACTTCGTTTGCTTGAGTCTGAAAACAACACAGCATGTGCTGGCCTGCAATTAACACTTTTGTTAATATTGTTTCTTAGAGAAAAGGAAAACATGTAACACGTGCAGTACAAGGTGCCGGTATTTTATACCAAACAGCACTACTACTCTCTGCCAAGCTCAGTAGCCACAGTTCATTTAAAGCAGGCATACAGAAATATCCAACAGGAATTGTCAAAGTGATGGTCTAGGTCACAGAAACAATTTTTCTCCTAAGTGAATCACCATACTGAGGAAGCTAACAAAGACTGCAAAATTCATTAGCTGAGCAGAGCTGGAAAGGTCTGCTCCAAATCCATCACTGATCCATCTAGGCCAGCCAGCATCCTGCCGCTGACAGTGACCTGTCCCAGGCACTGCTGAGAGAGGTGCAAGGAGTAGCAAAGCTTTTTCTAATTACAGGAATCCTTGTTTCCTCTTGGCTGCACTCACAGAAATCACAAATCAGGCTCATGGTTTAGGTCTTCAAAGAGACATTTGAGTCTTCAAAACTTCAGCAACCACAGGATTTCTCTGTTGGGTTATCCCTCAGATCAATACATTATGAGGCTGAAAGAGCTAGCAAAACTGAGTGAATATAAGGTCCAATGAAATACCAAGTGTGTATTTCACATGGACAGCACCCCTGGACTGTGAAGAAGGGATATCATGCCCTATCAAACCATGGGATCTTCTGCTTCTAGGGGTGGTAAACGAGATCCCTTGCCCTGTGGCTAGTAGGAGCACTTATTACTACCAGAAAAGCAGCAATGTGTTGAATGTGATTCTGAAAAGCAGCTTTGTGATTAATAAATCCTCGAGAGACACTTTACTTTTTTAAAATACAGGCCAATTCTATTGCCTTGCCTTACATTTGAAGAACTCTGGAGGTGTCCTAGCTGGCTGAAAGGCAACCGAGCTCCTCTGCAGCTCTACTGCAGGGAAGTCTAATTATGTGCTTAAAAGCGTACATTGCAATTCTTCAAAGCACTGCTTTCAATTCTGACAAACCCTTCGCGTCTTCCCAAAGAAAGTGCACACTGGGACTATTCCTCCTGCTTCTGTTGCGGCCTGGGAATACCCCAACATGCCAGTGTGATGGGTTGACCCTGGCTGGGTCCCAGGTGCCCACCAAAGCCGCTCTATCACTCCCCCTCCTCAGGTAGACGGGGGAGAGAAAATATAATAACAGGCTCGTGGGTCAAGATAAGGATGGTTTAATAAGCAAAAGCAGAGGTCGCACGCGAAAGCAAAGAGAAACAAATGATGTTATTCTCTACTTCCCATCAGCAGGCGATGTCTGGCCACTTCTCGGGAAGCAGGGCTCCAGCATGCGTAGTGGTTGCTCTGGAAAATGTCCCCCCTTCCGTCTCCCTGTACTTAGCTTTTACATCTGAGCTGATGTCATATGGTATGGAATACCTGTTTGGTTAGTTCAGGTCAGCTGTCCTGGTTACGTCCCCTCCCGTTGAGGGGAGCAAAAAAATGTTGGGGATGCAGCCTTGGTGCTGTGCCAGCCCTGCTCAGCAGTAGCCAAAACACTGGTGTGTTATTGGCACCCTTCTAGCTACCAGTGCAGAGCCCCGCACTACGAGGGCTGCTATGGGGAGAATTAACTCCATCTCAGCCAGACCCAATACAGCCAGCGCGAAGGGAAAATCCAGCCCTCCCCAAGACCCCGCCTGGCTGCGGGGCTGGATGCGGCCCAGCCCCCACTTAGGTGGCACCTGCCCGCTGCTGAACATCTCCTGCAGCGGGGAGCGCGGCCTGCCCGGGCCAGCTGAGAGGGGAAGCTCTCCTGTGGCAGTATTTTTCTTCCCTTCTCACGGGATTTATTATGTCTTACATATTAAGGCCACAAGCGCAAGTTCATTGAATTGGGTTGGTGAGGGAGGACGACGACGGGAATCAGTATTTGTGAATATCTCCCTTTCTGTACTGGGGCTGGAGGCAGCGATGCCAGCATGACACCCAACAGCACCCCATGCTGCGCTCATCTCACCACAACCAGTGGTATAACCAACTATGAGAGTCGGCGCAAGCGATCCTCCCACGGCAATTCTCTGCACACTCAGCTTTCCTTCCAGAGGCACTTACTGTACTTGTTCACTGGTATCTACATTTCCAATTTAATGGCATCTGTTCACTGCTCACACAGACGTGCATACGAAGTGCCCCCTGGCCTGCAGGTGATGTTGCATACATAACTGTGGAACACTGCATTTTGTGTTATGCAATTACAATTCCGTATCCATAGAGCCTTTTGCTTAAGTCTCTGCCTCAGGCTTGACTACGAAACATCACCTCCAAAAAATTCACACAAAAGTTTTCTCCCTCATAGGCTTAGGTTACATGGAAAAGTTTTGCTGGCATAGCTGACTGTGAGAAGTAAATAATAAAAGCACATTGTCAGCCAAATAGCGATGCCAGCAAAAAGTTGTGGGTAGCTATGTATACAGTTGTGGGTAGCTATGTATACAGTTGTGGGTATAGTTTATTCTGTCCAGGGAAATGGGTTAAGTTATAGAGGCAGAGGAACGCTTGCCAGTGTGAGTTCTCTTCCAAAAGGGGTTTATCAGCACAGCTCTACTGAAATAATCACATTTTGAATGCAGGCATGTGCTTAGTCTCTCTGTCAAAACAATTATCACAGAGAAAAAGTTTCTTGTGTTTGGTAAATTTTGAAATAAGAATGTGGCAATCTACATCCCTAGAGCATGCTGTGATAAGTCTCTGACCACTGGGATCTGCTGGGCTGAGGCCATTAGTTCTTTCAGATACAATGGCAAACTGCTGAGCTTGGAGAGGCTTTCAGTCACTACCAACCTGGGATGGATGAGAGCTGGTGATCTTGTTATATGAGGCTCCACATCCCAAAGCCTTCAGTCATTCAATCCCCTGACTGTCTCTTCACATAAGAATTTATCTTTTCTTTGAGTATTTTGCCAACGGGAGCTGGAGGGTAGCAGGGTCATTGAAATCCATTTCTTTGAATACTCTGTGGAATCTCCGCTTGGCGTATTTCATATTTTTCATTCCAAAGAGAGGGTGTGTACAAAAGCAAGAGATCTGGAAAGCTTTTAGCATCACAGGAACTGCCAGCACTGCTTCCTTTATTTGCTCCATTTAGCTTGATGATGTTTTTTATTATCAATCAGCTCAACACAGAAAAGCTACATCTCTCAGTTGACTGTGGGACACAGGTGCTGGGGTTCAAATTCCCCTTGTTAACTTTCTGAGAACATCGGCTGATGCTTGTTGTGCATCCTGTTATTCCAGTCAGCCTAGAGACAAGCTGGCATGAAAGGCATGTATCAAAGACAGAGAAAACCAAAGGTAAATTCCTCCCACTCCACACTTGGGCTTGGTGTACCTGTTACTACATGTGTATCCTCCTTATGCCAGACATAACAAAGGCAGAAGCAGTTGTACAGAGGGACAGAAAGAGGATTGCTAATACAGAAAATTAATACTGAAAGAATCAGTACAGTAAAGATTCACAATTCACTCTGGGAAGACAAGGTCTGCCTTCTGGAGAATTCCCTAAAGGGAGGAACAGTAGCAATAGATTTGAAAAAGAAAAAGAAAAAAAAGCCAATCACATACTCTATATTTAAAAATTAAAAAGACTACCAGATGCAATTACATTTGTGATTAAAAGATCTAAAAGAAGCATATTTAAATTCATTAACTTAGTCCACACTTTACTACCTCAGGAGACCAGCTGCTCCTGGAATACAGGGCAGCAAAATACAAACTACATCTTGGTTGCATTTGATCAAAACCTTTTGGAAGTTTCAATGATCTGGCTGTTAACATCTCTTAGGTGATAATTAGGCTCTTGGGGCAGCAAACATTGTTTGGGAGAGAAAATGCACTGTGGAAACATAAGTAAGGGAGCCTTCTGCCTTGCTGAAAAGTCAGTTATTCCACTATATAAAAAAGGCAGGCAAGGGCAAAATGAGGTCATTTTCAAACAGAGACTCATTTTGCCTGTATATACCAGCAATCAGCAGATGCTCACCTCTGTCTAAACTGTTTACTTTAGGTTTTGCTCATTTCTTGCAACATAATTTTTAACAAAGAGATTTTAGCCCATGCACACTACAGCTCACGAGCACGGCTCTCTGGAAAACAGACGCTGTGTGGTTTTTCCATCACTGCTTGACAGCTGTTTGGTAGCAGGTAATGGATGAGGCTGAGGAGACACTTCTCCCAGTTCCTGTCTTCCCAAGCAGGGTCCCTGGGCTGCCTCAGTCTCCTGATTTCCCTGCTCTAGGGATGCTCCAGGGCCTCTGGCTGCAGGACAAGGCTTCAGGGCAGTTTCAGAGGTGCTGGGAAGAGCCAGAACCTCTTCACGGGATGAAGCCTTTTAGCAGGGGAGATGCACAACAATATTGTCCATCTGTCCCAGGAGGGCACTAAAGTAACAGCGAAGGTACTGATGTCCTTTCTGTTATCGCCACGGGGCCTATTTCCCTGTGACAGGACAGGAAGAGACTTAATTAAAGATAACTGGGAATTTCTGTTTATTGTTGATTCCGTCACTTATCTATCCTTCTGAAGCCTTTCTCTCTCTCTGCATGCTACGCCTGGTTTTGGTCTCCTCCATTCTGCAAGGCAAAGCTCACCTCCTCTGGATAAAGACCTTCCTTCTCAAGAGATCTTTTAAATAATTCTGACAGTTGGACTGTTTCCTGTCCTTCCTGCACAGTCCCCCCATAATCAAGTGCAAGAATCATCAAAGGACAGAGCTGACCTTTCAGACAGACAGCTATGCGTGTGTCTGAACTGTCAGGCAGACATTTTTAGGACCAATTTCAGGATTTTACTCTTGTGAGTTAGTTATGATCCATGGCTGAGAGCTCTGCATTGTGGAAGCATCTGCTCTCCCTCCATGTCTCTTGGAATTTGAACCATTCCTGAAGAGCCAAAATTCAGCTTGAAACCAGCAGATTTAAACTAGCTATTTATGCCACATGAACATTATTTCCTCACTGTCTGCAAATGTAACTGAAGTGCCCAGCATTTTCCCACACTGCCAAGGAAGCCCTGATGATATTCACAGGAGCAGGAACAGTCTCCTGCTGTCTGCGTCTCTTCATTCAAATGAAATCAGGGGAGATGTGGCTATACTGGTGATGAAACATCCCACTCAACTTTCTTCTTCTTTGTCACTAAAGGACTGGAGAGATCTATTTTATCTTGCTTTAAAAGCCAATATAAGGCAGCTGACTTCCCTTGACAAAAATCTGAAAGCCAAGAATAATTCAGGTATCAAAATCACAGCTTCAAACTGTTCCCTGTTTGAGTGCTAGCCTGGCAATACCTCACAGCTGAGGGTATGGAGGTGAAAGCTCCTGCAGGGGCTAGAGAAAGATACTCTTCCATGACTCATCAGCCATCCCTCCAGTGAACAAGGACATAGTGACAGGATTAGTCAGAAAAATTGTAACTGTAACCAAAAGCAAGAAGAAAATAGAGTTAAAAATAGGGAAGAGGATGGGAAATTGCAATGGTCCAAAAACACTTAACACCAACTTTCAATTTTAAAACTATTGGCTAGTAACTCAACTCTAGACAAGTGATTCTGGACATGTTTCCATCTTATAATCAGAATTAAATGCAGTGTCAGATCTTCATTCTGATGAACAGTAACTATATTTTTTCTTGTTATATACAGGAACATGTATCATACATACTATACTGTGTTTCAAATACATAGGAAGGTTCTCCTTATTGCCGTATTTTGGGGACAATCCTTAATACTGCTCCAAAAGTCAAAAAAGTACATGCTAAAGTCCATTACAATATGAGATAGCTTTCCTGAATGGAACCTGGAATTCAGCCTGAGCTGAAGTTATTTATAGCAAAACCCAAACATATTTCATGCAATACCTGTGCTGTGCATGTGACGTGGAAAATAATAGGATTATATTTTGTGAGGAATTTACATGAAATTGTGAGTGGGTTTTTTTTCTTTCTAGAATACTCAGTCTCAGAGAAAAGGGAGATTATTTGCATCTAAGAGCAAAATGCCCGTTAATACCATGAACACACAAAACTCTATGGAAGAGGCTTCTGATAGCACTTCCAGAAATTGTGTGCCAAAAGTCCCTTACAGAGAGATGTGCCTTGTATCATTCTTATAATCTAGCAGCCTGTAAAGGCTGCTATGAGCCTTGAGATTGGGTACTGAAGATGGTGGATGGCAGATTTATGAACCACATTCCTATTTTTTAACCCAAAGAAGCTTCAGTACCTTTTATTACCCTTTCCCTTCATCAGAAAGTTACTGGTTATCCTTGACAACAGAGAGCTCCATCTGCACTTTTATTCATCCCCAGTGAATATACCCATTTTCTTTAAACACAGATTCTCATCTGTCTAAGCCTTAAGAAGTAGCAAAATATTCTGGGAGAAATACTCTGAATGATCCAGATGACAGGATAGGGAGGACAAGGAAAGAATAAGAAAAGAGCTTGAGATGAGCTGTGATTAAATTGGTTACATTTAAATTTGATTAAATTTGTTAGATTAAATTTGCAAAATTACTTATAGTACTGAGTATCAGCCTTGAGTTCACCATCAGGTCAATCTGGTTGTAAAACAAAGGGCTTCCCTTTTGAAGAGGTAAAATAAAAAATATTAGACATTTTCTCTTTTAAAACCAGTTTGTGCAGGATGGGATGTTCTGGCTGCAAATGACATGATTAATTCTCTTTTTGGTCAATATTTGGGGTAAGATTAGCTGCAAATGTTATCATCCAAAAGGTTTATTTTTAGACCCATATCTACTATCAGCCTACCTTTCCTTTTTCTTTCTGTGGATAAGGTTTTCACAGGTCTTACTTAAAAAACTGCATTAATTCCACAGTGAGAAACAAGAACTTTTCAAATGATTACCACTAATACGGATGAAATTACAAACATACCTGGCCTTATTGCAGATGAAGGCTGAACACCTCAGAGGTCAATTGTCACTTTTAATATGCTGAACATGCCTGTACTCTGATGGAGAATTGCTGTTGTTACAAATGTTTTTCCAGGCACCAGCGCTGACCTCTCCTGTTCTGTCTGCCTTCAAGTGCTTGGCCTGTTGCACTCTTCTTAAGCTGTTCCAGTCACTGTTGGTTTGCTGAAATCTTTTTGCCTGACTCTTAAGTCACAACTACTCCATGCACTCTTCTGCCAAATTTTGATTCCATAATGACATGATCCGAAGCTCAGTGAACTCAGAGAGAAGATTTGCACTGGCTCCTAGGGATTTTGAATCATACTTCACCTGCCTGCCTGCCAAATGCCTTCCTTGAAGACAAAGCAAATGCTGTGTATGAGCTCTATTATGAAAGAGTGACAACTTCCAGGGGAGGACACATGAGGAAACACACGGGGAGAAGCTTGAGGAGACATGGGGAGGGATAGACTGCTGAGAACAAAAGGGGCCAGAGACACACTTTTGGAAGGAGGGAGACCCCTGAGGGGCTGTGGCCCATGGAGGACTCACCCCAGGGCAGGGACTCTCCTGAGGGACTGTAGCCTGCTGGTGACCCATGCTGGAGAAGCAACAATGAGAAGAGCAGAGTAGAAGAGAAAACCAGTAAGAAGTCTGGAAGAGGCGCAGACAGAAATGATTACACCATTACACATTACAACAAGCACACACAATCCTGTCATTTGTGCTCAAACCCTAATTTAGAAGAAAAATTTCTAGGTAGAGTAGGAACGTGTATCTCCATGTTGTTTCAATGCTGGGCCTTTCTCAGAAAGGGACAACTAGGACCTCAATGGTGATATCACCTCCCTACAAAATGGCAGATATGTTTTATTGAAGACATGTGGACCCTTCCCAATTCATGTTCAAAGGAAGAGCTTTTGAAAACTATCAGCTGGACCTACTTTGCTTTCTGTGCCCTCACCCGTTCTCTTAGGCTATGCCTACGCCATCAGATCCAGGTACTCTTATCCATGTGAGATAACCAGTTTGTCCTGATGTCCAGGGGTGCCCCAGCCACCCCATGCTGTGGTTTTGATAGGCTAGAGGAGACCTGTGGGCTGCTTCAGGCAGGTACCTTGTTAGCATCACAGAGGGATCAGGGTATAAGGGATTGCCACAAAACACACATATATCCCATACCTTAGACAGAAGCAGAGTGACCCACATCCTTTGGAAGGGCAATTTGAGAAAAAAGTGATTGCCAAGCCTTGTTTAGAGAGCCAAATACTTTTTTCTCCCCAGAATTATGTCTTATTTGCCATTATCACAATGTCAACCTTCTGTGCCCAGTTTGTCACGTAGGACTGCTGATCTCACTGCCTTCAGCAGATGCACTGGAGATTCCCAACTGTTCAACAGCAGCCAACAAAACTAAACACTCCTCCCTGGCTAATTTACTAAGAAGCTAAAGTGTAGAAAATAAAAGCCTTAGCAGAAAGTTGAGGCCTCCTAGTTCAGTCAGTGCTCTGCCATGAAAACACCAGTCTCTCAGTCCATTCATGTGGTATCTACTGACCCTAAATTCCCACCTGTCCACATGTACATGCAAAGTGGGTTTTATACTGTTTGTGGCTGATGGTTTTAAGAGCCAAAAGATTTATGAATTGCCAGATTCATGCATTCAGAAAATTTGACTCAGGCCCCTGGAAAACCACTGGACCAGCTGAAAAATTCCACCACATTAAGCTGACCTCATTCTGCTCAACTCCAAGTGCTCTGGCAGTGGAGCCCTGAATTCTTCCAGCTCCAAGTCATTTGCTCTAGTAACTACACGAAAGCTGCAGGAGGTGTCCTCTGCCAAACCTCCTTCTCTCACAGCAGTGATGCCTCTGTTCATCAGCAAGCAGTCATGATTTCTGTTAGTTGTGGCCCAGTTCTGGTCTATTTTAGGATTTCTAGAAGCTGTTAAAAACTAATATCCTCTCATTCCCTCCTCCTAGAATCTCATTTATCACTCTGCCTCCTGCACAGTTACACTTCTCTCTCGTAGCTGGCAATTTCTTTCCTATGATATAAATTTTGGATGACCCTAAGGGGTTGTAAGCACATGGGTGCAGTGGACCAGACTACAAAGTGACAGGCAAAGATTTAAGTGATTGGGACTGCTAGGCAAAGGGGAACTGTACTAATTAAAAGGAAAAGGAACAGTAAATAGCCAGAGGCAAAATGCAAAGAACCCTAGGCAGGAGCACCCTGGCAACAGAGAAGCTCCTTGTGATCTGTCCAGCTTACAGTGCAGCTCTCTTAAACAGGGCTGTGAAATGCATCAGTTTAGTAATAGACAGATTCACTCTCCAAGTGTATTCGGTGTCATGTCTGCTGACTTAAGGTATTTTTAGTACATTTTTACAACTGTTTGCACTACAGTCACCATAATTACAAGCATGTCAGTTGAACTCAACTTTATCTTGTGTCTCATAAATAGAACTATTGTTAATTAAGCTTGCTAACCAAGTTCTGTCCTAAATGGCACTTGGTTAGCCACATGGTGGCGCAAAGATGAAAACAGTCCATGTAGAGAGACTGAAAATATGAAATAACAGAGATATTTTGGCTTACAGAATCTGCACAATAAGAAATGACGCTTAAGACAGTGTGGCTTGATGATCAAATACCAGGCTGCATTTGTTGGGCCAACATAAGCAGTTCTACCTGCAATCTCAGTGGACCCACACATGACTGCTAATCTTATTTACAGGTGTATTTTTAATGTAAGCAAATGCTAACTACAAATAAGATGTGGAACTAAGAATAGGTTTCTGGAAAGGGAGTTAGTACAGGAAGAAAGGAAGTTTTCCAAAACCACTAGACTGATTAGACTACATTGTTTCTAAATGTCAACTAAAGCTACTGAAATCTTCCCATATGAACAGCTCAACTTTACACTAAAATATTATTTACCTGTGTGCATGGGTACAAGTGTGCATGCACAAGAAGGAACTCAGAGAGCTTCTTCCAGGGCAGCTGCTTCTCAGGCTGGACTCTAGTGAACTAAATGGATCTCTCTCCAAATCTAACAGGGGCTTTTTCTCTCAAGTGGCACTAGTCTTGATACACTGACAACCCACTGGTTCAAAAAGTCAAGGAACATGATTGCTCGTAGGACTGTCATTTGGCATAAAGCATTTGTACACTGTGAAACACAACTGATCACCAACCTGCTCTGCCTCCAAGCACTAAGGCACATGCGTGGCTACAATCAAGAAAAGTGTAGTACAGGTCAAGAAAGGGCCAGAGGTAGCTGCTGAACGTCACTGATCCCGTATCTGTCTTATGCCTAGTAGTAAATGGCAATAGTACAAAAGTTGGCTTAAGTTTATGGGCTGTCAGTGACTCCTGTGGGCCAATAAAGCACCAGGGGATCAGTGGTAGCATGTAGAGAAACCCACTCCAATTCCCTTAAATTAATACTGGGGAGCCACAGTAAAGACTCCAGGATGCAACAGGGTTCCCCTCTGCTGAGATGATAATTCAGTGATCAATTGCACTGCTTTAAGTCCCTGACCGAGTTACCAATGCAGATCAAAGTTAGCACCACAAGACTTCTGTCTCTGTCTGGAAGGGCAATGGAAGGTATACCCTACATAGTCCACCTGGTGCTGAAACACTGCATAATGTCTAACAGGCTGATTATACCACCAAACATCACTGAGCATCCCATTTCATGCACAGCTCACTGTCTTGCTTTCAGACAATCAATATTCCTTCTGCTTTTTGTGCACATTCACACACAAAAAGCAAACAGACAAAGCCAAATTTTCCCTGCTTCTCATCTCATTACTGAAATTTTCCTTGCAGCTCACTAATTTTATTCTCTCTTAGGTATGAGCACTCCCAACAGCAGGTTTCCAGCAGCAAATTAGGCAAGCTAAATTACTGGAAGTTTACCAAAGGAAAAGGAAATAAAGACCTCAAACACCTTGTGGACTTTTCTCTCCCTCAAATCAGTAGCTTGTTTATTCTAATAATAATAAAGCAGGCAGAAGGATGTAATTAATGTCAAGCACAATTCATTCCTGTTACTTTGAGGTATTAAAATCAAAACCAGAAAACCTGACTTTGAAGCAACGTACACACAAAAACACAAGGAAACTTTTATATGTATGATTTTCTAATTTAAGAACATCCATGTGCAATGTGAGCTGCTCAGCAAATTGAGCCAGGAAATACATTAACTGGAAGCTAATTTAGGGCAGAACTATTTTACCTCATGTTTGAAACTGTTCCACCAGGTAATTTCACTGCAGAAAGGCAGAATGTTTTGGAGAGGAGAATGAGCGTGAAAGAGAGAAGGGAGGAGCTTTTGAATTCTGGGGTTTTGGCTAAAATGGAAAGGAAGCTATTTCTAGTGAAGTGGACTCTCCCCCACACCCGATTAATGGATAAATTGTGTAAGAAAAATGTCTCCATCCCAAGGCAGACCCAATTATGTTCAGCATTAACTGAAACATATGGGAACATTTCAGTATAAACAAAAACTGCACTGTATGAGCTTTTTTCTATGAGCTTTCCAGTTCATTTAACCCTTGCTATAGTGCACATTAAGTACAGCCTGAGATTACTGGTATAACACTCCACTGAGTATTTTTTGGCTCAGATAATGCAACAGTAACTCCCAGCTTTTATATTGATAAACTGGAAGCCTACTTGCATTTCAAAACACTGTAGGCTCTCTTCTTTATGCCAAATTTTTCAGCTGAAGGAGGCTGATGTTACAGTGGGCTTCGTGAAAGCACCCATATTGAACAAAAGCCAATTTTTTGAACAGAAGGATGGCAACACTTTCAAATCATCTGTGAGAAAGATGATCCTAAATGCTATTCATGGGAGTTTGGGTTCCCAAATTACCTCTGCACTTTTGAAAATGCTGCCACTGAGTAATGCCTAGTTTTTGCTACTTCTCTTTCCCAACTGTGCCCTTGTTCACCTTCACGCTGGCATTCCAGAAGCACTTTTTCCTGGTTGCAACAGTGAACATCAGTGGTTGTGGTGAATCACCAAAACCCAAACCTCTGCTAAAGTTCATGCCCCTCTGGGGTTCCAGAGCAGCCCAACTTGTCCAGGCAATGCAGTGAGGCAGCCTGGTTTTGGCTTGCCCTTTCATCTTCCTTTCCTTGTTGAGATCTGCCCGGCTGAGATGATCAGCTGCACCATCACTTTTTTGTCAGGTAGATGAGGAGCTATCAAGATTTAGACCATTTTCTTGTGTTAACTAGTCTACTTATGTTTCAGTACTAATGCTTACTATGTCAACTAGTTTACTTTTCTCTTTTGAGAGCACACTGACATTAAATTAGTAAACGTACCTCCAAACTCTCATATCCTCCTGACTGCTGAAACAAGCAAACATCAGAAGCTCAGACATAGCTGTAATGAAAAACTTTGGTTTTGTATTTTCATACTGTGTGAGTGGCAGGAAAGAAGCCTCCCAAATCAAAGTGGAATGTCCTTCTGCCGTGGAAAACAAGGGAAGATACTTCTCCAAGTCAATGCCATGGTATCAAGTGACAGGATACACACTGATTTTCATTTCCTGAGCAAATCTCAGTGAAACCAGGAACTTACTTATCTCACTGTCATTCATAGACAGTAAAAACACAAAAGACTACTGCAATTTTGACTTCTGAATTACAGGAGCCATTGGGCTTCTATAACTTAATTTGTCCTTGAATTCAGCATGTATTCTTGAAATAGTCTTATTTCAATTTAACAATTGTCAGCAATGCTCAACCCAGTACAACCCAGTGAATCTTCTACAATCTTCAGTCTGAATTTGTCTAGCTTCATCTTTCTTTTGTCTGTTAGTCTAGTGCTAGCTTACTGTTCCCCTTACAGACCGCAAATCAATGGCCCTTTAAGACTTATGCTTGAACCCAACAGACTGTGCTTTGCAAGTTTCCTCTTGAGGCCTGGTTTCCAGTCTTTTTCTTTCACATAGTTTTTCAGTGATTCTTCCCCTATTTATTTTCTGCCTTCTCCAACTGTGGGCACCACAGGTGAGGAGGGTGAATGCTACACTCAAAGCTGCAGGAGATGTAGTCACACCTGTTGTGTACCTATAGTACAGCTCACACAGGATCCTGGCAGCAGACCCCACTAACATCCCCTGGCCCACTTCACATGTTGTTAGGATGAGCCTTATGCTCCTGTGTTTGGGATACAAACACTGTTCATAAACTGATCCCATCCCAGTGAGCAGACTGACTTTCTCAAAAAGAGTATAAATGAAGTAACCATAAAGATGAAAATACTGACAGGGATATTCTAGACAAATTTCATGTTCTGTTACACTGAGAAACAAGGAGTTGAAATTGCTCAAGACTGAAAATGAGACGTTACAGCATTTGGTTTCTGGATCAGAAGTTCAAATCAGACAAAGGAGGGTAATGAACAAAACCTCATTATCATCTAGCAGCCACTAATGAGTGTCAGTAGCTAGATGAATACAGGACTTTGCTAACTGGCAGAGGCAGCTCCAGTTTTAGCAAGAGCTGTCTTTGCAAGAAGGTCTGGAAAAACTGAGTCAAAATTCTGAAACCAAGTAATCCTGGGGTAAAAAATGACTTGCAGGATGGCAAGTGAGGGGCAGTGACCTTACTTCTAGGTCACATGCTTATAACCAGGCTGGAAAAACAGTAACAGGAAGCAGTTAATGTTTAGTAGCCTTTGTGTAAGTTATTTACTGCTTCAGTCCAGAGGGCAAATACCCAGGATGACTGACTACCACAAGCAGCAGTTTCACTGAAAGTGATGAAGAGGTAGATATGCCCAGCTCTCCACACTGGGGTCAGCGGGGAGGCACAGAAGTGGTACCTTCTGAGGAAACCTGTGGCACAGCTGCTGGTGCTGCTCCAAGCTAGTAAGTCCAGAAGCCCACAGGCCTTTCAGCATTTTGCAGCCATCAGCTTTGATGATTTTAGTTTGGCTGGCTGGGAGGAGGGGAGGTCAGTATTTTAGCTGTCCTCCAAGCAACAGTCTCAAAGATAATTGTATTCTCAATTTTAAAAAGGACTTTCATTCCATAAACTAATGTCTTTTTCAAAGATCTATGATACAAACGAGGAGGGTGCCTGTTCTCCCCCAGAAGTCTGGACTGCTTTGGCAGTGCTGTGACACACCACAAGTCCCCTTCTCTCTCCCTCTGTGTGCTCTGCCCTCACTGTCTGAATACCTGAGAGATTTTCACCTTTTTATTTCCGAAATGTGTTTTCCTCTTTGGCTATTTTTTCTTTCCTATGTAAGTCCAGTAATATTGAAGAAGATGACAACTGTTAGACCTACAATGTTCGAGTCTGCTAAAACGTTGACGAAATGGTTTTGCTTGTCCCTGATCTCCGCTGCATTCAGTTTTGGCACCTTTCACACAGTTTGAGATTCACTTTCAAATGTGTCATCTTGGCTGAGGCAGGCTCTTTGGCCTCAGAATGACACCCAGCCACATTAAATCCTTAAACCCTTGCACCGCCAGAGCAAACCTGCTGCTCTGGAAAAGCCTTGCTTGGTTTGCAGACAGAAGGGCTGGCTGTCCTACTCCACCGAACTCCCACAGATACCCACTGCACTAGGGTTAACGGGGGAAAGGACCATGCATTTCACTGCTTTGCCATGGCTGGCTGTTGGCAGCAATGATAAACCAAGAGAAAGAGAGTCAGGAAAATTCCTGGGCAGAGGAGCACTGGCAGGAAGCATGTTGGTGAGCCGCACTGCAGAATTTGCAGGAGAGGATGGAAACTAGAGAGAAAGCATATGCAGCCTGTGTAACTAAGTGCTGGAGCAATGGAACAGGCTTGGGAAGAGGAGCAGAACTTTTTCTAGATATTAAAAATGCAGTAAGAATCTTCTCTAACTATTTTTCTATTCTCCTTAGTTAAAACTTTCCTTGATGACCTTCCCCACTCCTTCTGAGGCATGTTGTAAATCACAGACATAAAATTACATGCAGTTCTGTGTGAGCAAGCATTTCTCCACTGCCAGTCCAACTCACTCCCTAGGTAACTGGAGATATTAAGAAGTTAAATCCTTCAAACTACTGTTGCAAACAGCAGCACTTGACATAGTGACCCAAGACCGGAATAATCTTGGACTCTGATCTAGTTAAACACCCTGGTCTAATAACTGCCTGAGGCTTTCAGACTGCAAAACTGGCAAAATAAAGCAGCTTCACAATTCAAAAAAATCTTACTCTGGCATTCCTGGCTAAGAACCTGCTCACCTTGAGCTGCCAGGTCAAACGGGCAGGTAGGAGGAGCTTGGGGTATCAATGGGCAGGCAGGAACAGACAATTCAGGCTGCAGTTTGTCTCTGAGTAAAACCAACTACCCTTCCAATGCTCTCAGCACTTTGGTTTCAGCCGGTTACATCTGCTCTGTAAAGTGTGCTTCACTGCTCAGTGAGGTGGGCTTTGCTGGTGGTGGGAGTTGGGCTCTTTGTCTCAGGCCTGCCAGGCTTCACATCTATGCTTACTGCCTGTTTCTGAGAAGAATTTAGATGATTTTTTTCTAGAGTATGCACAGGAAATCCCTGGATGGTAACATTTGGAAATGGGGTCAGGAAAGACTGTTACCTGCAGGTCTAGGAGCACTCAGCCCTTTCTGGAAGCAGCATGCTGCCAGCATCTCTGTGGAGAGAACTGCAGGATAAGCAAGAGCCTCCAAGCAGAACTATGTTACACATCAAATGGTCCCTAGAGAGCATGAGAAAGCTTAAGAGCAGCAGTTCATAAATTAATAATAAAAAATAAGAAATCTGGAGTAAATGAGTAAATAAACTGAGGCCATGCTCAAAGATGGTAAAAAATTCATGACAATAGGCCATACTTCCCATTGGTGGTGGCCTGTGTTTCCCAGTGCTTCTTCCTCTTTAAAATGCCATTTCAGCAGAGTAACCCTTTGATAGCTGCTCCCAGCCCTGCCAGCCTTGGTTAATATCTGCCTTGCTGTCAGACAGAGATTTGCAGAACTGGAAAGCAAAACCTGACCAGACACATGCCACCCCACCAGCCTCCTGGGCCCCTCAGAGGGTGAGGACTCCAGGACACCCCTTTCGACTCCCAGTCCTGCTTCAGTCTTATGCAGATTACAGTACAGTGCCATGTCAACCACTGGGATAGGATGGAAAAATTACAGCCTTTGAGGTTCATTTACTGCATGACAGGTGTAATATTCAGAGTCATTAAGAGACCTTTCTTCAGCTTTTCAACAGTGGCAGCAGTTCAAAAAGACCCTTAAAAATTCTTTTTTGTGCACCCTCCTAGAGCTGCAACTATACACACCGGCTCCTGGACGGGATCCAGAAGTGTCAGCAACAGCCTGAGGGTTAAGTCCCTTCCCTTCTTATTGAAAACAATAGTCTAAAGCTCACCATGAAACTCTTTGTTCCATATCCTCTACAATGAGGCCGAATGAGACCCCAGGGCATCCCACAGCGATAATCCATCCTCATGTAACTTGCCTGAGGGTCTGTGAATTAACATTTGCAGTGACTGGGTAGGTAGAAACTTTCCTTCCAGCCATTTTTTGGCAGTGCAACACCCATCAGAGCCTTGAATATTCCTATGGTGGCTATGCGTTGTAATGTTTATTATGGCCTTTTACTCTGTGCGCACTTTGGTAGAGATCCAGTATATGATTCCTCCTACTCCTTCCATGTTTTTCTGGTCTTCCATCAATTAACTTCCTTACAGATACATATCCCACTTCAAAGCCCATTTTTAATGGAGAAAACCCAATATTCCTATCAAGTTTTTAGTCTATAATGGGCATGAACAACCACCTCCTCAACAAAACCCAGGAACCTTAATGTAGTTGATTTAATTTCTTGTGACACACTTGCAGTTTCTGTAATTTTGCCTCTGGCACTGGCATCCAGGCACAGTGGTGAGTCATTGATAATTCCATTTCAAGGGTTAAATTTACATGTTTTACATAATGAGTACACACATTTTTCCAGTTCCTACTAATTAAATTCATTGAGTCTTCTGTGACTCCACTGTCACTATGTAAATGGAGGCAACCTACCATTGTTGAGAGAGGCTCAAAGGCGACTGGGTCCAACCTCTCTGTCAGTCACTCTCTGGAACACAGCCAGGCCTTTGCAGGGCTGCAGAGATGACCCAGACACTACAGCATGCATTTCTGGACCTCTGAGAGGGGAGAAAGTATAAAGTCTGGAAAAAATAATATTATCTTCCAGATCTGTCAGAGACCAGGACTGTCTCCATGCAAGCTGGGAAGCGTCGGGACTTCACTGTTTGCCACTTGCTGATTACATATAGAAATGCTCATTAAAATAAAATTTCCTTCTTTAGTTTCTATTGCTTATCTTCAGCGAAATTCTGTAGTTGAAAGTTGCCAGAAAATACACAGCCCATCCTCCCAACATCTGCACATTTCTAAATTCCTCCTGCAAAAGGTTGTCATCCCTAAGTGTCCTGGTTCCTGAGGAACAGAAGGTACTGAAAAGGCACGAAAAGGCAGCAAACTCTGAGGAGTGGTTTGGAGATATTTCACCTCAGACTTGGCAGACTCCCAAGAGCAGCAGAAAAATGCAGTCTAAACCAAAGCCTTGTAACACAGCGATAGAAAGAAAACACTGCAAGCTTTCAGGGAAGAGACAATGTCTCTGCCTTTCTTTGTGCACCTATCACTACACTATATATTCTGATCTTGATTGGCATCCCATCTCTCTATTGTAATTTAAACCAGCATCTATCTATCTATCTATCTATCTATCTATCTATCTATCTATCTATCTATCTATCTATCTATCTATCTTCAAATTCACTGAGCCCTCTCTCGACAGTTGAAATTCTCTGGAACTCCTGTGTGAAGGGAAATATCAAGTGACCTTGTTTTGCTCCTTGCAGTCAGTCCTGGGTAGATCTGCTGCTCTAAGGCTGCTCTGATGCCCCTGCTAACAACCTTTCCCTTGCCTCTCAGTTGCATTCAGGGAAGCGCTGGCACAGCTGGGAAGCAGCAGGAGAGAGACAAAGCCCAGCATGGCACAGCAGCACTGCATACAATACATTGTCAGGGGGCTGCCCAGGAAAACCCAAGCCTTCTCTGTTGAGAGCATCCCTACTTGCAGCCAATGGTTAGTGAAGACAAAATATAAAATGTACTTCTTAATTGGACTTCTTGCATTCCAAATGGCCACTAATTATTTTGCCTCCTTACTAATTTCTTCCCCAGATGGCTTTCAAGTTTTATTTCTGTACCTCTGATACATGTATAATAGTGACTGAGGAAATAATGATCTTACCTTTAAAGTAATGAAGGAGAAAGGATCACACAGGGATATCAAAGCCACCAAAAGACAAATCCAGGTCAAACAAGAAAAGGAAAAGAGAAAGAGAGAGAAAAAACACAGTTAGATTTGTCTTTCACTATGGATGCCAGCTAAACAGGAAAAAAAAAAAAAATTCAATTTAGTTTGTTTTCTCCAAGCAAATGATGAAGTAAAAATGAAATAGAGTGACACAAAGTGCTTTTGTCAGTGGATAAAGATTTATGCAAATAAATTTCACCAGCATTCCTTTGTGACACTGATTTGCTGTCATCAAAGGAGTAACAGGAAGATCTTTTAAGTACTATGAAATTTAACACACACACACACACACACACACATACCATTCCACTTCTGAACACTAAGTAATGGATGCAGATATAGAGAAAAGGTAGGGTATGTATCAATATATCCATCTGCACACACTTAAAAATATTTAACCCCTTGGCAAAATTCCAGTTCTCAGTGGTACAAGCCCAGCCCATTGCATTTGCCATGTTATCTCAAAGCCCCGGGCGCAGTTTTAATATCCAGTCACTTTTCTCTATATTAGCAGTACACTTCCGGCACTCAACCAAGGAAAATGCTTTGGAGACTTGTTAAAGCTAAAACAAAAATCCATAAAACAACAGAAGTTTGGTGCAATGAAGGGATAAAAAGGGGAGGCGAATAATTACTTGCAAGTAAAGAAACAAAGACTGTTCTAAAGTCAGAAACTCTGTGAGTTTTCTGGGGAATTTATCAGAGACTGAAGGATTTCTACTGCTATTGAAGGAAGCAAGCAGGAGTCTCAAATCCTTTAACTGTCTCTTCATTAGTGCTCCAACACTGTGGTAAAAGGTTTGAAATAAGTGTCTGTAAATAAAGGAAAAAACCCAAGCCCATGGGAAATTCTGTCTCATGTCATCTGTCCCCCCCCCCCCCATCAGGTTTCATGAATTTGGCATGGCATGTGTGAATTATTTTTATAATGCTTTCCATTTTCACTGATGATAAAATTACAACCTTAACTATTTTTTTAAATAGTAAGAGGAACCTTTTTCAGGAGTTGCAAAATCAAGTCTGCATTTATATGAAAAACTTTAACAAAATGGTGTCATAAGACATCTCTATTTTTTCTACTCAAGCTCCAATGCTCGACCCTAAATGGCACACATATAAAGAGATGTTCTTCCAGAGAAATTAAGATCATAATATAAGAAAAAAGACCACAGACAGATACAGAAAGCAGCTCTGATGTGCTGGGGTGGTACAGCAAATGTGTCTATGGTGGTGAATGGAGGAAGATATGCACTCACTCTGTTGCTCATCACAACGTTGCAGGAATATGTTAACTAGACACCTGGTCCAGCTCAGTCGAGGCTATGATTGCTCAGTGCTGCCTCTGAGCTAATTAGGCCTACTGATGGCAACATGCTGCTGCCTGGGCATCTCTGTGCTGGCTCCAGTTCACAGCATAGAAATAGTCTGTGATAACAATGAGTTGTTAAACTCCTCTCCTCCCCCAGGTCAGAGCTGGGTGCTGAGAAACCGGCCCTCTAACCATGAAACATGTGGGGACAGGCAGCAGACAAGTTTCAGCTATGACGCTTGCTCTCACTCCTTGTGAGGTTATGATGAAAATAAGGGCCTTCTGCCAAAGCATTTCTGCAGGCATATTCTTCCATCCACCTTTTTTTTTCTGTTTATGCAAAAAGACGGGGAGGAAATGAAATCTTGGATAAAGTCACTCTGCTGAAGGACCCAACAGGGTGGAGAGACCACAGCTCTAAATAAATTCCAGTTATGATCTCACTCCTCAAGAACTACTGAGCAAAGATGAATGAGAAATGAGAAAGCACACATGTAAGGGGACATACGGGTTCATATGATCACAAAAGTGAATGGGAATGGGAACTGCCTCTGACTTTCACTCCAAAACCTTTACAGCCTGTCTGTTATTGCCTCAGTACTCATCAATGTATTGAATTCACTCAGTGAATTCCATTTTATATAAGGAAAGCAGTGAGAATCGAGGAAAGTGGTTCAAAAACACATGGTAAGTGGAAGAGCAAGCTCTTTAAGGCAGGAGACCCAAAAGATCTGGAGTTTGGGCAGAGAGTTGGTCTGAGGGCTCTTCCCTCCCACTGAGAACTGTCTCCAGGAGTTTTCTTGTCTCTGGGTTGGGGGAAAAAACTGCTGGTTCATTCAGCTCGTCCTCTGAAAGTGACAGGGAGTTTTCCAAGAGCTTCTTCTGCAAGATTATTTATCTTTTCTTCTGTCTCAACAGGGCCCTGTAGCTCCATTTCCCCACGGAGAGCTGGAATTAACTATAAAGCACACGTCCTGCTGCTGCAGGGGACTGCCACACTGCACAGAAATCAAGAAAATTTACTCTCTGTTTTTCTAAGATACTCTGATGCCTGAAGGTGCAATATTAAGGCTATGCTACACAATCAGCAGAAGAAAAGAGTCCTGCGCAACTAACTCTAGAAAAAGATACCCTTCTCTAGGTGAGTACATAATGCTTTACATCTTACCAGTTTGGTTTTCGGTTGTGGGCAATACTGCACTATTGGAAGAGTCAATAGAAAGACAAAATGAAACTACTAGCTCTTATTTCTGTGCCAAATGCTAGATGAGCCATGTGAACATATTTGCTTATAAAGGTAACAATATTAATGAAACTTCTTGACATTTAAGAGCACCTCCTACTGTAGGGTCAAAATAAACCTCATTAAACATCAGTAAATACAGCCCTACAGCATCCTTAAGAAACTGGCAAAGACTAATAATTCCAATAAGGAGGCGGAAAACTGAAGCATAAGAGAGACATAATTAATAATACATAGGAGGCAGGTGTCATACAGCTATATTGTTGGCAGTAAAGTCCCTAGCCCCAGCCTTGGCTTCTGTCAGGCTCCTAGGGCTTGTTGGTGCCAATGCCATGTGCTAAGCAGGGAAGGGGCAGTCGGACTGTGGTGAGTGGCTCAGGAAGGACGGAAGGATAAGACATGGAGTCAGGTGAGACCTGCTGCTGTGACCACTCCTTCTGCCTGTGTGTCCACCAAATACAGCTTCCTCTGGCTGCTGCCACCCTTGCGATGAAGGCTGGAAGAGGCCAAAGGAGACTGGGGAGCTGGGAGCCCTTAGGACAGGCATGCTGCTTTCAGCATCCTTGCTGCTGTTCTGGGTGCCCCCCTACAAGTTGCAAATGAGTAGCTGAGATAAAGGAAATGGGTGACCCTCACCATGATGGAGTCCAGTTCAGGCTATTTTAAGCATGGTCACTGCCTTTGTCTGGTCTTGCTACACAAGCCAGTGCAGGTATTTATACCACAGCCTTGATCTCAAGAGGACTGTAGCATGACCATAAAGATGGCTGAGGTATCAAAGGGACTTTTAACTTTTTTAATCTTGAATGGCACAGTAGTGATGGAAGTATGTTCTGTTAGTAGAGATGAACTGAAGATAACATTGTTTGTATGGAATTGGACATGCACTCTGTCTTCAGTGCTTGCTCTTAAACAAGAAAGCACTGCTCTCTGTCTGCTGCACTTCGTTCCCTGCTGAGCCCAGGGCAGATTCCAGTCATTCCAAACATAAAGACAGTTTTAAGGGTCTAAGATGCAAGCACATCAAAACTCAGATTTCTTTTTAATTTATTTCCTTTTACCCTGTACTGATGGGCACAGTGTCTCTCATCAGAAAAAATAAGAGCATCACCCAGTAAATCTCTTTCCAGGGGTCAACATGAGAGCACAGAACAATTGTCAAGGGAGAGCAAGATTATTTGCTTAATTCAAAACCACTTTTTTCTCCTTAGCTGGCAGAGAAAGGGAAGGGAGTAGAAAAATCAATAAATATAATAACTTTAATAATAATCACATAGGGAAAAGTTGAAATGAAGTTAAATAAATGAAGTTTAATAATGATTTTTAATTACAGGGGCTTTCATGCCACTTTTCAAATGGATCTTAAAAAACCTTGCCCTTGGAAACCTCACTGTATTTATGAAATAATGAATAATTCAACACAGCTACAGTTGACACTTTACACACCACTGATGGTAATAGCATTGCTGTGATCAATCTGCAGAATGCCTTTCTTTAAAGTTCCTACATCTGGCTGTTAATACAGCTCTGAATCGCAATGCCTTTTGCAGTCCCTAATTTTGTGAAGAGATGCACGCAAGCAGAACTGAACTACTTCCTAAGCTTCTGTGTGCCAATTTACAAACACTGGATTGCTCCATGAGACATCTCATTCAGGGCTGGAATTGGAAGCATGAAAGAGTGGTCTTGGAAATACAGCAAGATGGTATCCTTGCTGTTAGCTCTGGGCAGGGAGAGGAGAATGCTCAGGAATGTGCCTGCAGGAGAAAAGAGCTTAGATGAGCCCTGGTGTGCCAGCTGAACAAGTGAGAGTTTTGTCTCTCCATGGACAGTAATTTCTGAAATCTTACAAATGGCAAATTGTTCTTAAGATCTGAACAGGACAGTAAAGCAAGAGAAAATGCCTGCTCATTTACCATATAAGAAGTCTGCCCCAGTCCCTTTTCCTGGAATAACCCTCCAACAGCAGTGTACTGAAGTACTGCTTGTTTGCATTCAACAAGGAGAAAGCTACATATTGCTGAAGGAAGCTCCTCACAGGCTGATGGGATCATCACCAAAGCACCAGGGATATACAAATCCGTAAGCATAAAAGAAATAAGTAGACTACCATTAAACAACAACAAAGCAACCTCCAAAAAACAATGCCATTCAAACTTCAGAAGGAAGTTTTCCAGTGAGCGACAGAGCAGTCACAACATTTCATGACAGTGAGATAAGATACATCTTTAAAGTTCTGCCTTAATTAGAGCAAAGCAACGACTCATTGAGAGAGTATCATCTGCGCTTCATGCTATTGTTTTTAAGGAACTGCAAAATTGTTTTAAAATCATGTCATGTGACGTATGAATCCAGTTTTTCAGATGGTGGACTCTTAACTCGGTGGGAATACACTCAGAGGACAAACTCAAGCCACTTAAATCATTTATGCACATCAATTTGTGGACATTTGAATCTGTGGATATTTGGAAACTCAAATGTACACGTGATGCAGAGACCTCTTTAAACAGCTATGTAGTTGAATAACTTCATTCACATTATTTGTTTCACTAGCAAGTTAATCTGCAAAATATTCTCATTCATTTTGACTGGCAGGATTGGGGTGCCTTGATGTAGACATGGGGGGCAATAGGGTGTGATTGTAGTTCCTGGGGTTCAGAAAACTACTCACAGCTTATTCGCAAAAGCTGTGTTTTTTCTTCTTGTTCTCCTTTGAAATGATTGATGCTTGACTCAAAAATGTTGTTTGCCATGCAGAAGTGCCAGAAGTTGTGCTGTCTGTACATACAAAATTTTGTGAGTCCCTTCCAAAACCACATCCCACAAGTACCAGGTGAGGAGGAGTTCAGATTTCTTTACGTCTTCAGTTCTGCTCAAATTCGGTCACTCATTCCTTTCAACTCACTTTCTTGACAACTAAACAGAAAGGCCCTTCAAAATAACTTGCACACTTAGCTTTCAATCAAAATTTTAAAAGAAATCTAGAATATACTTAGGAAATATTCAAACAGTAATGGCCTCTTCATTTGGGGCTAATTCTAGGTAAAAGGTCTCTTGGGAGATTTCAGGTTTTATTAGCCATTTGGAAATTTAGACATTTTAATGTAATTCATAAAAAAAATTGGAAGCTTGTGCTCTCATTTACCTGCCAAACCCAAGAAAGAAGTAGTATTAAAGCTTACCAAGCAGCAGAAAAAAAAATATCCTTAACAGCTACAGAAAAGAAATCTCTGCTGAGAGCCCTTAGGCATGCTGGAGGGGGATGAGAAGAACCTGCTTTGCGGTTGCATCTATCAAGACATCCCCCCTGTGGCTGACTCAGAGGCTTCTGTAACATTTCCCTGTACCGAGCTCAGGGCTATCCACTGATATGGAGGGAGGAGAGATTGTAGCTTTGGATCCTTCCCTAAAGCCACCTACATTGGACCACCAACTCCAGCAGGGCAGCAGGAAGGAGAACGAACTGTACTCCCCACAAAGATTTTTTATTTAACCGTTTCTGTTATTTTTTGCAGTGTCTCATGCTAGCAAACCAGGATTTCCTCTGTTACAGGGCAGGAATAAAATCTCAGTCCTAAGGTCTGGTAGGTAAATATAAGAAAAGGTTGGAAATGGTCTGTTTTCCTTTCAAAATTAAAGAAGAAACAACCAAAAACTCAACAAAGAGGGATTTAAAAATTAATCCTGCTTTAGGTATTAGACCTACTATTGGCCTTACTTGTCTTCTGTGTGAAGTCATTATTAAACTCTGGGGGAATGCTTTCAAAGCATGGAAGACTACATGCTACCTGGTAATTCTGTCATTAGTTAGGGATCTCATTGTTATAGTTTGGGTTTGATATTTAGAAAATATCTTTAAAACCAATCTTAAGTGCTAATGAGAGTAATAACTCTGTAGAAAGCCTTCCATGTTGAAGATACTGTATCAGTTTTGCTATAGCTCCCCTCAAGAGCTCCTACAAGAGTCTCTTTCAGCCAGGGTTTTAATCTTACAAAACAAAGATGCGCAATTCCATTTGCTAAGTTATTTACCTAGTGATGCAAAACCTGGGCACACAGCTGACATCTTACTGCGTTTAGACAGACCCATGTATTAAGCAAATCTTAGTACCACGTCCCTGAAGTCACTGAGATAGTGCAAAGCACTGATGTCCTGTGAAAGCTGGTGCTGTATCACTTACAAAGAAAACGCTCCCTTCACAGGAGTGCAAATTTCTGTAGAACTGCCTTTAGATGGAAGCTGAATACAAGAAAACTCCTGCTTGGGAGGCAAGCTTTGGTTCTGCAGTGCTAGCTTCTCTGACACCTGATTTTTCTTAGCCAAAGAGAACAAAAAGCAGAGAATCTTGATTGAACAGATTTTGGTTTGTTTCTTTTTTCTCTTTCCTTCAAAAGAATTCCTGATGTCAAGAAATGTCAAAACACAATTAGGGAGGCCTATCCTCCTCTTCTGTATGCTTTCTGACGGTATTTAATTGTTACCCTCCAAACTAGTTTCAGAATGATGGCAAATAAACGGAGGAAAAAAAAAGTACACCCAGGGATATGGAGCAGACAGGGCTAATGCTTAAGTTTGAGCCTGTGCCTCAGGTTCACTGATTTCAGTGGATCTTTCGCACATACTTTGGCACCTTCCTGAGAGGTGATGGACTGCTCCCTTGAGATCTCATCTAATTTTCAGTATTTCAGTAGAGCCTATCATTATACAAGCTAAATGGAAGTTGAACCAATATACAAATAGCAAACCTGATCCTACAAACCTCTTACATTTTGAGAAATAGAAACAGAAAGAAACACATCGCCTTTAAGGAAACTGCAGGTTTCAGCCCAAAGGTAGCACTAGTGCAGCAAAGATCGAAATGCAAACCTAACCTATTGCAATGTCTGACCTTTGATTATAAGGACTCTGACAAAAGCTACCATCTCAGAAAGATCTGCCATACAATAGAGTTTCAAGAAAAGCTAAAATAAATAACTAGGAAGGCACTGACAATAATTTGGGGCTGGAGCCAGCAGGATGTGATTGATATGGCTTTGCTCACGTGGAGCAGAATAAGAAACTATTTTGAAAAAAATCAACAGGGGGTTGAGAGTCACGTAGTGCTCTGTTCTGTGTTCAGCGTAATCACTGAGAGTCAGGCCAAACCGCACTCTGCATCAAATCTGAGTGAGAGAAAAAGAAGTTGGCTTTCACCTACTTTTATTTTTCCCACCTGCAGGCTTAGGCTGCTGCAGATAGTTGCAGTGAGCCACCACTCGAGGGATTCATTTCTGGCAGACAGGAATCCCTGACAGCACTGAGCTGCTTTCCAGCTATGCCTCTTTCACCACCTGGACCGTCCCTGCAGTCCGTCCTCTGGGCTAGTGGAGCTTGTCACATCTCATGCATCTCTTTAGGCTGTAAGCAGTTGGAAGCTGGAATAGTTCTACATGTCTTGTAAAGTACCTAGTCCATCCAGGGTGCCATATAAATCAAAACAATCACTTCACTTGATGTAACTTTGTCTTCTCTTGCTAAGTGGAGATGTCAGGAAGAAAATGCAAGAGGAAGAGGGCTGGTTTTTTTAACACCATTCAAATTGCCTGGGTCTGCAGGATGGCAGGCAGCTTACTCTTACGGGTTACTGAAACTGTTTTCTTTCCTCCTATCCCTTAAGGGAGTCTTTCTTCAACACTTGAAGCTCCATGCTTCACAAATGCATTAATCGTGTTCTGTGTTCCCACCTTTGAAATCCTAGTTAGAGGAGAGAAACCTACTCAAAAGACAAAGTGTACAGCTGGAGGGGAGACAAGCAGAAGACTATCCCCCCTAAGCTGCCTGCCCTGCTACCCCTGCCTCTGCTGCCTGTTGGCTTCAAAGAGGGCTGCATAGGAAGCCGGGCTTGCAGTACAGGTGATGACAGTAACACTGCTGATAATAGATTTGGTACTAAGGAGCTTTGTCACTTAGCTCTCAAAACCTCTTAATTTTCCAGAGCAGGGAATAGATACAATCTGATCAGCTGGATAATGGGCCTCCTGCACACCACTGGAGAGAGTGGTGCATGAGCAGGGACTGAAGTTTTTTTCCCTCAGGTGACTCTACTGTATAGATTTCAATGAGAATTTAGGCAGATTAGATTCCCCCCGTCTTCTCTTTGCACTCCCATACACAATAGTGCCAGGCCAAATACAGAAAAAATTAATGAATTAAGACCTTCCATGTACAGACATGCATGCACACAATCATAGCTTTTATCAAATAATAAGTCCTGAATTTTAAAACTGTTCCTTCCTCACTATAGGAGGAGTCAAAGGTGATAATCTAATTTCAGCAGCTAAGAAATAAGGAAAAACACTACAGTGGTACTATTTAAAAAGCCTCCAATTAGCAATACTGCTATAAACACACATACTAGTTCCTGATTCTTGTGCATATTTCAACTATTCTGACTCAGTTTACTGAAAATCAACATACCCTCCCCCTCTGTGCACAATATATAGCGATATAAGCACTACTTCTTACAGGTGAACTCAGCATAGTGAATAATTAAACAAATAGATATATATTTGTCTCCCACCCCCTCCACTTGTAAAATGCTTGTGAATGTAATTTTGTTCAATGGATCACTTACAGCTGTTTTCTTCACAAAAGAAGAAAGCAGATAAAAGAAATACACTGGCAGGATAAGGTGACTGTTTTAAAAGCTGAGGTGTAACTTCCAGTAACAGAGTTTCTCCGAGTTAGTTCTTCAGTCAATTCAGCTGCAGATGCTGAAACACTCACCTCCAAAGCTCAAGACCAGCCTAAACCTACCCTCCTAGGGCCTCTTCTTTCCATAGAAGAGGCAGGAGAAGTTTCCTCAGAATTAAAAATCTCTGTTGCTGAAGATTTCAGAGAGGGAGGAAAGGCATTTGGGTCACCAGGTCTACCTTTGCTGAAATAACTCAGAAGAGGTATTTACCCTACAATAGCCAGGGCTATAGACTCTGGCATGCAGTATAAGAAGAAATCTCCTCTTTGGAGAGTGGGAAAGAGAAATACCAGCTCTGTCAGTCAGACTGACTGAAGCATGGCTCTTCCAAATCTGGCATCTGACCTGGCTGCCGTATGTAGTACATGGTATTTAACAAAGGTCAGGAGTTTGCTACACATATCTGCTGACCAGATCACAAGGACTAGCATGTTTCTGAAGCAGATGGGAGATGCTGCCTGTCTCCCCAAGGAAAGCAATTTGACATTCAGAGAGAAGGGCTTGCCAGCCAGCTGACAGCACTGTAAAAGAAACCTTGGGATCCATTTTGAGATTCTTTAGGATAGGGCAGTTTGACTTTCAAATTTCCAGATACAACAAAAAAGCAGGGAAAAGACTGGCCTGCTGAGGCAACAAAGCAAAGTTTGGGATATGTCCTGAGAACATGCTTAGGAACGATAACTGATGAAGTGACAGACTGCTCAGGTGGAATTTCAAAAAAAGCCCTTGTGGGTCAATTTTTTTGCAGTTGCATCACTAACTGGTCCCTGCAGAAAGATTTAATTAAATCATTTTTAGGGACAGAGGACACAGGACACAGAAATTGTTTAGCTGCTTGAAGGGATGATGAAATGCACTTAACCACCAGGGGAATTCAGGAGCTGGGATCTATTTTCACAGATTGTTCTGGGATCTGCAACTGCATTCTTCCATCTCTGACAAATTTTGGGCATATTATGCATCACTTGTTTCAAATCCAGGACTCCTGCAGGTAGAACAGTCACCAAGAGTTCCCATTCTTTCATGTATTGTAAGACAGTAAGCAAGTCACAAAATCTGCACATTTAGAATCCACTGCTGGGGAATGTGGTACAGCAGAAGTGGCCAACACACATCACAACAGGAGAGTGAGAATGTCCTGAGGATTCTCAAAAGACATTTTGAGGGAATTTGGGCCAAACATATAAAAAAATTAAATTAGATATCAGTGAGGCTCTCTTCTGAGCTCAAGCAGAAGGAAAAAGCAGAGAGATGGTCAAAGCTGCCTTGTGCTTCATGACCTCACTTAGAATCGTTTTCTTATACACCAGAAGATATTGGTCCTGCAAGGGACTCACAAAACCACTTTCCTGAAGAACTTCCCCTTTGTTTGCTAAAGGACTTCTATCCGCCTCTTTCTGTAACTCTGCAGTAGGCAATGAGAAGAGATGAGCACATTGCATTATAGCTTTTTCTTTTCCTTAGAGAGAGTTTTGGGATTAGTGAATGATGACACTACAAAATATATGGAAAGGAAGAGTGATCTGCTGGCACCAAAACATGAATTTTCTGGCAAGTTTTGATGAAAATTAATGAGAAATATATGCAGTCATAGTCATATTAGCCAATATTGACTCTCTTGGACTACTTACCAGATGAAATCATGCCCTGGAATGCAGTCTGCTTTGCCAGAAGCATTATTTCTTTCTGGAATTCAATTTTTCAACCCAAGAAACAACCCCGTTCTGTCTAAACTGAAAATACCAGAGTGTCACATTTTAAGCATGTACTGAAAGTTTAAGTAAAAAGGAAAACAAACAACCCTTCTGCCTCTTTACCTAGCTCTGTCACTTTATTCAGATACTCCTTTCAGGCTGCAAAGAAAAAGACTAATACTTTTAGAGATCCAGCTGGCTTCCAGCACTGTCAAAAATCAGGCATGGCTTATTCTGCTGCTACATTTCCCTCAGAATAAGGGGTCTTCTGGCATGGGACCATCAGGGGACACACTAAAAGTGAATTCTCTGGACCGTGATTCAGAGAAACACTTGAGCTGACCATAGATCCATTCCCATTTGGGATAGGAAGCCTTAAGGGGATATTTAACTTAAGCCATTTGCTGACCAAGAATGGACCACCAAACTGGGAGAACGTGCTTGTGCGTGTGTGCATGGGGTGGTGGGCAGTGCCAGAGCTAGCGTTTCAAAGTCCTGACCCAAGGACTGGCACACACCTACACTGGCAGGTTTGGAAGAGTCAGCTCTAGGGTGTCCTGTATCAAACCCAGTGCACATGCACAGCTGTCATTTAGCTAAGACCTTGGAGCATCTGGCAGCCAAGACATCAACAGGATGTCACCTAAAGGTGTAACACAGTAGTTTATCCCTAAAACCTGTATGGTTATATAAGGCTGTATGTTTGCCCAGGGAGTGAGTGAATGTAGGTGGGTAAGAACTAGCATATCATATTGCTAATTGTACAACAGAAAATGATGGGTGAAAGCTGGTGATGCTGGACTTTTTTTTTTTTTTAGATTTCTGGTAAAGTGCCCGTGAACCACACTGCAAACAACAGCAAGCTGTTTCTGGTCACCTCATCAGGAAAATCAAAGCCCTAAGGTTTGCCAAGTTATTCTGCATCTATTTGTGTGAATGGGGATAAACTTACAGGTCGGAGAATGAGTGAGCTAAGAAGCAAGGCAGAGAGCAACCAGGCTGCTGAAGGATGTGCTGATCCACGCACCATGAGAATGCTTCCCTGTGCAAAAATAAATGTGCTTTAATTCCTGCCTTACGTTTACAATTTTGTTGGCTTGTCCCATACTTGAGAGAAAGCTACTAGAACATGAAAGAGAGGGGAAATAACTGATACGGGACCTACATCAGCATTCAGAACAGTATCTTCTTCCTTTGAATGTAGTTGCCACATGCAAGTAAAAACAGGACACTTTTTAGTGGGGATGCAGTATTCAGAGACTGCCAGGGAAAACTTGAGAGCATGAGGCACACCTGTCTTACACTTGTTCAGACTGAGTACAGAGATGTGAAGAGAAGTAGCGTTGCTGGGCTGTGGAGTGAAATGCATATCCCTGCAGGCATTTGTTGGAAGGACATGTTGTGGGAGCCAGCATGAGACAGGTTTCTGGGTTTCCACCAAGGTCACTGGCATTGATGAGAACATGAGAAAATTCACAGCTCTTCTTGTGAGACTTGCTTGAAGCGAGTGAAAAATGGGAGTGGGGATAGGACAGCCTAATGTGGGATTCAGAAGTGCTCTGCCCTGGCCCAGTTCAGCTACTGCAGAAATCAGTGGAGGTTTATCAGTTAATTCAGTGAGAGTGAAGCTACTATTGAATATGTTACTTTATTTGTGGCTGTGCCTTAGGAGGGACAGGTCATCCTTTACAGTTACCTCGGTATTACAATACAGCACCACACAAAGGCACTTAATCTTCACTTGGGCCAGCAGGAGCTTTTTTGCACTGATTGGTATGTCAGAAACATGCCGTCTTTGATACTGAAAGGGCAGCAATTTCCTTGCAGCAAATATGCATATATGTCATGGAGGTGATGGGTTCAGAATAGGGAGATAGGAAAGAAGGAGAAAAAGGAGCCAGCAGCAATCTTGCTTATCTGTGCCTTGCTGTGTTCGCAGTCCAGGAGAACTGATATCTGTATCATAGAGATATATCCTCATTCCTCTTGGGACTACAGTAACCATCTTCACATGGAAAATAGCTGACAACATGCTACATATAAAAAAGCTTGCTACAACTGATCCTCAACTGCTCCACTTGAAGACTATTAATCTAATTTCTTTATGATTATCTTTCCAGAAATTGGATCCAGCTGTTCAGCAATCTTCAGTGGGAGGTTAATGAATATTGCTGAGCTTGCAGAACAAAATGTTGAGCTTCAAAAAACTTCTAGGTTCATTTTTAATGAAATGTTTTAAATTCTTGGCTTTTATCTATTTTGCAAGCTTCAGAAGTAGCCCTAGCACTCTTTTTAATTTGCTTACTTGGTATTTTTAGTTAGAAGAAACTCAAAACGTATGATTAAAATGCATCATATTGTTGCCCTTTTAGCCTAAACAGAATGCAAAATTCAAAGCCTTCCTGTCTTGTTTCCATGAAAAATTGATATAGCTGCATGTTTTCTCTGTAAATAAGTAAGACTACACAAGAATCTACAAAAAGTCTTTTTTTTTCTGAAGAGACAAGGGAAAAAAAAAGACTAAAACTACTCTTGGAGGCTGGGAGGGTGTTAGGGGCAGGTATCCTACATTCCTGACATATTCCTGGCCATCCCTCAGCACCACTTCTAACTACTACTAGGAAAAGGTGGATTTGTCTTGACCTGGTGTGGCTGTCCTCCGCCTTCTCCAGAACTCACCTTTTCACTGGTATTCTTGGTATTCTGTCTCAGTAAGCCCTGCCTCAGCTTCCTTCATGACCAAACTTATCCTGTTTTCTTTCTCCCTTTCTTCATGGTTGCTTTCACAGAAGGAGCTAAAGAGAAGCTGAAAACCTGCTAACTTAGTGGCCCTGCCCCACTAAGCAGCATCCATGGAAAACATTTGGGACTTAGCTTTGGCTCTGGCCTTCCTTGCCAGACTGCATCATTGGCAGGGCCTTTTTGTATTAAAGTCTTACCAAGAAAGGAACATTAAATGGCTTTGTTATTTAGCCTCAATGTAGAATGCTTACTACATATATAGATGCTTGCCAGGTCTCTGACTGATGGCTATTTTTATCTTCCACCACCACAATGTATTTCCCACCCCAGGAAAAAAGAGAATGCAGCAGTGTAACCACCTCCTTGTGGAACATTTTGCTTCTTGTCAAGTACTGCATGCCTTCTGCAATGCCCAGGTGCTTCAGCTGAGATGTACAATGCAAACACACAGCGAAGGCGGTCCCTGGCTCATAGAACTTCTCACCTTAACACACAATGTGGCACAGCAAGGTCTCTTCTGAAGAGGTCAGAAAGAAACTTCTGTCTGAGGCCCCAGACCAGATGACAGGCTCTACCTCCAAGAAGCCCTCCATTAGTGTCAGTTATTTTGCTTTTTGGTTTATGGGTGGCTTCTGCTTCACATCTCCTGTGTATACTCAAGCTACACAGCTCTAGCGCCCAAAGATTTACCAGTAGGGTCGAGGTATTCCCCTGTATATTTACTGTTGGTATTTCACCCTGTTCATCTCCTCTAGGGAAAGACTGGTTGGGTGACCTATTATTATACACTCTCAATACAACTCTGTTTTAATTCTATATTCTCCTTCTCATTTGCATCATTGTGAAGTTCAAAGTAAACTCTTAAGGGTGGAGACAAACTTCTATACAAGGAGCATCACTCCCCCACTGTCCTGGTTTCAGCTGGGATAGAGTTAATTTTCTTCCTAGTAGCTGGTACAGTGTGTTTTGGATTTACTGTGAGAATAATGTTAATAACACACTGATATTTTAGTTGTTGCTAAGTAGTGCTTATCCTGTGTTAAGGATTTTTCAGCTTCCCATGCTCTGCCAGCGAGCAGGTGAACAAGAAGCTGGGAGGGAGCATGGCCAGGACAGCTGACCCAAACTAGCCAAAGGGATATTCCATACCATAGGACAACCTGCTCAGTATATAAACTGGGGTGAGTTGGCCAGGAGGGACAGATTGCTGCTCAGGCATTGGTCAGTGGGTGGTAAGCAACTGCATTGTGCATCACTTGTATTTTCTTGGGTTTTATCTCTCTCTCTCTTTTTGTTACATTCCTTTTCATTACTATTATTATTATAACAATTTATTATTAGTGTTATTATTGTTATATTTTATTTTACTTTAGTTATTAAACCATTCTTATCCCAACCCACAGGTTTTAATTCTTTTTTTTGATTCTCCTCCCCACCCCACTGGGTGGGGGGGGAATGAGTGAGTGGGTGCGTGGTGCTTAGTTGCTGGCTGGGGTTAAACCACGTTGCCTGCGCACCTTTGGGACCAACTCCAGGCACAGCAACACAAATGGTTGTGCTATCTGTTCTCTCAGGCCAAGTTTTCACATAGCTGTCTTCCCAGCCTTACAAAACCATTTTGCCAAAGAAGTCGTGAACAGATCTAATCTATGCTCATATGCATCGCTTTTGTATTTTCCAGCATTAGGCATTTACAGACGGACCTTTGTGACAAGTTTATTACTTCCCGTGTTTATGTCCTAAGCAAATGCTAGCAGGATAAGCATGCTGTCTGCTTCAGTACCTACCTGCCTACTTCTCGCCAAAATAGTTTTGTAGGATCTGATTGCCTTTGGGTCAGCTCCACAGCTCTCTATGGCAAGCTGGTTCTCTTGTCTGTTTACCCCCTAACTAAACACTGGCAAATACAAAAATGTCACGCCACCTTTTTGGAGGAAGAAATAAACTGACCTTCAGTCTGGGTTTGCCCTTTGCTGTATAAAATAATAAAAAAAATGTACTTAGTGCACAGCCCCTGTGACTTTTAGGCAAATCTTAAGCAGATCTGTAGTGCACGAGTGGACATAGTTTATTACAACTCTGGCATTTTTACATTGGTTTACTATCAACAGGAAGCAAACTGTTTGAGACATGCCAGACAAATAGCTTTGTGAAATGTTGCAGCCTCCTAAAGGAATGCTTTTAAGCAGCTAAACTAAGGAAATCTCTGAAATGAAACTAAGCAATAGCTCACCTTCAGATGCACTGACAGAAGGACAGAGCACTGTTTCAACCACAAGAAAATCCACCCTACTATTGAGTTAAAAGCTGCACTAGGCTAGTTATGAATCCAGATAATAACTGTGAGAGGAAGTGGGAAAGACCGTTCCTTACAAGTTGTAAAATGCATTTATACCGCACAGAACTCCTCTTGCAGCTCTATAGGCACATGGGCTTGCATTCAAATGGCCCGATTTTCAGCTCAGGCTCTGGGGCTAGTGCTTCTTTGCTGGCTTGGTCACCCCTAACTTGTACCCTGTCAAATCACCATTTAAGGGTACAGCTTTCATTGCCAAACCCAAGATGACAGTAGGAATGGAGGCTGTCCCAATAAAAGGCCCAGCTCAAGAGCCAGCTTTACATAATTGCCATTGAACGTTGTAATACTCCTCATATTCAGACTACAAGTTTCATGCTTTGCTGGGAATATGCAACGTAACACCCTGATGGATCTCATATACAGAGATGTAACATCCTTTTCTGAGATTGCAAAAGTCACATTCATGTAACCTCTTTCCTCTTTGTCTTGGACTGTTGGATAGCAACTGTGGGAAAGGGTGAGCTTTAAAATATTGCGAAGGTTTGCAATAGGAAGGTATCATTAACTTGCATTTCTTTCTTGCAAATTGAGAAATCCAGTTCAAAATGCCCCTGTACATAATATTCTCCTCCTTTGTAATATTCAAGGTACCTCTACCGACTGGTGTATCAGTACCTGCATGGCAAATTAATTAGGGGTAGTCACCAATCTTTCAGTATAATTGCTAGATACTGTGGTATTATAAACATTGGCAAGGACATCACAGATGGAAAAAGCCTACTCATATATAAGGCTTAAAAAGATCTTACTCTAAACTTACATTTAACTCCTTCATAATGTTAATAAAAAGCTTCACAAGCAGTATGTATTTTAAGACCAGCTCTGATACTCAAAAGTAGGCGCACACATTTAGAAAGATATAATTTACACTCTGATTCTGAGTACATGTAACACTTACTGTATAAAGGAGTTGACTTGTCCTCTATAAATATTTTTGAGGTAACTTCAAAGGCCGACTGGAATCTCTTCTATGGAAAATACGCAAACTCTAGGATTACACACATGGGGAGGGAGACTCAGCGCAGGGGAAAGATAATGAACAGCCAGGGTCTCCTTCCAAGGTCACAGCCTCATGTCCAGCCTTGATAGATGTTTCTACCTAGAGACTGATCAGTGCTTGACATAAACTGGGGCACTCCTAATCCAGTCCCTAGGCAACAGATATATATATATTAAAAAACAAACCCTTACACAGCGTGGTGGACAATAACTGGCAAGGCCGGAATTGATGCAAAGGAATGAGGACATGCGAATTAATGACCACTTTGACCTACATGCATTCTCATCACTGTAATAGCTCAGCTAATGTTCTTAAAAGGGCTTCTTCATGCCGAAGAGGAAACGTTCTGCTTGGGGACTGCAGAGAAAACTATTCTTCTTCTCTCTGTAGTGAGTCTAAATGGTGAAGAGGGGAGTCCATGCACCAGCATTTTCAAGGCAGCACTTGTCAGCTGTGCTGCATTTAGGTGGAAGAATGATCTACACTCCTTTTGGCAGCACGGTCAACTGAAGCAGCTCCCACCATCCCTCCTTGCCCTGCATGGCTCTTTTCCACCCCCAAAACACGCACTCACTTCAGCAGTGCCAGAACAACTGCTTCATGGGGCTGAATGCTTGGCTTGATCAGGCAACTGAGCCAAGTTAAAAATAACCCAGCAAAGAAGTAAGTCCTGACTGCTTTCTTGGTCCAGTTCAGCATGCAGCCCCTGGGCCAGCAGCTGCAGGAGGCAGGGGAGAAAGGAGGGGACAGCAAAGAAACCATTAGCCAGAAAAGCCACCCATAATCAGATTCCCAAACCATGCTCTTTTTTGATCCTCACATCCTCCAGCCTCATGGAACTGCACTGGTTTTTTGCCTCATTTTACATATTAAGAAAAGAATGAGTTTGTGAAATATCCCAGCACCCTGCCTGCGTAACTGGAGAGTTGGGAGCTGATGGGGCAAATGTCCAATATCTATAAACACCCAGTAGTGCCAAGTGTCCCGGAGGAGCAGAGAGATGGTGCAGGAGGGAAGAGACGTAACAGCTGATGCTCAGTAGCAGGCCCAGCCACTGGAGAACAGCTCTGATGGGGCCAGATGCCAGTAGTGAGCTAGGATCAGGGATGGGATGCTGCAGTTCTGGGCCCCACTCCATAGGGCCCCAAAATGTCCCTGAGCACCTCTGACCCTTCTTCACATTGCCTCTTTGGCAAAAAAACAGCCCCTGCCAGCTGCCTGCTACCTGGGCGTACTTCAAACAGGTGATTTCTCCATAGGGGCTTCTCCAATTTCTGATGTGCTGGGCAGGGGATGCGAAACTGCCTCTACAGCCTAGACAGCACTCCTGTGGCATGCAATGCCGTGGGCGTAGGGGACAGACAGGCTCCTGACCCAACAAGGGACCACACAGGGAATTATAAAATTAAATTCACCTTGTGTAGCTCCAACTTACTCACCAAAAGTTAACTCTAAAAACATCATATGAAACTACAGCCTACTCCTTTTCACAACAGTTTGGGTTTTTCCCAGTCAGAACAACTGTGTCTCTCTGCTCCTTGCAGTTCAGTTGCACTTCCCGCATACACAGGTTTCCCAGGGGTCCAGCCAAACTCATGGGACAATCACATTATGAACATTTACCAAGAAGATGCAGAAGTTAGGGCAAATTCCACTATCAACCTGCTATAGTATTACATCCCTTTTCTAAATTAAAAAACCAGGCTCAGAATTGTTAAACAGATACCCAAGAGACTCTGTTAAGTAGAGAAGACTCAGAAATACCACAACACAGAGTATCACAGTCCATCTCAACACAGAAAGACTCTGTTAAACCTCCAGGGCTACATACTAAAACACGGACATCCACCCAACCCACTTTGCCCTGTATTTCTGAGGTTTGCTATGAAATTCTGTGCATGGCAAAGCAACACCCAGTGACAGGATCTCCTGTTGTGGGCAAATATCCAGCTAGCAGCCAAAGCGACCACCCACAGGAACTCAGGAATCTCCATCCTTAAGAGGTTTTAAGAAGAAGTTAGATAAGTATCTGTCAGGAGCAGTTTAGCGGGAATGGAACCTGCCTGGGGGCGGTGGGAAGGAGTAGATGACCTCTTGTGTTTCTAGGTTGATCTTCTGCAATTCTGATGAAAGCAGGGAGTGCAGAAGCCTGATTCCAATCCTGCCTCTGACAATGACTTTGCACTCATCCTTACCATTACTTTTCAGACTGCTCTACTTGCCATAAAACTGGAATTAAAGCACTTCCTAATTCATATGAACATGTAAAGTGCATATACACACAGACAGAAATACATGCACAATGCACATCTCTAGCTGTATTTGTAACCATTTATCTATAAAACATACATACACTGTTTCTATAAACAAGAGTCATTCCAAATAATCATGAAAACAGCTGATGAGAATGAAAATAGAAAAGAAAAGCATTTAAGGCTAAAGATACCATAACAATAATTCCAAAGCTGCTACTCACACTTGCTATTTTTAAAGCATAGAGAGTTTACATGTCAGAATAGTTGAACTTTTCTTATAATACAAATGAGTGACTACAACTCCTGAAGCCAGAACAAATAGCTGACTGCCATGGTATGCTGTAGCCATCATATTCCAAACCATCACATGTATCAGTAATATCTCCCTTTTCTGCCAGTATGTGCCAAACTGAGTAAAATGTAAGCTCTAACATAAAGGAATATTCTCCAGCTCATGTCATACTGAGAGAAGCTGTAGGAGGACAGAATTACATGACAAAACCTCTGTATGAAGGCCCCAGAAGGCCGAAAAAGCTAACTGCATTTTAGTAGTTGCTTTTCAGTTAATGCCTGAGCAGAGTGGTGGTTTAAACTTCACTAAACCACACCATGGAACAGAAACAGAAAAATCTTTCTCGGCTTATCTGTTGAGCTACTGCTTCAATGTGCTCCATGTCAGCAGCTGAAATATAATGTACAGTCTTGCATCTTACATATAAAATGCAGTTTACTAAAATATATTTTACAGGTAAGCGTACACAATATAGGTTTCATATATAACAACCAGCCTGCACTTAGGTTTTCACAAAAGGCAGGGCAGCGAAACCTAATCGCTGTTTGTTGAATCACGTTCATTATATCTCAAAATATGCTTCTGCTCTTTGAAGAGGATGGATACACAGATATTGCAGGCGCATTCATCAGGGCCAGCTGAGATATCTGGTGTCCTGTGTGCATCTACATACATTGTCTTTGACTGTGGAATAGCTGAATATGTATAGACAAGTTTTATATGCTATGTAACTATTACACACACACATTTCTGCAGAGATTAGATGTCTGTTCTCAAGAAATGACAGGAAACGACTGGGGAAAATTTATGAAAACTGAAATAATCACCATGCAAATCACCAAAGTGGGTTTGAGATGCAAAGGGATTTAATTCATCAATTTGCACAGATTAGGCAAAACTGAAATTCACTGCATTAAGAGCTCCTATTTATTTCTTAAAACGTTTCTTGGCTGGGAGCCATTAGGTACTTGTAAAAGATTAGAATTATTGGTGTTTGATGGGCTCTCCTAAAAGGAATGGAAGGGAGAAAATGGCAGATCTGAGTCATTAGGATCATCTTCTGTTAACTCCTGTATTTTACAAAAATATACTTTTAAAAGCATAAATAGATGACAAATTGCCTAACTACCACCTAGCATGATTCCTGGCTATTTCCACTCTCAGTAAGCACGCTTCCAGACAAACCGCCTGCACTTTGCAAGCGTTCCTCCTTACTCACGCTGACACATACCATAGGCTGAAAGATTCATTTTACAGACTGTTTTGTTTTGTTCTGCCATATGAACGTTCAACAACTCTTCCATAATAGCAAAACAGCTATTACAGACCACTAAGCTAGCTCCCTTTTTCTTTTAAATAATGTAAGTGGGCTGACTTTATTCAAGATGAAGGACGAGCTATCCTGATAGTAAGCCACCATTCATTAGGCTGCCTGCAAATCTTCCCCATGCAGCATCTGTCAATATATCCCCAAAGCAAGCATCAAATCTTCCCTGCTCTTCTTATACCAGACCCACAGCTATCCTCCTCTTAAGACATCCCTTGTTTGGATGATGCTGCCTGTCCCAAACCCAGTGTAGTTGTGGTATGCGTCTGGGAAAGAACTACAATCATTCCAGCCAATTTGATTTACAAGCTAGGACTTAATCTCAGTTTTTTATTGGGCAAGACATTAGCATCCTAATGCATTTCATTAACTGTGTATCAGCAGACCCAATTTGCTGATTGACTGAAGTGATTTGATTTGCAAGGTTTGTGGAAAGAAATGCTTATGTTGACCTTGTAGTCCAATAAAGAAGAAAACCAGCAATCTCTAAGACAGTTCTACAACACAAAAAAATACCCAGAGTAGACTAAGCAGTAATTTGTGGTTTTAAAGGTAATTAGTTTTCAAAATTACATTTATAAAAGTCCTTTAACTTGCCTTCAGTACTGCTTCTGCACTAGAACAGTGACAAATAGAACTTGAAAAAATAACCAGAACTCAAAGGGCCTGATCCTAAGAAAACTGATTTTGGTAGGTGAGACGCCTGCTTGACTTCAGCACATATGGGACTGTGTGTGAGACTGGGGCTCCTGCTTATTCCAGAAAAATTGGCCCAAGCTAAGTTTCTTACCTTGTTTTTCCTTTTCACTAATCTGTCAGCCTGAAAAATAGTTTAAATTGTTGTTAAGCCCACTTGCAGGATTCCTTTATTTTGTCAGAATTTTGTAAAAGAATCTGAATGTTTGGTATGTCCATATCAGGGTGAAAGCCGTCTCATCCCAACGGAACAAATTTTAAAATTCTACTGCAAACAGGTTACATGGCATTTTAAGATGCTAGCCCATCTGGAGTTCACCCATCTATCTATGATGCATTAAAAATGCACTGCTTATTGTAGTTCATACAGGCACTAAAAAAGAATGTCTAAAAATCTAGGTGAGACAAAATTTGTCAAGAGTAATGTTAGCCATAGACATGTGGCTGCTTAATTCCAGTGTTTTGCAACAATTAACTGAATGTTAACCTTTCCTCCTTGTTTTATGATTTATATCAGGTGCTAATAGTGACTAAAATATAACTAAAATTTGTCTGGGTCTATAAGGGATGGCTTTAAACGCGGCACTTGAAGAGGATATTTGGCACCAATGCAGAGTACGTTCAGCAGTAATAGGCTAAGGACCAGTTCTGTGCAATTTGTTGCACTGATGGAGGCTCAAACCTGCAGCTCTTCTAGAGATGGTATTTTTTATAAGATCAGTCAATAACACTGAGCATGAAGGAATCTTGCATGAATTAAAAAGGTGTTCTCTTTCTTACCTTGAGAAGTTGCAAAGGAACCACATGGAGCTTGTACTTTGTAGGATGAATAAACAAAGCTTAAATGATAGGGGTTTCTGAGTTTTTCTCTTTTATTTTACTGAGTTTTCTTCCCTGCTTCTTATGTATGATACAGATTTACATCTTGCCTACTCTGAAAGGCCATGCTAATGCCAAAAATTATGACAGCATGAGAATCAAGAGAATGAAAGGTCCATAACTGAGAAGACCTTTCAATTTAGGCACCTTAAAAGCTCTAATATTTTGTTTAAAATTCCAACAGTTAACGAGTATTTTTCAGAAGGGATGTCCTTGTTAGCAATTCAATAGCTCTACTCTTTCAATTATCAAATAGGATCACACTCATGCTTGAATACCTAGGAGCAAAAATGGGTACAAGCCTCGAGCACAAGAACATTCTTTGAAAAGGTCACTTTTAAAAGACATTCCAGAATGCAATATAGGGCAGCTGTGTTACCTCCCTCAAGAACCTAGCATGTTTTCACTCCTTTTAAATATAATTCTGGTGAAACGAACAGGCCTCATTTTTCTCCTTGGCTTTGCAGAGACCTGCATGTAATACTCAGCTCTTGCTACACAGGTAATCCTGTTTTACAGCATGCATAGCACCCAAATTTTGACATTTATTCCAATTGCTTGTGTTGGGAGTACAGCCTTCCTAGCCAGTCAAAGGAGAGAAAGACTCCTGTGGATGGTGATACAAAGCATGTGAAACAGAAGCCTATCTCTCTGTTAACAACATAAAAAGCTTGAAGCTAGATGCTGTGCTGTTATTCTAGCTGTCACAGTCTAAAGTTGCATATTAGCCCTGATTAAGAGTGAATCAGTATGAATATACATCACTGTGCTTAAGTATCTTCAGAACTAAGGGCATTTTGGAAAATGCTAGATAAAACTCAGTTATGATTTACAAATTGTATGTTCTTATGACTTATGTTCATATATTTACATGTATAGCCTCTGTGTGCGTGTATGTTTTAAAGTTTCCACTATTTCATTTGCTCCAGAGTGTAACTGAACATGCTGATTGGGACTTTACAAGGCACCATGGGGGAAACAAGCTGGGTAGCGGAGGGATCAGCTCACCCCTCCGGACCCTGTGCTGCTGGGCTGGGAGCAGCACGTGACTCGCACGCCTCCAGCAGTTGCTCTGCTTGCCAGCTTGCTGGAACCTCCACCTACTTACTGAGCTCCAGAGCCAGATACCATACACTTCTTTTTAAATTTGGCTTTGTGTTCTTACCTTTTTTGTTTCTTCCTGACAAAACATCAGTGGTTACTAATGCCTGGCAGCCAGCAGGGATGGCTTGTGGGTTTCCCCCCTCTCCCTCCCATCTAGATCCCAGCCCTGTCAGAAAATATATACTTTTATTACTGCTTAAATCCCCTTCCCCAAACCCCTCTTTACTCAGTGCACTAATAACATTAAAACTATTAACAGCAGTAGTTCAAGGTAGAAGTTTGCTGTGCACTTCAACTCATGTGCTCTACAGTTATGGCAAGGAAAGAAAAGAAACACATCTTTTATTAAAGGGAGATGACAGTGAGGTTGGGAGGCACGGGGTTTTTTCATTTCAGCTATTATCTGTATTTTGGAGTTTGTTTCTATAAACTGTCACAACAGATAACGTATGAGACACAGAGGAAAAAAATCACAGGATTTTGAAACTACACAGCTTCAGGAAAAGCTACAGTCACAAGGATGACTGGTACCTAACCAGGTCTCAACTTAGGAAGAAAAAAGCATAGGACTTTGAAATCATGTTTTGTATTAGGTCTAGTCTTCACACAGCAGGACAATCAACCACCACTGCTTCCAACATGGTACTCCTGAGAAACTGCCCTTACTGCTCTAAGTGACGATAGGTAAGAAGAAAACCCAGATGACAAGGGGATGTTAGTTTAGGTTGTGATAATGTATAGATTCAGCATATAAGCTGGGTAGGGTTGTTTTGACTCATCTTGGAACAGCTGAAAAGAAGAATGAAAAATAAGCAAAGGTTTCCTGGATTAGAGAACCCTCTTTTGTCTCTTTGCAAGCTCTCTTGCTGCTTCCCACTCTGAAATGTGGGATAAAATGATCTAATTCAAAAAAATAAACCGATGGAAAACAGTGTTCAAAGGAACAAAGCCAAAGGATGGTCATTAGCCAAGCGGGTCCCCCTCCACTTTATTATAATGGCGTACTCCACTGGGGAAACTCGTTTCTGGAGTTGCTGCTGCCCTGCACTGCAGAGCTTCGGTTGCACAGGGCTCTCATGTGGGTCCACGGGTTCTGCTTGGAGTGAAACCCTCAGAAGGAGCTAGCAAATCTTCCTTTCACTTCTCCTCAGGAAGAAGGAAACAAAGCACATTTATTTGTTGTTCCTTTGCCAAACGGTGACATGCAAACAGGCACACTGGGGAAAGGAGGCCTTGCCAGAAAACTAGCTGTGGCTGCTTTTCTCTGCTGAAAGCATGTGTATTCGTGCATATGTGTGTGCATGGACTTGGATGGAGAGAGAGGATGAAGTAATGATTTCCTCCCCCTCCCCCTGCCAATTAACATTCCCTTGGAGGTTTTTAATTAAAGCAAATGTCTGCCCAACAAAGAAAGCAAGTCTGGGAGGTTGACATCACACCTCCTCAAAAAACACACACAGACACACCTCCCAGATAAAGGCTATTTATTATCTGCTCAAGAGACTTTCTGGGATTCATTCTCCTCTTTTGGCCTCACTGTGGCCAAAGAGCCCCTTTCTTATCTGTCTGACAGGTCCATACAATGCTTAATTGACTTGCCTGGGTCCTGGGTTTTCTTTCTTTAGGGGAAGCAGAGCTTCAGGATGGTGATGGGAGAGAGATCCCATCCTTTTGGCTTTTAATGAAAAGACTCCTGTAATAATGCCATCCATTTGCAACCATGACCCCCTAGAAGATAACCTTGTGGACAACTGTTTTCCTCACACAGTTAGTGGGAGCTGGGAAAAACACAGTGCTGAATTCTCAACTACTTTGGCTTTTGTTTTCCTAGTACTATAAAAAAGACAGAATTCAAGAGATGGAACTTCCCTTATGCTGAAGCTGGATTTCACAAACACCAAAAACTTCAAATAAGTAAGTCTGGCTCCAATATAAGCATGGCTGACTGCAAACACACTTTTGACAAGTAAGAAAGTTTGAGAAGGGTCACCTACTGCTGAAACCCCATAGAAATCCTAAACAGTGGCCTGAAGGTGTCTGAGATGAGTGCTGAATGTTCATAGACCCACAGGTATGAACACAAGAGCACTCAGTCCCAAGTGGTGGTATCACTGCTGTTATTTATTAGTGACTAGGAGATAGGCAACATCCGTCCATGGAGCTTGGGATTAACTACATTTTTCCCCAGCAGCACTGGATGGCAGCATGGATCCTGTGAACATGGTCCGATGAGGAGCTGAGCCACTGTAACAGCATGCTGCTGCTAGCGGGAGTGACACTGCTCTCCCCTCACCATTTTGGGACACACCATCGTGTCCTCTTCTTTGGCCCTGCACTGGCACTCATCTGATGTCTCCTTGAGCCAAGTCAGCACATCAAGCTGCTATGTGTAAAAGCACATCAAGTCAGCCCACAATTTGCACTCCCACTTTTTTTCAGTATTGCTTTTTGCAAGTTTAGTAAGGCAAATCCACTCACTAAGATGCTAATCATACCCCAAACCCAGTGCAAAGGAAAAGGCATGCATGGAGTGGAGAAGGGAAGACAGATGACTGTGCCTGCCCCTTTGGGAGCTGTTAGTTGTCATTTCAGCTCAGACTTTCCGTAAATGCATCCTAAGCAGTGAAGGGTGGTGAGATGGGGCAGGGAGCAGGGTTTGAATATACTTCTTGCACATAAAAGAGCACTGCAATATATCTTACTTAGTGACCAAATGTATTAGTAAAGTGTTCCTGACCAGTTTAAACACTGCAGTAGTCTCCTCCAAAACTTTGCCATAAATCTAGACTCAGTGGCTGCAGATGAGAATATACATTTATAAACTGATCAAAGCTGGCATCAAATGTCTGCATAGCAGGTAGTTGCCTGGAGTGCCAGCCAGCATGAGCAGCCACACAGCCCAGCTGACGCAAACCCCGGCCTTTGTGGTTCCCAGCTCCCCTGGCTTCCCCACCCTTCCAGTGCAGCAGGGCAACAGCCAGAGGACGCTGCTATTGCCCTGAGCAGACCAACCTGCTGCTGAGCTTGTACCCCTGACCAGGGCCAGAGTGAGGAAGAAGTGAGGAAATGATGGCATTTGCACCCTTTGCCTTTTTTGGCTGCTGCTGTAGCCAGACCTTGGTGAACTCACTACACTTGGTGAAACCTGTCTGCCAAAAATCTGTTTCTCTTTCCCAGAAGAACAGGGACATGACTAGCCCTGCTGGATGCAACTGAAGGTGGTGAGCAGCCCACCTCATTCACATGTAGTGCCACAAAATGATTTTGTCTTTGACCATGTGGTTGCGAAATTCAATTTTTCCTAAAATTCCTTACTGATGATGGATCTATGAGAGGATGTGGAAATGGTGCAGCAGAGGAAGAGTAAATGAGCAAGGAGGGAGCACTCAAGGGAGCATTCGCCTTCTTACTCCTCACAGCTTTAGGGCAGCACTTTGGAGAGGCTGCTGACAGCACAGGGAATGAGCCATGTGTTGCCACAGGGAAGGTGATGGCAGAGCACTTGCCATCTGTGAACATCTGTGAGATTCATGGGTCTTTAATAAACCCTTGGGCTGAGTGAGGTCTGTACACACTGCCAATTTTATGGAATAAAGTGCAGGAAATTCTCAATAGAAAACTAGGAAAACCAGGATTCTTATAGCTACTTGCAGTTCAGAGAACTGGCCCATCACTAGTAGTTTGTACTGGAGGGTGAGAAGCTGTCCCTGTGACTCACGTTCACTAAATATACTCGGTGTATATTTGTTGTATTAAAATCAATTGCCATAATTAGATAACAAAAGAGAAAAATGAGACAGACAGAAACTGTCTGAGTGCGTGCTAAGGAAGCATCCAGTTAGTGTAATAAAACCAAAAGGAAATCTGCAATTAAGAACTAGGACATTCCATAAGCTGTTTCTCTAATCTGACAGTTTAGTATCTCTTCTATCTTGCATTCTGAAATTAAGAGATGCTTCTTTTGCATCCCACCAGTGCTTTCACTTCTGTTCTCATGCAGCAGTGTAATTCAACACTGTAGAACCATGCTCACAGCTGTACACTGTATGCATACACCAAGCAGTATGTTACTAAGGTATTCAAATATAGCAGAGGCCTTCCAAAGGGCCCCAGCGTCAGACAGTATTTTGCACATACCTAAAGGCAGACAAGTATACCGAGATCCTCAGGTGAAAGTATTCAAAAGCAAAGAATAATAAATATAAACAAAGTTAATGAATAAGTCCATTTTAAGAGATAAATGCATCATATATTCTGTGTTTATATATTAATATATTATAATCAATTCCCTCTAGCACTAATGCCGGCTTGGCCTGGAACCAAAGCAGCTGTCTTGGGGGATTCTCTGCATGGTACTCCCTCTTAAATACACTAGAAGCAGACATTTATCCACTTTTAGGCCTTTTATAATGTTTGCATGGACAAAAATAGAGAAAGAGGCAAAGACGGGAGGCGTGGGGAGAAAAGAATGAAAACAAAAAAAGAAATGCAGTCTGGAAGTCAGGAAAAGCGAGTTTCCCGCAGCACAGCTCCAGGGGTGCTTTCTAAGTCTCTCAATAGTGATTCAGAGAGCTGACGCTTACTGGAGGAAACCAGGCTAAAGAGATTATCTGAGTTTGCAATTGTATATTGGTTTGGTTATTTTACATGCGGCTTCTGATGTCCATTTCTATTCCAGAGACAGAGCTAAAAAGCTTGGCTTTGTTTGCTAGAGCTCTGAAAAGGGGATGCAGGGAGGCAGCTTTCATCAATGCTGCAATGCAAAGTCCATAATCTCTCCAAAGTTCGGTGCTGCTTTTCTTTGTAATTTGGCCTTTGTCTGCTGGTATATCAAATCTACAAATTTCAAAATGGTTTCCTATGTACACTTGAATGGTTGCTGCAATGTATTCCAGTGACCTCCTAGGATCTGACACTGCATTAGCAAAAAGTCCTGTTATTTAACCTCCTCAGACAAACCTTGACCTGAGCCAGAGGCTAGGAGGGTGTAAGGATCCAGCCACAGTGAAAACAAGTAATTCAAAGAAAGACAAAATTATCTTTGCAAAAATACAGAAAAAATACAGTAAATGAATAATGTATTACTAATTTTGCATCAAATAACAGATGCAGCACTGTATTCATAAACTTTGCAGAAAGGAAGGAATCTTAAAAACAACAATGTTGAAGCTCTCTAAGGAGAGAGCTTCTTTAAGGAACATTAACAGATTGGCTGGCCTGTTACAAAAAACTATAACCTAAGTTTAAGAAAATAAGTTGCTCAGGTAGAAAGGGTCTCATTACAGGTGGAGCTGAGAACTGCTTCCCACAGAAAGATTTCTATGTCAGAGAAGCATCCTTTTTTACCATCTAAAGACTAAGATACATCTGCATGAAGTACAACAAAGGGACGCTACTGACTTTATCACCTTGTTTTCACATAAGATCAGACCTATCTTTAGTCTGATGTTGTGATTCTCTGGGTAACTTAACCTGCCTGATTGTGTATCCTATGGTTAAACTAGTTTCTTTGGAGGTGAAGAGTTCACCATTTCTAAAGCGTCTTGCCTGTGACATTTCCAAGTCTCTCTGACCTACTTCTCCTAAAAGCCTCAATTTATAAAGTATAAAACTTACTTCCTTATAAAGCATCCAAAACCCTGTTAAAAGGATCTACAAGCTCTATTGGCATTACTATAGACCCCTGGCTTTTGTACTGCCCTTCCTTGCTCTGCAGGATGGGTCTGTCCATTCATGTGTGCAGAAGGCCTGGCCTGTAGCTGAAAATACCACTTATTACTAAATGTCGACATCATTTTTCATATCATTCAGGGCTGTCAAAGTACTTTCCAGTATGTAAAATAGCAGTACCAGGGAAAGGGATTTCGTGGACTGTCCTGTCACTTTTTTTTATATAAACGGATTAAATTAGTGCAAGCTGACTCCATCAATAAGATGTTAGTCTGCAAGCTGCATCCATACGTGTAACAGAGCACAGGAAGATACAGAGAGATTAAAGTCATACTGAATAAACAAGAATAAGCACAAAGTCCATACACCTCTCTGTGTCTGTGGATGGATACTTACAACACTGCAAATTGAAGCAGCCCTGTAAGAAACACCTGATACCTGGAAAGTCAGGCACAGCCCCAAGTGCAACACAGAGAGTGCCCAAAGGATGCGAGGTGATGATTTCACCTTGGCTATTGGGGAAGATCAAGTGTCTCTGCATATACAGTTAGTTCTAGCACTGCTTCGAGACCGCTAACCACACCACCCTCAGAATTTCTCTTAAGGTCCACAGCAGGATGTTTTGTTTCTATTTCAGCATATTCCCAAAACCTGGCTTTGAATGGTGCTGAAGGAGAGATGTGCCAACATCACTAGTTCTCCCTTACAGCACTGAATCCAGCCAGGTCTTTGGTGTACCTCGTTCAGCATTTGGAAGAAAATGGGGCATCGATGAGAACCTACTTGGTGAACACAGGATCATGGACAGCAAAGTGGCAGCAACAAAAGACACAGCAAAAATAGCTACCAACTTTCCTCTTGGAGCATTTACCATTCATTGGACAGCAGAGCTGCAATGTAGAGCTGTTGTCACCCCCAGACAGCAGCAGATACCAGATAAGTCTATCCACAGGACACAACTAAGAAACCAGGGTTCATTGGTTCTGCTGCTCACAAACTGACTTCTGTGCAAAAGCACATAGTCTAGGATGAGACTTTTTACTCACATCCTCTAATGCTACCACTGTGTATTGGGTTTCTGTGGCAAGGTTTTGGTAGCAGGGGGTGTTAGGGTGTTACAGGGGTGGCTTCTGTGAGAAGCTGCTGGAAGCTTCCCCTGTGTCTGACAGAGCCAATACCACCTGGCTCTAAGATGGACCCACCACCAGCCAAGGC
>JANZLQ010000089.1:16797825-16818835 GCA_026212715.1 Elanus axillaris
ACCCCATGGGGGACCCACGCTGGAGCAGTGTGCTCCTGAAGGACTGCACACCGTGGAAGGGACCCACGCTGGAGCAGTTTGGGAAGAACTGCATCCCGTGGGAAGGACCCACGTTGGAGAATTTCATGGAGGACTGTCTCCCATGGGAGGGACCCCACACTGGAGTGGGGGAAGAGTGTGATGAGTCCTGCCCCTGAGGAGGATGAAGCAGCAGAAATAGCATGTGATGAACTGACCTCAATCTCCATTCCCTGTCCCCCTGTGCCGTTGGTGGGGGTAGGTAGAGAAGCCGGGAGTGAAGTTGTGCTCGGGAAGAAGGGAGGGTTTTGAGATCTGGTTTTATTTCTCATTACCCTACTCCATTTTATTTGTAATATACTGAGTTAATTTTCCCCGAGCTGAGTCTGTTTTGCCTGTGACAGTGATTGGTGAGTGATCTCTCCCGTCCTTATCTCAACCCACAAGCCCTTTGTTATATTTTCTCCCCCCTGTCCAGCTGAGGAGGGGGGGGAGTGATAGAACAGCTTTGGTGGGAACCTGGCATCCAGCCAGGGTCAACCCATCACACACTGGCAGCTTCTGCTGCAAATGACAGTGTTTCATTGCATCTTCTTCACTACACAGGAAAAAATAGTAACTTCCACTGAAGTCACTGTTCCTGGAATCTGAATTTCCTTTGCCTAGCCATGCACTGTAGATTAAGCAGAGTGACAGTATGGTGTGTCAAGACTAAACTAAACTAACACAGTTCAATTCTTTTTGGATCTTTTACTATAGCTGCAACTAAAAATAAGTGTCAGCCAGTGACATACCAAGCACTAATCAGAGCCTTCCCTTTTTTATTTTAGGAGACCTTACAGTATTTTGTTTGTTTTTTTTGTCAGGAAATTTCCAATCTTAAATCTTACATCTGCTAAGGTTAATAAATCTCCCTGTGTCATACTGTTCTGCTCCTTATTTCTCCTTTTCTTTCTTTGCTCATGCATGTTCCGAGAGCAGTGCCGTTATTATTTATGATACCATCAACCCTCTTGCCTGTTCAGACATTTTTATGACTCATGGCCACATTCCAAAGCACAATGTTAAGGAGCTTAATGGCTGTGGCAGAAAACTTTTCAGATATCACATATGTGTCAGCCTAATATTTTAATCATTCTCTGCTTCAGGTACAATGCTTTGCCCTCTGGGGTTTGCCAGGTTACAGCATACTGATATAAGTTTGAATAACTCTTTGCCTCAGGAAGGCTTCATCAAAATTTATAGCAGGGCAATGCATTCTGTATGAGTGCATGAGCAGGCATGAATCCTGCACCTTGATCTGCATCATCTTCCCTGGCTTTTTTTGCATAGAAACACTTAATACACGTGACCGAGCAGTTGTTTGTGAACTTGCTCCCATTCCCAGCACTCCCTATTAAAGTGTATTTAATAATCCACTTGCAGCCAGTGTGACAGAGACAAGTTGGTCCTCAAGCAGTGTGTGAATTTTCGTGAGTCTCCTTGTGCTAGGAGCACATGCTGGGGAAGAGGCAGCAGAGGGTTGATTAGGAAGAAAAGACATTGAAAGCTGGAACTCCTGGTATGTCAAAGGAATGGGTTTGTAGGACTTCTTGTTTAGGTGATTCTGCACATGCCTCTATTAGTTAATAAGACATTAAAATAGAAGTAGACTAGGATTAAAAACCTGTTAGTTCAAATAGAAATACAAAACATAGCCTGAGTGGGATGCCTCCAGGGCTGCAGTCAAGGCCCTGACTTGACCCTTTCACTGCTATCTGGCACCAGAGAGTTTTCAAAAAGCACCTTTTACAAGGCAAGTGAAGCTGTGGAAAAGCCTTGAGGCACAGATACATACGCCAGCTACTACCCCTTCAAACAACAGAAGACATGGCTCAAATTGTACCAACCATCTTTTAGATGATGGGGATTGTTCCCCAGAAGTAACTGTAATACCTCATGTGCATTTTTACCCTGCCATCTGCCCAGCCTGCCACACTAAATAATTATGCTCTCTCCTCAAAGGTTGGCCTTGATTGTTCAGAGGTGAGGCATGAAAAGGAGGATTAAGTCTCCTGACTTGAAAGCTTTGTAGGAAGGACTGAGCCAAGGTCAGGCACACACATCTCTTTCCCACAAAGCCCAATGGAAAAAAAATGAACTGCAGATGAACAGAAATGGCCAAGAGAACTGTTGTTATCTTTTTTTCCCAACCTGTTAGAAATAAAGCCTGCACCAAAATTAAAATAAAATATGCAAGCAGGATAAAAATGTCTCTGGAGCATCGGGAATCATTTGAACATGTGCTTCAGTATCTAAGCTCAGACTAGCCTGAAGAAGAAGTCCAAGTACAGAACACACCCCTAAGAGAGAAAACAAACATGCTAAGACAGTCTGCATTTGGAGAAGACCTTTCCAGAAACTAGTTCCTGGGGCTGCATTTAAATGAAATATGATGAAAAAACTTGCACTCAGAAAGATATTTTCTGCCTCAGGATGCAAACACACCTGTCCACAAGCTCCCATGACTACCAAAGCCCAAACCTGCCGCTCTTTGTACTGTAGAGTCCAGTGCAAATTCACATTTGATGAGTATTTAGGAGACAACCTCCTAAGTGAGAACCTAACATACCACTTACTTTGAAACTAAATTAATATACTCTTCAATACAAGATGAAGAAAATCAAAAGGGCACTGTAAATATTACAGAACAAAGAAGTCCCAGTTCTACCTGTCCTCTATTTTTAACATGCCTCAAATTAAAAAAACTACTACAAGAATATCATAATGAGCACCATTGGCTCCTTGTGTCCTTGCATGTCAGCCTCCATCTGCAACTGCAGATCTTAGACTTAAATTAGAAACCCTGCAGGACAAAAAATGCTGTGTGTCTTTCTGCTATGTTTGTCCAGCATCCAGCACAGTAAGAGTCTTGTTCTGCTACCTGAGGTCCTGTGCAGCGCAGCAATCTGAATGTGAAGCGAGGACTAAAGCATCAGTGCAATGCAGCTCATATAAGCACACATCTCAGTGTTTTCCTGACCCAGAACCTCTCACAGTACAAAACAAATACAGCAAAAATAATGAGTTCTCCACACTTGTGTCCTTAGGAATCCACAATGAATGCTCCAGACTGAATGATTATTCCTCAGGGGGAAGGAGGACTTTGAAGCAAGGACTAGCAAAGGCTGAGAAAGAAGGAAGCCTCAAAACCAGCACCCCTTGCTGGGTAGCTGCTTGGCACCAAGGTGGCATTTGACATAGCTTGAGTGCAACCACCACGCAGACTCTGAATGTGACAGAGAAAAACCTTCTGGTCTTTGAGGGGAAAACAGAGAAGCACCTCCAGCCTTGAAGGGACCGTTCCAGCCCTCAAAATAACATCCGAAAGGGGCCATCGATCAGTGCTGCTCTCTGCAATGCTTGTAGTCACAGAATCATTTAGATTGGAAAAGACCTTCAAGATCATGGAGTCCAACGGTAAACCTAACACTACCAAGTCCACCACTAAACCATGTCCCTAAGCACCACATCTACACATCTTTTACAAAAAACTCTGAAGGAAAAAAGAAAGTAATTCTTGCAGCAGGAAGACTTAAAGAAATGCAGCATTGCAAAACCAGCCTCCCTCCCCTTCAGAGAGAAGCCTGCCGTTCTTTGTCTCATCTCAGATATGGCCCTTCCCTGTGCTGCATCTGTGACAAGACGCTTCTGCAACTATCGTCTTGATACAGAGAAACTATCTCTGCCAACAAATTGACAAAGAATTTCAGTCTTAATAATCATCCTGCCGTGCACTTCAGCCTGATCCACATCCCAGAAGGAAGATTAATCCGCTAAGCCTCTCAGCTCCTAGAAACGATACTTACAGGCAAACAACTATCCCCACTCATTCTCTTCCTCAGATGATAATCAGAAAAATGTCTGTATTTGGCTCACTATGACAAGCTGATTTTAAACCTCCTAAGGAGCACAAGTTTGTTGGCTCTAGGGATAACCCTGCTCACCCCTCTGCTTTAGCCTAGCAGCCTGAGAAAGAACAAGGCAGGCCATCCATGGAAGGGTTAATGCAAGCTGGTTATATAGGCAAATCCTGGGCTCAGGGCACATCCACAGCATGTCAGGCCTCCACAGGCACTGTACAGTTAGCATAGAGATGGAAGTCCCCAGTAATCCTTGAGCTCTTTTCTTCTCCTAGACAGTACAATCACAGGTGCTGTTCAACTTGACTTCAGTGTACTCATCACTATTAATGCATTCTTTTGATTTGCAAAACGACAAGCAGATATGGAGACATTATGGATGTCTTGGCACCATGATGGAATCAGAATCACAATTAAGTTGGAAGCTATATGGCTTTTTAGGAAGCCAGCTAAAGCTTTCCCTATAAAGAAATCAATACCTTTGAAGCTTCATCCTGCCACACCTTAGTTTAGAATAGATATTTTGTAGAGTCATTGCAAGGATGAGAAAAGCAGTGAATGAAGACATGAAACACAGCGGTCACAGCATTTAAGAAAGAATTGGGTACAATTTTTTTTTTTAAGTTTTCCATTTTGAGGCAATTCTCTATAAATTATGCTTTATCCTACAAACTATGTTTGTTTTTTTTATTTAGACTGTAAACCATTTGAATGATGAACCATGTTTTTTTAATGTATTTATAATACAAAGATATCACAGGAACTGAAGCTAGTAAATAACACATTTTGTTCATATGTAGATACATGATTTCTAGCAGAAGAAAATTGCTTTTTAGTATTTTGTTCTCTCCTGGAATCAAAAGGTGCTGGAGGAAGACAGGACAAGCAATAAAATATATGCAACACAAACAGCTTGTGATAGGCTATGACTGCTTTACCTTAAGAAGTTCATTAGAGCAGCAATATAAAGGAGGCAGCAATGGAAACTAGAAGTAGCCCTGCAGGGAGAAGAAATAACTTGCCTAGCCCCCACTAAGCACTTGCCAGGCACCAAGGTAAGCAGAGAGGCTGCACAGGGTAGAACAGACGTCCAAGGAGTTATGTCCTCTTAAGTCTTAGTAAATCTTCCTCTAGCTTTGGCCTCAACTGCACACTACAACAGGTCAAAGTAAACACTGAATTTCTGGGAAGGAAGGTCAAGTTGAAATGGCTCAGGTCTCACACACAAAGTAATTTTGGTTGCTCAGCACCACCTACATCTATCTAACACTGCAGATTTACAGTCTACATACTGTTTCATTCCAGATTCAGAATTTTCCAAATTTTTGCCCACTAGTGAAGGTCATCACTACAATAGCAGTTTTTTCTAGATTTAGCAAACATGTCATATACATGGAACCAAAACTTTGGAGGAAGCTATGTCCTCCATTTGACATGTGTTAAGGAAGCCCTAGGAAGAAACTGTAGGCGCCTCATTGCAGCAAAATGAAAATGAAAGCAGATGTACATGGGAACAACAGGAGCAGAGGAAGAAATTTATTGTTAATGTTTAATTATACAGCTAAACAAGCTGGGAACACCGCACAGACATACCAGTCTTCACCTAAATGTCTACGAAAAGAAACACTTTTCTTTCAGCAGCTCCACATTTTGTTCTCCCTCTTTTGGAAAAGTGCTTAAAGTGTTTAGGGATCATACATTGTCTGAAGGCCTCACAGCATACTAGCCAGGCAGGTCATTCAAGAAAACTGTGAACTCACAATTTGCTCTAATTAATTCATTTCTTTGTAAATCACTCTGAGGAGCCTTGATTACTTCAACACCTTCCTAATCCTGCTCTCAGGCAGCTTTCACAAACTCACACCTAGATTTTGTAGTCTTAACAATGATCCATTCTGCAGCAAGCTGGTACATTTCTAACACATTCTTCTACTCAAATTGGGCTCTTTTAAGGATAAGAAATCAAATCAAAGGGCTGTGCTGTAACTAATCCTTCTACCCTTCAAAAAATAAAAATCAACTCAGCAAGCTCAATAAAACTAATGGTAAAAAAACATAAGCCTGAAACAACTGAGTTAAACAGAAGATTTTATAACAAACCCTCAGCCCTCCAGTGTTGAAATTCAACTACACAGGAGGGCTCCTTTTTTCTCCTTGCTATTCTGAAGGCTTTCTTGATAAAGTTCTGTGACAGGACTAATTCTGTGTAACCAAAGTGTGCTAATTGAAATGCAACCCATCATTTCCTTCTAGGTGATTTGTTCTTAATATCTGTTCTGCATCAGGGTTTTGATACTTAGATGCACCCACTGTGCCATTGGAGAGAGGAAAAAACCCTATTAGCTGTAGCAGAGATGATGAAAAGCAGAGAAATCAAAGGGGAAAGGAGACAGAAGGCTTTCTCTCTTTAGTCGAGGCTGTTCCATATTCCCCATGACTCTCCAAAGCTGGGCCAGTGCAGACAAGTTGGCAGTTGGTGCCCTGAAGGAACAGGCGGGCAGTTTGGCATGAAGCTTTGAAAGACAGCCTGGGTTTGGATCCCATCCTTGCTCTCCAGCTGACACCTGACTTTGGACAGACCTCAACAGGAACCAAGGCATCTGGAAAAAAGCCTGCAATTCCTTATCTAGGGAACAATAAGAAGCTAATACAGCAGCCTAAATGAGACATGACTCAATTAATGAGAGCTGATGGGGCTAATGACTAAACAGATGGTATTCCTAAAAAAAGATGAGGGAGGGGAAATATAGCTGTGATAATTGACCTGCTGCAGCGCACATGGCAACTCTAATGCTGTCTCTTGCACAGCATTGAAACCACTGAGAAAAGAGAGTACTGTTTGCCTCAAGTGCAATACAGAGCAAATTGCAAAAGGAAGCTACTCTGCATACCTGGACTAAGGCATCACATCCCTCTCTCTGGCAGGCAGAAGATGGTTTTATTAAAAAAAGCCTCCTGCTACACTCACCAATAGGCTGGTACGAATTTTGTTACAAACATTATTTCTATCTCTACATACACCCAATCTTTATTTTTGACAGATTACAGTAGAAACACTTTGCCAAAGCCTTTCGAAGACAGAAGTGCTTACAGCCAAGACATGGGTTGAACTGAAGTAGCTTCTAATTGCAGAAGTGCTGTTGTCAGCATCTTTGTGCAATGGTAACTCAAGGACAGACAGACTGTCCCCTCTTGAGACACTCTCATACATTCCTGGAGCAGCCTTGTGAAGGTTTGACTGGTCTTGATCCCACTTACTGTTGAGATTACAGGTCAAGTGTTATGGGCCACTGGATTGTCAAGGCAAGTCAACATTAGGGTAAAGAGCAGCCTCTCTCCTTTTTGATGATATGTCAACTACAATTATATTTGTGATGTTTTATCATAGGCCTGAGAAACAGTAATGAGCACAAACCTACAAATCTGATCAAAATACAATGCTTCCAGCTCCAACTTGCAGCCTCCTTTTAAGCATTACCCATATGTTCATTCATGAACTATTCTTCAATTAAGCTGCTGTGATCGATACATACAGTGTTGCTAAAGCTTCCTGTGGATTAAATATGCCACTGTAGCATGTCTGTTCTGGTAACAGGTTTTGCAACAATGGGCCCCTCTATGGTGTTTGCCAGCAGGAGGGACGAGGGAAGGTTCATCTTGCTCAGCGATGCGTTATGGCTGACAGGAGTGTCTGCTCCGGGGTGAACTTTTGATTTCCTCCCCTATATACTGGCATAGCACACAGCTGTCTCCCCCCATGACAATCAGCCTAATGCAGCAAGCATTGGAGGCACTCACATCTTTTCAGATTTTTGACATTTAGAAACAGGCTAGAGGAAAAAAAAAATAAACTAAGAAAATGAAAATTTCTATTCCCTTTTCCTACTTATGGGCATCTCTGATGCTCTCATACATCATTTTTCATACAGGTCTTGGTGCTGCCATCAGAGGGCACCTTGCTGTGACACCCAGCAACCCACAAGAGCCCATTCATGCAATAATAACCACCACCAGTAAACCCTCCCATTATATCAGAATTTTTTCCAGAAAAGGAAAGTTAGCAACAGTTAAACGTTAAGTTCTAGCCAACAAATGCAGGTTATTTCTGTCTCTATAACAGGGTGACTAGGATGTTTGTGAGATTTATAGCTGAGCTATACCAGAACATCTTTTCAGGGAGTATTTGAACAGCTACCATCCATCCCAATTTCTAAATGCACTCATCTTGATATGCCTCATGACTAAAGACAGCCTGTGACAGGAAATGGTTTTGAACACAAATGGCCTCACTGATTGCCACTAACTTACTGGACACAGTGATGAGCAATTTTATGGTTAAGATGGGGAAAAGAGCTGCTCCTCAGGGATGATTCTGGGATGATCTGCTGGGTGCATGACATGCCAAGGAGATGGGTGAGATTCTGCCCTTTTAGCTCTCCTGAGCTCTGACCTCTGGGATAAGGCTAACAGGGAGGTTAGCATGCAGATTCTGCCCATCTTTGTATTCTCTAGTGTGGACTTTTAGCCTCCTCTTTCAGCTGGAGAAAAGAAAGGAACAGCAGAACAGGTATGTCTAGTCTTGAGTTCTTTCCAACAAAAGAACATTAAAATATGCTCATTAAATTCAGAAAGGTTCAGGGACTGATGTAGATACAATTTAGGAAAGAACAAAACCAATAAAATAAAATTAAATTCTCTGCTTCTGTTTGATATCTGCTTTTGAATGAGTGCCCAAAGCCAGCCAAGGCTGCCTTGGTTGAACCTTTCTGCTGACTCTGACAGCAAGGAGCAGGGCCCACCCACCTCCCACTGAAAGAACATATCCATAGAAATTAGAAATGATTTTGGGGGAAGGAGGAGGAAACGAAAGCTCTCACGTGATAGTCTGAAATGACAGACAATAATGCAGGATTCATTATTGTTTCAGCCGTAGTTACACTAAACAACTAGGTCAAAACTCTTTTTCTTTCTTTAAAAAAAAAAAATAAATAAATACAGTATTTTCTTTGTTTCTTTGTCCCTGTTCAGACCACAGAAAAAGGTTCTTCCATCTCCACTTTCACAAAGCACGTGGTAGCATGGAGTATGCCAAGCCTAGTTCAGATTAGCTTCAACAGTTCAAAGCAAGAAAGCATCGCTGTAAAGTAGGTAAACCATTCTCCTACATTAAACTGCAGAAACCTTCTCAAATAAACAGTGCTGTTCCTTGTACTCCAATGGAAAGAACAATTTACAAATACAGGAAATCTTAGGCAAAAAGCATAGAGGGGGGGATTCTTAGGCAGAAGCACAAGAGAATTAAACTGAACGTACTGGCACAGCATCAACAAATCTTTCAGAGAAAGGCTGACAGTCCTGCACAATAAATCTGCTCCCTCTTCGTTACAAGCCTGTCTGCAAGAACACTCTCTACTAAAAGCATTGCTATAGCAAAGTTCTATTTATAGCAATCCTCATGGCAATTCCCTACTTCTCCCCCTTCTTACCCCTTTTCAACAATCACAATGATTATATTTCTTGGATGGTATTAAAACAAGGGTGAAGCTTGTGTTTCTTAATTTTAAGAAGTGGTATGTATTACACAAAAGGACCAAAGAAAGGTACTAAAATAGTGACATTCAGGTTTTACTAGTGTGAAGTCAGTTCATATGTGTAAGATTTTTCTTGATTTTGCCCCCTTCTCCTCTTTTGATGATACCCTTCCTGGAAGAGAATCAGCCCCAAGGCTGCTTATCACACTGCAGGGAGAATACATGCAAGTACACGTCATCTTGTGTACATGCTTTCAAGTGAGTTTTAATGCAGGGGTTTTTGAGGGACTGATTTGAAGTCCCTGACTGACAGCTGCAAAATCTGTGTTCTTATATTACGGAGCAACAGGTACAGCAAAGACAACAGCAGCACAGTATTGTCTCCCCAACTTTATTTGAGCTGATGAAATCCTGGCCATTTTTTCCAGCTATATTAGTCCAACAAAACATACTAACTACCCCTACCATCCTTTCTTCTCTTAAATCTTTTCATCATTACGTCCATAATATTATCACTGTTAGAACTGATGCTGCAACATTAGAGATCATGTGTTATCAAGGGAAGGTGGCTTGTGTTCTTTATTTGTTCACTCCTTGATCTCTCAGAGAGGTAGTTGTGAGAGTGGCAGGTGGCAGGGGAGTTGCATGCAATTCCCACATTTCTTATAAAAAGGGGGTGCTTCTTGATCACTGTCTTTTTAACGAGCAGCAGTGAGTGACCAGGAGTGTGGCTGTACGTGTGCAGCGAGATTCTCTGTGTTTCCTTTTTATTCTTTCAAAATCAAAGACACTTCCTTGCAGTCATACTCGCCATATATGGTTTGAGTTTCTGGGCCAGGACTGCCTGCATTTGAAGATTACAAAGAGAAAACCAGGGCAGGGACACCATTCTTGTGGTTCTGACCCTTAGGCATGGGTTATTCAATTGCTGGGAGAGAAAATAATGGAAACAGAATACTTATTATTTTTGTTCTCAGGAATTTACACTTCTGAACAAATATTCTGCTGACACACACAGGTTGCTAAGCTTCCAGTTTGCTAGGTGCAGCTCCAGTTTCAGTACTCCAACAAAAGCAGCTGTGTCTAAACATCTTTTTTCGGACACTAGCTGTTTCCCCTAATCACTCTACCCTGGATGAGTGTTATCCCCCTTACCCCTGCTTTCAAGCACATTCAGAAACCTTAAAAGCCATCTACAAACGACATCACAAGCTCAGGGCAACACAAAACCAACCTGTGCAGTGTATGAGCAGGATCCTGATTAGCCAAAAGGCATCATAAGAACCAGAAGCCTCTGTAAGAAGGGTTAGTGAGGAATTTTAAAGCATCAGTACATTGAGACAAACCAAGGAATAGCTGCATTATCTGTATATCCCTCCTGATTCAGCTTTCACTATACTGTTTCAGTTCAATTAGGATTTTCATAATTTTCTGCATTAAATTAAAATGCAAACAATACCCTTTAAAAACGTTTAAAACAAGAGACGCTTCAACTTTCATCACAGTTTGATACAGACAGGTATCTGCTTTTATCTTAAAGCTACATTTCCAGTCTGGTAACTTTTATTAAGTAACTCAAAACTATGAACTATTTAAGTTTCACTGTAAACAGGAGAAATGAGGTGGTGACACCTCCCTCACTGACTCCAGCTGTAGCGTCAGCTTATTCTTAGGGATTACAAAGACCTAATGAGGTGAGTTATGTGTTATTAAAAAGAAACTGGCCAAATGATGAGTAGACCAGCTCTCAATGTCTTTTTGCATCCATCTTTAATGTTGTTTTACCTCAGATTTGTAAATTTTCCAAAAGCTTTCGAGGTCTTATGAGTTTTCAATTATTAAACCGTAACTGAAGTCCATAGAAACAGGCATGCAATATTCACAGTAAAACTCCAGCACCTTCTGGAGTGTGAACAATTTGCCTTGGGGAGCACTGCTGTTACTATAATGTGGATTTATTCTCCATTTATAAATAAGAGTGAACAAATGCTAGCGAGAATTTTTTTCTTGTCATCACAGTTAAGGGAAAACAAACTATCACGAAAGAATGAGAAGTCTCTGGATACTGATTATGCACAAAATGACATCCATTTGAGTTTTGTTTTGGAGTTTGAATGAGAAATTATTTAACAATACTGATGTTTTTCAGTAACCCCCTGGCAAGCACTTTGGAATTTCTTATCTTACTTACAGTAAATGAGACTACTCAAAACTACCTGCTTTTTTTAACCAAATGACAGTATTTGGTACTACCGCTTACAGATGACAGAATCTGAAAAGTAATTTCTTCCACTTTCCTGACTCTTTATAGGAAAAGTGGTCTTTTGTGCTTGTACTCAGTAAAGCATGCAGCGTTGGTCCAACTGTAACTGACACATGAGCCTCCAGCTGTGAATTCCTATATTACCAATTTTCACTTACAGCTTCAAATCCTGAGTTTAACAATCATAGATTTAAAACAGGATCTCAGAAAATGAAGAAACATACCCAGAACAATGATATACAGGATTAATGAATGTGAAAATGCTCCTTTGCTGAATTTCTTTTGATGCTCAGCGATTGCGTATTTGCAGTCAGAAAGGTGCTATATATGATGTTACACCTTCCTTTATGTATTATATCTACATCTTCTATATAGATAAAGTGTCATCTTAATCTTAATTCTTGTATTTCAAAATACTATTCCTTCCATTTAGGACCTTAATTCTCAAAAGGTTTTTGAATTATTTCCAGTGGGGAAAAAAACCCCACCCAAAAGTCACATTTCTACTGCCAGCAATTACTGTAACAAGCTCTCTAGCCAAAGCTGGGGGGATGAAAGTGTCAGGAGAGCTGCCAAACCTGGCAGCCCCAAGTACCTGTGGCAGCTGCTTGAGCCCCAGCAGGTACTGCTTGTCCAGCCACAGCTCTCTGTCCCCTCGCATGAAAGGTGAAATAAACAGAACTTGAGCAGGTGGGAATGAAGCCTTCTGAAACATTAATAAAAAAACACCAGCATTGTATTTTAGTCTCTACAGTGTTTCAAAGCCTGGGGGGGGGGGGGGATCAGAATCCCAGACAGTAAAACCTGTTAAGGTAATGAAGGATTAAGATCACTAATACACCAAGGCTGCCCACAGCTACTTGGCATAAAACCTGATCTGCTGTGTTAAATGCCCCATCTCAATGGGGCAGCAGATGTGAAAATAAGCAGTGTTAACGATAAGGCCAGCTGATATAGTGTCCCTCACAAAAACTGCTGTATTTTAATATGGAAGGTTGACTTCTTATATTTAATCTCTAACCAATTTTATTTCCTGAAGAGTTCCTCCTTTGAGAGAAGTGGTTAATAAGAAAGGCGCTATAGAAATAAAGAATACAGTTGATTGCATATGCAAATCTGTGTGTGAATTTTTGTTGCGGAAAGGAATTTGCAGCTGAATGGGTTAATGATAAAAGCAATTGCTGGTTTTTTTCCCTTTTTTTTTTCTTTCTCTCCCAAGCTCCACAGCTGAACACGATAGGATGTGAGAGAGGAATGATAGTTAGGGACAAAGAGATTAAAAAGTACAAAGCCATTTTGATTGCTTAAAATATTTCTGGCAAGCCTGATAGGGCCAGTGGCAGAGGACTTGGTGCTGCCTTGCAGGAGGACTTGTCTTCAGACTTGACTCTAAGACAACCTTTTTCTCAAAGCCACCACTTTTCGTATTTGGAAATTGGACAAAGAGCAAGAAAGGAGCAAGCTAGTGGAGGAAGCAGAGCAGTTATTCTCTCAGGCACTGGGGTGCTAATGGGAAGGATGCCTGTGTTGTGGAAGGCTGGAAAGTAATAACAGAGAAATAAACAGAGAAATAAAAAGGCAGGAGTCTGAGCCCTCCAGAAGCAGTAAACCTTCCCATCTTTTCTTTTCCGTGGTATCTTTGGAAGCTGCTGCTAAGGCATACTGAAAGGGGTTTTTGTCAGAAGGCTTCTCTGCAGATGTCTTCTGATCCCTTTGGAGGCGTTTCAGCCCCTAATACAGCTGTCACTTTCTCCCTGCTGCTCTAACAAAAAAATGGGGGAAAATATAATACTAATAAATTTCTGCCTAACCGACCGAACTGCCACTGACAGCCACCCACTGGGGACTTTGGCCTGCATGGGACACCCTGCTGACTGAGAGAGAGGCCCAGGGCTTTAAACTGCTTTCACGCCACATTAACACCCTGCCTGGCAGAAGCAGGATGGAAGAATCCAGGGCTGTCTGAATCCCTTAGCTACCGGGAGCTGCTGCTCTCTCCCCCCACATTGCTCCTGCATGCCTCTGTGCAAGTGGAAGTGAACAATACTTTTCTCTCGATGTAAATGCAAGGGAGAGGGAGACGAGGAAGCACCTTACCCTCAACCCCTTCCCTCCCGCTCCTCCTCTTTGTGAGTTCAAGCAGATAATAGTGAAAGCCAAGGCCCATCTGTGGCTTCTGAGCAGACTTTGTCCCAGTTACTTAGGCTCATCTCTAAGCCTACTTTAGGCTCCCTGCAGTTTAATGCATCTTTAAGAATTGTCATTCCACCGCTCCCTCACGCTGCCGCCTCCTTGCTCTCTCTCCTGTTCCAGTCCTGCCTGCTCTCAGCCTCCCTCTCCCCCAATTAAAAATTCTTCACATTTGAATGAGAGTATTTTCACAGTTGCTTAGCTCGGAAAAGGGCCCTCCCCCCTTTCCTTCGCATCCATCCTCCTGCTGAATAAAAACTGGGCTGGAGGAGCTCTTTTCACATATTATTATTTATTTAAAAGCTCTCCCTTGCATTTCATACAGAGCCATCAGTGTGTTAGGCTGCCTTGGGACAGCATCCTGATGCTTACAAAACCTCCATGTTAAAATTTTCAGTGCATTTGATCAACTTCAAAATTAAATTCTTCCACCTTTATTCCCTCACTTCATGCTGTACAGAAGGGTGAGGATCAGGTAAGAAAGATGAAGAAGTGCATTTTCTTGACAATTATTCATTTCCCCCGCCCCCGCCAGTGCTAGTTGGAGAACATTGAAGGCCTAATAATTAACAAATGAAATGACTGAGAGCTGCTGTCTGGGCTCAGCACCTCTGAAAGGCAGATACAAGTTCAGCGTGAAAAAAGTCCTGAATTATCTTTATCTACACCTATTAATATTTATTTGTAGTAGGACAGCACCAAGACTGACACAAACCCTGCCACAAACAGAATATATAATGCCCATCCCACTGGGCCCTGATGGGGGCAGAGACAAAGCTTTCTTCATGGCTGAGACCAGGCTTTTTCCTTTTTTTTGCCTTCTCTGTAGCAGGGGACACAGTCCCCTTTTACAGTGACCTAGGGTTTTACCAGGCAAACCTCTACTGATCAAGGACCTAAAAAACCAGTGGTGCCCGCAGTTTCAGGTTTTGTTCCTCAGGGAACCGGAAAGCATTTGACAGTCCATAGATATGTGTACATCTGAAGCAGGTGTCGTGGTTTAACCCCAGCCGAAAACTAAGTCCCACACAGCTGCTTGCTTACTCCCCCCAGTTGGGATGGGAGAGAAAACTAGAAAAGTAAAAGTGATAAAATTTGTGGGCTGAAATAAAGACAGTTTAATAGGTAGAGCAAAGGTTGTGCACACAAGAAAAGCAAAACAAGGAATTTGTTCACTGCTTCGCATCAGCAGGCAGGTATTCAGCCATCTCCAGGAAAGCGGGGCTCCATCACACGTAACAGTTACTTGGGAATACAAATGCCATCGCTCTGAATGTCCCCCCCTTCCTTCTTCTTCCCCCAGCTTTATATGCTGAGCATGACATCACGTGGTCTGGAATATCCCTTGGGTCAGTCGGGGTCAGCTGTCCCGGCTGTGTCCCCTCCCAAATGCTTGTGCACCCCAGGCCTGCTCGCTGGGCCTTGACTCTGTGTAAGCACTGTTCAGCAATAACCAAAACATCCCTAAATTATCAACACGGTTCCCGGAACAAATCCAAAACATAGCCCAATACTAGCTACTATAAAGAAAATCACCTCTATCCCAGCCAAAACCAGCACAGCACGTGTTCTGTAGACTCTTCCCTACTAAATATTTAGTGTATGACTGCCTGTACCTACAGCTGAAGAGATAATTTTCAGTCTTAGGTTCCTAAACACATAAAGTACGAAGAGGACAGGAAGGAAAACAGCAACTTAAGGATGTAAAGTGACTTGCTGAAAGACACAGCAGATCAAGGGTAGGGCAGGGAATTAAAGTCCCAGTCCTGTTTTTGAAGATTTCTCCTCCAATCAGGATCACTTCAGTTTCAATGGAGGGAGGTGGGAAGGGCTCATGCACAACAGCACCACATCCTTCAAGGCAAAAGCTCCACTACATGCGAAAAAGCCTTATTTCTTGAAGCATTAGAAAATTGTGAAGGAAAAGGCCCTTCTCTGAGACATGAATGTCCCTCGAGCTGTTAGATGGATGGCAGATCCACTTAATTCTGAAAGCTGGAGACCCAACTTCAGCCAGCATCTGACCTGCACCTCTGATCTTCCCTCCTTCACATGGAGTCAGACCTCTGATTTCATGCCCTAGTAAGTGACAGTGGCCTTGAGCTGAATCTGGCATGGAATTAAAGATAGAAGTAGCTTTCCTAATTAAAACATTGCAGGGTCCATTCCAAAGTTGGGGAGCACAGTGGAGCAGAAACAGTGTTCAAAACCTAACCTTAGAATTTACTTTAACTAACAAGTCACTCCAAGTGGGAAAAGAAACTGAGCCATTCCCTCCTGCTGCCCAGCTGCCTGCCTGACACTAATACAAAGCACCAGTGACTCTGACAAGTCCTACGTAAATCCCAGATTGGATTTCTCTACTTCCTCAGCACTATGGTTTTGACAAACTTTCCATGACACTGGCAAGACACATTTGCAGAAACCCCAGCACAGCATATTTCTCTACACAAATAAAAAATGTAATACCCAGATCAGAGAGAATGACTCTGTATTGGCATGCAATAGTACAGCTTTCTCTGAATGGACTGAGAATGTTTGATGCACGGAAGAAATCCTGCTGGAAATGCCCTGGATTTGCTCATAGACCTGATGCTTAAGTCCTAAGACATCTTTGTATTCAGGACAGATATGAGCAAAAGGATATTCTTCTGGAAACAAAGCCGTTTATAACATTTATTGCACACAGAACAAGACTGACAAAAAGTGGAAATATCCATAACTGCTTTGAAAGAATTGGGAAAATTTATTTTGTGTTGTTACCAAAGTGGAAGAAGGAACGTCTGCGATGGCCTATACACTCGCTGTCAGAACATGCAGTAACACCAATCTGTCCCCCATTTCTGGCCTGACTGAAAAGCAAGTAACTCCCAGTAACAAATTACAAGCAGTGCCATGGCTGCCTTGAACATACATGAAATCAGGCTGCTCTTTGCAATTCATGCATATTTTGTATTGCACATATCATGACATATGCTGTAAGAGGGGAAGCTGTCCGAGGCTGCAGTTTCCAAAATGTGGCTATGTAACATTCTCTGAACAGAGTTTAGGGGTTCAAATGCTGCATACAATCATTTTCCCTGATGAGCCCTGTAGTAAAGCACCAAATCCTCACTGTGGTGTAAATGAGCTTGTTTCACTGAAATTTATGGGGTGATGTTGATTCACATCAGCAATGATTTGACTCACTCTGCAAACAGTGTAATGAGGACTACCTACCTCTACAAGTGATCATTCAGTATAAGCCGAAGACTGTAGACCTTGAATGAGGCTAAGAGCTACAGAGTAAGACTCTCAAGAGTCTAAGTCACTAAGTTCACTCAGACACTTGTGAAAATTTCATCTACAGAGCTATATACTCTTGCACTGTGCCTAACAACATGTACTGTGGAGTGAAGCAGGTGGCAAGTGTATTAAGAGGCAGGATTTAACAGGTTTAGCAAGGATTAATAGAGGGACTGACATTGAGAGCATGAACTGCACTGTGCCACACTATACTCAACATCACAAGGACTTTTACAAAAGTCGATGAATAAGCAAGCTCAGCTAAAATAAGGCTATGTATATACCATAGGCTTCTGCTGGCACAGCCCTCTCTGTGAAGGGTGAGAAGAGGTGGGTCTTTGCGGGACAGTGCTGTGCCAGCAGAAGCCCCTCTGTGCAGACATGTTTATACTGGCAGCACATGCTTTTGGTTGGAAAGCTTATTTCATGTGTGTGCACTCCAGGGAAAAGTGTTACTAAAACAGTACAAAGAACAGCTTTGCCAGTACAGCTGATTCCATAGCAAGAGCACTTTGACAGTATGGTGGTTTTTTCCCTGAAAAATTACTTCTAGTGTAGCTTTCCTAGTAATTCTTAGGTTAACCTTGGTATTGACTCCAGCTTTTACACAGGACTCCAAACTTTGAATTTGGAAAGTTAGAAAAAGCTCCTTTAAAATGAACCACATCAACCACTTTTGCCTTCAGGTAGAGCTCTATATCTTTGATGCATTACATTGCTGCCTGATTTTCAGCAGCTCTGTGATGTAATTAGTAGTCAGTGTTCAGACACACATCATGACAAACTACAAACATAAAACCATGAGTATCTGTATCATGGAAGTACCAAAGCAAATAAACGAGGCATAGGATTTAGTTATGGCAAAGGAAGAACTGCTACCAAGACATCAAGCCTACTTTCCAGATGAGAACGTCTGGGCAAGCACTGAATTGGACTGCTGTAGTGCCTTGTCCAATGCTAATCATACTTCCAGTTCCTCACCCTGGCAGCAAGCATTTTTGGGGGGTTTTAGGCCAGAGAATGGATTAAAGTTGACACTGAAATGTAATATTTTGCTGTCTAAACTCCCAATTTCCTCATAAATAAAATTACAGGAACTCTAAATCATGTATTTCAGATGCTAACCCTTTGAAATGGGAGGGACTCTTCAGTCCAGCCTCATGATGGAGACAGAAGGAACAGCTTCTAAGGAGAGGCTCTCTGTGGACTGCTCTAAACACCATCCCAGTCTCATTACCTTTCCTGGATTTAAGAGAAAAATGCAATTGGACATCAATTAGGAAGAGTTCCCACTGATAACGCCGTAACTCAAATTCATTGTTAGCTCATTAAATGTGCTAACATTTGTAAAGGTTCAAATGGGCTTTTCAGGCTTCAGCCCAGCAAGAGATCTGTTCCCGTTGCTTGTTAGATAATTGTCAATTAATGAGTTTAAATGCTATGTGGCAGTTTAAATGAGGAACTAACAGCTCTTCACAATCCAATAAAATCAGGTAAAATTAAGATAAATCAAAATATTTTACACAGTATCCCAAATAAGTGACACTTGGGAAAGCACATGTGTATTAAAAATGTACGATTTCAGAGTCTTTGCATGGGCCCACTTCATGGCTATAGCCACCAACAAAGTGTCTTATGAGATGGCATGCGACATTTCAAAGTGGCAATGCATCAAGCAAGAATTTATAAACCTCTGGTAGCTCCTTAATCTTGTTCTAACAGACTGTTTTAAGGATTTAGAGTTATAGCCAAATCATTTGCAATCCAAACCATGTTTCCCTATATTTTTCTTCTCATTTTTACAAAGCGTTAGTAATGAGGCATTTATTCAGAGCTAGTCAGCACACATCTGAAAAGAGCATACTGTATCTGCCACACATCACTGTTCTTTTACTCAGTGATCACTTCCCCCACCTGCATTCACCTCAGTATCCAATGCCAGGGTAGGAGTAGGGTACAAAGAACAGGGGAAAGCAGACTATAGTGTGTATTTAGAAATAAGCATCTTTGTAACAAGAAGAAAAGTACATATTTTGCTTGGGGTCCTGGAAAAATACACTTAACTTCCCTAAGTATATCACAGACGCCAACTTCTACAGGAAAAGGTGCTGTAGTTTAAGTGTGCATTATTACCATCCATTCTGCCACACTGCTTACCCTGAGTGACAGCTGTCTGAAGAATGCTGGAAGAGGGTGAAGGGAAGGTTTACTTGTTGCCTCCCCCTCCTTAACAGAGATCCCTATGATGTGAAGAGGGAGGTATTCTCTACTTCCCAGACATTCTTCACGGTGAATTTACTATCTGACAATCAAAAAGGAAAGGACTAAACAATGGGCAAAGCACAGTAAAGGACAGAGAGATAGGACAGAAGAGGAAGGAGGGGGAATATACTTGGGCCTCCACTACTTAAAAAAGTTAGCTCTGTTAGATTTTAGATTTTTAACCATTCTTAGGTAGTTTCAAAGAGCAGCAAGGGCAGCATATTTGGGGATAGAGAAACAGAACAACCAATGGGCAGCTGCAGCACTCTGTGATAACTTAAAAAACTCATACAAGAAAAAGGTTAGATGGCTTAGCTAGTAAAGATACAAGAAACTTCTGGGAAAAACTAGACTAGCTTCTATCCCTGAATCAGACCTTATCTAAAGGTAAACTGAGTTCTTAAACCAGAGTGCAAGATTACTAGGAATTCAGTAGTTTCCCTCATATATGGTACTCCCCTGTGCTCCTGCAGCATATTCCTTATTTCACAGCACTTGTAATTTGGAGAGAAAATGTAGTGTAAAGAGAAAAGCTGTCCCAGAAACCAGATGCAAAATTGTCACTGGCCGAAGAAAACTAGAGACTATGCTGAACTTCCCCCTAAGCAGATGTGGGTAAAAATTCAGCAATCCTGTCCTAAATATTTTTAACTGTTAGAGGGAACACCATAGGACATGTCTGCCTCCACCATTTCATGTACTTAAGTTTCAAGACCACCAGTTAGTGTTCCCGTTTGGAACAGCCACAAGATGCCACATCAGCAGCATCATGGAGAGACGGATTGGCAGAGAAGACAGGCACTGTTCCAAACTCTCACAGAGTTTTTCCTGGTATCATCACCCCAGGCAGATGCCTCTACATAACATGAACAGGTCTGTGGTTGCCAGTTTTCAACTACTGCTGTCCTCCAGGATCCAGGCATGTCTGTCACCTTAAGCAAATAATTGTATGTTCCAGCAGTCTCCTCTGCTTCAAATGCTATAAAAAAGCCAGCTATTCTCCCTGCTGAACTTGACATGGAGATGTATGACTTAAGTCCTAACAGCAAGTGAGGAGCTGTAAGAGCAGGCTTTAATGGTTTATTCCTTCCTGGAAGCTGGAGTCAAAAGACCTGATATTCCCAAACACTTTGCTGACCTGTGTGATGGGTTGACAATGGCTGGATCCAGGTTCCCAAAAGCCGTTCTATCACTCTCCCCTCCTCAGCTGGACAGGGTAGAGAAAAATATAACAAAGGGCTTGGAAGTCGAGATAAGGACAGGAGAGATCATTCACCAACACTGTCACAGGCAAAACAGACTCAGCTTGGGGAAAATTAACTCAATTTATTACAAAGCAAACTGACTAGGGTAATGAGAAATAAAACCAGATCTCACAACACGTTCCCTCTAGCCCTCCCTTCTTCCCGGGCACAACTTCACTCCCAGCTTCTCCACCTACACCCCCCCCAGCAGCACAGGGGGACAGGGAATGGGGGTTGAGGTCAGTTCATCACAGGTTGTCTCTGCCACTTCATCCTCCTCAGGGGCAGGACTCATCACACTCTTCCCCTGCTCCA
>JANZLQ010000089.1:16818935-16835280 GCA_026212715.1 Elanus axillaris
ACTGCTCCAGCATGGGTCCCTTCCACGGCAGGCAGTCCTTCAGGAGCACACTGCTCCAGCGTGGGTCCCCCACGGGGCCACAAGTCCTGCCAGAAAACCTGCTCCAGCGTGGGATCCTCTCTCCACAGATTCGCAGGTCCTACCAGGACCCCGCTCCAGCATGGGCTTCCCACGGGGTCACAGCCTCCTTTGGGCATTTCCCTGCTCTGTCATGGGGTCCTCCACAGGCTGCAGGTGGAGATCTGCTCCACTGTGGACCTCCATAGGCTGCAGGGGGACAACCTGCATCACTGTGGTCTTCCTCATGGGCTGCAGGGGCATCTCTGCTCTGGTGCCTGGAACATGTCCTCCCCCTCCTTCTTCACTGACCTTGGTGTCTGTCTGCAGAGTTGTTTCTTTTACGTGTTCTCACTCTCCAGCTGCCGATTCTCTCTCTCCCACAACTTTTTTTCCTTCTTCAAAATGTTATCACAGAGGTGTTATCACTGTCACTGATTGCCTTGGCTGGTGGTGGGTCCATCTTAGAGCCAGGTGGTATTGGCTCTGTCAGACACAGGGGAAGCTTCCAGCAGCTCCTCACAGAATCCACCCCTGTAACACCCTAACACCCCCTGCTACCAAAACCTTGCCACAGAAACCAAATACAACCTGCTACGTGGAAAGCTCACTCCCTCAGACTTTCCAGCTCTTTATTTCTCCTCATCCCTCTGGTCTATTTTTCCACTGGTTTGCACTAGAGTTTGGTTCTGCAGAGAATCTCATAGTGCACCCAACCACCAGGACCACCTCTTGTCTGGACTGTGGTTGTTACTGTTAGTCTTAGTATAACGCTAGGAATACCACGCAGCAAGTGTAGGATTATGGAGCAAATTCGATCATCTTTCTCAGGTAGTATTGTAAGTACCAGCTGACAAATGGAAAGTTATTAAAAAATTTCTCAAAGTAACATGACAGAGGACTTTGTGATATCTTCTTTTGCACAGCTTGCAGCTCAGCAGTGGTGACTGGGGTGAATTAATTATTTGAGTTCATTTGATTTCTAGTATTTAACATGCAACAGCTCTTCAGTCTGGACTCCTCGCATGTTGCCTACATTATCTGAGACTGCCCAGCAGTCTCTCATCCCTGTATTGGACAAGCCCAAGACAGTTCAGTTTCTAAGATCAGCAGATGCACTGATGCCACTATAATCAGAACAGTTTTGGGCTATGCCTCCAAAGCCACAGCTCTATAATGGGGCCCTTCACACTGTCTATTTTGCTTCCTTACAGACAGCTGCTACTATATGCTATTACTAATATTATTAGCACTGAAACTTTACTCTGTTCTGCAATTTATAAGCAGATCAATACACCATTTTCCATCCCACCAGAGTACCATGCTGCTTATCCATTGCCTCTAATGCACTGTTTGGCCTTAGTTACATGTCAGAGGCAGGGAAATAGGGAAAAAAGCTCGAGAATCTGCTTGATGAAAATCACTTGTCAACTGGTACCATACCTCTGACACTCATGCAAATGAAGAGATACAGTGAGTTCCTAATTGTCGTTTTCTGTTTTCCTGTCATAAGCACCTGTGAGCTTATTTCTCCTGCAGGCTGGAGTGGGCCCACCAGGGATGACAGTAACTCTAATTGCATTGCAGCAGTGGTACAAGACAGTCAACTGAGGCAGGCACCAGAGCCACACAAAGCCTGCTAAGGTGACACAGCACATTCACTGCTACGAATGAATGCTGGATTAGTCCTGCCATCTGTTCTTACAAAAAGGTGAATGTGATTATCAAGGAAAGTTCTTGATTTTAATGCTGGCTGAGTCACTGACTGCTGTGACCTCAGATGAGCTGTGTGATTGATGCAGTTGACAAGGCTGTAAAACTGGCAAAAAGCCCATCTCAGAAACGGTTGTTGAGATAAGGCTATCAAGCCAATATGATTAAAAAAAAATAAATCAAGGAACCAGAAGCAATTCCATATACTTTTTGCTGTCTGAGTATACATTCTTAAAACCAAGGTTGCCAGCTTACTCAGGATGGGCATAGCAGAAGTGCTGTGGTATTTTCAAACCCCAGTTTATCTTTCTGGCCCCAGCAGCAAATATGGAATCCAGGGATAAAGCCCCAATGACCCTTCCTGCACATGGAGGTACAGCCATGGCGACTGCTCAGAGTTAATGAAAGTGCTGCAAACAGAGGCTCGCAATCCCACATAGCTACACCAGTGGGTGTCCGCATCGGTGTGGGACTGCAGGTCGGGCTTCACTACACTGAAGCCATGCACAGCATTAAAAGGCTGGCTAGTGGCCTGTGCGGTCAAATAGCATCTGACTGGCCAAGGCCTAGGTTAGAGTCTGTGACAAATGAACAGTATTTTCACATACAAATAAATAGAAATTTCTAATCTTCTCACTTGCAGACTGGCACCAGTCACTGCAGTTTACACATTTTGATGGAGTCCCCTTCTAGGGAATCACCTGGGCCTGGTGAGAAGGGTTTTGTTAGTAACAGACTAAAACAGTTTACTTGGAAACTCTGAGCAGCAACATTAATTTGTATTGTCTCACAACATTTGCTCCACTCAAAAAATTTCCTTACTGGCTTTTTAGAGCAGGATGCATAGGGAACACTGAGCCTGACAGCAGTTTGAGGAGTGGGCAGGGGAATTGTGGCCTATGTCAGTCCAAAGCTAAGCCTAAGGGTACGGCTGAAGAAACCCCAAAGTTAAATGTTTGCTCTCAACTACACTGTATTCCTGCCTATGTGACCTTTGAACCCACTAGCTGAAACCTGTGACTAGAGACTTCAATTTCCTTGCTATACATGGAACTGATTATCAGTTTCTGTCCCCTACTAATGGCAATAAAGACTTAGGAGTGCTGATGCATCATAACTAGTATTTTAAATGCCAAAGCAGATAACGTAATCTGAAATTAAACTGTGTCTTTGTACTCAGCTTTAACAGCTATGGCTAATTCCCAGCAGCAACCTTACACTACAAACAATGGAAGATGCCTCACACTATTTGCCATCAGGATTTGATTTTGCAACACACTCATTTATATTTTTTGAGACATTTTGGACATACTGATTTAGAGCCTTAGAGGGGATTTTCTCCTGCTGTCAGCAGGCATGTCACATTCTTCCTTAAAGTGACTTGAATTAAATACAATTCTGTTGCAGATACTTCATGAAGGTAATTTTATTTAACTTTGCAACAAAACCCCAACTAAATATTCTATGAGCTGCCTTTGTTATTACCCTCCAGCAAGTAACTGCTGAGAGAAACAGCAGAGGCTTATACTTGGTTAGATCACTTCTGTACTAGGCTTAAGTCAGGAGTTCACTTGAAGAACTAAACTGGCCCTACACAAGAAACTATTTAACCCTATCATGAAGGTCAAAGGTTCAGTGAAAGACCACAAGAAAACTACAGGTCTAATACGTTCAGGCAAGGGCTTCTGTGCCCACATTCAAACCGGTCAAATTTCTATGCAAAAAAACTCTCTGCAGAACAGGACCTACTGTCGGTACCACCAAATTCCACCTTTCCTAAAGACTTTAAAAAAAATAACCCACTCCCTTTAGTTTTTACTAGTCAAGTTACTCTTCAGAAAAATGCACCTGAAAAGGGGAAGTCCAACAATTAATTTTCATGTTCATCAGTTGTACCAGTAAATCATTATGTGAACGTAAGAGATTTCTGCAGTGCCCAGACATTCTGTATCTTTACTTCTTTCATCTTGAGAAACTTACCATTATCGGTCTTCACAGAACAGCCATACAGTAAAATTCAGCAAGATAACTCACTGGGTGGTTTTACTGATTTTTTTTTTAATTTTCAGTCTTTATCTATAGATCCAAAAATTGTAAAATCAAGCTAAACTGAGTAATAGTCAACTGCACCGCCATTCACATTTGCTTCTAAGAACCCTAGTGAGATCTATTTCAGCATCCTTAAAAACATATATATTTGCCAGTTTATATTTGCTAATCAAGTTTCTTTCTACACTAAATTACTTATTTGTATTAAAGTTAGAAAGATGAAACAACACCCCAAGGCAAGAAAATACTCGTAAGAGACTATAAAGTAGTAGCAGGAAAATGAGCGAAAAATATAACTGGAATTGGAGCAAGACAAACTGGGTCACATTCCTGTCAACTTTGTGCTATAAGAGCCTGGGAAAACTAGCAGTGCAGCTTGGTACTATTTTGCTGATAATGACGGCTGTAATAGGAAAAGAAAAAGAGATTTTACAGGGAACTGGGAAATAAAATGATTAAAAAGGTGTATGTTGTTAAAATCAGATTGTGCACAATTTTTGAGAGTGGGTCAGTGCTTGGCATGGCAAATCTCAAACCTTCTGACAGCCATCTACCCTTACAATATACCAGGGGCAGAATGGTCTTTCCTCTTCTGACTTGTCTGGCATCTGCTCAGAAACATACTCTCCAGGGGAAGATTACAAGGGCTAGAGATGCAATATCAGAATAATTTAAGTCTTTGAGAATTATAAGTACTAGGTATGATTTTCTACAAGTTCGTATAGTTTATCTCAGCTGATGTCAAGAGAGTTATCCTGGTGAAAATGGGTAAAATGCTGAGTCCACTGTTTTATTCTGATGGCTTACATTGCTCATTTATTCTCTCTGGACATTTGAACTCCCAATGCATCTAGTTAGAAACTGCAGATTTTGGTTTGTTGTTCCCTTCCCTCCCCTTTCTTTTTTCTTTTGAAAGAGATGGATCACTTCTTTGCTTCTCTGACTAGACCATCTGCTGATATTGCAGGAGGATGCATGTTGGTATTAATAAACTGTACATTTTCATGCAATAATTTTGCTTGGGAACCTCAATGAATTGGATTTAGGCTGTTCTCAATATGACGCTGCCAGCCATTGATATGGAAGGGAAAACCATGATACTTTCCTGAGTCTGGTTCATGGATTTTTTTTTTTTTTTAAATCAGAATGATTGCCATGGTTTTGCCTCGGAAATAGTGACTTGTGAAAATGCATTCTAGAGGCATGTAAGAGATTTAAGCAATGCCAGATTTGAATGCCCTTTTTCTTTTCTCTTAAAATCTTCCATCCCTCCAGATCCAAGGCCAGGTGAAGTCTCTCAAAATTTAATGAAAAAGAAGTAATTTTGGAGTCTGGACAAAAATGGCAAGGAAAGAAAGAGGTGAAACTGTATCTCCACCTATTTTTAATTCAGCAGAGTATCTTTAAAAACTGAGAAATAATGTTATAAGATATGGCAATACTGTTCATCATCCAGCCTCATCTTCACTGAGACTTAATCTGGCTTTCAGGTTGCCCACTTGCCTAGGTAAATACCTATAAATGAAGCGACTGTGACATTTGGGTGTCCAATATCTTTTCTGATGGGACAGTGATTTGCCTTCAGCTGGATACCTGGAATATAAAAATATGCTGTGGTTGAACTTTGCAAGCTGTGCATGATGTTACTGTCTCAGGAAAGTGGCAGGGGAAGCCGGCAGGGCAAGGTTAGACAGGGCCAATGAAAGACCAACTAACCTGTAGCTTAGGAGTGTTTCTCCACTTGGACCTTTGTCTAGGTTCAAAGCCTTCTACAATGAGGTTTGTGGAAACAAAGCAGCCTTGCTTGGAAAAGGCAAGAGGCTGTCCCCTTTGTATGACCGGTAAACACCCACCAGTCTCCCAGCAAGTAGGATTTAAGTGCTGCTTTTTGCAGAGACCCCAGTCACTGAACTAAAGTAGCAGCCTCTAAAGTGGCAACTGGACCCATAGCAGTACCTTTTACTCAGGCGTTATGATCTTCTTCTTTAACCTAATAAAGCACTTGTATCATCATGTAACAATATAGGAAAACCAAAATCATCCCGCAACACAGGCCATTTGTCCACCAGGTTATCTGTCAGAAACACATTCAAGTATCCAGACTGGAGAGGTATTTGCAACTTCTCCCCCTTCCACCACAACATCCATCATCAGGATAAAAGGACCAAAGTTTAGTAGCAAGCCATCTTGATCTACAGGCTGCATAGGAAAGGCCACTCACCAGCATATCTAGACTCACACTAAGCCACTTGGATCTTCAGGGAAACAAGCTTAGTAAGAAAGCCTGCTCTGTCTTTTAGGCATCTTTTCAATATACTATTTCTTTTTCCCTTCACCTGGTATCATCACAAGCTTTACAAGCCCCTATGCTTCTTCCTCCTGAGTGTTCTTTTATTTCTGCAGTTTGCAGCCAAGTTAAAAGCCAGAATAAAAGCAGGGAACAGAAAACACAGACGTGATACAACAGCATGAAGCCAGTTTACCCGTTCTTATCTCATTGTGATCAAAATCATAGCTCTATATCTGTTTGCAACAATGCCATGAGAAACTAAGAAAACCAACAGTAACTCTGCCAATAAACTTTCGGACAATTTAATGTAAAAGATAAGGCAATTCAATTTACAGAAGTAAATTTTTTCAGTAATGTTTGTATTCTGAGTGCAAGGCTATAAACCAAAACATATTAAGAAAGCATTACTGTTGTATAATTAATGTTCCAATGAAGAAAAATATTTATGCTGAGGAATGAAGTTAACTGTATTCCTACCTGACTCTGTGTTATGGTACAATATTTAATTACATGCTTGCATTTCTCAAGTACCTATTACAATGGATCTTCTGTCGGACATGACACGTGTATTATCTGGCTGAACAGCATGATAATATATCAAAAGAAACTCTAAGAATTGTTTTCCAGTTTTTGTAACAGAACATCAATGCCCTTCCACCACAGACTTGCATCCAAACTGATGAACCATTGCAGTCCTCCCTCCCACACAAGCCAGCTTTGAGCAGGAATACCTTAGCCTGAGAGATTACATTTTCAGAATTCTACAAGAAACAGAAAAAAAGGAGAATATCAGCACTACTAAGCAACTTTTAACAAGAGAACTTGCTACTGATACAACCATATCATAGCTGCAATGCAGGCAGTGATTCACATGCCACTTTTAAGTAAATAAACTGGAAGAAAATCCAGGTTCTTCTGTAATTGATATACGCTTTCTCTTCACTCTTCATATAAATTCCTGAAACTTAAGCCAAGTATACTTAATTCACTTGAGAATATATGCAACTTTCAGCTGAGCTTTCAGACATACTCAAGTTTAGTAAACTACAAATTCTGGTTGAATCTTCCTATGAAAGGCTGTGAAGTAGCTCTGCAAGAGTATTTCACATTTATATGAGCCCTCATACACACAATTACATACGCATATCAAAGTTTAGTGTCTAAAACAGCAAGCCTAGTATTTCACTTCAAGGTGGTGTTAGTACCTGTGATATGTCTTTAAACCAAGACGGCTGACATGGGGCTACTCTATCACTCTAGGCAATGCAGGCTACGACTCAATGATGTTAGATACTAGATTGGGAAAGCTGCAATTGCTTATAACAAAAGAAATGAAGGGTTAAATAAATAGAAGAGATAGAAAACACCTTTGATACATTTTCTCTCTTTTATGCTAAATTTCATTCAAATCTGCAGGATTCATGCACAGTCTTCATCCTGCAGCAATTTGACTTGATTTTGTCTACCTTGATATTTCTGTTTACCTCAGGATCTGCAGTTCCTTACGAATTGCTGAGTCAGGACAAGTTTGCTTCTGTTTGATATGTTTCAATGTAAAGGATGTTAAAACACCAGAGACTGAAGAGTGTTCAGGAACTGAGGAAAAGGATGACAGGGAAAATCTCATGGTCATTAAACTATCTGAGAGCTAGTGGATTTCTAGTGAGGCAAAAACAGAACCAGGTTTGATTTTTTACAGAAAAGTTTTTTATAAATACGGACTGTACCTTGTAAACAGAACTTTTATGTATTTAAGCCTCCCAATCACAGCTGATAAACACCCCAAGGGCACAGTTTGCCAAAAATGGCAGACAAAATTTCTGGAAATCTTCCTCATGTACAGCTGGCCAATTGACAGTTCACATCTCATTCAAGCCTCAGCAATGAATTCTTATTCTGACATCAATCAAAAGTAAACCAGAGCTCTGTTCTTTTCAAATGCGTTACCTTGCCAAATTTCTGTGCATATAAACGTATGCATTTTGTAAGAAAAATAGTACTGTTAGTAATATTGCTACTTGATCTCTCCTGCACTTAAGTAACTCCTATGTTTACTGTTTCTCTGAAGAAGCCTTTACTGAGAATTGTCTCTTCAAGAATACAACCCTCAACTACTGTATTGGAAAGTCTGGTCTTTCATTTTCAAGAAGAATTTGAAAAAAAAAACCCCACCCCAAAATCTACCATATAAACCCCATATTGCCATTGTGACTTGGTATACAACAGACAAGCTGCATGTGAGAGAAGCCTCCTTTAGGAGAGTGCAAATCCAGTGATTTTATTTCCCAGTTTTTCTGTAATACCAAAAGCATGTCCAGCTCCACTCATCCAGTGTCGCCTGCCTTCAGCTACATTTCAAAATATCACATTTTGCAAACAAAGTGAACATTCTCTCTAAAGGACAACAAATTATTTCTAAGATAGCTAATTTCACAATGATGATGAATTATTGTTTTCCTGCAAGAAAAGTAAAGGCCAGCTATTCATACTGGCTATGGACTTGAGAACATCACTGGCACTGAAGGATTAAACTAGGGCTCACAACATCCCTTGTGCACTGGAAAGGACAGAAGGTAGATATTCCTAAGAGGTTTACTTCTAATACTACATAAGCCACCCACAGTCACGAAGATTCTGGCATAGACACAGATTCTAGCTGTTCCAAGTAACTAAACAAACCCAGAAAGAATATTCATTAATGGCAAGACTAGAAGATAATATGTAAAAACCATAGGGATGGAAAGCAATGACCTCTCACACAGCCTTGTTTAGTGCCTTTGACATGAGCAAGAGAAAAGCCTCCAACTTCCCCAGACACAGAGGAACTGCTTTGGATTTTCCAGCACTGACTACAATTTCATTTGATAACCACCACTTACACTGAAATGATTTTAAGAGTGCTACATGAAAGGAACCTGTAAACTGGTGCACATTATTTATTTGCCCTCTGGGAGAAAGCTAACCTTGGTGGGTGACAGGGGGTGCAGCGCTGGGTACCTTAAGGAATGGGGGACATGGGGAAGAAAGTAATATGTTGCCGTAAGCAGCGTTTAAATCCTTAGGACAGAAACTCCATAATCTGTCCCATATTTGTCTGGTAAGCTTAACTTTTACTCTGAACGTCCTTCTTCTGCAATGCTCAAGAAGTTACTAAACTCAAAATAATTGGAAGCTGGAGAACTACTAGGGGGAAGTATCACATATGGTTGCCCTCTTTTACTCTTCCCCAGGCTATCAGACTAGAATGATTTTCCTCCTGCTCCGGTACACCTGTTCTTATTCTTTTTCTTTCACGAAGGGTAATGTCCCACATGAACACAACTTCAGGTCAATATATACTCGTGTGAGTGTATCAAGATTACATATGCATGTGTGCACATGAGCATACATAGCTGGATCACTTCAAACTCTGCTTTTATAGATGCAGTTCAAGATCTACAGGCTCAGATATTTGTATGCTCCATATGTGGTACATGCAATATTGATGGTATTTTGTTACTTTTCACATTTTAAAACTATAATACGCACACAGCTTTGAAAACATGCAGTTTACATGAGTGCTTTTATACTTGTAATTAATTACCCTTTGCTTAGTGGTTCACTTACGCAGCAAACCAGCTTTTCAAACAATGGGAATTTCTAAGTATTTTGGCTGTTGTATCATTTTGCAGTACCGTATTAATCAATCGTTGGAAAGTAAACACATTTAAAATAAGATTTAATCCAAATTAGACAGAATTATGACTGGTGAGTGAGTAACAGCACAAAGACAGCTGGTCTGCCTTTGTAACATCGGCACAGTCACAGATATCTAGGGGAGGAAGGATGCAGAAAACACATGTTTGAGAACAAAACTGAATTTTCAAGTTGCCTACAAATTGCTATGACAATAAACTGCAGTGCTGCCAACAGCAGTAGTGTAGGAGATACCTGCAATACCTTTCAAACAACACAGTCATCTCTAGGGAGCTCCAGAGCAAATTATAAAGCTCTTTGAGAAAGCCTGTAGTTCAGGTCACACAGAGGATGGGAGAAGCTCAGGACATATCCTACGCTACTGAACTCAGGTGCAATAGCCTAGGCTTCAAACGCCTCTCTGAAAGCTCTACTTTTAGATCTCTCAGATACTTTTGGCTCTCCACACACATTCAAAGGAGGGAGAAAAGTTTTCCAAGACACCAGAAATTAAATATTTCTTATTCCCTTTTATGTACTTGGTAATTAGAGGCAGACTGGGGGAAAGGATTTGGGACAGGTTTTGAATTACGATACACTTATTACAGCAAACTTGTCAGCAAACACTTTGTGGAAGTGTGCAAAAGAGTTTTGAGTGCAAAGCTATACTGATTCAATGTACTAATTAACCTACAGGTAGGTTTTCTTACATTTAAAATCACACACACATTTTGAATAACACTTGGAAATTATTTTGTGACTTCCTATGCAGGTCTACCTCACTGAAGGAAAGTGAAGAGTTTCTTTACTCTTTACCCAGAGTTCTGATTTCCAATGATTTTGGCACAAAGTGGGAGGTTTGCAATTTCATTGGCAAGTGACTTGTGTTGCCTCACTTTATACTGTATCTGGGTTAAATGGGAAACTTAGTTTTGGATTTTCTTTTCATTTTGTGAAATAGCTCAGTGTTTGAGAACATGTATTTATAGAGTACTGGGGATCATACTGTACCTTCCTCACTACTATTTCTCTGTGTGCAACACACTTAAAAAATCACTTGCAATATAGCAGAGAATAGGGGTGAAAGGCAAAGAAAAAAGAAATATTGATAATGGGTATTGGTAAAAAAAAGATTTTACACTTACCTGTATATTTCAGTTTATGAATGAAGAGAAGAAAAGAAGAACCAACAGCAGTGAAAACATGGAAGAGAAAAGAAAATTAATAGATACACTGTTAATTCAGAAAAGGAATAATCAGTCATAGCAACAGATTTATATTACATACAACTTGGTCCTGTAGGAACAGCGGGCTGAAGATCTTGGCCACTCTCTCTTCAGAAACCAGATCCCATCTACTGGATCTCAGAAGGTATAAACTCATGGCATAATCCACCCCCCCCATCCCTGAGCTTAAATCAGGGAGCATGGCAGTTTCTTTCTTAAATCACAGTGGAAGCCTAGTCAAAGTATTTACTTCCTTGAGTACACTTTAAATCAGCAGTATCCTTAAGATGATGAGATTTTTGGCATATCTTTTTGTGTGTTCTAGTTGTTTTAAGAGAAAAGGCAGAACAAAACACTTTGGCAGGGAAAAGCACTGTTTTTCCCTGAAGAGGGCTCTTACACTGTTTAAAGGTCTCTCTGCTCAGAGAGAATTAACACTTATTTGCCATCAGAGTGCTTTCAAGGAGTCTGAAGTTCAGAGCATTTCCCCCCTTTCCACATGATGAATTTTAAAAACTCGACAAAAGCAGGCAGACAGGACTCTTGTCTTTTCTAGAAAATCCTCTTCTCCCTCACTCCATCCCACCCTCTCACCATAACTGAGGAAAATGCTGAGATGAAAGACTACACTTTAACTAAGTCCTCTGTCTCCAAGACTGAGGCTGAATTTCAGTTCCTGCACTGTACACAAAGAGAAGCCATTAGAAGCCCAAGGGTTACGGGAAAGGCCCTGACAGGTTCTTTTTAATTAGGCTGAAAACTAACTTGGTGAGAATAGCTTGTCTGTATCAATAGCTCTAATTGACTGTTCTGAAGACAGACCTAGCGAATAAAGCAGGGGGTAATTATTGTCTGCGACAATTTGATTGACAAGCTTGTCCCCTGGAGGAGAATCCAGAGAGCCTATTGTCTAGCGGAGTCCCAAAATAAAGCATTCACTTTCAGAGGGCTCCATTGAAAAACACACTGGAGGGCTGGGAGATGTGGCATTTGTGCTAATGGGCTAACAGTAATTTCAGACAGGCAGTCTCTGAACAAATGGCTCAGGTGTACTCTCTGGGGAAGGGAGGGAGAAGAGGCTAAGGAGCAGAGGTGCAGTTCTGCCCTGGGCAAGAGAAGAAAAATGAGAACAGATGACAAAGGTGCTGCCTTGCTCTTGTTGCAATACACCCAGTGATTATAAGGCAGCAGATTTTCAATTCGGCATTATGGCCTGTCTTAAAAGAGAGCACTGCTTGAGGTCAGCCAGAAATAAATAGAAAGCAATTCAAAGGGATGATGTTGTCCAGTCTAACTTGTCAAACACAGAAGAGCTGCTACCCATGTTTGTTTTCCAGACCACCAATCACAACCTCAAATGAATGCAGGCCATGTTTTTAAATAGCATCTTAGAAACTCTATTTCAGCAGAAGCTAAAAGCTCCCCAAAGCACCATCCTACCTCCCAGGCATCCTGTAGCAAAGGTAAGGGCCCCCCAAAAGACAGAGAAAAGTTGGCAGGACAGAAACAGGAGAGGGAAAGCATCGGTTAGAAACCAGCTTGACAGTTAAGTTGGAAAGCAACTAATACAGACATCTCAGTGCTGCCCGCTAGTTCATCCACTTTCAATTTTCTTTTACATATGAAGAAACAGTACTATGGCAAAGTTTCTCTACTAACTGCTGGCCACACTTGGTTTTCCTTTGAAGACTGTCTAAACATGTGTGTTTAGGCAACAACAGTGAAACTGAAAAGTCAGTATTACTGGGATTATGAATTTAATTTTGATTTACTTAACTATTTAACCAATTACTCCCACTTTTTATGGAAACCTGGTTTTTTTCTCATTTTACTTCTGATGACAGACTAATTTCATTAGAAGTTTCCAACCATTTTGGTAAGAATACTCCTGTTCTCCATGTTAGTGAAAAAAAAGATATGGCACTTTTATTCAAGAAGAAGCATTCAAACCACCAGCCTGTTTTTTCACTGACAATCACAGAGCACAGGAAAATTCTGAAGTGGAGTAACAGTCTGCAGCCAGGAATGGTGCTTGGGGGTCTCAGGCACGTGGTTATGGGGCCAAATCTCACTAAAGTCAAGGGGAAGAAAAGATACACATCAGTTCCAGACTATCACTCTCTGTATGACAGCAGCAGCCAGACCACAAACAGTGCTTGGTACAGGCAGGTACCACATACTTACACAGCGAGAGAGGCACTCTCTTTGAGAGCTTACAATTTAAAAGTCTGAGACAAAGCATGTATGGAGAACAGAGCCACAAGGAAAAGCAGGCTGCTCAAGGGCTCAAAAGCAGTCCAGGGTCAAAACTTGTGAAACCCCCTAGATCTCTCAACCTCAGGTTCAGAGTCTAACCACTAGCTCAGGGATCAGCAGCCCACCAAGTGTCACATGCCAGATAGCTTCCATTTTTATGAACAAAAAATACAAAGTATATTGGTTTCATTTTTGTGTTGCACAGAGGCAAATTGTGTCTGTGAGTGGTGGCACTCCTGACTCCTGCAAACTCCACTTCAGTGGGTGTTTGGAGTTTGGCTCTTTCAGAGGCAGGCACATCAACAACTGCTGGTAGCAGCTTGTCTCAAGAAGGGCAGCTATCTCTTTCTCCCAGCTCCATACTCCTACTCCATCCCCATGCAGCAGTGGGCAGGTACCTGCCTCCCACACACCATTGCCTACATGAAACAGGACGGGTGCACATCTTGAGAGGCTCTGCAAGAGTTCGGATTTGCGAACGATATCCTCTGGCACATGCACACAAGGCTTATTTTATGCCAAACAATCTGCCTTCTTACTATCTTTAGAAAGAGTGCCACAGGCCAGCAGTCCCCAGACTAGATACCAGCCTCTCAGGACATGGTCCCAAAAGAGTTAAGAATTACTGAGTCATGAACATGGGTCAGTTTTAAAGGTTCAAGCTGTTGCTCTGCCTGGAAGGTCAAAGAAGTTACTTCAAGAGCTGGAACTGTGCTTACAGGTCATTGCCCATACACAAATTGCAACAGCACAATCACATTAACCACAAAATCTCAAGAGACATAGCTGGAGAGGTCGAAGGGTTAATGAGCACTGCAGCCTGGGCCTTGAGAAATACAGAAACCTTGAGGCATCCTAGGTATTGGGTCTAGAGAGTATCCTTAGTTGTCAGAGCATAGGCTTAACTCAAACAAAACTTAAAACTTCAAGCTACACAAAAGAATTTTTCTGGAAGTCAGTGACTGAATCCATGTATAAGTTTCATTTTTGCTCATACCAAACCAATTTCATTTTCTGGATCTTAGACCTTTGCCCCACATACATAGAAAAAAAAAATCTTTTTTTTTTTTTTGGCTGAAACTGCCAAATGTAACCAGATGTATGTAAATAATACTGATTCCCCCCCCCCCCCAATTGTATTTCTTGGCTAATTTACTGTTCACTGAATATTTTGCTGCCATCTGCATATGAACAACTTGAAACTTGAAGCTCACCATACTGAGGATGCCAAAGTGAGAAAACACACCTCAAAATAAATCACAGGCTGGATTTCTACAGGAGAAAAAAGTTTAAAAAAAAAACTTGAGCAATACAACCACGAGAAAAACCCAGCAGGTACTGTGACAAAAGGCTTACAACACACCGACAGGACTTGCTGACCACTGCCATGAAAACATAAGCCAAGTCTAAATACACAAATAGGCTCACACCAGCAACTTAAAAACATAGCCAGGTTATTACAGCTCAAGTCAGATGAGCCAGGCTACTAAATGATCTGGACTCAAGCCAAAACAAAATCAGCTTTTAAGCTGTAGGAATAGTAAATGCTCACAAATCTATGGGACCAGATGGGATCCATCCAAGAGTACTGAGGGAGCTGGCGGAGGTGCTTGCCAAGCCACTCTCTATCATCTATCAGCAATCCTGGTCAATGGGGGAGGTCCCAGATGACTGGAAGCTTGCCAACGTGATGCCCATTTACAAGAAAGGTCGGAGGTAGGATCCGAGGAACTACCAGCCTGTCAGCCTGGCCTCAGTACCAGGGAAGATTATGGAACAGTTGGTCTTGAGAGCACTCACATGGCAAGTCCAGGACAAACAGGGGATCAGGCCCAGTCAGGATGGGTTTACGAAGGGCAGGTCCTGCTTGACCAACCTGATCACCTTTTATGACAAGGTGACCTGCCTTGTGGATGTGGGAAAAGCTGTGGATGTTGTCTACCTAGACTTCAGTAAGGCCTTTGACACTATCTCTCACTGCATACTCCTTGAGAAGCTGGCAGCTCATGGCTTAGACAAATGTACTCTATGCTGGGTGAAAAACTGGCAGGATGGATGAGCCCAGAGGGTTATGGTGAATGGAGTTAAATCCAGTTGGCGGCTGGTCACAAGTGGTGCTCCCCAGGGCTCAGTGTTGGGGCTGGTTTTGTTTAACATCTTTATTGATGATCTAGATGAGGGGATTGAATGCTCCCTCAGCAAGTTTGCAGACAACACCAAGCTGGGAGGCAGGGTCAATCTGCGAGGGTAGAAAGGCTCTCCAGATCGATCTGGACAGGCTGGATTGATGGGCTAAGGGCAACTGTATGAAGTTCAACAAGGCCAAGTGCCGGGTCCTGCACTTGGGTCACAACAACCCATGCACCACCACAGGCTTAGGGAAGAGTGGCTGGAAAGCTGCCCAGCAGAGAAAGACATGAGGGCGCTGGTTGACAGCTGGCTGAATAGGAGCCAGCAGTGTGCCCAGGTGGCCAAGAAGGCCAACAACATCCTGGCCTATATCAGAAATTCTGTGGCCGGCAGGAGCAGGGAGGTGATTGCTCCCCTGTACTCGGCACTGGTGAGGCCACACCTCAAGTACTGTGTTCAGTTTTGGGTCCCTCACTACAGGAAAGACATTGAGTTGCTGGAACGTGTCCAGAGAAGGGCGACCAAGTTGGTGAGGGGCCTGGAGCACAAGTCTGATGAGGACTGACTGAGGGAACTGGGGCTGTTTAGTCTGGAGAAAAGGAGGCTGAGGGGGGACCTTAACGCTCTCTATGACTGTCCTGTGTTCAGCTGGGGTAGAGTTAATTTTCACAGGAACCTGGGAGGGGGAACAGCTGGGACAGCTGACCTGAACTAGCCAAGGAGTATTCCATACCATGTGACATCATGCCCAGTACAGAAATGAGGAGAGGGCTGGGGGGGTGGTCTCTCAGCTTTTGGTGGGGACTTCCTGGCAGAGCGCCAGGTTCCGGGTGGTGAGTGGTTGCACTGTCCATCACTCGTTTTGTGTATTGTCTTATTTGTATCATTATTGTTCTAATTTTCTCTTTTTGTGTTGCCCCAGTAAATTGTCCTTATCTCAACCCTCGAG
>JANZLQ010000089.1:16835380-16854826 GCA_026212715.1 Elanus axillaris
TGTAGTGAGGTGGGGGCTGGTCTCTTCTGTCTGGTGGCTGGTGATAGGACGAGAGGTAATGGCCTCAAGTTGCAGCAAGGGAGGTTTAGGTTGAATATCAGGAAAAATTTCTTTACTGAGAGGGTTGTCAGACATTGGAATAGGCTGCCCAGGGAAGTGGTTGAGTCATCATCGCTGGAGGTATTCAAAAAGTGCATAGACAAGGTGCTCCAAGACATGGTCTAGTGGGCATGGAAGATGGCTGGACTCGATCTTGAAGGTCTTTTCCAATCTAAATAACTCTATGATTCTAGACAAAAATCCCAGATTGATAGCAAATTCACTGTTGACTTCTTCCTACCTGCCAGATGAGGTATATACAATACAGTTCCCTTCCAAACTGCATTTTTGAAACTACTACTATGTAAGTGAGGTCCTATTTAAAAACCATGCTGTTGAAAGGTACTTTGGTGTTGGTTGAGAACTGTTTAATGAACAGAGACTGGTATTAGGCATTCAGGTGTAAGCAGTTAGCACCATGAGCAACCACTTGTCCCAGGCAGGACTGGGAGGCCAGTGTTTTCCCTTCACACAGAGTAAGGGCCACCCATCATTCAAGGTACATATTCTCATCAAATATGTATTTCCAGAAGCACCTCAGATTTTAGAGTGTTACTCAATATGCTAACTAACTCAGCAACCGCAAGACAACAGATGGACCTGAGATATTTCTGTGCCCCAAACCCTGGCTTTGGTTAAATGTCTGCAGTTTGGTGTGATGATGGACGTTTTAGCTGATAAAATGAACTGAAGCAGCGGCTCCTGGAGCCACGAGCCTTGCTTTTGTCTACAAAAGATGAAGAGATGAAGAACCAGGATCAGTAAAAAAAGAAAGAAAAAAAAGGGCTCACATCCCCTAGGAAGTGGCACAGGATATATCTAATACATCACCACCTAGGCAAAGGATAGTGGCATCTGTGTTGGAAGGCAGTGAATATGGATCAAAAAGCTGCTTCAAAATGGCGGATAAGCTTCAATGTTGCAGTTTTTCCATGGCTGCAGGGAACAACAGATGGCTAGGCAAAGGACAAGCCTTCTGCTCTGGAAAAATGAAGAGATTTTTTTCCAGAGTGGACCAGGCTAACCTTTATCACAGAAAGCAGTTCAGCAGTGCAACTTACAAAGACTGATTTCCCAGGGCTTGGGGTTTGATTATCCCATGTCTAACAAAAGTGGGAACTCTACTCAGAGCTCCTGGAGCAGAGGCATGTGTCCCATGTGGATTCATTAATGTCTAATAAGGTAGCTGAGCCTACCCCTAACCCTCCCCTCAAGGGGGGAATTAATTTGCGTCTCTTTGCTTTGCCTGGGCACCTATTTTCACTGAACTTTTTGCCTGAAATAGCCTAGTAGATTCAAAAGCTTTTAAAACAGGAGTGACAAGCATGAAAACAGATGATGCAATCACAAACGCCTCATACCCCTAAGAAACCAGGTTAAAAGTGGCTTAGGACCTTTTTTGGCACAAAACTCCTAATGGCTGATCATTTCAGACTGAATAATTTTATTATTTTTTTAATACTGTTACGATAAGTAGGGATAATTAAGGGATCTGGGACTGAAATGCAGCGCACACACCAGATGCCTGAACTTGCGGCTGACCTGGGCAGAAAGCATTTCAAGTATGAAGGCTACGCTAATTGGAACCACACTGCCACAAGCAAAGTGAGGCATGGCAGCTCTTCTTCCTGCCACAAAAGTTACCAGGAAATACTTTCTTCCTTAACTGTTTCTGAAAGGACACACTACTAATGACTACTGCTAATTTATATTGTAAACACCCAGTTCTCAGACCTAGAAAAGTATAAACGACTCTGCCCATAACTTGGACCCAATTATTCCTCCAGGTCTTGTGCTGGGATGCAGGTTTCCAAGTACGGCACAATGACTGACCCTATAAATAAAGAGTCACTACTGTCTTGCATGTGCTTCATGCTTTGAATCTATTTGCGATTTTTAGCTGCTGGCACCATTAAGGGAGATGCTGTTCTCAATTAAAACCAGCCCATTGCTTCCCTAGGCTTAATTAGGAGCAGGGCTGTACATTCTGGCACCAGCAGTATTTTCTTTTCAATTAATGGACTTAACAGGCAGCAGATGCCAGCATCTTCCTTTCTCCCCTCTCCAGCGAGCACCCCATCCCTATTTTAAAATAATTGACAATGATTTTAAAGAGACAGCTAATTTAGATACTGCTTCTAGAATTGAGAGTAGTTGTAAAAAAAAAATATAAAAAAATTTAAAAATACCACATGTACATTTCAATGCTGAGAGAGACCATAGCAATCTTCCATCTTCTTTAAACATATAAATATAAAACATAAATACTGAATAAAAAGGAGAATGGTGAATTAAATAACAGTGCAAACCACAATAGTCTAGGACTAAACTTTGTGTGTAGTTTACCATCAAGTGTAATAGTAAGGCTAGTAGGGAATGTGACATGCAAAAATACTGCAGTTAATTTTTCTTACTGAGAGAATTCACACACTACAACCTTTTTGCATTGTTTCCTTGAACATAAGGTGCAAAGAGTGAGCAGTTACTCCTCTTACTGTCTAACTGTAAAATTCCAATTAAAAACACACCAACTGCATTTCAGACTTTACTACAGTCCTTCTCTTATGGCAGGACGTTAACCTATGTCTGTCATTTCAGCTAAACCTCAGTGCTGCAAGTGCAGACTTTGAAATAGGATTTTTATTTGATTAATTGTGTATGGAAAAGTACAGAAAGGTGAAAATTAAAACAAAGGAGGTTTTTTTGTGGACAATTTCAACTCTAGGTGGATTTCTCACCCAGAAAATGTCTTCACCTGCCTCCTTGTACAGCCTTTTCTTGTATAGCCCTATCTTTAGGCAGACATTGTAACGATTAGGCTAATGAACATGACACAATCTTTCCTGGTAGCTTGGAAGCCAGGTACCACTGCACAAGCCCAGGCCAGAGGATGCATCTCCTATTCATAAAGGGACATAAACCAGCTGAACTCATGCCTGAATTGAACAGATTATCACCAGAATACACAAAGCCCTGGCCAACCTCGTGAAGTCTGTCAAGGTTCAGATAAATGTTTTTACTGGTATTGACACACACCAATGAATTATATAGTTAGGGGTTTCTTCTGTGAGAGAATAAAACTGGAACAGCTCCAAAAAGTGAGCCTCCTCCTAACTCAAAATTACTACAGAAATGAACATTTTAAACCATAAATGCAATGTGGTGGTTAAAAAGCATCAAATAGGCAACCCTGATGACACGGCTCTTTGTTCAGCTATATGATAGCTTTCATAAACATAAAATGAGATCTTTCATAATGTCATGCTTCACGGGTAGCTGTCTGAAGCTACCACTAAGAAATGTCATCTCCATCTCTGCATTTACTTCAAGTTCAGCTGGCATATTTGCTGAGAATAAAGTGCTGCCTATATCTTTGTGATGTACCTGAATAGCAGCATGATAGTTGGACTCCTCTACTGCCAGGCACTGCAGACAGCAGCGAGACAGTACCTGCTTCTCAGTCATTAACATCTAAATTACATTTAATCTCTACCTGCAAATTGTCATGTCTACCTACTCTTCGCAAATATCCTTCTGTGGGTAACAGACCAATGAAGCCTGGTTTACAATACATTTGAGTATCACTTTTATGAGCTAGTGTTGATTCTCTGATGTATAATAAAGAAGCTATAGCTATTACCCCTGAGAAATTATTGCCTCCCTCTCCTTTACAGTGTTGCCTGATTTCATTAAACTTTCTAGACTTTCCTCTCTTTAAAGAGGACTACCCCCCTTTGGCTGGAATTTGCCAGACTTCTCTACTCCAGATACTTGGGTGGGGGATTCAACAGAAATACAGCACACTCATGTAAACCTTGTTTGCTTGGAAACAAGACAGTGTTGGGGGAATCACAGCTCAGGATGATAAGCAATCTGTCCTGTCAAAAGGAACTACAAGCAGATTTCACATACACCTGCTTTTTGCCAGGCCTGGGCAGGAGTATATTTCAAAGGCATGGATGAATTGTGTAAAATCCTGCCTATAGTCTATTAGATACAACTTCCTTTTAAATCTCAAGGGCTTATAGTCATGACATTAAAGGTTGTTTTCATAATACTATCCAATAGCTGTCCTACTCCTGTTTTTCCCCTTACAAGTAAGGAGGAATATATTAACAGAGCACAGAAGCGTCAGTATCTATACATTGAATTGCAGTGCCCTAAATCAGGGCTTCCATTTTACAACAGTGGGCCACCATAACTTAACAAAGCAATCTTGAAACCTGACCATATTTAATGCTCAAGAACATCTGTCTGTCCCAAGTGCCATGATGAATTTAATGATGTAGAGATCCTTCTTTTACCAAGACTTGTGAGCACTCACCTTTCCTAAACTGGCTACCACATTGCTCTCAGTTACTGTTCCCTATAGTCAACTGTACCTGGAAATAAATGGCAACATATGGCAATATTCAACAGGTTAGCCTACCTTGTTCAGTGTTCTGAACATCTAAAAATCTAAAAAATCTCATAGATTTCATTTTTGAGCACTGTAGTACAAAAGGTCCGGTGTCATCCTTTTCCTGTCCTTACAACCCAGGTCAGTATTGTAGTCATTTCATGGCAGAAAGCCAGGAAGAAAGAGGAAAAGAATAGTTTGCTTTCCTTTAGTCTAACAAAACTAACTTGTCTTTCCATTAAGCAGCTGGATCAGATCAGGTTTAAGAGAAAATGTCCTTAATTAATTTGGTAAGATTAAATTTAAATTAGAAAAAAAGCATAGAAGCTGCCCAAGGGAAAATCTCCCTCTTCACTCAATAACCCAAACTGGTTCCAACTCCATATTCTCTTTTATGGAAACTGTGAACATGAAAGATAGGGTCATGCATAGTATTTAAAAGGGAAATCTAACATGTTTGTTGCTGACATCAAAATCATTAGCTTCATTCAAGTAAAGTACTGAGTAATTGGAAAAAGAATAACCAAAGAGAAGGGGAGGAAGAAGGCAGATGGGGGGAGTTGTTCTTATGTGGATTCTTAAGTTTGCTTTTTTGAAATTGAAAGGAATCTGGGACAGTTTTGCAATCTAAAAAGTATTGTTTACATCAGAACTATGCCCTTCTAGTGCTTTCTTATTTCTACATGTATTTTTTTACTGAAAGCAAAGTATGTAATTATATCCTTGTATGAGCAAGCAACAACAACAAAAATATATAAAAGAACATTTCTCATACAGAGAGAGAAAAAGCCCAGAAGCATCCCACCCAACTTTTAGACATTTACCTGAGATGCCTAACTTGGAAACTTGCTGATGCCTAAAATCTGAAGCACACTCTGGGAGGTGGCATTCTGTTTCTGTGGACTATATTCACAATCTGTAGAGTGAATACCTCTTAACAAGGACACCCAAGATAGAGATCTCCAGTTAGCTTGGATGGACCTCAACTAAGTGGACTGAACCAGACACTGTATGGACAGAACAATGCTGTACTGATCACAAAAGAGACTGCAAAGAGTCATTTCTGGCTCTCTCACCCAGCACTGTACTACTTCAACTATTTTCCTACCACTTACTTGTATGATAGAAACTGGAATATGTAAGTTCTGCCTGCTGTGACAATATTAGAAAAGTCATTAAGCATGATTAGTGCTGATAGCAGATACCGAGAATATTCAATTTGCCTGGTTTTAATGATCCCTTTACTTGCCTCATTCTTCCCAGCTTTCTGAAACTCCTTTTCCAAGTTGGAAGACTAAGAAATGAATGGTATTTGCAGTAAGCTTCCTCACTAGCACACTAAGAATCAAATGAGGCAATGTAACTGAAAGAGCCTAATTTAAGGGAGACAATAAAAGCCTCCTTGTGCAAGATTTAAGGGAGCTGAGGAAAGAGAAGAGGAACTGCTGTGATACGAGGCTGGAGAAGATGGATTCTGCCCAGGAAATCACACTATATCAGCTTATAGGAAGTCTGGCTCAGGCATCCTAACTCAAGGACTTTTATTTGATGCAATCTATTTGGCATACGCTGGTTTGATTTAGAAAACACAACTTTGTCTACATGAGATTTACTGATATTTTGCCTGACATCCTCTAAGAGTCCCTGTTTCAGAGCTGTCTGATGTGCACAGAGATGCTAGAAGAGATCCTGTGACTTATAGCCCAGTCTCAAAGCCAAAGGCTTTAAATAAAAACCCCTCCAAGGCCTCAACTGCCAGAAGCATGAGAAAGGTCTTGGGAAAGACCCTTTGGCAAAAATCCACTTCACCAGGCCAAAGTGACTCTTGTGCGAGCGACATTAAAGGAGAATGTTCACTCAAGCATTTCTGGTTTTGTTTGATATGAGTGAGATGGACCTTACCTTCTACCACCACTATTGCCACAGACCAGGAATAGGTCAGCAGTTCTCACCAACCTCTATTTTTCATAAAGGCTGGTTTCATGGGCTCAGGCTGGCAAGCAGTCTTTCCCCCTCCATTCTACCTCTACCATATGCAAGCAAGCAGGGATGGACAGGGATCCTACATTTTTTGGGGGTGGGGGGATATAAAGTAACAGTGATGAGAAGGACAAATGGGTACCACAGCAATGCAACCACATGGTGAAACAGCATGCAGATGAAACCACATGTTAATTTGGATAGCATCATGGCCTTTTTATTTATTAAAAAAGTTACAGTAACTCCCTTGGATTATTATAAATTAAAGATCTGGGACAAAACTCATGTATTCTTCCCCTACTTGCTGAATTTCTTTTAAAGTAAAAATGCACAGAGACCCAGCAGGGGAACAATGCCCAGGTGAAGTGCCACTGCAGCACCAGTTAGAGACTGTAAAAGGAGCTTACATGGAGACTGGCTCATTATACACTTGTTAATTCTGGGTATTCTGCATTGAACAGCTTCTGGTTTTTATAGTCTGTCAGGTTTGCTGTTTGTACAGATTATGAACCAGGGAAAAAGGTTTTAAGATGGGAAAAGAAGTACAAAACCATAAATGCTAACAAAGAGAACCTCTACAAGAGACTTGAGACAGACTGGTTCCAAGTGGCCGATATTCCTTTAAAATATTGGTGTGAAGAATGAAGAGCTTTGGGATTTAAGCGAGGCTAGACTGTCCTACTCCATCTAATAACATTCTTCCTATTGTAATTCTCATCTCAGTGATAATAAGTCAACTCAATTTCCTAGCTTGAACAGGACCTTCTGGGACCTAGTATTTATATGCCATCCAAACACAGAAACCAAAAGAAAAATGAGTATGCAGTGAAATACAGGACTCCTTAGATATTATATATATACTTCAGAGTTCTCAAACATTCAGTGTTTTTTCTAAGAGTAACTAAATTTGAAAACAAGAAAAGGCACATTACAAATTGCTGCTAATTGGGCCATCATTTTATCAAATGCTAAACATTCCTGCCTGAGAGACACTGCCTCTTCTCTGCCATAGATCTAACAGCAGGGAGCCCTCGTAATAATACAGAAATACAGCCCAAGTGAATTCCCTAGATGGGAATACACTATATATCCTGTTGCCACACTGGGGAAATGCATTTGGCAGCTGACTCGTACAGCTTGCCATTAAAAGAAAGGCCAAACATCTGAGGGCAGGCAGGAGAGCTTTTCCTGGAGCAAGCAACATCTTTCCCCAATACATACCACCATTACGTTGCTCTCATTGAGTCTATTAATCAACTTGAAATGAGCACATCACTGCAGTACCCCAGCATACGAAGGACTGCTGAATTTCAACTAGTTTCTCTAGTAATATTCCAAAAACACATACTGAAGAAACCGTTCAGACATCTTCCAAGCACACTTAGTGAGTCTGTTCTTAACACTCACCGCCTTCTTGAGGAGAAAACTGTAATTCTTCATTCCTGTTGGCTGATTTAAACACACTTTAACAGGAGTATTTAAAGAACTACTGAATCATCATGAAAATCTCAGGAAATATGATCTCCACACTGTACAGATAAGAGAATGTGCTTTGATATTTCAGCCGATTAAATAACTGTCATCAAAAGCTTGTCCTGTTTTCCCATGTGTATCAGTTAGGGTAACAAAAGATATCATCTGTCTTTGAAACTCATATACCCTTAGACTTTCACCACTGCAAGACTGCTGCTATTTCAATATATTGTCTTCCAGTTGCCTAAAAAAAGGCATTAAAATGAATGCAGACTAATCTAACAAGTCATCTGTCTGCTCCTCAGTTGTAAAAAATATTCACTGCAACAGTAGCTTAAAAGTTGAGTAACCAAGTCTGCAGCTTGACTATTTATTGTGCCCCAACTGAAGAGCAGTAATGGACTGAGTATATGCTCTGAGCTCCTGGCAAACACAGTACAAGCTCATTTAATTCTCAGAAAAGAGATAAAATTTAACTGCTTAGAATACAGAAAACGGGTGATTAAATGACTTTAAAAAAAACAAACCATAACCAAACCCCCAACCCTCTGAATTAGGTTTTCAAAACAAGTCAGTATCCAAAAGCTCTTGGACTTTTCTGAAAGATGAGATTTTGTTTTTCTAACTAAGTCTAAGTGTTGCTTTAATATACTCTGCTTCTGGTCTTGATCTTTGTCCTCTCCCTCACATATAAAAATGGACATTTTCCCTAAGACAAGTATGACCATTTATGTGAAGTTCATTCATCTCTTGTGTTTGACATAGACGTAGTTTAGATATGGAACTGAAACATGCATTTGATTATTAACTTACTGTTATAGGTGACATTAAATGAAATATTTATTTTCCTCAGGATAATGTAACAAAAGCCAACATAATAAAGCTTCTGTTTTTGAAAAGTTTCTACGTTTCTACTAAAGGAAAACAAACAGCAAAAAACCAACAAAGAAGCATGGCAGTGACACTGTGTTTTAGTGTATCTATCTACTTGGAAACTGAAGATCTGCATTTTCAAAAGATAAAGGCATATTAGAAAGTTTCACCCAGACTTTTAAAATATAACATCAGCAGTATCTTAAGGGTTAGGTGTTCAGCTAATTAAACACTACAGGCTACTAGAAAAAAGATAATCCATATTGCGTAACCAATAACACAAAGGGACCACTCAAAGGGCATGCCATTGGATGAAAGAAATATGGACTCACTTTTCAATGTAGCCCTTGCAGCCATATTCTCATGTTGTAACAGAGAACACTCCAAGGCACATTAGCAATACACCTGGCTGAATTTTGTCGAGAATATAAGGTTTGGACTTGTTAAGTTCAAAGCTAGGCCAGGCAGCTGCTGTTTTTTGTTCCTTCTGTAAGTTTTGTAGCAATTCCTTCTAAGATTTCTTCAAGACTGATACATGCTCTGGCCATGACCAGAGAATCATCTTGCATTACAAATGTGCTTACCACTTTGTGTAAACATCCTGAGTTTTTCATTTTGCTCTGCACATCGGATAAACAGAATAATGCAGAATATAATGCCTGAAAATTGTCACTCCATCAAATTAAGTGGGTGGCTGTTTTGGCAGGACAGATGAAACAGGCTGTGATCAACAAAAAGAAAAACAGCTGATATATTTTGGTCAGTAACTGGGCTTTCACAAGTTAACAGTTAGCCAGCAAAAATTTTGGGGGGGAAATAAAAAAACAAACCTGTACAAAACAGTCACACCTTAAACAGGCTAAATCAGTTTATATTGTTTGTGCCTCTCCCATTACAAATCATTCCCTACAGCATAAAAAGTATTATTTGTATCAGTTGAGCTTTATGCATCCATTAGGAGAACTATTAAAAAATCAAACTATTTAATTGTCAGGCTATTTCCCTTCATTCCCCCTGATATCCTCTCAAGCTTTCCTCTTCCTTGATTTCCTGTTCTAGCTCTATAAATCACTCTCCTTGCGTATCTCATGTTTGCCTTTAAACTGCATTCTTCTCAGCCACTAATGTTGTAAATTAGCAAATAAAACAATAGCATTTTTCTGGCAACAGATTTTTCTGTTTACTCTACATAAACTCTGGCTGTTGACTGTTTGTGGTTGTGCTGCTCATTAGGACCAAAGCACTGGCAGTATGTGCATCACATTCACCTCTACGCGTTCTTTCCCTCAAAAACAAAGTAGCATCACCTTCCAGCTTCCTCAAGCCAAGCCAAACCAAAAAACATATCCTTCGTGTAAGGTGACTAACTGAAGCCAAAGCCTGGGGAGATATGGTAACCTGCACAAAGAAATTCTTCTACAACATCCCTCACCATGCAGGTGCAATATTCTTTTAACTGTTAAATACAACAGTTGAATTTGAGTCCGCTACAGGGTAGATACTTCTTACGTGAAAGGACATCTGAGTCCTGTTATCACAACCTGCCCTGTGACAACCAGTAAAGTGTGACTGACTTGTGAGAGAGACGATTCTTTACAGAAGGTAGAGCTAATTAAAACAATAAAAGACATTACAAGATAAAGACCTATATATAGAAGGCAAGTAGATAGCAGGTCTAGAACAAAACCTGCTGAAACACAAAATCTGCTGCATGGACCTTCAGTCAATCAGGGTAGTTCAGGACACACTGACTTACAGTGAGCACTGGAACCCCACTTACACGTACTCTGGATTAGATACAAACGTGGAAGAGAAGCACTCCTGCATAAGATTTGGCACTGCCACTATAACATGAATTGCTCTGACAGTGGAGATCACTGTAGGAAGTTATTTCTCTCCATTCCCCTTTAAGTATATCCCTTCAGCAAGCAGGGAAAAAGAAATGATTCTTGATAGACATAATTGCTACCAAAACTATTCTTTGGAGGAATCAGAAACCCAACTTTATCCTATGTGAAGAAATGCATACACATGCTTTATTAGCCACCCACATAAGGACAAGTAGACAGACCAAATTTCATTTGGTTTTCCATTTAAGTCCTATACTTTAAGCACTATTCTTCACGTTGGTTCAACTGACCTTGACACTTTTATGTTTATGATGGAGTTTAAGTAGAGTCTAAAGATAAAATTCTCTTTGGTTTCCTGCTCCCTGCTCTTGTGATCCAATCAGTGAGTACAGAATATGTCTGTAGTAAAGTCTTACAAACAACACGCATGACAGTTTTTAGATAGTAAGCCAATATAAATGTGTACATCATAATCTGCTTCTGTTTTATAGTTGCAATTAATACATATTCCATGGGCTTAATAGCACAATATTTTACTTTTAACAGTATCAACTGCACGGCAGATAAATAAGCACAAGATAATTTATCTACATTTTCAAGGAAAGTTTCGTGAAGTCCCAGCTAAGAGGCCATTAAAATAACACAGAACTAAGACTAGGATCTTGTCACAAACTAAGCAACGGGAGGCATAAACAGGACAGAAAAACTCTTAAATGAGCTTTCCACAGCATAGAAGGGATACTGGGCTCAATCCCTGTATTATTCTAGGTACGTGACAAAATTCCTACCAGTTCAATAGTGTTCTGCCTGGCGTTTGAAGATCTGGAAGTGAGGGGGAATACAGCATCATACATTTACTTATGACCAACTGACTTCAAAAGCCTCCCAAGTGAAAAATAAATAAATAAATGGGGAGCTTCATGAAACGAGCTAGCTAACCAAACAACACTCAACAAAACCTGACCTCTTAAAAACATGTTACTAGCAAAAAAGGACTGAAATGTCTGCAAGGATCTGTGACTCCTGGCTTACACTGTGATAGATTAGCCTTCCAGAAACAAGATCTGGACATTGTGATGGGCGGTGCTATGCTCAGTTTGCAGAGACAGAGTGAACACAACTAAAACTGATAGCAATGAAATTGAAAATGCTATATTGGGTAAGTCAGTGGTATGTCTTCTACATTATTACTACTGTCTGATGGGATCTTACCATCTACAAACCAAAAAACACCTAAAAAAGCTCAATGAGAAAGATAAAACTGATTTTAGTGAAGATGTGAAACATATATAAACAAATGTAGTCAGTAATACAGTATATGATTATTTAATCCATTCCAGAGTTGAACAATGTCTATAGCAACAAAGCAGAGAAGGTTATGCCTTTTTCATGTACAAGCCTACAGTTTAGGGAAAACTACACGATATGTCACAGCAACAGCCTAGATAAGAATAGAGTTTACCACACCCAAACCCTGTCTCCTCTTCATTGCACAGGCAAGATAAAAGGGATAAATCCCGTGTGTGGAGTTATTACAAAAAATAAGTACTAAAAAGATTTTTTAAAAAGAAATATTTATTTGAATTAATAAAAGACACAAAGAATAATAATTAACTTACTGTCTCAGTAGAAAAGGACAGATGAGGCACCTGACTAGTTAAGCAAAGAAGGAAAAACTACATTTCTGCAAAGAAGGAAAATATAATCATGGAAGTGACAGGAGCCAGGATAGTCTTCTCTGAAATTCCTGGTGAAATGAACTACCACATGCAATCACGGGTTAGTAAATGCATACTGCATTCACAAAACCTCAGATGTGACCATAATTTGTCAAAACAATATTTTTATGAAATGTTTTATCTGATACAGGGAAGTCTCTCAGTGTGAAAGAGCAGAACCTGGCCCACCTTGTTTGACAGAGCTGGGACTGACTGCACAAGTGCAAAAGTTCAATGATACTTTGACTAAAGCCTGCAAGACTTTGCAGGGAGCTGGCAAAATCCAATAAAGAACAAGTAATGAGAGTCCCTTGATATATCCTTTAAAAAAAAAGACAACCTGCCTACCTGCAAGCAATCACCTGTAGCTTTCAAAGAAAGCAAACAGTGCATGTTTTCCATCTGGCAATATACCCACCTCATCTGTGTGCCCAGTAGGGTTATGATGCGCAGCTCTGCTTCCTTTTCTTAAGAGAGGAAAGGAGTCTAGAACCTGTGAGATGAGAATCTGTAAGTTTAAATTGCCTAGAAGTTATCATAGACATTTGGAAGAATTGGGCAGATCCTAACCATATGTCACACTATAGACAACTACTTTTCTTTTTTAAAGAAATTCATAATCTTGAGATAGTAGCTATTACTGGTCCCTGACAGGCAAGCACTGATAAGAGCAGCACCTTGTGCTACCATTGGATTGCCATGCAAAACCATCACTTGCAGGGAGATGGAATACTTCGCTCAACATTTATGTGTCTCAGATTTATAGGTCTATAAATTAAGAAACTACCTGCATCCAAAATGTGAATCTCTACAATGAAGAAACAAGTCTCCTGTAAATGCACTGCAATGTCAACAGCAACACTGGCTGCATAAATGTAGCCAAAGGATTAATAAACATGCTTCATGACAGCACGAAAAAACCAAGAAACTCCAGGTCACAGCTCATCTCATTTTAATAGGACTCAGTAGCTGCCAAGGTCTCTACCTGCCTTGCCCTGTTAAGGATTTTTCAGCCAACACCACCACTTCTGAGAGCCATGGGTAGGATCTTGCTGCTGAGTTCAGTACCTAGAGGCTAAGAAAAGCTTAGAGAAGGGGCAGCTGGTCTTTGGTACGTATTTATACAATGACTTACAAAAGGGATTCTTGGTCCACAGGCACTATGGGAAACATCTATTAAAGTGAAGTAAGGTCATAGATTTATCACCAGTGTGCCTTAGGGGGTGGTGATACAGGACACACAATATGTGTAAATCCTCAAGACTGTAGCCCTAAACTAAAATTTTTCTACAGAATAATTTTTCCTTAATGTTTATACTGTAGAGAAAAAAAGATATGGCATGAACAGTAGCATACTTCAGCCTTGAACTTAAAAAGACCTTTTTCTTTGGCTAAGGAGGGATCCCTTCAAACAAAGATGAGCAGGCTGACCCAACTCTGAAACTTCCTCTCATTAGCCACTGTGATTTCCTATTTCCGTGAGTAATGTATTTCCCACAAAGATCAGACTGTTTTTCAGAGCAACACTATTGACAGACATCCTTTGGTTTGTTTTTTTTTTGTATGTGCTTCTCATTGTTATCCTTAACAGTAACAAAGATAACTTCAAAGCATTAGGATATGTTTTCTTCATAGCACAAAACTGACAGATGTTCCATATGTTAAAAATAAACCTTAATGCTATTCTTGTGCTGCCCTCAATAGGCTTTTTATTTTCTGTATGTTTGGAAGTTACATTACTTACACAGAAATTAAACTGGGATAAGTAGTCCTTTTAACAAAGCATGGGAAAAACCTGGGTCAAGGTGCAGGTTTAGAGGATTCAGCAGGTAGTTCCTTCTCTTCTGTAGTCTATACAATACCATCTGGCTATGCTCTTGAGCTGGGACTGCTCAGAGTGCAGTGTATCAACAAGTAACTGAAAAAGGAGCTGGACAGACATGTGTCATATGAAGTGACATCCCAAAGTGACATGAGAGTAAAAAATACCTGCTTGCTCTGAAGACTGAGCAAAACCCATGCAAATAAAAAACCTGCATCTGTATGTCTGAAGACATGATTGGTGATAAGCAAGATTCAAAGCAACAGATTAGGCTGTGCTTTGCCCTTTGTGGGACCTGGAGAGGCTGTGGGTGAGCAACCACCACCAAGCTACAGACAACACTCAAATACTTCTAGCTTTGATGTTACATAGAACTTGGGGTTGTCATGTTTGAAAGAACTGCAAGACAAGCTCTACATAGTTCCAATATGCAGCACTTCCCAGGACAGCACACAATCAGCTCCACATGGGTACAAGCCAGCACATTGCTCCATGAATTGAGACCACCTGCTGTCCACAGATCAACATTTCCAGGAGATGGAAGCTGGCAGCTTCCTCACAGCCAGCTGTTGGCCAGACACTTAAAAGAAGTTGAGGTGCTGAGGATGAAGTAAGGAGAAGCATGGCTTGCATCCACCCATGTGAACATGTATTCAGCTGGAACATGCTCTCTTGCCATGCCAGGTAATGCAGTGAGCAGGGCAAAGTACATTGCTCGGAAACTCACAAAAAGACTTAAAAGGAATTCCTTTCCCAAATTTATCTCTAGGCAGCACAAAGAAACTGAGGCCCAGGCCACCACTTTTCCATGCAGCAACTAACCAAATGTTAAGGAGAGATGGTATCAAAGGCAGCCAAACCAGTTTTCGGAATCTTGTGCCACCCCATGCTCAAGCATGGATGATAATAGCAAAAAGGCCATCCCTACCTGGATTCACAGTCCTTCCCAAATAAGTCAATAAAGTAGGGACAAACACAAAGATTCATGCTCATGGGCAGTAAAGAAGCAAGTGCATGCTATACCTTCCAAGAACAGTCGCTGTGCAATGCTTTAGCCTGCAGGTCCTTTGTTCAGCAGAAGTAGCTCAAAAGCAGGTCTGCAAATACCTTACTAAAACACTCATCTTTGAAACTGATGTGAATTTCCATCAAACTAAGAACATACAATTTTAAAAGTTACAAAAAACAGTGGATTGACCCACAGGAGAACCCCAATTCCAGTATTCTTCTTATTAAGCAACAATGACAAAAATAGTAAGAGCTATGAAAATTTATGGTGAATTTTCATTTATCCTGGAAAGACCATGAACTAGCTACATTTTGCAATGCTTGATGAGATTATTCCTTGCCAACAGGGAGCTTGACACCAACTGCTCATGCCAGTCTGTGCCCATAATCCCTATCTGCGTAAGTATCCAGATAATACTATTTCTATTAATTATATGATAATTTCTACTATTAATAATGATAATAAAAATACCTCACCCACATCAGGCCCAGTGAGAAATCACAATCTGAAAGCATTTGAAATGCTGTCAACCATGAAAATCAATCAGCGCTGACAACCTCAGCTGAAATGGGGCTCACCACGGCCGTTTTCAGCATCATTGGAGAGCTGCCAGCCTAATCCCCTTGCTGTAAATACAGCGGCTGCGAGCACCTCCTGACAAGGGAAAATGAGCAGATTACATGGGGAGGTTACAAGTTTGAACTGCACCATGTAATGAATGGTGGAGTGGAGGGGAGAAATCAGCCCCCTTTGTACTTTCAAATTATTGGCTTTTGACTGATCTTTTGAATAAATCTTCCAGCAAGAGAAGTTACTTCTACACACATTACTACAGCCTTACTCTGAAAATAAGATGGCAGTTTTAAGAGGCAAACTCTTTCGCCCAGTCAAATAGAAAATAAGCAATATTCAAGTTCTCAGCTTCTCTCAACTTTACAATACCAGCCTGATCTATGCACTTGATTGCTACCAGCAAGCAGGTTTGCTGTGTGACCCCAGGAATCGCTCCATCCCAGATAGAACACTACACCTGGGGGCCTGCATGTTCTGCCATGTTCTCTGATAAAGAGGAGGCTGTCGAGTGGTTGCACTGCAGCATCCTGTGGGCTCTCACTTCCGCCGTCCAGGAAACAGTAAAAGGAGTAGATGGTCATTGAAACGGACATGCAATCAAACTGATTACTCACCCACGTCTTTCAAAATTCAAAGTACTCTTAAATGAAACTGACACTTCTAAGTCCCATTTGTTCACCCTTTCTTATGGTTCTGACTCCTTTGAAATAGTGCTCATTTGTTACTGTGAGAAACTAAACCTGAATTGAATAAATAAAAATCCCATTCACAGATTTGTATCATTCCTTAAATCCCAACCAGGACTGCTTAAACATTTCTTGACCCTTCCGCTTTACCAGTGCTACAGCCCAAGACAGTTACTGCTCTTCCTCTTACACACGTAGCCATTAGTATGTTGTGCAAACAGCTGGCAGTTGTTGTCTGAGAATTATCCCATCAGCTAGAAATTGCAAATATTTTACAGTGTCCTCCTTGCTTTAAGGATTTCACCAAAAGGAGTCTGTGCAGAGGTCTATATGCTACTGATATCAGCTGTACATGTGCACAGGCGTGCATGCTCCCATGGGTTATTGGAGATAGTGCTTAAATTAAGTAAATATCAAAGCCCTCAAATTCTATCTGAGTTTTTGTTTTAAACCAGGGCTTTATGGTTTTAATAGCTGTATTTTTTCAAAAAAACTGCTTTACATGTTAGTTCTCAACAAACAACTGTTACAGATAATATTCATGCCTTATTATTATTATTCATGAACGTTCAACTGAACCATTTTTTTTGTTTCCACAAATGTTAGGGAAACAGCTGCTTTCTCTAGAGCTGAAAGGGTGTTTATGCAAGAAGAATAATCCCCACTATTACCTTGATGTTCATTATTCTCAGTTGTTCATTTCCTCCCTTTAGAAATTTAAATCATGCAATCAGAACAGAGCAACAACATCACCTAACTTGTAAACCCACTCACTGGCCAATTCCAAAGAGCAAATAATTCAAATGAGCTATTTCTAAATAACTGTTTATCCAAACTACTCTGTGAATTAATGTCATGTTTGCTGAAACTGGAAGGAGTGAAATGGCTTTGAAAACAGTTCAGTCCACAATGAACACTGGCATTATTTTTTTGCAATAAGCCACTGATCAGCCTTACTTCTGAACAGCTTTACACAACTAGCCAGTATGCATGTGGATACTTGTGAGGAGACAAGATCATAAACTTCTTGAGAAGTTTGAGAAAATCTCGACACTTTCAGCTATATATTTCATTTTCTACTGGACCTTTAGTGAACATTATCCATCTTAGGGAGTTTAAATTAAATTTAGTAGTATATTTTGATACAAGAAGTTGCCCTTCTCCAACCTACTTATATGGCAAATGGATTTATGTAATGTACAGACAAAATATAGGCAATCTGTAAAATATCAGTAGGAGAAACATATGTATTTTTCACCTCTTCTTCAAACTTGTTTTCATACTTGATAAACTAAAGGTTTCCCTATTTGAAAAGCTTCTCTAGCATAGCATTTGAGCAACAAAATTGATCCCTGCTCTGCCCTCACATCTGGAAACCGAATCTTACAACTAATTCTGAAACTGAAAGATGGTAGATTTAGATTAGATGTAAGGAATAAATTCTTCACTGTGAGGGTGGTGAGGCACTGGAACAGGTTGCTGAGAGAGGCTGTGGATGCCCCCTCCCTGGAAGTGTTCAAGGCCAGGCTGGATGGGGCATTGAGCAACCTGATGTAGTAGATGTCCCTGCCCATGGCAGGGGGGCTAGAATTATCATCCTTAAGGGCCCTTCCAACCCAAACCATTCTGTAAATTTGTAGAGTCCCTCTCACCTGTGTGTCATTGGGCACCTTTGTGTTTTCAAAGTTGAAAGTGCAGATTCAGAAGAAAACCTGCCTCAAAAAAGAAGCTTCAGTGGGTGTGGGGGAAGAAAGGTAACTGCTTTAAATACAGGTAACAAAAGACAAGAATAGTCATTTTTCTTAAGAGGACAAAGGCACGCAAAAAACTGCACAAGGATCTGTGCTGGGGTCTCTCCTGGGCAACATATTCCCAGATGATATGAAAATAAGTGACTAATGACACAAAGTTCACAGGAACCAGTATATCGACAGGAAAGACAGAATTTCAAAGAGTCGCAGAAAGACCTCACTAAGCATGTGAAGAATAAAAGGGCAGATGAAACGTAGGTAGAAAAATGTTAAAATGTGCACATAGGAGAATGTAATCCTAATTTTACATGTGCAGTGATAGACTACAAATTGGTAGTTTCAGAACCCAACCTTGGGAGTTAATGACACTGCTGAATAAAAATGCCAGCTCAGTGCTCCCTAACTTTCAAAAAAGCAAAGAGAGTGACAGGAATTGAGAATATAAAGGCAAACATGAAGCAGTAACTATGATGGATTGATACAGAATAAGATCCTTTTTCAGATGATAAGAAAACACGATGCAACTGAACTAGAAAATATTTTCAGTCTGAAACAGAGATGACTTAAGTAGACACATGGACAAGGGCTTATGAATGTCCAGTGACACAGAGAAGATGCGTGGAGATTAGCTGTCCATTGTACCTTCTAGAAAAGGAACTGGGGGCATTGAATGAGACTTGCAGGTGGCAAATTCACGAGCAGCAGAGGAAGTGGTTCTTCACACAGTATCTAGTTAGACTGTGAAACTCATCTTCACAGAATGCTGTAAAAGCTGAGAAGGAGTACAGATTCAAAAAGCAATTGGAAAAATTAATGGAAGTAATATCTGAAGATGCCACCTCTGACTCAGGAAGTCTTTGAGGGTGGAACACCACTAAAATAATTATATTCTTGCCCCATCCTGGTGCTATATTCCAGGCTTTCAGTCTAGTTGCTGTTGGATACAGGGGCTAGGTGGATGTTTTTGGTGTGACAGGATTTGTCATTCTTTAAAAGAAAAAAAAAAAAGATGGAACTTTGTCAAAACAGATTTCAATTAGCTTTTAGTATCTTATTGGTGTACCACCCAAGAACACTTCAGCGGAGTTCTGTCCTGGTTTCAGCTGGGATAGAGTTAAGTGTCTTCCTAGTAGCCAGTACAGTGCTGTTTTGAGTTCAGTATGAGAAGAATGTTGATAACACTCTGATGTTTTCAGTTGCTGCTAAGTAATGT
>JANZLQ010000089.1:16854926-16876779 GCA_026212715.1 Elanus axillaris
GGAGGGAGTGGCTGCGTGGTGTTTGGTTGCTGGCTGGGATTAAACCACAAATTCCTGTACTAAGTATGACAGGTCCTTTAAATGCATTTATAGATCTGTTCTGTTGCACTTAGATACAGAAAGGGTCTTAATTTCAGAATGAGAAAAATGCTCTAACATCACCAAAAGTAAAATCAAAACATAAGCTTATAGAAAAATAAAAATATACATATCACCCTCTCCAGTTAAATCCATTACAACAGTATTGCTACAGTAAGCTGTCTGAAGGAGTTAGCAGCTTTGGTTGGCTGCTTGGAAAACCTGGAATTTTTTTTTTTTTTTAAATACATGTAGGAGAGATAAAGCACAGTTTTACTGTTCTCAACTGTGAGACTTGATGATCACCTCTCACAAGTTATTATCCACCCGTACCTAGCACTATCCCTTCATTAGCCATATCATAAGGATACATGCTTATTCTAGCTGCAAAATCCGATCCACAAAATACACTTCTATTGTTCCTACAATAACCCGACCAATACTCCCAACCACCATCAAACAAGAAGCTTTTACTGAGAGGATTTCCTATAGTCTGTAAGTGCAAATGGCAACGATAAAAAGAAAATTCAGAATGAAAAAGCCAACCCATAGGACACTGATGGTAGAAATGACAAAGGAAATCGAGCACCAGAAATACCTCTGTGATTCAGGGAAAATATATAATTAAAAAAATTGGGAGAACCCCATGCAATCATGGCAAGAATCAATTGCGTGTGAACTGGGCAGCTTCTCAATTCACAGGAGGATTCGAGCTGCCATTCATATGCTGAAGAGGTTTCCAAGAACCAATTAAACCCTGCCAGAGGGAGGGGAACAGAAAAAGGGAGAAAAAGAAACTAATACCCCGAAACTCTTCGCCAGTTTCCCACTGCAGGCTACCACACCTCTGCAAAGGCGGCTGGGGCAAGGGAGCAGCGCAGGCTGCGCAGGGAGCCCCGGGGGCCGGGGAGGGCTGTAAGCGCAAGCGGAGGGCTGCGCCGCTCAGGCTGCCGGCTGGAGAGCGGGAGCCCAGCGTGGGCCCGTCAGCTGGAGCATGCGGCTCCCCATTAATCATCTGGTGCAAACCTGGGTTTCAGCAGTGGGCCTGACAAGAGAGCCAGGGTCTAATAAAACCCTGACAGGCTGGAAGTGAGACAGCCTCCTGCCTGTCTTGCTGCTGCCCTTTGAAATGTGGGGTAAAGGTTGGGGGAGAACAAAAAGTCAGTGATGATTGATAACAACCCAATATCTTTGTGCAGCTTTATCAGGCTTTTTAACTAATGACTAAGGCAACTCCACCTCTACAAAATCAATCATCATGTCATAAAAGCCTGAAACACTACAAAATTAAGTGCCTGCCCCAGGGATATAGAGCATGTGTCATGTTTAAAGTGAACCTAATTCCACTGGGGGTCCCTGGATGTTATTTTTTACTTTCCTTTCCCTTGGAGATATTCAGAGATGGGGAAAGACATGGCAAGAGAATCCAGAACTAGTGCATTCCCTTAAAGAAATTATTCAAGTAATCCTTTAACTCACTTATCACAGCTGTGTGCTTATCAGAGAAGTGAATGCAGTGATCCAAATAATTTATCACAAATACATCAGTGGGAACAACCCTGCAGCAGCTGAACAGGATGGACAGTACAACTTTGTTCTTCCCCAAGATGCTCAGTCTTCAACAGAAAGGCAAACAAACCCCACATATTAGATTCTGCATCCTCACTGTAAGCATTACAAACTGCCTCTACTTTTAAACTTTAACAATGTCTGAAACCCATCTATTTTGAGCCACCATCTTCAAATACAGACAAGGCAAGCCAGTGAAGATGAGCATACGGAGTGTTTGACATGTACAGTGTTCCTGTTTAAGGACAGATGAGCAGAATCAAGACTGTGCTTCTCCAACAGGTGCATCTAGGTACAGAGCACTCCTTGAATTCACTGGGAAACTTTCACCTTCCCTGTGAGATTGCATTTTGTCATCAATAGTCTGTCAAGTTATTTCTGACATCAATATATTATTCTGGATTGCTCTGGTAAGGTGATTTAGTCTTTGCCACTCAAAGATACAGAATTAGAAGATACCAAAAACTCGATATCCAGTTTTAAGCAGCAAATAGCTAGGAAATCTTAAGGAAAAGATTGATGGTAGAAAAGAGAAAGGGCCAATTAAAAATAAGTAAATAAATAAATGAATAAGTTCCTAATGTAGAACTTGGCAGCTCTTTTCCTTGCTAACAGAGAAAAAAACCCAACTACATTTTCTTTCTCCTTCTCTTCTGTACAGTAAAAAGGAAAACAAAGACTTCTGCTGCATTTTACCTCACTTTCTCTGCAGCCTCTTCCTGTTCCAGAAGAGTTGAGTGAGGGCTACCAGGAGCGCACAGCCCTTCGTCTGCTCGCTCGTGCATATGCATCTGTATCACTGTTGCTCTCCTCCTGCACCACTAATCTTATGCCTTTCCTTCCGCTGCCACTCAAGTGAAAAATACTCTTCTAATTTATGAAAAGGAAGATTTTTGTCAATGTGGGTCAGACACCTGAAAGTGTGATCAAGGCTTAATTTCCTACATGATTTAAATGCTTCAGGAAAAAAAATAACATCACATTTAGTTCAAGCTTTTGTAATCCTTGACTGGATATTTATGTGACAATGACTTAAATTGTTATTATCAACAACTGTTGCACACTGCCAGGTGAGATCACAGGAAGAGGAGATACCGGTACAGTGCTTGAGTTTTAAACTGTTTCTATTTCAATCCTGTTGGTAACCATACTAACTGTTTAACAGACAGGGCTCCTGCCAAGTATGAATTACTTGGCAGGGTTTGCTGTTTTTTTTTTTAGCTCAAATTTGAAACAAGCTCAAATTTGAAACAAGCCTTGGGATTCTTTTTTTCCCCTTCCATACAGTACGTTATTCTAATGCCTCCCTGTTCATAAACTTTCTAAGAACTGTACTTAGACAAAACCTAAACTGGCATATTTTTCATATACTTCATGGAAATACTCCTAAATATTTTTGCAAACAGCTGAAGATGGGCTTTTATCTTGCCATGAAATCACAAAGTTTAATTTGCAACATCACAGTTGCTTCTATGGCAACAGATGATGACATCAAACACAGGATCATGACTTCACTATAGGATCAAGAAGGATTAGCTTTGCACTGAGGAAGTTAAGATCCAATACAAACAAATAGCTACAACAATTGCAAAGAGAATTTACAGCAGGATAGTTTATTCATTGTGTAAATGTTCTCCTTGTTTACTCCAGCATGAAAATCCCTTTAAATCAACCAGCTGTTTGTAAATTACGCATAAATGGATTAACTTTAAAACAAATTCAAATGTTTAAGATGGGGTTTGCACACATACCCAGTTATGACCACACTTGGGCCTACAAGTTCCACCTATACTAAGAAAGAAAAGAGGCCAGAATTACAGTATCATTCCCTCACCATAACCTCAAGGACTTTTACTTGCCTTAAACTTTCACCTGCCTTAAGCAGGTTATAGTATGAGTGCAGCATACCTGCATATAATTTTTATTGAAGCGTCTGCTTTGAGCACTGCTTGTTTTCCCTGAAAACCTTGTGGGGACAGTTATTTAATTACGTGACATATTCTCTTTCCTAAGAGAATTCTTAAATGGATAAATTCCCTGGCCTTTCACCTTTATGTTACCAAAACAGGACCAAACAGAGGGTCCCTAGCTTTAAAGGCCTCTCTAGAGACACCTATTTATTAACTGTCCCTAGCAAGAGCCAGCCCTTAGCAGGGCAATCAAAGAATCAGCTTTCCCTAAGGAGAAATATAGAGATGGATCTTCCCAGACACAGCTGAATCTGCTGGTGGGATATGGAAATCCACATTCTGCAGCTGTTCCAAGGACTCTTGCCGGTGGGGGAAGAGACAAAAGCCTTATTAGCAGCAGCACAAGATGGAACTGCCCCTTGGGAACCACCTTAACCAAAAGCTCTGAACCAATTCTCCTCTGTTGGTTTCCTGGGTGCAGGCACTCAGCATGTTGATTGTACTACATATGAAAACATGATTTGCTACATAGGTGCACTGGACTGTGCTCATTTACTGATACACATTTTTTCACCCCAGTAGATGCCAAGTCCTTTCAACAAGTGGTGGCATTTAACTTCCTGATAAGTATTCAAAGGAATTCAGCTGGACTACAGCATTTGCTGTGCCTCACAGGCAATTTTTATTTTGAAACTGTGCCAGCTTCAACAGCTTTTCTGCCTCCAGAAGCAGTAAGTTCTCAACTGTGAGCATGCCCCACTGTTGCAGGGCCATGCCCGGAGAGAACCACCATCACAGGAAATAAAGGTAATTCTGATTTCATGCCCAGTCTCATCCCTCTTTGCTGAGATGCCAACTAGGGTATGAAATTCTGTTCCCCTATCAGAGTTTTCTTTTATATGGACACATCAATTAGACTACCAGTCCTGTTGCATAAAGCAGATTATGTTGATTAGCACAGCCCTTAAGGAAGGGAAGACTTTGAGCAGTTCTCTCAAGAATTAAAGCTAGGCAATAGCTGAACCACACAGCAGGGTAGGAGAGTTGTTTCAAACCTCACAGCCAATTCCATAGGTTTGTAAGTGCTCTCTACTTTTACTGTGTTGGACTATCCCTAACAATGTTAATAAGCATTAACTTATAATGAGTAAGGGACTCACCTAGGTAAATACATTCATTTTGCATATGCACAATTAATATAACATCAAAGTAAATCAGGAAAACAATAACATGAGGGGCACTGTGGATACTGGTGTAGTGGGACACTTAGTTACATCCTACTTCCAGACACATTTAGTCTGAAGTGACAGATTTTCTTAACCTTCTTCCACACATACTTATGTGATAATGAGAAATCTTTCAGACTAATGTCATCTTTACTCTTTTTTTCCTGTCACTTCTCAATTCCAACCAGCTTCCCCTGTGTTCCTACTGATCCCAGCTCATATCTCACTAACACTACTAGATACTGTTCTCTCCCCAAATACTTCTAAGAGGAAGCCAAAACCTTTTCATTCCTAAAAGCTTGTTTCCCAGAACTAAAAGCATTTCACCCCAAAACAATAATCATTTAGTGAAAGAAAAGACTGAATATAGAGAAAAACCCCCAAGTACCTGAATGTTGCAGACATTTGACAAGCCATTTAAATTCTGTGCCTCAGTCACAAGAGGCAAACCATGGTGGTAACACACCCTCTCCCCCGCTTCTTGCCTGTTCAGTTCTTAAACAGGGTGCTTGCTATGTGATACACACAGTGGGCTGCTCTTGCCCAAAGAACTCAGTGATTCCTCTGCCAGCTATGTGCAGACTCACGAAGCAGAGCAATGGCTCCATCTAACACTGCCTTTGAGACCAGAAATAGTGGTGAGACTCCTGAAGCATACGTGCTTCACTGGTGTGAAGGAAGAAAAGATGAGGAGATGTAGTATGTATTTGGATCTTTTAGCAATTGGCCCAGGCAACAGGAGGAAGAGCCACCAAGTATGCAGTTAACAGGCGCTGAAGGGTGCCTCCAGAAAGAGCAAACTTGCAGGAAAATATTTTGCAGTCAGTTAAAGCTGAGAGACCTGGGAAGCATTAAAACTAACATTTAAGTGTTCCCCAAATGGTAGGCATGTTCTGGGATGAGCTGCGTGCAGGAGTCTCTGGTCCAATTTATATCTAGGTCTGAAGAGAGGGTGGAGGGAGGAGGATGACTCCGACTCCTTCCCCACCAAAGACAGAACAGGCAACACAACAGTTCTTGCACAGAAAGCTAGGAGGGGGGAAGGACAAACTCTTCTGGGGGAAGTGAAAGAAATACACTGCTAAAACCCCTTCCTAATGGAAACCAAGATGCTATTAGAGAAGGCATAGCATTTCATTCGTGACGTGCTGCTGTTGATGAGTAATGGTCAGGAGCAGTGTTGCTTTGGCTGTATTTAAACACATTCTTGTAAAAATTATTAGGATGGTTTGCGGCCTTTGGTCTTGCTAAAAATACATGTTTAAGATCCAAGTTCTTTCAGCCATCCTAAAATGGCTCTTACAATGAATCAGGCAGCCTGCATTTGACCCATTTCTACTCACTACTCCCCAAAAAGTAATGCTTTCTCTGAGTCCTGACCAGCAGATGAACCGAGGGCTGAGGCTCGCTTGGATCCAACTCGTACAAGACTGCCTATTTGAGCATGACCTCCAGGGGATCAGATCCCCATTCATATTTCATATTCCACAGATGTTTTTCTTCCCGCTTTTGCTGCCTGTTTTTAATGCACCACTGGGTCTCTGTACAACCCCCACTTTAAATGTATCTTATTTTTTGTTGTAAGAAAGCAACGAGGTGAGAAGCAAAACTGAAAGGCCTGACAGTCCCAGCTTCCCACTGACATACTCCCTTGTTTATGTCAAAAACCAGGGGCTGTAAGTGACAAGAAAGCAGCAGAGAGCGGAGGGTGCACAGAATCATTTAAAAGGCGGTAGTGACATGACAACATTCAAAAGGCCAGAGTCAATGTTTGTCAGGCCAGGAGGGTGGGGCTGCATTAAGCTGCATTTCATTAAGAAAAAATAATACTCAGAAACTATTAAGGGGTCCCATGTGGCTGCTTCACCACGTTTAATTTAACATCTTTCCTCTCCAGTGACCAATCCACCCCCCACTTTCTTACAAACGATGACTTGTGGGTCTTAACCTTACAAGCGAAGATACATTTGACCCATTAGTTACCCTATTTAAAGGCTTTTGTTAACTCATCGTATAGAACTTGAGCCATGATTTTCCATTGAGGCTCCAGATCACAGAAGCAGATGGTGTCATAAAAACCCACCTCCCACTACCCTATTTATTCAACTTCTGTTGTGTAATCAACATTCATTCTTTATGCACCATTTTCTAGGCAACATGTTATGCCCACAGATCTCAAGCTGGGGCAGTGGGTATCTGAAATGCTGGTCATGGGGAATGCCTTGGGCAGTGTATGTGTTTGAAGCTGGTGTTTCTGGCCTATTTCTTGGGAAGAACGCCCCAAACATCAAAACCCAGGCTCAAAATGCAAAAGCCTCTTTGAATATGTAAAAACTCCATTTGCATTTGGGGAATTAGAAATGAAATACAAGACAGAAACTATTTAATCTAAAATACAGCCTTGATGCTACAGTGCCTTCTATGTCTGTTTTAATTTTTTAAGCTTCCTCTTCTCGTTGCCCAGAACCAGTTTCCTCACCAAATGTATTTATTTTCTCCTTCCAGAAAGAACTGCAGGATAGATAATAAATCCTGACTCTGTTGGCTACAGAAGAGGATCTCCCAGTAAGCTGCTAAGTTCACAACCTTCAAAATTCATCTCTTAGGAGAGATAGATGACTCAAAGTTAAAGTATGCAGAATTAAGGAATGGAAAAAAAAAACCAAACACAAGCAAGTCTCTCTTTTACATTACTTTTCTGAAGAAACTGGAAGGCTAAAGGAGAAAAAAAAACCCAAAACCAAACCCCAAGCATTCAGTACCGAGGAACTGTCAAGAGGCATCATACATGTGCATTAATAATAATAATAATTAATGAACAGACTGTTTAGATATCCTGTCTCATAGTCAATGTGTAAAATCCCTACAGAAATGATTTCCAAAGTCTGGTCTGTTTGATTTTCAGAAGCAAAGGAGAAAGATTAATATTGTGACTTGATGGTAACACATCTAAATTACAAAGCAATGTTAATTCCATTGCTGCTTAGCACCAGCAGAACATCACTTAGCCTTTTGTGCTGTGGGGTACTGGCCCCAAACCCAAGGAGCACGGTGGCTGTCTGATAACGGGCTAGAAGCAAGCTCCTTCCCACCAGAGTCTCACTTGCTGAGCTCTAACACGATGACATGTACAGCAATGAGCTTTTATTGATTTTGCATTTGGACCTGGCTCAAACACTCAGGCAGTCTCTCTACAGGAAAAAAAGATTATGTGGGAGTGTACGAAGGACAAATCTGGTGCTAAAAGTAGCAGGAACTGAACAAATACTATTTCAACTCTTCAAAATAAATGAGCTGTTTCTCTAAAAACAGGAAAAAAAACAATAAAAAAGTAAAACATACAGGAAAACTACAAGAAAGTAGAAATACTGAAATGCAGAAGGACCTACTGAAAAATTATATTGGCTCAAATTTTCAGTTGAATCTGTTCCAACAAAATACGTTCCCTTGATCGAGTCTCTGTATCCATACTCAATTCTGCTGGGCTGTGGGCACGCATTTTCACCAGCCCTGCCCTACTTGTTTCACATGTGAATACCTAGCCCAGCTGCCATAGAAAAAAACATCCTCTGAGCATCTTTCCACACTTCTCAGCACAGGCATGCCTTGCGGGAAAGTCAGTGAGGCTGCTAAGCCCTCACAAAGTGTCCTGGAGGAAGGGCTGTTCTGGCAACCACAATAACTCGGCTCTCTGACTTTCTCAAAACGGAGACTGGAGGGAAAGCCTGCACTCCTTCAATGATCAGATAATGTATTTGACAGAAACCTGTGAAGTGTCATTGCCAAAAATCTCAATGGCCAGAGAGCCCCATGAACAGACTATAGATAGACAGCAAGCAATGCCATCAGCTAATGGAATCTGTGTCAGGTCTACAAGATGCCCTTGGCTGCCTCCCAAATTACAGGAAAACCCACTCCATCGAGTCCATCAGCAGTGGAGTCCCACAGGCCACTTGGCCCATAGGTACTGGCTGCTAGGACAAGCTGCTGCCTGTCAGCAGCTCAGGCAAAGCTGATGTAACCACACAACTTCAAGTAAAGGAGATTTGCCTGTGTATCTAGACCAGACAGTAGCTTCAACATGCAAGTCCCAGATTTCCAGTGTAAGTCTCACAGTACAAAAATCAATGGTGATTGCCTCAGCTCAAAACCACAACAGCTCATCCTGGTAAGTCACTCCGGAAACGTGTTACTCTGGATAATTACCAGGCAGCTATATGTACACAGGTGGACAGACACATTCATGGACCCTGTTCTTGCCATGACTGCCAGGAGTCTTGCATTCCCCCTGCTCCAGGGGTTTGCAAAGCCAGGCCTTGATCCTGCAGATGCAGCGATGCAGCTACAGCTGTGGCAGGTGCAGAGCAATGGCAGAGAGCTCATTTGCAAGTATCAAAGCCAGGCAGAGATTAATGACCCACAATGACAGTGCAATCAGCAGTAGAGTATCATAATCTCTGCCTCTTTTCTACACACCATTTATAAAAGCCAGGGCAAGGTATTTAATAGCATGTAGGCTCAAAGGGCCATGAGATTTACCGTGAAGCTAGAATGACAAGCAATGCTACCTGAGGCTGTGATTTACATGACTGCTGCTGGCACTAGGTGAGTGAACCAAACTGGAGTGTGTACACTTTGCATAGGGAGACAGAAAGTACCAATGCCTGAAACAGGCTGTATTTAGCATCTGTATTTTTCACAGGTCATTGTTTATGATCTTGGGGTCAGATTTCACCTTTTCTAAAAAAGCATACTTTTTCACCCTTTTTACTATAATTTGTTTCAGTTCATATGAACTTGTGAGAGGAAGTTCAGTAATTTGTGAAGTGGTGATGTATGGAAAACATGCTGCAGGCTACTAATAGGTTATTAATAGAGCAAAAATTGCTGCAGATTAGAGTACATAAGCATACTGCCTAATTGCAAAGCAAAATGTATATCACACTAAGTATGTGGCACTTGAAGTGAAATACATGTGAAATCTTGGTTTTCTTTGCTCCATTTATCAATTTGTTGAAGTGTTATGGTAATCCACACAAGGAATCAAGCAACTGTGCAGAAATTCAATGAGAGGGTTTTAAAGAAGAGGTAACACACTAATAACATAATCCTGCTTCTATTCTGCCAGGTAATCTGGAGTCTTGGAGCCTCTGGAAATGTGTTTTATGCTAACCAAATGTTTGACATGCCCCCCTGCCCTGCAAAATTTAAAAGAGATGGATTCAGGTCACAACTGATAAAGCTCACCAGAACTGATCAAGCTAGCAGAGAACTCTGCTTTGAAGGCAAAGCTGGAGAGATCAGATAGAGGCTGTTTCCTCTCTCAGGACTGCATTTTGTCTTTTTTTTTGCACAAGCAGAAGCGGTTGGGAAAAAAAGACTTAGTGAAGAAGATAGGGGGAGAGCACGAAGAGTGCTTAAAGACCCTGAAGAGATCCTACTCCCAAGATATATTCAACTCTACCTAAAACTTTTTTGATAAAATGTTTGCCCAGCCCATCCTTAAACTTTGAGCAAATCTCCACACACACCCTCAAGAAACCTATTCCAGTGTTTGCCTAAGCTCACCATTTTTTCTAGTATCAGCACAAGCTCCCTGGCTTAAATTTAAGACCATTAATTCTCGGGTCATGTTTCCCAAGTAATAGAACATGCAATATCAGCCCCTCACCCCACCACCAGCTAAAGCTGCAATGATTAAGCTGAAAGTAGTTGCTGCTTTTGCCTATGGATGGCCTGCATGTTACCTCTCCTTGTTCATCCCAGCCCTTGCCTGTTTGTCTCATCCTCGAATGAGATGACAAGTTTAAGCTGAGGCAGTCATTAATTACATGGCTTGTTCTGAACCTAGTACAATGTAAGAGCTAAAATAATCAAGTCTTTTCAGCACTACTACAGCACAAATGATGCATAGCCCCCTTCAGAGCTGCCCAAACATTCCCCCTCATTGTCTCTGCATATATAGCCCCTAAGCAGGGTTATGACACCCCAGGATGGGTTTAGGCACAACTGCTCTGACACTGGACAGTAGTATGGCTGATGACCCCTTTACCCTGGTCCCTCACCAGACTAACACTCAGCTCCTCAGAACTGCTCCATACATGGGACAGGCAACAATAAGATGATTCAGTTCTTTTGAAAGGGAGTATCTTTTCTTTAATAACCTAGATTAGCTTCTGCTCTTCCTAACCACCCTGTTAATAGGAGCTACAGATCTTTTTCCTTTCTCCCTGGCAATGACTTCTAGAGCTGTTGACACACTCTGGATAGTTAAACTGGCTGCCACAGAACAGGGTGTTTCAAATTATAGAAGATGGCTGTGCTGAATCTCTGCTTATCTCCATATGCTCACAAGTAGCCAACCCACAGTCACCCAAAATCCTTCGCTGCAAGGCAGCTTCTGAGAGATGGGCTCCGAAGAGGCTTTCTAAAAGAACATACAATAGGTAATAAATTGGAGCTGTCAAGAAAGTCCGGGTAATGAACTATTGTTTGTTTAATGCTACAAGAACATGTGGGGACAGAAATTCAGCAAGCTATGTCACCTCGGCTGCAGCTGGGGAACCTGGGACTGGCAGGAGTTGGGCAGCTGGGACAAATAAGCAGAATCTGCTGCTACTGCTTGGGTAGAAAATGACGTGATGGCATGTGACGTAGAATTTAGCTTCGCTGAAGCAAGTACAGTCTCTGCAGAAGTACTGCGTAAATACATGTAGTTAGCAATACATTCTTCCATGCGTCAGTGTGATGTGTTGGGGCCCAATTGGCAAACTTTCTGTGGTGAAGACAAAGCCTGCTTTTGCTGTTTCTCTGAGTACAGACAGATGTGGTTAGTGCTACACCTTCTACAGAAAACTTTTTTAGTTGGAACAACTATCTCTGAAAAGAACCATAGCAATGCTCACAGAGCTGCTGAAAGAGTAATTTCTTTCTCTGCAAGCAGCTAGTAGCCAGCTCATGTTTGGTTTCCTGGTTGAATCTGTACAGAAAAGCAGAATATCCCATTTGGCCCTTGCAAGAGTGCATGGGCAGGTGCACATCTGCCTCTGTACCTGAGCTCCCCTCCTCTCCTCTTCCCTCCCTGCTTGCTGCCTCAGCCTTGCGTCCATGCCAGCATACAGACACGCAGTGCACTGGGAGACATCAGCCAGCACGTGAAGCACCTTGCAAGCTCCGGGGCAGCCTTGCCATCTGTTTCTGGGAGCAGCCACTCTGCTCATGGGCTGGTATTTCTGGAACGTGAATTCTAAACTGGTCTGTCCTGGTTTGCCCATAAAGACAATGCTTACGGTCAGGAACCTGGCCCATGGGGAATATTTTCCTTTTCACTTCTTTCTTTCTCACCTCGCAGCTTCACAGAAGCAAGTAGGATAACTGGCTAGCTTTGCTGTGCACAGATGATCTCAATGTTAAATCCAGAAGGTATCCATTTCCTACATAGGAAGCCTAACAAGTATGCTGTCCTCTATACTTCTCTTTTGTCAAGCATATGGGATCCCACATTATGCAGTCTTTCCATAACTGCATGTAAAGTGATAGTTCTCACAGATAAATACTCATGAAGGAAAGACAGTTCATGCATTCCTATTTTACAATTCAAATTATGCCTCTTTTTTATCTGTGGAAATCCACTGTGGTTCAGTGAAGTCAATAACTACTCTGTTACACCATGTAAGAGTAAAATCTGCCGTAGTATGTCAGAATCTCTAAATTCTGTATTTTTCTTACAAAAAAATTCCATTAAAAAGTCAGACACTGATCACAATTAAAGCTGCTATCACCAACAGATTACAAGTACCTTAGTCAGTTCCCCAACTGTAGGCAAGTGCTTCACTTGTCTCAGTCACATGGCTATATTAACGTCCTCAATAGATGCTAGCATATTCTCTATGTCTAGATAAGTTTAAAACATAAAAAAGCACTTCATTTTGAATTAAATAAATATGTATAATAATGTTTTGGAGTCATTATCAGATGGTAGCCCTACCGCTCAATAGGAAAATTATTTCTGCCTGCATTTATGGTGACAAAGATTTATCTCTTCAAAAGTATATGAATACTTTTCCTAAAAGGCTGAGATTTCCAAGAAGCCTTTCAAGGAAGGCTTCATGAACCATTATTCATTTTTAAGTTTTTGGAGAATTTAAAAAAATCTCCAGCTCCTATTTAGCTTGCAAGTGGTGTAGACTCCGAATACATGTTAAGGTCCCATCCTAAACAACCTGCATCTTTGATTTGTAGGCACAAAAAAAGAAAAGGGGAAAACAAATGACAAAACTGGAATTCTAGTAAGAGGAGTGGCTTTTACATAGCAATCACTTAGGTAACATCATAAAGCTTTTCTGGTCAGCTGTACGTGTGCTAACTTCCATATTACTCCAAGTGTTTTTTCTAGAGACACTCTCCCTGCTCCAACAGAGAGCTGCTACCCTCACTAAGGCTGGAGGCCTAATGATTGCATCGTTATAAAGAGCCTATGAGGTCATCTTCCTTTCCAAACTTGGAGCTGAAGAGACCCAGAGAGTATAGAATCGCATTGCAGCTCAGCCCATGGAACAATAATGTGAGAGATTGCAAAACCAGCTTCCCAATTGCATGAGGAACAGCCAGAAAATGCTGCATGTTGTACAAAAGGAGAGAGGAAGGGAATAAAAAAATCCCAAAGCAAAACAACACTCATTTACAGCATATACACTTACCTAAGCCACATCGAATGGTTAAACAGGTTCAGGTCAGAAGTCATCAAAGGAACATGAAAAAAGAAAAAAAATTAAGAGGGAATAAATTAGTTTGAAGATAGGCAATTCCAGTTAGCTTGATGATGGCAGCTAAGAGCACCCAGAACAAATCAGACCCAACCTTTGAGTGAGCAAAGTTTAACAAATTAATTCTACTCAAGTGCTGCCTTTTTGCTCTGTGTTGGTTTAGTAGCAGCATGCATGCAGATGAGTTTTGATACAAAAAACAGAGAAAAAAAAACCCAAATCCTTAGCACACTATGGACAGAACACAACTCCACCTGCAAGGTTCAGAGTAGCTGCCCACCTAACACTGCTTCTGCACAGACTCAACACAGGTGGCTCAACACAGGTGTCTTGGGCACACAAAGGCCTGACTTTGCCCTCAGATTTCATTGACTTTGGCTAAGCAGTTTTAGGAACTTGATTCCTATTAAGCCCATTAATTCTTAGCTGTGCTAAGCCTGCAGCAAATTTCAAGAGCAGATAATCATCAGGGGAAAAAATTGCTTTAGGAGGAAAGGAAAAAAGACAAGAAAATGAGCAATCTTAAAAATATTTTTATTTTGCAGTTTCTTATTTTTTCTGTTTCTTATTGAGGCTCCTGTTACAATGATATTTATTTAACACAATATAACCTTATTCTTTCATCCCATTGCATGACAAAAATCTTAATTCTTAACACAGATTTTGTAAGGGAACAGCCAGCACTCAGTTCCACTAGCTCCAGTAACTCACAATAACCTACATTTCTATTGCAACTGATGTCAACTGGAAAAAATACGCATTTTATTTACCTCAACTGTGTACATTTTCACTTCAGCCAAATCTACCTTTCTGCTTTTTTTCCCTAAATCAGGGATGGATATTTCCAACAACCAGATGATTATACCATTGCTCCCCATGTTTTATCTTCCATAGTCTTTCATTTTCATCTTCTTATTCCTGGCAAAGCTTACAATGATTTTGAGTCCTGCCATTGCTTTTATACAAAACTTCTTTGTAATCTCTCTGTTAGCTCAAATGAAATCATCCTTGTTAAAAAACAGCCACCAACTCCCATCATGTTCAAACCTTCAGTGAACAGAGGAGGATCAACTGTTCTCCATCTTGCCCATTCTCAAAGCTGGGGCAGCAGATGAAGAGATTGCGAACCAAATCCAAAATAAACAAAAGTAAGTAAATCCTTCATGCTGGGGGCCATATAGAAACAAAGGCACCTATAGAAAGTACTGCCAAAGGGTAGCTATACTAATGGCATGCTGGGCAAATTCAAAGAAGGAAAATCCACTGAGAATTACTAAATACAGTAGAAACTGCATCTAGTTCAGGAAATCTCTTGAGCTGAAATAGTTGGGGACTAGGAGACTTTACTCAGGGGAAGTGGCATACACCCTTGCCTTCTTTCAGTTATCTGTAGAGATCCTTTTTATGATGACCAGCATTGGAGACATTGTGTTAAGGTGGGCTTTTAATCTGACCCAGGATAGCTGGCTGTTCTCCAGGAAGGCTCTCTATGGCTAGAAATCAGGGCAGGTCCTCATGAGGACAAAAGGTGCTGAAGAAAAGAAGAAGAAAAAAAAAAAGATTAGGGGGGAAAGAAGAACAGCTCGTCTTATTCCATAAGATTAATCAGAAACAGTTAAAAAATCCCAACACAACAAAAACCAACTAAATAACCTCTACATGTTTGGCTTAATCACTAGTGTTTGAATTTTGAACCAGAGATAATCCAGGACCCAAAGTACAAAGCTTCCTTTATGTAACTATAAACACAAGATGGGAGCCATGGATCAGGATGAGGCTCACACTGCCCGAATGGTAGGGGCAGCAACACAACGTCCGTGCTCCATCTCATGGACCCAGAGCATTGCCCAGGGAAGAGCACTTGCTTCCTAATCTGCCTTTTTGCATAACCGGGACTATGTTCTCTGTGGCCAGAACTTAAAACCAACAAAGCAAATTATAACCCTCTCCTCCCCAATTTGAAGGATTTCCTCCCCTCACTACCAGCCGACATAATACTCTGTGTCAGTCCAGTAAAACCAGTATTTTCTTTGCTTTTTTCTTAATCTTAACAAAATTTACAAATTAATATGAACAACTCTTCAGGGCAGGGTAGAGCTAGGTAAAGTGCAGATGCCCCTTCAGTACCACTTGGTCATTTATCAGCCATAACATTTTAGTCACTGTGTGCTTCTGCTGACATAACTGAGTACCAATTCACAGTTCCAGACCTGCTGCCTCATTAAGGAGGATAAATGTCCTTTTATCTTTACAAGCGAGGACTTCTGCAGGATTAGACCTGCAGAGGTATGAAGAAGAAAGATTGTTGCTGGCCACCTTCCACAGTGTATTAGAGAAACATACATACGATCTAAGAGCCAGACAGTAATAGGCATTAAGATTAGAGGTATGTGGCATTGCCAAGGAAATCATGCAAGCTCTCCAAGGTTGACAGATGCCACAGGAGCAATGAGGAAACAAAAAGGAAGCAAAGCTATTGGTAAGAGGAAGAGACTCCATTTAAAACCCTCTCTTTTTGCATTTTTAAAATCCTAATTACCACTGCCTGAGGACTAACAAGCCCTCACACCTGGATCAGATAATCAGCCAACACTATAAGGGAGCAAAACCCAGTTAGCATTCTCCACTGCAAGGAATTTCCTACAGAAAAGAAATAAAAAGGCAGCCTTTTCTGCGTACCTGGGCCTTGGCTGGGTGTGGCAAGACAGCAGAGTTCCTTGTTTCAGCTTTTAAGCAGGATTTTAGTTCAAAGTCTTGGGCATAGAATGACAGAGGAACATAACTCAAATAATTTTGTAGCTCAGACTCGCATGGTATCATCACCTGGCATTTATGCAGAGTGTCGCCTCAATCTCAAAAGAATCGTACAGCCTCCCTTCTATGAGCAGGGGTAGATAAAGCAGAATATGATACAACCTGGGCAAGATCTCACACAGCATCAGATGCAGATATCAGTGCAAGGCCAAGTGGCAGAAGGACCTGCTGAGACCTTGTCCAAACAACCCTTGTGCAATCTGAAAAGAAGATGAAAACCAGTTCTACTAAAAAACCCCATTTTTCAAAAGCCTTGATCACTTTCACTGCTAGATAAGCTAACATTTCATTGAAGTAAAACCATATGGTAAATGCTATGGGTTTTTTCAGATTACTCATAGAACAGTTTGTGTGGAATGAAACTACACTGATTCCTTTTAATTGTCACTAAAGATTTTTCATTTTCTGTTCCTGTATGAACTGAGCTGATTTTATACTGGACATTGATGAAATTGCAGTTTTCTCCCCTATACGCATTTAAAAAGCATTTCGTATTCCACTTTGGGAGTTACCTTATTTAGTAAACTGAAAAATAGTAATTGGATGTCTCAAAAAATGTTAGCTTTTCAGGCAATAAGTGATAACTTTTTTTCCCCTGGAATTGCTTTTAAGTGCAATATTGGAATATTTGTTTTACTAAACACTAAAAACTATTTTTTAGAACCGAGAAGGAAACCTACAGATCTATCACAACTCTGTCATACGTCGGCCATTCCATTTGGTCTTTGAAACCAACAGGCTAGTTTTTGGGGACTGGAATTTTCTTTGTCTTCCTCAAACAAAGCAAGTATGAGTATAAACCTGCTTTTACTAAAAGCAGTAGTTTTGACTTCAGTAACTGCAGAATTAGATTAACATCCCACACTTCTTAGAATCCCACCCTGCGTTCAGTGCAGCATGTTCTTGAGGAGCAGGACAGAGCATGCCTCTGAGAGAGTTACTTCACTGCAAGATGTTTACTTTAGAAAAACAAAAATATTTAGTACATTTTTACCAACTTTTCTTCCTTTCAGGTATATATTAGGATTAAGAAAATAGTTTTGTTATGAGAAAGGGGGACCAACAGGTTTGCTCTGAATGAGAAAGAAGAGGTACAGGGAGGCAAATGCAGCCGTGTCTAGTTGACAGAATGCTGGATCATAAAGCACAAGGGTTCCCAGATCCTTGTCCTGTTGTACAGCTATAGCAGCATCATTTCACCTTCCTGTGCCTGTTTTCCTCCCATCTTTGATTGCAGACACCTGAAAGTGGGAACTGTCTGTTACCATGAGCTTATACGAAAGCAGAAAAAACCACCCACATTTACACCACTTTGTGCCACCAAATTACAATCATTTTGCAGATTTCCCTCAATATTTCTTCTCAGAAACTCTCTGACTACAGTAGCAGAGTCACTCTGGCACAGCTGGAGTGAACAGTTTAGTAGCCAAAGTGCTGCCTTATTTCAGAGATTTTGTCATTGTCCATGAAATCATAATCTTACTTCAAGGGCAAGTAAACTGTGTCCTACATATGCTCTTCTCTAGTTTCAAAATGCTGTTGCTAATTAGTTGAATGAGTGAAGCTGAGCTCTCAGCAAAGGTTCAGAAGACAACCTCTCTGCTGCCGTCTGCTCACACCACCTCACTGCCCGTTATCACCAGTTTAAAAGGTCAGCACTTCCAGTGTTCAATGCCAGCCAAATACCCTCCCCTCTTAGTTGTCTGTGCCATCTCCATCTCCAAACTTTGGTGCCAGGCTTGCTGATGAACAACAGAAACAAAACCCACTGCAGGACAGCAGCCATATGGGGAAAAACCCGACCAACTAAAGAAAAGATGATCTGAAGTCTGCTTGCTCTTCTCTCCACCATGGTACTAATGGCTTCAAAACGACTTACAAACACACACAGAGTACACATGCATAACAGCTTAGCACGATTGCCAGGACAAAGCAACCAGTGCTGAGAACATGACTCCCCCACTCATGGCTTGTTCACAGTTACTCACAGCTCTCACTCACCTTCTGGTTACAAGGCAGCTTGAACACCAGACCAGTTTCTCCCCCAGCTCTATGAACTGCATTAAAATAAACTTTTCTTTTTCTGTTTGTCAACTCCAAAAGAAAGAAAAAGTCTTAATTTACAAAGGGACATCAGCTCCTGAAAAGTATATTCTCTACAGATTCTGTGGTTACAAACCCCTTTCCAGAGTCTTTCAAAAAGTCTGCCTGAGTTTTCCTCCCCTGTGCTCTGTCTTCACACTACAAAGCCTTTTGGTGATGAAACCTGTATTCAGACACAGACAATCTTTAGCTAATCATCTATTTACAAATCAAAGATAAGGTAGCATAAAAGGTTTAGAGGTCAGTAGGTATGAAAATCTAAACAGGCTGTAAACTGCTTTGTCATGACACTTGCATCCATCCAGCTCTAAAACTTGGAGAGAGAGGGAGGAGTCTTAACGTTGTCAGTACAGAACTTCAAGTCCACCTAGGTCTCACTCGCATTCTTGTTTAGGAATTAAGGAAATACAATACAGCTGAAAATCCTCTGACATCTTATCAGTGAGAACCATTAATTTTATCACTCTCATTCAAAAAGCAAATAAAAACATTCCTCTGCCTTCTCCTTCCATCACTTCCCTCAATAAACTACTGCAGCTGTGACAAAGGAGGCCTTTGCCCAGCACACACTTTCATGGTAAAAAAAAACCCAGCCCATGGGACTGCTGTGACATTATTATTCCGTTCACTTGATCACAAAGCAGAGAAGGGTCTAGTGGCCAGTTGTAACATCCCAAGATGCAACATGCCAAAGCAGCTCACTGCTTCTCATGTCTGAAACACCATCACAAATCTTGACTGTTATGAGCATGGGTGTTTCACTCAAGACAATTTTTATATCAGGAAAGGAGAATAGGAAGGGAGTTGAAAAACAAAATCCTCTTGGGCGTCACTCAACTTGCAGGCAGCACAGGAAACATCACTGCTGGTAGAACCCCAAGAAGCTTTGGGGACTGGTGATGCTCATGACATACTGAAAGAAGCAGGGAGGACAGCTCAGTGAAAGTCAGTACCTAATGGCCCATAGTGGCTGTAAAAATGAGTGAACTGTAGTCTCCAAGGAAGTTTTCTATTCAGACTGAGCATAACCCTGAACCAATTAAGTGTGTATATCAGCTCTGCCAAGGGAGAAGGACAGTGAGTAAGGACAGAAATGCCAAACAGAGGTGAAAACACTAAGGGCCCTAGTAGGATAAAGCACAGCTGTGGTGAAATGGGAAACACACAAACATACATCTATTCATGAATAATCTGCAAGGACACCAATGCCTGCAGTAGTGTGAAGGCAAGAAAACAGACACATAACAAATCCAACACACGGACACCTGAGAACAAGAAAAAAATTATTTTTTTTTCTTTCATGTGTATATAAAACAGTCTAAGCAGCCCTCAGACTTTCTGTGCATACACTCCTGACCTGGTGGGAAAAGCACTGTTACGTAAGATACATGCAATTTCCAGATTCCAAACCATACTTTTATGCCAAAGTGAATTATAGGCCAGCTACTGTCAGAAATGAAAATGCTGCTCATGAAAATATTGTCCTGTGCATCAGCAACAAGAGGAATAAAACAATCTTGCAATAATTTCCTTAGGGCTGGAAAAAAATCCCAGCTAACTATTCTCTATACCGTAGTAAACTCATTTTGAACACTCCATATTGATAGAGTGAAGCATAACATGCCTCTAATCAAGCTCAATACAAACTTGAGGGACATTGATCTTGTCCTTCAGCCAGCAGCGACAAATAGGATATTTAAAGGTCCACACATAAATCTCAGCCAAGTTAAAAAGAATATCACCATTCCACTTATTTCAGTAAGCTTTTGATCAGAAGACAGGAGTGGTTTTAGAAGGCCACCTTTGCCAGCTGAAGAGGAGCATAATTTTAACACACCCTAAAATTTAGGAAGGTGTCTCCACCAGCACATCTCAAGCTCAGCCTGCCAACTGTCTGTAAAGGGTGGCACATCTTTATGCTACTGTGGAAAGAAAGAGACATCAATTTTTCTGAACATCAGTGCAAGTCAGTAGATTGTATTTCAGCAGAGCTCAAAGCAACAGCAAGATGATGGCTGCCTTTGTTGTGAAAAAGCACTCCAAAATAAAGACTTTGCATTGGTTTCTGGCACGTGAGAGGTGGACATGGACACCCATTTCCTTGTCAGTAATCCAGCCTTTTCAGATTCTGTTAGGGTAAGTCTACTCTCCCCCATACAAGCATAAAAAGATTTAGACTTGGAGGTGCAGTTTATTGCAAGATCAGACTGTAGGTAGAGACTCCTTTCTCCAAAGAATAAATTTTCATAAACACACTCCTGGGGTTTTGTTTGTTTTGCCAATCATAGCCTGACATTTGTTTTGTTCGAAAAAGTATGTTTGTGCTTATAGGAGTACCAGTTGCATAAGAAACTTCAAAATACATACAATTCTTTGACAACTGAAATGAGCAGAGAAGTATTTCATCCCCTACGATTTAAAGGTAGGAAGCTCTCATGTTTTGACTTTGCTTCCCAGCCCTTCAGGTTGCTGGCTGAGAGCAGCCCTGGCCCACCATCAGGAGAGCAACATTTTTCCTAGCCCAGGCTGTTGCAGGCATTCCTTCACACCCTTTCTGTATGCCACTATGGGACACAATCTGAGCTCTGGATGCCAGCACAGAGGAGAATTATTTAGAACTGGAGGCTACAGAATAAACTTTTGCCCAGATGTGGGCATTTACCCCAAGGAACCTTTACTGAATTTTTTGTCCTTCTAGGAGGAACCTCAGACTGACACAAGGGAGATATGCCATGGCTGTAAAAATGGGAAACAGTTTTCAGCTCATGGCCACAGTGCAGGAGGGGAAGGACACAGTGATGCTGGGCCCACTCTCCACACTTCCCTCTCAGCAGCAGGGCTGAGGGGCAAGTGCTTTACTTTTCCTATGAGAATTCACAAGCCCCGAGGCATGATATAGCTTCCCCCCCCCCTCCCCGTTTTCTCTCCTGACCAGTCAGGAAGGTAGACATTTAACACCCAGCCTCATTACTTGTCCTAATGAAATGTCAGCAGCAAATGTACAGGTGTTTAACTGCTGCTGGAATGCCTGCAGATGCCAGCAATCCCTCAGGCAGGGAAATCATCACAGTCAAGAGCCTTAAAAAGGTCACGAAGGCAGCGCAAGGTCATAGGAGACCTCTGACCTTCATTTGCCGCACTCGAGCAGCTTTAGCTCTCCCTCCCTTTGCTTTCCCAAGCCCCGAATGCGTTCCCTGCTCTCCCCCAGCCCTCTTTGGCAATGCAGTCTCTCAAGGGTTCTTCCACCTTATTCAAAACAAGTGCAAATGTGTGACCTAAGGGAGACCTGACTGGGACTCAACAAAGGCAAGTTACGAACAGCTAGATGGCTCCTGAATGGAGACACAGCTGTGGGGGGGGGGGGGGGGGGGGGGGGGGGGGGGGGGGG
>JANZLQ010000089.1:16876879-16893432 GCA_026212715.1 Elanus axillaris
TATTGGCTCCTGAATGGAGACACTGCTCTGCCCCCCCCCCCCCCCCTCCTCTCGCTGCTCTCCCCAGCATTCCCGGGAGAGGCTGAAACGTTAATCTGCATTACAAGCCCCGAGCTCACTGAAAGCATCCTTCTTCCCAGTGCACAGCAGTGGGCGTGATTTATTGCTGCACTCGGCCCTGGGTTGGGAGCCGCAGCGTTGGCTGTAGGCAATGAAACGGTACAGAAACTAGTTGACAGGAATCCAAGGGGAAAGGAGGTACAAAAACCAGGAATAGAAGGAGGGCAAAGAAAGAGGAGACCAATGCACTAATTTAGTCAGGTTCCTTCCACCTGCAGCTTAAAAAGTAAAGATCTTAGGAGTGCCAAATCTTCTACCTGGCTTGCCCTTCCTGAAAGAAGGAATGGGGGCACAGGAAGGACTGAATTTCTGCACAGGTTTCTTTTTTTTTCCTGCCATAGGCCACACAACAAAAAAAGCCAGTAGATATTTGGACAACTAGAGGCTGCCATTGCAACTGTGCGACAACTTTAGAAAGCAAGACAAAAAGGAAGGGATAATACAAAGCAACATTTTCAACAAGGCAGCCAGAGCCACTGGGGTTTGTTTTAGTTCTGGCATCAGTCACAAGCATACAAGTATTTGGCAAGTCCCATCCTGCTCCTTGGTTGCTGCAAAATCACACCACCTTTTGGCACAATTGGCAGCATCTGATCAGAGCTCGATCAGGAAGAATATGGCAGGTCATACAAAGAGCTTGTTGACCTGCACTTACCTAGCTTAGCTCAAATCAGTTCCCTGTAAAACCATGTTAAAATGTAACCACTAGCTAACAGTTTTGTTGTTTACTTCAACAACAGCTGCACTATCTTGGCCTCTCAGAGAAATACCATACATAGTTAAAGCTATGAATTCCAGTTTCTGTTCATTTACGTCTGCCTGAAAAATTCTCTATAGTCATCTTAATAGTTTCTGTGTTTAGTCTCACCTAAAAAGTGAGATGAGGAATTGCAGAGGTTTATGAAATCAACTAATCTTTTTCCAAAGTAGAGGGAAATCAGTATCTATAAAGTTGCAAGACTTGTAACTAGGCACAAAAATCAAGCGCTCGTTTTGGAGTAAACACACAATAAAACCTGAAGAAGAAAAGAATTAATAAAAAGACTCTGATATAAGGCATTTACCAACAAATATGTTAATGAAAAGCCTTTCTGGTTCACATGGGCTTGTTTTTTGGGTTTTTTTGTTCAAGCTTGTGCTTGGAAGTGGTTTTAACTCATTCATGGTGCACTGTAAAGTAACCCTGCTCCTTTTCAAACCCTGCTCCTTTTTTGGGTCTACTTCATGATGTATTATTGCCTTTGGACTTTCTCTTCTCTTTGTCCTCTTCTCCTATCAAAGAGCCACATGTCAAATGTTCTAAGACATTGTGAAATTCTTACTGACACTTTCTACCTCTCCCTTCCCAAAGCCAGCAGAATATGTTGTGCCACTGGTGGAGCTGCACCTTTCCAGGATCCAACTAAAAAGATCCTTGCCAAGCTTCTTGGAAACAAGGGGTGAATGCTGAGGGACTGCTCCAGCCACGCAACATTCAAGCACAATTTCAGAGTTCCACAGTGCTCTGGAAAATAAACAGTGCTTCTGCCCACCTCTCCCCAAAGCAGTCCATGATGATCCTCTGGTATGAGGAGCAGCTCCCTGTCCTGGAATGGCCAGAGATTAGGATCTAAAAAGAAACCATCTTTGTTTTGTACTTGCTGTTGTGCAGACATAAGGAAATTCAAATAACTCTCCCCTAGCTAGCGCACCTGAGCTGACCAGGTGTGAGCACTCTGGGGCTGGCACTAGTTCTCTGGCTGCTCAGCACACACACATCAAGTCTGCAGGCTGCAAAGGTACAGGCACAGTTGTGGTGGAAACTGATATACAAATAAATAGATGAAATCCCACATGCATGCTCAAGTGTTTCCACAAACTGAAACCTATTTGGGCAACTGCTCAAAGAACAACTAAGGATTATACTAAAAACACTCCTGTAATGTCAGGGCTTTCACTCACATTGCCCCTATGACAGCTTGCTTAACAGTTTTGTTACCCAGGCCAGTTTGTTACATTCTCTCCACAAGAACCACATCAGGACTGAGCCCTGTACACCACTGGTGGACACAGGATTTTCCAAGTAAACGGCGCTGCCAGAACTGTTTTAAAATTCTCCTCTCCTCCCCCATTAATACTCTCTAAAACTCCTTTTCCCCCTTTAAATTTCACCATCTTAGTGATTCATCAGCACGCAGAAAGTGGCTCAGTAAATTATTCTCAGCTCAAAATACTGAGCTTTCAAATGTCAGTAAATTCCATACCAGTCCTGAACTCCCCTCAAGTTTATCAGAGGTCAGGGCAGCACCAGGCAAAGCAGGGAAGAAAAAGGTCTAACCCCACATTCCTGGCTAAGAATACTCTTTCCCTTTCTCCTTCCAGTCCCCAGCACTCACCCTGAAAAAAATCTCTGTATTTCAGGAGCAGACATAATAGAATAATTAGAAGTTAAGCTGAACAGTGACAAGAACTATAAACTGCTCCGTAAAAATCCAGCCTGGCCCTTCCTACTCCTCTTGGGAACAGGACAGGGAGTATAAACACGGGGCAGCTAAGTTCACAGACTATACTGCATAGTTAAGTCATCTTATGCAAGCAAAGTAACAGAAAACACCTTAAGTGCACATAAGAGGAAGTTTTTACCACTTTAGTCAACTGCTTTTTGTTTTTTTTTTACTCTCATATGAAACAGCATAAAAAAATTATCTGTTCACTTTGCTTCTATTTGAGATTTTTAAATAGTTCAAAATATCTTCAAACTGTTATGAAATGGCAAATTCATTTCTAGCGCATAGAGTAGCAGGTGGTTGCACTGAAATGTGCACACTTCTGAGATATGCAAAATTTACTTTTAAGATTTGAGGTTTCAAACTAAGAAAAAAACAGGAAGTGGTTACCTACAGCTATCTGAAGCCCAGGGGATGAGCAGTGACGAACTGCAAGGTGAAAAGTTTGAGTTTCTAAATGTAAAGACTCTCTCTTCAGACCAAATTCATATTTTCTGTAGTTGTACAATGAAGACTATGTGTGGTGCTTCCGCCTGTGAGCATTTAGCTTTTAGAGGTCTAATTATCATTTATTTGTTGCCATCACTGTTTACAGCATTATCTTATCTTCAACATGATTTAGACAGACAGCATGGTTAAGTGGAGAAATGCAGATCTAAACTGGTCTTTGTCACTAAGTTCTTCCATAGTGCTGTACAAGCCACATTACTTTATGACTCTGCATAATTTGGAAAGTCTGTAGGGCTTGGGCCACAGCTCACCATTGATATAGTACCCAGCAAGATCCCACTGTCACATGTAACTGCCAGCAACCTAAGAAATAAACTCAAAAATTCAGTATATAAATCACTGCTTTACAATAAAGATCTTAAAATACTGCAACGCCTGAGCCAGCCTGGTGAATGCTGATGAGCCCAAGGGAGGTAAGTGCTGGAGGACTCTTATGCAACTCATGTTTTTCTCTCATTAAGATTATGCTCCCCGGCCCAAGGCCACACAAGACAGTTCCCAGTCTCTAGCACAGGTTTCTCCTCTCATTCTTCCTTTGTGTAGGTACTATGAAATCACACCTGCTAAAGTCAAACCTCATACTTAGCCTCATAAAAATGTTTCTCAGACACATGTTCCCTCTTTGCCATATACCAGACTGCACCACTTTCCAAAGATATCTTCACAAAATTTTAGGCGACCACAGACAGGCTAAATCCGGCTCTTTCACAAAATGTCCACATGGTGCCTCAGGTAAATCCCAGCTGGATGTCAGCTGGCACTACACCATTTCATTTTGCATATTTATTCATAACTTAGATAGACAGAACTAATTTTCTCAGAAATCCACAATATAACTTAAAAAGCAAAAGGCTACCCCACTTTTCTGTTTTTGTCCAAATGCAGGGGGGGAACTGTAGGGGAAGTGTATCCCTCATCATCATGTTCCCTCTCTTAGCATGTGTTAAGGGATTCATTTAGCATTTCACTGATAACACAATACTGACTGCATTTCAACAAGGACAAAAATTCCCTACACAGACTTGGCCATTGCTTTTCATTCCAGTACCTCCATCACTGTTCTTCTAGCTAATGGCATCTACTGAACAGATCCAAATATCAGATCATGTGGTTGATTTGAAAGTTGGCTCACATATGTTAAGGAACAGAGATGAAGCTCAAAGATACTCTGTTTTGGCATGAGAACTGTGACAGGACCTGAAATAATATGTCTAGGAGCAAAAGCTTATGTATCAGGGAAAAGAGTACAGAAGTACTTTTAACCCCATCACTGCACTCAGTTTCCTACTTCTTGCAGAAAAATTAGACCCTTCTTCAAGGTCCTGATGGTTTCTTTGCATTGACAATTGGCACAACACTTCAAACCTAAGGAAAGAAACAGATATGGCAATACCCTGAATAAAAAGGAAATAAAGGAGATAATTTATTTGCTAAAAATGGCAATTATATCAATTCTAGCCAGCAGGTGCTGCTCTGGCAATCAGAAGGGAAATTAAGAGTTACAAAAGCTACATGAAAACAACTGAACCACATGAAGACAAAAAAACATCATATGGATGTGTAAAAATGAACAATTAAAACTACCACTGTTACCTGGAGAAGAAAACCATAAATATTTCACCCCTATTATTATTGATGCTGCATGCCACAGTCACATTCTGTGCTATATAATCTCATCTTCACTGGCTAATTACACAAATAATATCTTATTAACAAGATGACTTCAAACCATTGTTATCCCTCCTCTTCTCATTCTCTGGTATTTGACACTAAAATTGTTCCAAGGACATTAGAAATGTCAGGAACTAAATAATAAAATAGTTTCTTGCCCCACTCCAGTGTAAAAACCAGCCTAAACATGCTGTAAATAGAGGGAGAAGGAAGGAGAAAGACATGAAGGTTTTTTGTTTTAAGAATTAACTGCAGAATTACTTAGCATTTGCCCCATTGCCTTACTTCTGTAACCTCTCCTCTTTCTCAACCACTTCCAGTTCAGAAGGGAAGCATAAGGGGCTTTCTATTAATGGAATATTTATGGATCTGGAGACCTGGGGGCCTTAAAAAGAAGGAAGATTCATGCATAATACAAGGATAGGACTTGCTATATGAAAGGATGAATTTACCACACTGGCAAACTGAACTAAGATGCAGAAAACCCATTAGAAACAAAAAAGATGGCTCACAAGTTGTGAATACTGGATAAGAAACAAATGTCAGAACAGGTAACCAGCATACACTGTAACAGAATAATGACATATCCTATTACAATTTATTAGCTGATATATGATCAAGCTTATTAAATTAACCTTTCCTAACTAGCAGTTGATTGAAAAGTTCCATCCTGTCTTAATGACAAGTAGATCAGGAAAAACTAAAAAATAATCGGAAGCAATTTATTAAAAGGAAAAACCCGCAACTCTTCAATATTACATACTAAGCAAAAAAGATCAATCAGTAGGCATTGTTCACTACCTCCAAGCAATGAATGATACAGGACCTGATCCACTGACTGCCAAAAAAACCAAAAGAAACATCTTCATACCATCCTTTTATCTTCCTGAGCTTTCAGTAGCCATTTGCTCATTCCCAGGGTCTTCATCAAGGCATTCAAAGGGTCTCTTGTATAATTCCAGTCTTATAATGGAAAGGTATACAAGCAATATTTTTTTTTAGCCTCAGAAAATAAGAAAATTATAAATTTCAAATAGAACAGGGGATGTTTCAGATGACAGAAGTAGAAGAGTATTACAGACCAACTATAAAGCTGCTCTATTAAAAAAAAAAACCAAACCAAACCAGAACAGATGTGAAGATATGATGACTTCCTTTAGCAGTCACAAGGAGAGAAACAGGGGAAAGAAAACCTACACCTCTAAAAAAAGGACAAGCTTCTTCAGATCCCTAAATCCTTTCATCTATTAATTCTCTGTGGAGGTCCAAAAGGAAGAGAGTCAAGATTTACAACCACAAAAATTCCCACATGACCATAATACATGCATAAAACTCTTTGCTGCATGAATGCAACTTGATGTCCTTCAATATTGCTTTAAAGCAACCATTGCAGTATCATACATCTTTTCCCAAGTACACCTAGTGTCTTCAACTTGTCCATCAACAGGTTATGGGGAAGGTTTCTAGAAAACCTGTGTGAAGAAACAGCTGTGGTATTTCACCTTTCCCAATTTGCGCAACTGCTATTTCCTTAAGCACCTGCAATTGGACATACGGACTTTTTTTTTAACTATATGCAAGGTTCTTAATAGCATGTTCAACCTCACTTTTTTGTGTCTTTCACAGCCTCCTCAGAAGTAGGCCCTGGTATACAACAGTTGACAAAGCAAAGGCTGAAACAGGACTTGAAACAGCAGTTATGGTGTTTAAGAGAGATTAACCACTGCAGATACAATGGAAAAGTGCAGAGTCCCCACTCATGGTTCCTTCCTTCAGAGGCTTTTGAGTCCAAGGTTCTGTGAAACCTAGAGTTAGCAGAAAGGGCTGTCCCCCCTGTGGTTTGTGCAATGAGAGATAGAACAACCTTATGCTGAATCCCATGTTGCTTTACAAACAGAGTTAACAAAAACAGCCCGTCACCAGGCCTGGGAAGAGGGAGCAGACAGGGTGGGTTTTTTTCTGCTTTTTTCCTGCTTTTTTTCCAACTCTGAAGAAGCACTGAGAACAAGAAGGCAACATCGTAATTTCAACTTTCTCTGAGAAATAATATTAGAGCATGCCCTTCAATTCTCTTTGAAAAGCATCCGAGTTCAATAAACTCTTTTATCACGATTAGAGGTGAGGGTGAAAGCAAATGGTCTCTTTTAGCTGATAAAAAAATGCATTCCATTTCTCAACCTCCCCACCCCCTAGGCTGAGAGTTTCATGCATATTTGACATGTTTTACATCTAGACAGCAATACAGCATTTCTACCCACTTTCTTTTTTTCTTTCAAGTGACTCAAGTGCACAGTGTTTCTTCCTGAGAGCCAATTTATTTTTTAATTGTATCTGAGTATGCTGGGATTTTTATCTTGACTTCACATGTTTTAATTCATTTTAAAAAATACCCCACAAGTTATATATTATGAACAAAAGCTGTTTGTGGTAAACTAGAAAGTGCTTATGGGGTCATTTACTATTTATGATTTTCATTACTATTACAGCAGAACCCAGAGATTTTTAAGCAAGATCAGTCATTTTACCATGCCAGGACATACACAAAGCAGAAAGGCTGTTCCTGGCCCAAGGCACCTACAATACTTATTAAAAAAAAAAAAAAGAAACAGAGGGTGAGAGAGAATGTGTACACTAGTAAGAAAAACATGGAAAGAAGGTGAGGTGGCTAACCTAGTGCCATAAGAGAAGTCAAGAGAAGAGAGCTAGAATAAGATGCAATGTGCAACACTGTAAACTTATGCTGTGATTTCACACAACTTCAATTAAAGTCCTAGTGACAATCCTGAGGATACAGTTAAACAACTCTTTCAGTTTCAACATAAGAATGTCATCACTATGTTTTCGGTCTCCCCCAGAATGAACCTATACTTTTCTATATGACTTTTTTTGTGGAAATTGAAAGAAACATAGCAAAAGTAACAAGTGTTATTTGAGACCCATTTAATCTTAACCAAGACTGGTGATCCTTGCATGTCAATGGCTTGTAAGGTCTGTGAAAATGCTTTCAGCAGAGGCCTTTTGCATATCAGTCAATATGTAGGGTAGGCAATTATCAACCCAACTGCTACACACTGATGCTCATTAGGTCATTCCCTGGACCAGGGCTATCTGGCAATTTTAAAAAAACACAAGTGATTAAGTGCCTGTGAAAGCATATGTCTCCTCCTCCTCCTCTAAAGCTACTCTTTTTACCCTCCATTGCTAGAGCACAGCGTAACAGCACCTAAAAATTAATGTGGAAAAAGCAGAGTGCTACATTTTAACACAAAATCAAAGGTGGCAATTGGAATTACTAAGTTTACCCTGCCTCTCCACCAAATTTCAGGATAGAAACACTGTCTGAAAATGAAACTCCTACTGAAAATGAAGTTTCCCAAAGTCTCTCAAGCGAAACAGTAATCTAGGATTGAAGGAACTATATTCTAAAGTGCAAAAGTTGGAAAACCGATTAAATCACTTGAAAATGTATTCCACAACCACGGCAAAGTCTCTTATTTTCATACTAATACAGCTGTGGAGCTCACAGGGGCACAAAATGGTACATTAAGATGATACAACATATATAATACCACTTCCAGCAAGTGCCAATTCATTCTCTGTTTCTTTTTTACCCTGGGTGAACATGCAGAAGGTGTAATTATGCCACATACAGTCTAGCCTCAATAGATTATACCTAATTTCAAGACATCTTACTGCCAATACTTGGCTTCTGCACACTGAGGCTTGGGAAGAAAACAGTCTGTACCCTGCAAACAGGCAAATGCAATGAAAGAATTTTAGGAAGATGACAAATCATGCATAGATATAAACGTAGCTGTTCACAGCATTTCTACCTTTCTTGGTTTTCTCACTTACATCTTTTATCCCTCTGTCCCATATTTCTCCAAGAAGGATTTTGGATGCTGCTGTTAGTGACTTTTCAAGGGACCTATAATAGATGCAGAGAGCAAGCAAATGGCATATTTTCCTGATCAACAACAGTCAGATGTGTTAATTGGTTGCTTCGGCTTTACATTTTCAAAGCATGTGTAGGAGTCAATGCAATGGCTCCAATCTACTGTTTGAATTAGTGACCTTGTGTCTAAGAAAAGTGGTCTCCCTTTTCTGCAGTTAATTTGTCTATGAGAGCTGAAGTGCTGTATTCTGGTCTAAAATATCTTTTTGCCTATCTATTTAGCACCATTGCCCTTTCCTGTTAGAGTAATAAGCAAATGCTACTTTCACAAACAGCCTGACAGCCTCTCCCCTCCCCCCGAAGGTAACACAGCAGCCTTTAAATGATTTGCTTTTTCACATCTTGTTACCTTATACCGTTAAAGGTCTAGCATGTTCATAACTAGATTTGTACTAACATTTCAGAAATAATTAAAGACACAGGTAGCAGGAACAGGAGAAAGAATGTCACAGGCATAAAGGGACTCCTTAGGCATTGTAGAGCCTTTCACCAAATTAACAAAGAAATTCGAGCTAATATATTCCATGCTAAACTTGTCTCACATTTTTACAAAGCCTATGCATTTATGTCAAAGTGGCATCTAATAATATTCTACACCTATTGCACAATTATTTTAATATACATAAAGTATACATATGCCCTGTCTTCCATCGCTAGCATAGCAGGAGCACTTAGTATATGCTTCTATTTGCAATGGAATTCATTATGGGAAATGGAAGGCTTTTCTCTGCAAGGAAATTTGTCTTAATGGATGCGGGAGTGGGTTTCTCCCCTCTCCCCTTCTTTTGCTATTACTCATTAAATGGATAATTTCCTTTTATAAACAATGGAGTCCATATAATACACAGACATATTTGGATAGATGATTAATGAAATAAGAGTTTCCTGGTTTCCCAGCCTGAGAGATGAAACCTAAAACCAGGGCTCCCAAGAGCCAACACTTTCTCAGCTCCCCAGAGGAGAAGGCTAGACAACAGCACCCAGCCCCTCCCTGCCCTGCAGAGCTCCACTCTGAGCGCCACGCAGCAGCTTGACCGACCTCTTCTTTTAAATGCTTGTTAGGCAGAGTGATGATTTAGTCAGAAGCTGCTTATATGTGGTCTAGAGAACATAAATCTTTCTCATTCCACTGTTATAAGTGTATTTGGAGACCTCCAAAGAGATCCAGTGAAAACTCCCTCTGCAGTTTATCTCAATCATATTATTTCTTATGGAAGCTTGCCATGGACAGATTTTGTCCATGAGAATTCCTTGGAAATCCATTGTGGTTTCTCAAACACCAAGCTCCCAAAGTGTAAGCCAGAAATTTCAGTCAGCCTTGCAGTATCCAGCTCTTTGCATAGAGAAACAATCAGGTGGCTGCTAAGACTGCTGGCTAGGAAAAATGGAAGAAAAACAGGCAACTTGGCATTATGGGAAGTATTCACATGATATAGCTCATCATTGGGACAATTCCCAGATTGAAAACATACACTGTCTTTAGGAATCTCTTACTAAGTTTCAATGCTCTTTAATTAGAAAGGGCATTCAATGTTGTCAGAACCATACTTTGTTCTTCTACAAAACATGCTTTTAGTTTTCAAAATGAACTACGAATTCAACCATTCTGGCATTCACAGGTGCTCAGAAATCGCACAATCAGGTGAGATGAGTGCCCCAAAAAAATACCTTTAAAGCACACGAGTATAGTACAGGCAGTTTCTCGTCTACAAACTTGCTCTCTGCTGGGAAAGCTATCACAAAATACCAGACTCCTTCCAGCTTTTGTTTGTTTTTAACCTGGGATTATCCTCTGAAAGAAATGACTATTACAAATTGCCAATTGTTGCCGACTCAAACCACAGAAGAGCAGATTGTGCCTGCCTTCCCCCTGCCCCCAAAGGGCAAGGGGAGCTTTTCTTCCCACCTTCAGTGGGTCACACACAGCTTGGGTGGTTTTAGCTCCATGATCTCTTTCTGCAGAGTGTTACCACTAATCCTTTTTATTCCACACATACATACACTTTCCCACCAGGACACAATTCAGATAATTGCAATCCAATCAGGGGTTTGATTTTTCTTTAAATCACTACCAAGTACAGGTGCTGGAGTTCAGCTCCTCAGAGAGGCAGAGGGAAAGGCTCAGCTCACTGTGGCCACCAAGAGGGGTGTGCTGAAGGGCCCTGGTGGCTATAACTGCTCCCTCTTATGAGACATCTCTCTGGGCAAAATCCTCCAGCAGAGGCTTAGATGCACACACAAAACTCCTACCTCTACTCTGCCTTCTTTTGTGCTCTTTGAAATAGTGCATACTTATTCCCAATTCATTATCCTGTGAGTAACCCAAACCAACCAGGCTGGCTGACGTCTGAAAGGGAAGAGGAAGAAGTTTCACTGAAAGGGGTGAAAAAGTTGGCATGCTCTTTCCCATGTGCAGGGATGCTGGAGGGTTCTCCTCAGGACAAAAGTATCTTTTAGGGCCTTCGACAGGCAATGTGATGCTCCAGTGTTCCTGTTCCAATACCTTCTCTTCCCTCCTGCTGCCTTTTGTCTTTTTTTTTTCTCTTTTACTTTGAATGGTATCTTAGACATTTTTAAAAAAATTAAATCTCAAAATCAAGTAATTCCTAGCTGCGGTTATGAATGATGCAATCTCCTGCCTTTAGCAGCAGACACCATAGTATCAAGGATCCAAACTCATTCCTGACTGAGTTCTTAGAAGATACCTTCATTGCTGTCTGGGCTCTTCTAGAGCCTCAAATGGCACTTAAGACTAGGTCTAAACACAGACCGATCCAGTAAATTTTCAGGCAGAAAATTCTGAAGAAAATTATGATGGATGATGTGAAAGACAAGGTCTATGAACAGAAAAAGGTAGTGAATTGCATTGTTTTCCAGCTTTTGGAATCTTTTCCACAGTATTTTATTTGCATTACTCTCTCCACACCTATTTCTTTTATTTATACATATATATACACACACACACGTATATCTATATTTGTCCAATAACCTGTGAAATTTTGGAATATAATACGGAACACAGCAGGCTAGCTGGCTTGTGCAGGGACAGAGACATCACAAGCTAATATATCAGAAGTTTTAAGGTACTCCAGGTACTTCTGTCTTTGAATCACTTTGGCTCTAAACTTGCAAATGGGTCTATCCAGCTAGGACCTAAAACTACATTGCATAGCCTGTGTTAAAACCAAGATCCTTAGATATGATGACTTGAAAGATCATGGATTGTGCCAGTTCCTTGGAGTCTCTACTTGGAACAATAGCTACCTGCCAGCAACTGGAATGGCAGCCACTGCACACCCAACGCATAGTAGGGAACACAGGAACTGCACCCCAGTTGTTTACACTGGAAAGATCATCACCAGCACAAACAGAATTAGATCACTTCCCCATTTATGCAAGGTATTTACAGTGTCTATTCTCCAGAAGGATGTTGACAATGTTTAGACAAAACAATGCAACCTATTTTCCCAGAAGGTCTATAACAGCTTTAAGCATTATATGCAGGGAACACTGCCATGTGAAGAAGTTGAGGACCATTCCTTACACCCATGGAGCGTATCTGGGCAGGCTCTCAAGGGGTTAAATCTCCAGCAAAGTACCAAAATAGTGATCAAAATTCAAGAAAAGGTTAGGCCCAAGTGTTTTTCTGAAAGTGCATATCATGAAAACTGTAACATTAAAAAAGATGAGTTAAAAAAGGAATTGTGAAATCAGGGTCATTCCTTCAGGGCAGAGTCTGGTTTCTGTTGTCCAGTCCTTCATCTTTCAGTACAATTTAAATGTTTTGGCTGGCTGCTTAACAGACTCTGATGAACAACACTATCAGCTAAAGATCTTTGTTTCATGTGCACTTAGAGCTTAAACCAGCAGAAACACAGAACTTCAAGAAAGAAAAAGCATTTGTGAGCTTATTTAAGATAGCACGTAACCAGAAAACTCCCCCCCCCAATATCCCTAGAAGCTTTTGCTACTTGTTTTCCATTTATCAATCATCTTTCTCCAAGCAAACCTACTGAGATCAGTTTATTTTCTCTCCCTTTTGATTCAAGATACCAGCTACAGAGTGGCTCTCACCTCACCTCTGACAGCACCATGTGGTTGAAGCTCAGAACAGAGCTGCAAATGAGCCATTACACTTTATGTGTTGATGTTAAATAGAAATACAGAGTTTAACCAAATCAGCACCATTTTCATTTCAAATCAAGGGCAGGGGAAAAATGTTACCATTATTGCAATGAAGGCTACACAGTGAAGACTGCAAAACTAGACAAAGCCTAAGAGGTCTAACAGGCCCTGACTTCCAGGGCTCAAGGTCAAATAAACACAGCAGCAACATGAAACTACATTTGGCATCTACTGAGCTTCTAATACTCAGGTTCATGGCACAACCATCTTTCAGTAAGTAATTTCAGTATTCAAAGCTGCATGTATTGCTGCATCAAAACTTCCATGTCTACCATGTGGAATACTTTCTTTGAGGGTGATTTCTACAGTTCTAATAGAGAAGTGAAAATTGACCATAAAGGTGGTACTTTCCCTCTTCCAAATACATTCCTTGGGAATCATCCTTAAAAATATTTATTATTTTTAGGAATAAGTAATTTGTCCACACATCAATCAATTCCTATGAAAAAAAAATCACTCCCTGGGTAGGGGAGAGGGTAGGAGGGGCTACACGTGTCCATCCACATCCCCATCCCAGCAACTTACCATTCAGTAAAATTTCTAAGAATTCAAATTGTCAGGACAAGGGGGTGGGTGGGGATGTGCAGTACACAAAAGGGTGTACTAAGACAAATATGATTTTTTTTCCCTATTTACTCTTCTTCCCCTCCCCTGAAGATAAATAACTTAATCTATTTGCTTATTAAGCTTATATATATAAAAAGGAGGAGCTGCTGACTTCTAATCCTGCTTAAAAACAGCTTTAAGCTCTGTGCAGCAACAGCTGGATGCTAATTGCAGAGCTACTGACAGGACTCCAAGCACCTTCACTTGCTCATATTAAACCTACAGACCCCAGATATGCTTCTTACAGTCAAGACTTCTTTTTCCATGAAGTATTTTGGCTATATCTTTCATGCTGATTTAATTTCAAGAGTAGTCCTAGCAGAGGCAAAAAGGCATGGTTTCCTGGATGGATCTACAGTGTGCAGCAATATGCAAGATTAAGTCAAAGGCATATTTTTAGAGTCTAATTCTTACAGAGAAACAATATCATCCACTACATTTTTACTTTCCTTTCATGCTTCACTGGCATTAACTCATTTGTAAATAATGTCCATCTGTGATGGTCCATTTTTATATTCATAAATTTCACGGCACATTACAGCCTTTTAGGCAGCTCTCTCAACTTCAGCTTCCTTACAGAGAAAAGTTTATCCATACTCTGACATTAATTGCACACTGACAACAAGTAAAGCTGCAGCATGTGAAACTGTTTTGCATCTGTGTGCCCCAACGAGAAAGGAGCAGACATGACCCCCAGAAGCCTTGTGAATGCAGCTGCAGCCACGGCAGGGTAGTGCCAACAGAGAAGCTGACACTCACCACAGTTAAGCCAAGGGTAAGAAAGCGTGCTCCTGCTTGCTATGTGCTAGCTGTCACATGGATGTTAAGAGAATAAAGGTTGCAGAACCGTCAGTCCCCTACCTTTCAGGATCTCTAGATTCAATAAGCAAAAGTACCAGAGTTGGAAGAGGAAGGGGAGAAAAGTAGGTAGAAGTAGGCCAATTACAAAGCGGGAATGAATGGAAACTGTATAAGGAAATTTTAGGGTCTTCATGTTCTGATAAGTGCCATTTGTGCATGCCTTAGCTCAACTACCAAAACAGATTATCTGATCAACAAGGATGGAACAATAGAAAATCTATTATCTGGTGGCTGTGGAGTATCACAGGTCTATTAGCAATTGACTGATTAGCCTGTCTGAGAGTCAGACTTTCTCAAACCTAATTTTCAATAAACTGTTAAAAGTCAATACGACACAGAGTGAAAATTCAATTCAGGGTAATGGGGAAAAAATAGCTAATTATTCTTTTACAGCATCATTGATCCTTCAGGTCTCCTTTAACAAAGGATTAGGCATTATAATAGACTATTTATACATACATTACCAACAAAGATGATCTGGGACATTGAAAAAAAAAAAGCTCCTAAGGAACAATTCTACATGCCAAAATTCAGAGAATTTTAAATACTAAGCTACAAACAAATGGCTCTCGTGCTACAGAGTTTCTGTGGAAGACCAAAAAGTTTACAGAGCAGAAAAATACTTCCTTTTCAAGAAGTTTTTTAGACAACTTATCATCTTAAAATTGTAGAATATTAATTGTGGAACACAATGGTCATTATTATTTCCAGGCTTTATATATAAAATAAAACCAAGTACACAAAAACTATGCAAACACAAGGAAATAAGAATTCAACAACTATGACTGCCCAAGAAGAAATTTTTTTAATGAATCAGTAAGAAATAAGAAAGGATTCATAGGGGTTTAGACTAGAAATCAGAGTGGTATATAAAATTCTGCCTATACTGTGAACAAGCATCCTTTAGCAGAATTCTGAAGGTTAGAACTCCTTAAGATACACCACAGGTTTGGGATGATGTTCATCAGCTCCTTTACATTAACACACTGCTAGAAATAACCCTCCAGTTTTACCTGCTGTGCTAATGACAATATTGTGCGCAGCGGCAGGCCCAGGTTGGGAGGCTCTGGATATATTGCAGATGAGGTGAACAACAGAATAGCCAGAGAGTATACATTTTAAATTGCACGTGCAAGTGAATAAGGCAAAAAGGGGCAGCATTTCCAGAAATGACAGCCATCTGTCACAGCACTGCCTGCTATCACAAAGGTAGATTAAACAGAGGCTAGAAAAGTAAAAAAAATACACACTGACAAAGCCAAGAGCCTTACAGACATCGCTGGGCTCACAGGTTTTGTTTCGCTGTGGTAAGTAACTGCCTGTAGGTGAAAAAGGCAAAGCAAACTTTAAATGCTGTTGATTTTCTGTGAAGATTGATAACAGTAGCAAAGAGCATATCCAGGGAGACACACAGTTTGTGTTTGGCTTGGGTGCACTGTGGCACTCTTTACTCTTGCAGAACCAAATGTTCCTGCTGCACTGCACTAACTCCTGTTACACAGTTTTTGAATCAACAGCTGTGTTAGTGGTCTTGGACATAACTCCTCTACAGCAGCTGAAAACAATGGGTGTAGGATGAGAAAAACCGAAAGAAGATTTCATCCATGCTTCAACATCATACTTTGGTCTTTCTCTCAGCTGTGTTGAGGCAGACTTTTGTGGAACCTTGCATAAAAATCAAAATTATGTGGATTAGAGAAGAATCTACTTAAATCAGCTTCTTTCAGCAATACTGTTTTAAACTCTGGCCCCTAAACATTTGTGCAAGTACAACCAAGACAGTGGTGATATGGCATGGGACAAAAACAAACTACAAGAAGAAACTACGTAAGTCAATTGAACAATATATGTAGTGTCGCTTGGTCTGCAGTTAAAGCAAACTGTCAGCTGGAAAGTAGAGGTTATTGGTAACAGCATAATTCCAACTGCAGACCTCAGTGTGAGCTGTAAAATTTATTCATGCTACTAGATAAGATGCAGGTACTTTGTGCCAGGCAACATGAGGTACTACCAATACCAAAAATAAGGTACTACACTACATAAAGGCAGCTCAGCTTTGGACCAAGCAGCTGTGCTCACAGAGGCTACAGTGTAGATGTTCCTGAAGCCTCTCTTTGTCTACAGCATTTCACCTCACCCCACTCACCTGAAGGGCTGTC
>JANZLQ010000089.1:16919586-16934168 GCA_026212715.1 Elanus axillaris
GTGTTCCCTCCCAACTTCTTGTGCCCCTCCAGCCTTCTCACTGGCTGGGCATGAGAAGCTGAAAAATCCTTGACTTGATATAAACATTACTTAGCAGTGACTGAAAACATCAGAGTGTTATCAACATTCTTCTCACACTGAACTCAAAACAGCACTGTACTGGCTACTAGGAAGACACTTAACTCTATCCCAGCTGAAACCAGGATACATAGTCTGTACCTGCATCCCATTCTACCATCACTATTTTATTTACAAAGAGCAGAAGAGCACTCTGGCATGACAGAAAGGCTAGCTGATGAAATAAGAAATCATCAGAAGGCTTACCACATCATGAATGACTTGGCCATTCACATAGCTCAGTTCCTTTATTTAACTCAATCTTACATGCTCAACTAAGACTGCAAAAGAAACAGGGGTCTATTTAGTGCCATACAGAGAGTTTCATTTGTTGAGAGGACATCTGTCACCTAAGAGCAGCACTGAAAGTATGGACCAGATGGATATAAGCTTTTAGCACGTTAAGCATGCTCTGCATTGATCTAGTGACCTGGGGGCAAAAAGCTCCAGATATCTCCTTACATGACCTCAAGGCACTGGTTCCACCTACATCTCTAACCAAAGTAGAGCACTTAGAAGTACCATTCTCATGCTTAGACTCCCCCTCCCTCTCCTGTGACACCATCAGCTCTGTGTGGAACAGAATGAAGAATGAATTTCTCAGAACTTGCCTGTAGCTTTCCCATACAGGCTTGGAGGTGTGATTTAAAAGTATGGCTTAGAAGCATGTGAACTTTTATAGAGTTTAAAGGCAGCTTAAACAACTAGGCCTTTGTTTCACCTTGCATGATCAAGCAGGGTGGAAAAAAAAAAAGATTGTGACATGAAGTGTAGTTCTAGCTTTAGCTGTTAGTCACGTTTAAATTAGTTATAAATAGGAAGGGGGAAGAAAGGCCAATAACCAGAATGAATTGGTATAACCAGAATGAATTGGTATAACCAGCTCCTACTCTTGAGTTCCCTCACCACTGTAAACACTTGCTTAATTATTTTCTAGTGCACGAGGCCTGTATTCTTAATTGCAGAAATCCACTAAAATTCAGAGTTCCTACTCACATTCAGTAACCGGATTTGTTTGAAGGGAGGACTGTTTGTGCTTTATTCTGTGGGAAGTTGTTAACGCCCAGTCATTTCCCACCCTGTATTCTCTCCTCACTGACCCCAGAGAGACCACTTCACGTGAAAGAAAGGGTTTTTTTCTGAAACAGGGATACTACAGCAGTATGCACTATACAGTAAATCCTGAAGTATCCAAGAACTTAATAGCTGACACTTTTGCAATGCACTAGCTCTGGTTCCGATCTATGCTAGGGTTGGGTTTTTTTTGCACAGATTACAAAATTATTTTCAGAATAATTCAAGATGTCATGGTTGACAGACACAGGATCCTGCTTGAGTTTAAACCAAACCAAGTTAAAATAGATGCATTAAATTTTCACAAACATCCCAAAACAAACATATATTCCCACAAAAAGGAGTAAAGAGCCATATAAATTCCTCAGTATGTAAGTAATTCTACTGAATTCCATAAGAGAAAGCTGTTCTCAGATCCTTTCTACACTAGGCAAAAGTCTCTAAATCTCCTTACCCATGATAGTCTAGTTGACAGATATAACTGTTCTTTTTGTTCTCATGAGCAGTTATTTCCAGATTTGGGATTGGCCAGGCTTCAATCCTGAAAACAGACTTTTCATTACAATCACCAAATAACTTCAGAAGTCAGGAAATATCCTAGTTAGGAAAGGGGTGGATTCATCCTGCCTGAAGTATTTGGCAGACCAAGCATCCCACATCTCCCAAACGTTCATAGAATCTATCCTTCAATTTCTGCAAGATTTCCAGCTGGGCCTTACACTGACAACCAGTGCTTTATCATAGCCAACCACTATCCACATAGTATACAGGAGAAACTATTGATCATCCAGCAAGTTTTATAAATTGCAGTTACACCCTTTGTATTGTGATTTATATTGCCATTATAGTCCAACTACACCTTAAGTGTCAAGTCCTCCCCTTCCAACACTAGCTAGAGCACAAGAAAATGCTCTCATCAAGAAGATCTTTTGAGAGAAAGCCTAAGGGGGAAGTTATTTCCAAATGGAAGTAGTCATGCTGTGGACAGTCTGCAAGATTACTTCTGCATTTGTTTCAGGATATTTAGAAAACTGATTTAGAAGATCTTTACTTAGAGCATCTGATTGAGTGATGGGAAATCCCACAGTTGCCTTGTTACACAGTCCAATCCAAGCTCACCCGCTGGGCAGATCCTGAGACAGGAAAGATGGAACCCTCCTTGTGGTGAGGCATAACCTACTAGTGTAAGCACATGGATGAGCACTCAACATGCACATATTGTAATCCTAGATTTGGTGTCCTGGCTTATCCCATGGGAAGCAGTTTAACCTTTGCCTCTGTTTCTGCATTTATATAGAAAGAACACACAAAATCCCAGCTCAGCATGGCATAGGGATTAACAGTCATACTGTAGAGAGGAATTTGAGGGAACAGAGTATGCACACATACACATCCAATGTATATGCTCTTCAAGAACAATAGCCCTTACATACCTTTGCTAGGTAATGGCTTTGTCATCTGTGGCTTCAAGACTGAGTAACTAATGGGACACAAATATTTCTCCATTTTTGTGCAAGCAACTTATTTCATCAAAAGGGCTGCAAGGTGATACATGCAACAGATGATACAATAAGAAATAACTACTGTTAAAATACTTCAGGTCTGGTGGCAAGTAGCACTTTCCCTGGATATGAAAAGTAGGCAAAGTTCTCTGCTGCCTATTAGAGATGATGCCTGGCCTATTCACAAATACAAACTGACATCCAGGTTCTTCCCCACCTTCCCTATTTGTACACCAGAGAGTGTGCTGCTTCCTTCACACGCTGCTGTCCTGTGCCAGCCACAAAGGATAAGCTCTCTTAACAGCTTTCGTGACAGAGCATGTGGAACAATGCAGGGTTCCCCTAGGTGTCATGAGGGAAGCAACCCCTGCGCTTGAGAGCTCAGCTGTTTGGGAGGAATACAAAACCTGTGCTGAACAGCTACAAAACCCAGCATCCCTCCACCCCCTGCATGTATCACCTTACAGTTTAGCAACATAAAAGCTGGCTGTGCAAATAGTGTGCATAACCCAGTCTTAGCATTGTCAAATAAACATAAAAACTTGCCTGAGCAAGATGGGACAGCCAGCCAGGTTAAGAACAGTTTCTGCGAGCTTCCCTGAAGTACCTAATAATATGGGCAACAATCCAGCTTTTGTAATACACAACTTCCACACCCCTGGCTGGGCCTTTTGCTGGGATGGAACTGGGATGGACAATTTCCTACTGCTTTCCAGTTAGTGAAACGCTGTAAACAAAACCGTTTTCGTCAGCTAGTTTCAAAGGTTCAGACAAAACAAGTGTATTTCTCCTGCTGACAGCTACTCTTATGAGCACCGTGGAAACACTTCAGCTAACTACAGGAATATTTCTTACCAGGAACTGCTGTCATAGGCAGGTTAACACCTAGGTAAGAACCGCTAGCATAAGCATAATCCAGAGAAATCTTCAGTAATGTTTCTGAGAAAAGAAGTTCAAGGAATGTGTTGCAAATAATAACACCAGCCACAACAATATAATCAGTGATAGAAACTCCACTCAGATGCTTGGAACAAGAAGTTCCAGTTTTGTCCCCCTAGAAAAGAGGCTAAGGCACTTCTGTATCTGAAATGGCTCTTATGCATATGTACTGGCTTTCCTGTACAGTATACAATGGATGAAGTATTTCCCTTAATGGAGGTTTGCATCTAAATGACCCCTACTGTACTTGCTTCAGCAGCCAGGATAAATCTGTTCAATCTTCCTCCTTGCAGAACTACTCAAGTCACACCTGTCTTTTCTCTTTCAAAGACCTAAAAAAAGGTACAGGTGGCAAGAAAGAAAAGAGAAAGAAGCAAAGAACAGAAGAAGGTAATCCTGCGTTTTATGATTTAAGGCGTATTAACAGAAGGGATGGTTGACTGATTATGACTAAACTCTGTGATTCTTGTGCTCCTTGTTCTTTCCCCATCTCCACTAGGAAAGCAAAATCTTTCAGAAAACTGGTGAGTCAGCACACTGCTGCTGTTTGGCTTAGCTATGAGGCATTGATTTTTTTTCCCCAATGCTTCTATATAGGGTCACAGGTATCCTAACTAAAACCTTTACTGAGAGCAAGGGGGTCACCGCAGCAAAAGCTGTTAGCTCAAACAAAAAAGTCAATTCTATTTTTACAGGATTTGTCTGGACATTTACATTTTCTGAGACACCTAAGAGGAAAAAAATACAAAAAAACACTTTTTTCTTTAAGCTGTTTCAGATACAAGAGGAAAGAACAATGCATGCTCTTCATAAAGCCTTCTTTCAAAAGTCACTGTATATTTCCCAGTAATCGGGTATCTTATACGTATGCATGCCTAATTAGAACAAGACCTAAGGCTAAAATGTAGGGTAACTCCAATACGTGGAAGGCCTTTTTAGAAAGCAGCACTTTGACTTCTTTAGCACCTGTCCAGAAACCAGGCCCCTTTCAATGTGTCTGAAATTAGATAATGAAAAGTCACCAGGCATTTTGAAATTCTAAGTAACACTATTTGGCCAGAAAAATCTGAAATCATCTTGTTACTACTTCAAGATTAACATTAACCAAAATGGAAATTTGGCATATTTTAAAAACAAAAATGCAAAAGCAGCTCAGAAAGCTCAGAGGTCTCCCCCCTCGCGCAGAAGAGCTCCATAAAAGGAATGATATTTCAATCTGCAGTGAGGTGCAATCAAAGAATCTCTGCTTAATAGGCTGGAGATTAGTTATGAGGCAAAACACAGAGTCACACCATGAAAAGTTATTTGTGAATCACTGTTTTGTTGTTTAAATGGGCAGGAACTTGGGAAATATTTCCTCTGTAAAAACACAGGTGAGCTATTATGTAGCATTTACCATTAATAGGGTGGAAGGAAGGGAAGTACACAGCAAAGTAGTAATAACATGCTAAGAAACCAGTTGCTTCTGAAAGAGAGAAAGTCACTGGGCAGGAAAGGTCTGTACATTAATGTGCAAGTCTGATGCTTATGGTCAAAGCCAGCTTTAAGACAAGCCACTTAAGAGCTGTTTAAGGCTGTGAATGAATGTAACACCAGGTGCTATTTACTATATACTTTACAAGAGGCTTTGAGATATACAGGTGAAAGAGCTATATAATTAGTACTCCTGAGAAATTCAGGCTACAGTTAGAGGTGGACAACAGAGGTTTCTTAATTCTTTCTGGATGCATCATTGGAACAGAGATGCCCCAGAATATTTCATATCCTTAGCTCTACTCAGCAGTTTGTAGGGATGAAGCAGCATTCCATATAGTGTATCACACTTCTGAGGCTAAGCACAGAAATAAGAATGGATGTATGCCATTTAATACAAGTTGGAAAAACTAAACCCTATTAAGTATATGAAGTGCTTTTCATTTGAAGACCTCTCTCTGCACGGACCTTTCCTGAAAACACATTTTCCAGTCATGAGATATCTCAGGTTCCAATAGCCACACATTGGTAAATAGCTCCTCCTTTGGCAGTAAAAACAAGACTGTCTGAAGCATCCTCCTCAGATCTGAAACTTGACATGCTACTGTACAGAGGTGTTTGAGGCTCTTTGTGTCTTTGTGGCAATAATCTCCAAAGGACTCCTAAAAGAGACTCTCAAGACTGGATTTTTAGCAGAGTACTCTGTTACGGAAATAGAAGGGTGAACAAAAATAAATCAAACTGCAATTACAGAAACTGTGTCGCCTTGAATCTGCGCTAGTGGTTATTTTTTCCTCATCAATTCTACTTCAATTCCTTTAGGAAAAGTAGAGCTTTTTTATTTTTGTTAAGGTCAACCACCATTTCAGAAACAAGAGAATTTGTAACGAATTACTTCAGCTCTGCATTCCTCCTGTGCTTCGTGTACTATTTAAACACACTAACATTTTTGTTTAGGAAGACAATTACTCATGATGCTTAAGTATCATTCCCTTCCATCCACATCAAGCAAGACTCCATCAAAAAATCTTGACTTGGCATCTATCATAATTGTGATTATTAGGAATTAAAGACCATGCTTCATCTTTGCTTGACAGAGCACAATTTCAGTCAATAACAGAAAATTGCTCTCTGCTCTAATACTTTCTGGAAATAAAAGCATAAACAAAGATAAGGTTTGTGGAGTTAAGAGTATGTCACTTTGGCTTTCTAAAGCAAGCACAAGCCCAAGTATTCACTGACAAAATTATTACCTATTTAAATCATTACTAGCACAAATTCAGCAAAGTTGCTGCCAGATAACTGGAAGTTGAAAATAAGGAGGCACAAAGGAGTGATCTTCGTTCTACGACTGACTGAAGGCAATTGTCCATGCTGCTTTCCCACTTTTTGAGATGTACAAAAGCCATAACCTGTAAAAGACAGCATGATGCAGAGTAGAGAAACCCAGAATACATGCAATACATTCAACAAGCCAGATATTCCACACTGAATTTAAAGTCAGCTGTGTTTATTGGCACAGTCACCCTCTGCATCCAGGTCAAAGTAACTAGAATACCACAGCCACAACCACAACCTCTTTCACATGATTCTTCTGTGGCTCTGCTTGTTGAAGTTGTGACTAACATATGGGTTAGGAACATGTTGGCAAGGAGTCATCTAGGACTCTTGTAAGAGCTGGAAATGTGGGCATTGCATGCAAATGACTCAGATAAGGCACACCGATTTCACTGATGAAACAAACTCACAAAGAAGTTTTCTTAAGTAACTCTGTGCCTGCATATGCTGAATGACTTTCTAGAAAACGGGTCCAGGTTACACTCCTCCAGTTTCAACAAGAGGCAGCCAAAAGCTTCTGCTGGCTGAACAAACCCATTAAATCTAACCCTCAATGAAGGAAGAAGCCACAAGAGGAGGCTAATCTCTTCCTCCTTCCTAGAAGGAACAGATGGCCCAGAGGGAAGGCAGTATTGCAATAATCTCCAAATTATAACATAATCTCCTCTAGCAGTGCTTTCTTAAGAGGTAATATGACCTCTTCCAGTTCACATTCTAATATCCAACTAAAGACCTTCACCAGTCTCCTGCAGGGAAGAGGCCTCAACCCAGTCACAACAGGTAAATCTGCAGCTGTTCTATCGGGCAACATCAAATTCACGTACTTGCAGATCACACATTATTTTTCATCTAAAGCCCCTACAGCACTAATGAACTCCAATATTCTTAAATCACAGATTTCTTGCAAGATGTGACATAAAATTCACAAAGTGGCACTGCTCAAGATCACATTAATTTGGAAGAGATACAGGTACACTAAAATTGCTCAATGAGTGATAGAGAACAGGCCCTCTGGCATTTTAAACTGACAAAACAGGACCATTCAGCAGAGCCTTGAAAACAGGGCATGGCATTGCTTTGGCCAAGATGTTTCACACAAAATGTTACAAACCATAATGTCTTAAATAATTAACCTAAAAAATTTGCATGCACTAATGTGGTGGAATAAATCAGCTGTGCATTTACAGTGGACCATTCCTTAAAGACTGTCCTCATACTGGCAGTACATATCAAAGCATCCAGTTCAGTTATTAATAAAATTCAAGCCAGCTCTTTTGAAGTAATTATTTCTAAACTGTTGTTCAAAAAAAGGTAGTGATTATCACAGGTTTTACTCAGAATAGCATATTTTTTTATTTGTAGAGTGGGAAACGATAAGGGCAAAAAGGCAAAATCTGAGGTCTAGGTAAAGAGTGTTTGCAAACTTCTAAGCAGAAAACCAAAATTACTAGGTTCTGATGCAACTTTTGTTTAAAGATTAACAAAAAACAGCCAAATGCATAGTTTTGCAAAATCAGGTTAGTATAAGTATACACTAAGGTAGGGACATATCTAAGGACACATCCTTTTGCTTTTCCAACAAAAGAAAAAAAATAGTAAGAGTTATTAAACCTGATATACTGGCCCAAAGACTTAAGGTCAGATATATATAGTAGCTCAAACTTAAAGCAGCTACTTGAAGCATTCCAAATTTCACCCACATTTAGTTCCTATGTCAAATTCAAAGACTTTCACTATAAAACTATCTGGCCCTTCAGAACTGTTTGGCTCTGAAGGACCAACCTGGCTTTACAGGTGAGCACAACCAAGTGCAAAAGGTTTCCTATCAGACTAGCAGGCTTTAAAACGCTCCACATGCTACAGATTTGAAAGAAGAATCAGGCTACTGAAAATAGCTTTATATTGATATTTCCCCACCAGTCTTTAAGAGAAACTAGTCTGAGTTGAACTGGTGACTGGAAAAAAAATACCCTTTGCTCCCTGCAGACAGGTATTTCACAACCCCCCAGCACACACAGATGCACAAAGAATGATAAGCCCAAGCTTTTAAAAAGTGCTAATATTATAAAAATGATTTGGTAAAGTCTTTCATTCTCAAACAGTTGGTCTCTTGACAATGTGTCTCTGCAGCTCCTAAGCACACATATAATAAAAACTTCACCAAGAACAGATTCCTGCAAAGGGACAGATACGTGGTTAGAAGCTGTGAAAGTTCACACTTCAGAAAAATCAAACTAGAAAACTGCTGAGCACTGTTAATTGTTTCTTTAAAAAAGCAAAACCAAAACAACCCAGAAGATAAGCTGTAAATAGCTTAACAGAGAGATTCTAAAACTTGGACTGATCTGTTTAAGAGCAGGTTTTACTAACTGGCCACAGATTTCTTACATAAAAGTATGAGAATTACTGTTTTTTTATTTCTAAAGCATATGAAATCTTGAGAAAAAATACTGAAATTGGAAGCATGCACATGCTTTTAAAATCACTAAGTAATACTTTTGTCAATTTTTTTGTCCATAGATGAACTCGGAAACCAAACTTTTATCACAGACTAGCACAGAAACACATACACAAAGCCAAGACTAAGCACAGAAACACATACACAAAGCCAAGACTAAGCTAGTGTCTTGAGGGGGCTCATGAAAAAAATAAATAAATGTACCTGGTACTTGAAACAGGTTAAGAGAAGGCAGAGCTTACACGTAAGCCAAGCAAGCACAGAGACAGCAATGCCCTTCCAACACTCTACCAAGTACATGGGTTCCCCACAGCAATAGGCAGCTTGCACAAAATGTAGTTTTAAAGGAGCTGTATGCCTTAAAATCCTTTCCACGTGAATAATGTGTCTTCAGGAAAATGCCAGCTTAGATGCTCTTGTTTTCATGAGGCAGAAGAAACCAGTAGGATAGCAACAAAGCCTGGGTTGTCTGGGTTTTTTTTTTGTTGGGGGGTTGTTTGGGTTTTTTGAGACGACATAGGAGAAGAAGCACGAAGAATTCCTTCAGCATAATTTGTTTGTTTTATTGTTCCTGCAGCACATTAGAGTGAAGCTCACGTATGAAGTACCGTACAAGGACAACTTCAGAACACCTAGCTCTGCTGCTGTGTTAGGAGCACGGAAGAAGGATGCAGCCAGAAGGGCATTGAATCACGATTCCTCCAACGGCTAACAAGGGAACCTTTCCAACGCCTCTAAGGGCTTGCATTCAGTCCTTTAACAGAGGAGACGGACAAGTTACTAGTGGATCACTTCATAGATTTTTCTAATTCTAGAAGTCAAATTAAAGAACTGAGTTTCGCTTTTTTCAAAATCAACTGAAGAGATTAGATCTCTTGCAGTTTTAGGGGAGAGAAATTTAAGGGAGCAGTTCATAGAAAACTGCTTAGCCTCTGCTTTCTGAAATATTAGTACAGTTATTTACACCTAACAGTACAAGGAGTATATAGGCCTCCATTCCCGAAATCTTGCCCTCTACTAAAGCCATGAAGAAAACTGCAGCGAAGTGACTTTAATAAACACAGCCAGCTTCAGAGTTCCTTGGAGTCCCAAGTTTTACAGCCCCCGAAGAAATCAATCTCTTTCTTTTACTAGCTGTGTATAAAACATAACATTTGCTTCAAGAAGTGCTTGTCCAGAAGTCTTTTGAATACATAACAGGGAAAGTCACCAGCTGGGGGGATGGGGAAAGAGTGTCTGTGCAGCTGCAGACATCTGCCTCACCTATCTCTGGTCTTCTGAGTGCCTTTCTGACACTCAGATCCAACACTGAGAACAGGGCACCTACGGCCATCCAACAGGTCAATACAATAGTCTACCTGGGTGTTTTAGACCCTGAACAGTAAGGGGCAGAAACAGAAAAGATACAGGCCTTCAGATCTATTCAGATTTTCATTGCCCACATCCAAGGTCTAAAACAATCAGCTAATTCACTGCAAGAAGAATCTTCTGTAAAGATTCAGCCTAAGGACCGTACACCAAGATCTTGTACCATTAGCTTTAAACTTCAGCTCTTTATGCCTCACCAGGCAGGAACTGAGGGCATTGCATTACCGGACGCCCAGTTCCTTGTGTAGTGACAGCTCCCTTCACCCAAAGACAAGGACCTGCCAGCTACTGTCCAGCCAAACTGCCGAGAGGCCATGGAGAGGTGCAACACAGCAGGTACCTCACCTCACTAGCAGCAGCTGCTCATCCTCAAATAGCTTTTTACAGCATTAGCTACAAGCTTACCTCTTGAGATTTCTACTTAAAAGTAACCCTGCTTTCTTGACAGGTCCTCTTCATTAGCAAGATTATATATGGAGATGCAAATGCTGTGTTCCAGATCAGACCCTCAGCTGATCTTTTGCTCATTAATACAGTGGTAGTGAGAGACACACACACAGGCATCCTCCCTCCTCCCCACCAGAACGGGTGAGCCACCGAGACAAGTTACAGTACCTGTGGGATAGCACCATAATTCCAGATATAACCCTTATGGGGAAACACATTAGCTACATAGCGCAGTTTTCCTTTCTTCACGTCTTGCTTAATTGGGTTTAAGGGATCCTTTGTTGCAATCTGAAAGAAAAGTTGCATAAATCTCTCTACTTAGCTTTCTAAGAAAAGCCAAACGATTATTTTTTTTCTTTAATGAAGCTGGTTGCTAACTGACAAGCCAAGAGACCCTGAAGCCCACAGCACATATTGGACAACTCCTTTTCCTGTTGCACTGCCACCTCCTGGGATATAGTTTTCAGCAGACTTAAACGTCAGAACCACATGGGGTTGACAGGCACAAGATGCTGCTTTAATCAGAAGCCACGGAAGAATTTTAAGTTAATCCAACTTCTGCAAGGCTCAGCCTCCATACTAGACCTCTAGCATTAAGCAAGTATTTACACAAGAAGTTAGAAACCACTCTGATTCAGGAAGTGGAATTGAGAAGGAGAGAATCAGCAAAGCCAAAGATTAACAGACTAGTCAGCTCAAGCACTTGAGCTAGGAACTGTAATATAGTTACCTCCATTTTAGCATTTGTCCATCGAGGTACTTCCACAACCATGTTGAACACATTCTGAAGAAAGCAAGACATCAGCGAATGGGAATGAATCTCAAGACCACATTTTAAACTAGGGAACACATATAAGAAAGCATAAAAGCCAGCCAGTTTGCATGAAAACCATAACTTTTTTTTTCTTTTTTTCCAGTGCCAGTTTTGATACTGTTGATAAAAGTCCTGTAGTCCAGCCAGTCACATGGCATCACTCAAAGCTGAATCCCATGAAAAACACCAGCAAAAGCTAGACTGAGGTTACCTACACATTCTCCATCAGCTGCCACCTACGAACATCTCCATCACATTCCTAGGTTACAGAACGGTAGGTTTAAATGAGTCGAAGACTCATATGTATCCAGCTGCGTACAAACTATCCTGGACATAACAAAATAAGGTTTTAGGCATATTTATTAAATACAAAGTGCTTAATGCTACAGCAAGAGCCACCCTGGCAATCTAGAAGAGAGAAGACTTACAGGAGTAAGCCACCTATTTAATAACGTGGGTACCTTTGTACTATCCTGAACAACTGAGAATATCACTCCCAAATATTCTAGCCTGTCTTGAAGTAGTGAAAGATGCCTGAGCTCTCCCTCTCCAAGCCAAGACTCCTATAAAAGCAGACCTTGTTAGTGGCATGGTGCAAGGATAAAGATGTGGGGAAAAAACACAGAACCACATCTTGCAGTATCTTGTTTACACACGACACTTGAAAACATCTGTTGACTCCAGCTAGGCTGAGAGGACTCTTGAGAGTTCAATGTCAGACTCCTCTTCAAGAAAACAAACTTTTCCACACTTGAACCTTAACATTTACTGTTTGAAGAGATTATGGCTTCTAACAAAAAAGTCAAACTTTGCTCCCTAGCATCGACAAGGTTTCTAATCCCTCTGTTAAGCAGTATTAGCATTGCAAAATCCCTCACACCTGTACTGCACCATAATTAGATTGCTATTGTGCAAAGTGCTGTTACATCATTGATTTTGCCCACACCCGTCCCTAAGGGAATCTTAATACATCCCCTTAATTGCAGAGGGTCACTGCTCATTTGCAATTTATATGTAAAAAGTTATATAGTATTTTTATTTATAAGTAACTTAAAGAAAGGAATGAGGCAAGGCAGGGTGCTTATGGCTTTGCAGGCAAAGAAAGACTCTGGGGTGCATTGTAGTTAGGCTCCCTGTTTCTCCACAGTCCAACTGACAGATCTGCCTTGGTCTACGACACCCAGTGAGTACCCCAAGGTCATTCCTTCGCAATGCCAAGGTACACAGGTACAGATAAGGTCAGCACATCCCAGGCCTAGACTTAAAAAAAACACCCTGCAATCCTCTCAGTGTCTTAGAAGTCCAAGGATAAAGATCAAAGAGCCCAGACAGAGTCAGACAACCTTTTGCTGCAAGCTGGGCTCCCTACCATAGCTGGTAACGAACCTGCTAAGTAACGAGTAAAATCTCTGCAGAGAGGCACTCCAGCAACAGAAGGAGGTCTAATGTGGTCAGGGCTATTGTGTAACTTTGAGGATTGTGACCTTTTGTGGTACTTTCTTCTCTTAATGACTCGGCCTGCAAGAGGCTGGCAAGCAGCATTAGCTGTACAGGGACTCTGGCAAGCAGCACTAAGCGCCTGAAGGCACATCAGCAGTCCAGTTTCCCTTGTTAATCATTACCAGGCCGCGGAAACCCTCCTCACTCCTATACACACTGCCCTGCTCTTTCCTCTCCTGTTCTGCAAGTATCTGCAAGGCGTAGCATTATCTGGATTTTCCTTGAGTTACCTTTTAGACACCTGCTTTTGAAAACTGCTTTCCCAGTCGGCCACAGAAACTGCTTTGCCACTGTCCTTGATGGCTACATTCCATCTTTTCCCTTCTGAGCAGGCAAAAGCCACCTCAGACTGCCCAGAGCATATTCTGACAACACCTGCACCTCAAAGCCCCATCAGCTGCTTTTTAAAGATTCATCTCTCAATTCTGCATACTCTTTTCTTTTCCAATAACCACTCCCTACCTTCAAATTATACCTCCTTATCACAAACTTTAGAACAGTTCATGCACTACGTTTCTCAAGCTGCACAGCTTTTTAGTATGTGTTAAAAGAAGAAACAAGCTACAAAGGTACAGAACACAAAAAAGAAGAAATGAGCTACAATGGTAAGGAACACAGTCAGAGAGCCCGAGTTACCACTGAAAAAGCATTCAGTGAAAACTGAAGCACAGCTGGTTTGGTTTCCTAGAGCTGGGGCATGTTAGACAGTGATTTGGAACAGCCTAATTTGACTGACTGCCGGAAGGATGTAAAAGCCCTGCAGCACTGCATGCAGCAGGCTCCCCATCTGCACTTTTTGTGAGGCAAGAGGTCCCCAGGAGCTGCTACAGCAAGAATTTAACATCCTCACCCTCTGTTCAGCAGCTGATTATACTGCAGGCTTAAAGTGGCCTTACTGCAGTCAAAACCCAAGCCTGAAACATCATGCAGCATGAGCATATACCTCCGTAGGAGTGGAAGCAGGTACTTAGTTAAGCAGAAAACTGCTTCTTTTAACCCAAAACGCTTTCATGCGACCTCACGGGCAAGTTCAAGACAACCACCCCGTATCTCAGATGCAAATATGAGAATGAGATCATCCGTTCTCCTCCCCTACGTCACTCTACCCAAAACTGCAAGAACAAGGCACCCATTCCTTGCAAGGCCCGGCGATGCTTCCATCAGGTGCTCCTGCAGAGAAACACCACAAGGAACTGGGAGCCTCCCTCGGGTATTTCAGGCCTGCAGGACCTCGCTCCCTGACCAACTCAATGCTCACACCCCAGAGCTCCAGCGGTTGCTCTTGTCACTGGCCACAGGCCAACGAGGCCACCTGGCCCGGTGCTCCTTGCTCCGGCCCCTCTTCCTCCCTGCCCCCCCCCCCACTTACCTTGCTGGGGTCCGCGTAAACGGGGATATCATGGAAGGGGGAGATGTAGCGCCCGGCGGCATCCTCTGGAAGGCAAAGGGGAGGTGGGGGGAGAAGTCAGGCCCGGCCTGAGGGGACGCCTCAGGTTGGGGGGCGGGGAGCGCACCTCAGGCCGTGTGGACTCCCCCAGAGCAGCTCACCCCC
>JANZLQ010000089.1:16948890-16966044 GCA_026212715.1 Elanus axillaris
ATACAGAGAACTATTCTGAAATTCTTACTGTGGCCATCTACTACCTATATAGATGTGCTGTTAACTTATTTAGGAATTGGAATAGATTATAGAAGTGCTCCATTTTGAGGGAGAATCACTTTATGAGTGCCACATGTCTTCTGTTTTAAGGACTATAGCCCAGAGTTTGGGGCTTTGTATCAATGTTAAACTATTGCATCAGTTCAGAAAAGAGACTGACAGTTGGCTAGATATTTGCATTATTAAACATTGAAATGCAAAATAATGGGCAAAATTAGGGCTTTGAAAAGCAAAAGCCAAGTTGGGTAATTGTAATGCATTGGAGCATTTTAATTCAGAGCTTCCTCTACTCCTGCTGCTGGCTTGCCAGGTTAACAGTAGACTTTTTCTTGAGGCAAGAGGGTAAAGAAAGGAAGGGGTTTAAACTTGATCCATGATAGAGAAATGGAAATTGGAAATAAGTATCTTGTATTGAAGCAAAAGCTATAACAAGGCAATACAAGTGCACTTGTCCACGGCATGCCTTGGAGGAATATTTGAATCTTGCTGATAACTACTGCTGCCACCTATGAAAAAAATCTGAATGTCCTCAGTGAAGCAGAAATCAAAAGAGGTTGCAAGTACTTTGTTACTGTTCTTCAGATAATCCAGCAAAACATACTAGAAAAAATTCCACATCATTCCTGGAGATAAATCCTGGAGAAGGTTTTGTGTTGGTTTTGCAGAAACTCAAGTAAATTAGCACTTTACTCTTCATAGCTTCAAGGAGCAAACGATAGCCTGCTGATAAGGTCAAGCCTTTTGTTATCACTGAACTGGCAAGAATCCCCTTAGATAACTTCAAGAGAGTCAACAATTCCATATGCAAAATTCTAGAAACCATATGAGAAATGGATATGCATCAAGCTGGTCAGCAGACCACTTTGGTTCGGATATACAAAATCTGATCAGCAGAGAATGAAAAGTGTGTGGTGTTTTGTTACCACAGCTCTTTATATAGACATGCACAAAATAAGTGAGGTAACTTGGTACAGTCCAGCCTTCCATTGTCTTCATGAAGCATGCAAAGTCACAGTCGACACACCAACAAAGCGCCAAAGTGGATGCATTCCAGCAGCACAGCTGTGTCAGCAGCTGCAAGCCCTGGACTGACATACCTGATGTCTTTTGCTGATATAACCTTTGACAAAGATGCTCAGCTCTAGAAAAAGTACCTAAAAATGCACATATTCCAGCAACAGACCAACAACAGCAACTGGAAATCAGCAAAACAGATATGGTGTCTTTGCTAACAATGTTGGTTATACCACAAAAATTCCACCTTTACTAGCGGTCATGTAGGCACAGTGGGAGCCTGAGTAGATGAGTGTCTCTGGCTTGACAGCAGTGCTCAGAGCAGATTTTATAGCAGTTGTACTGAAAACAGCTGTGGATGGCTAGTTCTCAGACACAGACTGGCCCAGCAGCAGTCAGAGGGCAGCATATATGCATATTGACCTGCAACATTCTCTGGCAGTAGCCACAGTAGGAAGATGTACTGTTTTCTGGTACCCTTGCTCTGTTAAACTGCAAGATGCTGTGGAAGGGAAGGTCAAAATGGGAAAAGCAAAATACTCTTTCATTATCTCCCCTCTTACATCCCTCAAGACAATTTTCTAGAAATTATTTTCATTCTGGAAAATGGTCTGGTGCAAGAAACACACATAACTGACCAGTAGGAATAGCTGTTACGGTTTCCATATGGAGCTGCCTGTGTTGCTCTTCCCTTAGATTTTTAAGATGTATGAGCTGAACTGTTAATGACTTACAGAATAGTAAACTGGCATTGATTTTAGCTTTCCCCATTATGTCAGCTATAATTTGCAATGATTTGGCAGCTCTCAAACGACTAAGCCTTCCTGCACTGGGGTGGAGCAGGAAACTCTGTGGAAAAGATAATGAGGGCAAGCTGAGAGTAGAAATTACCAGACCTCTCCCTAGGTAGGCCACCCTCTTAAGAATTATAGCCCCAGAAGACAAGCCTAAAAAGTACAGTCATTTGTCTCTAGGGAAAAAGAATTCAGACACAACTTCTGTGGCATGCTGGAGAAAAGAGGTGGGAAGGAAAATGAGCACCTTCCTCCCACTTCAGATAATCTGTCGAGAGGAAGAAACTGGATCTTAGTCCCGGACACCAGTCTCCATGAGAAGAAGAACTTGCACCTATTCTATGCTACTCTGTCCCCAGACCAAGAGAGGATATTGATGCTCTGCAACACATTTCCCTTCTCACAGTACTGCCAAGGCAGATAGCTACACATTAAACCATAAAAAGATCTTGCTGTAGATCCACTTACTAACAATTCTCAGCAGTAAACTTCATCATATGCTTTTTAAAAAATACAGCTTGAGTATTGTGCATATAAGAACATTTTAAATGTCTTCATATGAGAGTGAATATGACCACTAATAAGTGATCAAAAAGCCTGTTTTCTGAAATGGGTTTAGAAAAACCTTTGCTCCTGAGAACTGAAATCAGTGGCTTATGACCTTGGCTAAAGAATGATAATAACAGTAACAGACTAGGAACTTTTGAGAAAGTATCATATTCAGACAAATATTTGAACTAAAGCCCTATCACAGTGTACTGCCATATCCTGTATGACTGCCTTATGTTTGATAATCACCGGACCTTGTGCTCTTAGGTATACTAACTCAGGGTAAATTTTATGAACTTCAGGCCATGAGGCATGATTTTTACCTACAATGTTTAGTCTGAACAACTGCCTAAGTCCCAGAATTTCTGCCATCTTGCCCTAGTGCTACACAAAACCCAAGCCCTTGCTCCCTGCACTATAGCAGCTGTGTGGACAGAAAACGCAGACACACATACACAGACATGGCTTAGCTTTAGACACTGGAATATCCAGTTTTGACCATATTTTACTCAAGCTTACTTTTGTCTTCTTACAGAGACTATAATGGGAGAGATTAAAGGAAAGGTTAGTTAGTATTTAATGTTTTCCTGCAGACAACTGCCTCTAAAGAGACAAAGCTGTTACTCTAGTAAAAAAATGTAAGGCAATGCAGTCCACTCTAATTTGAGCTCATCGGATGTTTTGATTTGGCAACTAATGTAACTCACTGAAGAAAGAGACAGTGGAAGATTATCAGGGGTCACTTGAAGAGAAGAACTAACTCCAGTGAAAATAGAGTTGTATCTGTGCCAAAGCCTAAACTGAACACACATGAAATTTAGGCTATAACAAGACAGATCAGAGTTCTGTAAATTGCCCTGATCTTTACAGTATGGTGAACTAAAACATTAGAAGCAAATGCTCTCTGATCTGGTGTTCTTGAAGACAAATTTATTTTTCCTGTGTCTAATTGAGATGCAGCAAGCTTGTTTCCCCTTTCAGCTCTTAATATTATCATACCAATCATCTTTTTTCCTGAAAAAGAAAATGAAGTTATGCCAAATGAACAGATCTGCGTGAATGCAGCCAAAAAAAAGAAGAAAAAAGTTTATGTTAAGCAGCTTGGCAATCATACAGTTTCAGCAAATTTATTTGTTATTACTCTTGCTTTGTAAGTAGTAATGCTTCAGTCCTTTAAAACCTCATCATATTTTGATCTTGTTCTAAATTCTTAACTCTATCTCTTAAACTCTTTTGTTATCTGGAGTTTTGTATCACTACTCATTTTTAACAGTGCATCCTGCTGATATATTAAGTGGAGATCATGAATCAGTTCATTTTCTATCTAAATATTCTTAGCATTTTCTTAGAAGCTCATCTGACTTTAGACACAGGTCTGAGTCATTGATATCAAGTTTTTATATGTTGTTTATTTTTACTGTGTTTCATATTTCATTAAAATTATAAGCTCTCCTGCCATAGACCTCAAATAAAGGTGTCATGTTGATACTACAAGTAAATGCATTTAATTGTTTCAAAATACTATGTATTGTTGGGAAAGCTGAACACTTAACAACCTATTGTGTCAGGGATTCATCACATTGGATTTCTGGGCCCTTAACCTTTACTCAGTTGCTGTACGTTGTGTCACTAGCCTCTTCCTTAAACTCTCTGTTGAACATCCTGGGCACAAGTCTTTATCTTCACAGAAGTAGGACCCTGCTGCCTAGATGTTACTCTGATACTCTCAAGTAGCTTAAGAACTTCATTTCCCAGGGCTCTAACCCTGTGAGCACCTAGGGTTTTCTGTCAACCTCTGGGTTTTCTGTCAACCTCTTTGGGAACATATGGTCACCAAAGCAAAAGGGTACCCAAGATTTGAGAGGGCTCCAAAATGCCACTACATTCACTTATCTAAATCTGTATACCTAACTTGTCACTAGTTGCTTGCATTCATTTACACACAGGTACTGCCTTCCTGCTCTTCAGTATTCCCAGCTTTGAAGAGTCAGGGCCCCGCTGGAAATGAGCATTGGGTCTCCTCTCAATAACTGAAACTCCTCCTTTTCCCTATACCACCAGTTTTTTTAGCTTTTGCTAATCAAACAGTACTTCACCATGAACACATAACTCTTACACCCCCTCTGCACAGACTTGCACTATCTGTAAATGATTCTTTCAGTTCTAGTTCTTTATGGTTATAATACTCAGCTAACATTTCAACCTTGCTTGGATATTGCCAATTTACCAAACTCCATCCTGTGTGTTGCATTCCCTCCATTCTTGCATCTGACTGTTTTAGTTCAGCCTCAGTCATTCCTTGCTCACTTTGAAAGGGAATCAGTTTGAGGCTGGCCTTTTAGCAGTGTTTTGATGAATGGAGTATGACTTGCATTTCACACTTAATGCAATTTAGGAGGCAGCAGTTTGAGATACTAGAAAACTTGGCAATAAAATGCCAATTAGCTGTGACTTAACACAGTGTATTAACAGGGTGTTGATCGGTGGGTGGTGAGCAATTGCACTGTGCACCGCTTGTGCATTCCAATCCTTTTATTATTACTGTTGTCATTTTATTAGTGTTATCATTATTAGTTTCTTCTTTTCTGTTCTATTAAACTGTTCTCATCTCAACCCACGAGTTTTATTCCTTTTCCTGATTTTCTCCCCCATCCCACTGGGAAGGGGATGGGGTGGGGAGTGAGTGAGTGACTGCATGGTGTTTAGTTGCTGGCTGGGGTTAAACCTCAACAACAACAGATGGATACCTAGGGATAGGTACTGGCACAGTGTGCTTGTGGACTTGGTAGAAAAAGTGCACAAAGCAAGTGCTAGTTGTACCCTCTAACTGAGGAACCAAGGCAAAGTGATATGTTCCTCCCAGTAAGGACACCCTGCTGTTATCATCCAATTTTGGTTCCCTCCTACTTTCTCCAATGCCTTTTTCCTGTTTCCTATTCCCAAAAGACGCTCCTGCTGAAAAATGAAAATCACACCACCATACCTTTTCTTTTGAGGCAGAAACCTCTCCTTCATACCTGGCACAGCCTTTAATATTAAATACTGCTGCCATAAAGAAGGTGGTAAAATTCTTCATTCATGGGAGTTTTGTTGATTTAACGGCAGTTTTAAAAGCATAGAATTTCCTTATGCTTAAGTCATGGTTTGCATGCAAGGTTTCTTCCTCACCCCCACTCCTGCCTCAGAAGCTTATTTTTGGTTTAAATCAAAGGCTTTTTTGTGCATATAAGCCAGAGCTCTGGGAAGTGTTTTACATGGGCATAAATACTTAATTGGGCTCCAGTGCCAAGCTAACTGTTTGGCAACAGCTGGTATGTTTGCATAATTTGGACCAGCTCACAGCACAGTGGTTTGTTATACTGCATTTTAGCACTTGGGATTTGGAATTATCCTATTGAGTGCTAATACTGGGAGACAATTAAAAAAAACAGAACTGGAAGTTTGGTGAAAGACAAGAAAGAGGGCCAGTACAGCATTTTTTACTTGTGACTAGTTTGCTGTGGTGCAGGAAAAAATAGACTATTTTTATCATGATCATTTAATGAATTTTAAAGAAGATTGCTATGAAGTTTTAGGAAGTGTCTTTCCTAATGCATAGAATACCTTTCAGTTAAGAAGGAAATACTTTTGACTTGTAGCTGGATTTTTGTAGCAAGGGGACAGCTTAAAAGCTAGGTTGCCTTTCAATTTATCAGAGTTTACACTGGATTGTGGCTTTGTAAATCTCTTTAGAAAACAGTCTCTACCTCTGTGCTAACTGTCCTCACTCAAAGACATTACCATTTATCAAAGCTCATTTCTTAATTGTGACCATTACATACTTATGCTTACTAGTTTATGAAGAATAATCCACTTGTCTGTTCCCTAAAATTACCACGATCTTGCTGGAGGAGGAAAGAAAACACAGATATGAGTGAAAGTCACAACACAGGTGTCAGCAGAGAGCCAGATTTTAGCAGATACAGTTCTTGATGATTCCTTTGTCCCTGATCATGCTCAAACCACTCTCAACACCCTGTATTGATCTGACTCGAGAACCATCTTCATAGAAAAATACATAGACTGAGGAGGAGCAAGGCAGCAGAACAGCACAAGCTTGGAGCCTAGTGACAAGAGTGACTGAGACAGACTGGAAACTGGACAACAACAGGTTTGAGAAGATGATGAAGTTGCTGCAGCTTAGGAGATGTCTGTGCTCATGAAAGCAGAGCAGCAGTTCAGAGTCTGGAACACCACCTGATATTTTCTTAAACTGTCATTTTTTTTTTGGAAGCAAAAATTTCTAAAGGTAAGACAAAACCCCTTCCCCTCCTATACTGTCTGGCAATATAGGGAATGCTACTGTAAAGTAGGAGCTCAAGTGAAGTAGTAGCTCAACCTTCTAATGGTGCTTGTTGATTATATCAATACTCAGATGATGGAATTTGGGGAGGGAGAGGTCAAGGGGTCACTTTATTATTTTGTAAATCCAGGAATATCCCCATTTAAAACTGCATTTAAGAAAGAAGAGAACCTTATGTTTACAAAGTCAAACATTTGAAACTTAAAAAGTACCAGAAATAAAGGTTGCTTGTGTAATCTCAGTCTGGCCTTTTTTTGCTATGAAGGACACAATATTGAACTACATCATTACACATGTACTTTTTACTACAGAGCCACTTTTTATCCAGTACACACAAGTGTGATTTATTTCTAATGCACAGTCCACTTACCCTTGTCGGGCCATCATTCTGACTGCCACGAACTGGTTCCTAGGTGAGCTGCTGGCTGAATTGCTGAGTGCCTTCAGCTGCCCTGGGTCCTGGAGGTCCCTAGCACACCACTAGTCATTGGTCATTACTCAGGTTTTGCTGCCTGAAGAGGAACAAACCTAGCCTCAAGGGTCTAGGCAAAAAAAATGAACTAAGTTAATAGCTGAGTAGATTCATGAAGCTATTCGCAATTGTCAGCCTCCTGTCCTGAGTATCTTCCATGGGTTTGTGGGCTTCATGGCCCAGGTCTTGATTATCTGTTGTTGAGTATCAATAACATCAGCATCATCAGTAAAAGAGCATCAATAATGTTGGCCATCTGTTACTTCTTGAGTCTGATTTGCAAGAATTTCTTTCTTACTGTGAGAACTTTACAAGAATGCTTCTTAAAATCATTGGTGTTAGCTTCCTTATGAATGAGACTCCAGGTCAACAGCTACCTCAGAAGGTGAAAATGGATATGGTTGAGCAAAGTATTAGATAAATGACATCCAGATGCAAGGACCACAGGAAAAAATTCTCTTTAGTATTACTACAGATTATGAATCAGCTGTCCAGCAGTATACAAGACATGAATCTAAATCAGAACCCAGATGTAATGTTCTGCCTTCAGAACAGGCAGAAGTCAGTGATCTTACTAAATCAGGAGTTCCTCACAGTTTGAGTACCACAGAAAAATGTTTCCAACAGGTTTTAAATACTGAGAGAATACAAGATGAGGCTAGCATACCAAATTCCTCTGAGGCTACAAATTCAGAGGTTCATATTTCCTTTCCCTGAATGCTTTTGATATTAGAGAATTAGTATCTATTCAATAACAAAATAAGATGAAAGTTTGTTTAACCCACAAACCAAAAACCCCCATAGTATTAGTTGTAAATGTGCCCCATATAAGTTTTACTTCCACTTATGGTAGGTTTGTGAGTTTAGATTCTGGCCCCAAAAATGTATTACAGAAATTTGTTAAATAAAAAATGCAAATGAAGAATGCAGATTTTTTCACTGGAAGCTCATCAGTTCCGGGATGCCAGACAGACTTTAGTATTTGGATTACTAGGAAAACTTTAGAAGACTTGGATATTTTAATACATCATGAATCTTAAAGAAATACAAATCAAATATATCAGTACTGTGAATATTAGCACTTTGGTTTTGAACATATGATTAAAGATGTAAATATTATTAAAAACATTAAGTGTTTTTCTTCGGATAAGCAGATCTATAGAAAAGCATGTGTGTAGAAAATAATCCCACTGTCCCTGAAACTATCAATAAATTAATGTAACAAAAAAAGAGGAGCATATTTGTAATTCTGAGTACAGCAAATACATTGGAATTCTGCAGCCTGGTTACATTTTTACCTGGAGCAAATAATTTAACCTCTCTCCCTTCTTAGTCTTCGTATTGGTAAAACAGGAACAGCTTACTTCAAAACATGTTGCAAACATTATCAAGAAGAAATTTTATCATCGTTATTGAGGTAGGTAAGTTACTGTCAGCATATAGTAAAACATTCTCACAGCAAGGGGCTCTGTGACAACCTGGCAATCATGAAATTGAAGATTCAGCATTGTTAATATAATAAGATTTAAAAGGTCGTAACACTGCAAGCTGGCATTATTTTTGTATTTGGCATCAGGAAAGATTGCCTCCATAGCACATTTGCCTAGCTGAATATTGATTTGGCTTCTCTGATTACAAACAGAACCTAAACTGATTAGAAAACAATTAGGAGTAAATCTATATGAAAGGGTTTCTTTTTTTCTTCTTGGCCAGTTAACTTGATGTGGCATGAATGAATGTGACTGTAACTTTGCTACTGACTTGCAAAAGCAGGCAACAAGACCATAAGTTATCATTGCCAATTCAACTATGAACTGTGAAAATAAAAGTCTTTATTCATACTATTTATCAAGCATGAAAACCTCTGCCATCTTTAGTTGCCTTACAATGGAATAAGAAAAACCTAGGTATGGCTTCTTAAGAAAATACTCCCTTATTACATCTGACCTTTGTGCAGTCTTGCTGAAGCTGTACTGTTTAGTGCAGTCTCTTATTTGTCTCTTTAATCACTCACTTAAATACTAATGTAACAGTCTAATAGAAAAGTTGCTGTGGATTCACAATAACTGCCTGATCTGAAAAAAGTCCAATAATGATGAAGACTAAAAAAAGATTTGCTTTTAAATTTTATTGCCAGGAACTAATGTTAGTGCTATTCCACTCAGTTTGTATGTACTCCTATGCTACGTGAACAATTTTTCTGGACAAATAACACTTTTTTTGGGGTTCTGTGAACAGCAAAACTAACAAAGCCTAGGTTTATACAGATTTGTACACTATGTTCCTGAATTCACCCCCTGCTCCACATAACTCCCTTGTTTTTACCATGCTCCCAATGCTAACTGCCTCCCTCACATGCTGTATCTGCAGTTATACAACTTTCAAGCTATACCAGGGATGACTTATCATCTCTAACTACTATATATATCAGAATAGATAAGAATATGCATGCATATAGCTATATATAACTGTATATATCAGAATATTTAATATTATATTTAAGAATCTGCATATATCAAAATGGTAGAATTCAACCTCCTTAGCTTTCTGCGAAGTTGGTAGCTTGTTTTTTTCCTACATACAGCTAAAGATTTTTCACAAAACTTATAGGAGCTGCATGTCTTCAGAAATACTTCTTATTTATAAAAGTTAATTGAAATTGCAAGGAAGGCAACAGAGGCAAAAAGAAACAGCCTAATGTTAAAAAAAACCATGCTATAGATACACATGTAACATAGCTGGTTTATTCTGCTGTTATGGCTCAAAACAGGCACAAACCCAGACAAACTACTCTGTTACAAAATGTTGCTGCTGCTACTTACCACTAGGCCATAAATGCTATGTGCCATTACCTGGATATTTGGCACCAGTATTTCCTTTAAGAACTGCTAAGTTATACTGCTACAACTGAGATAAGGGGAGGCAACTGAAATCCTTAGGCTGCTACATGAAGGAGCTACTAGCAGCTAGCTCTCAATCCTTTCCCTTCCTTTGTTAGTCAATATTTAGACCTTACTTTATCAGAGGTATCTTGCAAGGAGGGCTCGATGGGTCTCATGATGTCAGGGACTGAAGGATAACTTCAGAGGGCCAATAAGATGGGTAATTCTGTCTCTCTAGACCAGAAGAATTAAAAAAAAAAAATAATTTGGCATGCTAGGAGGGCTCTTCTTCAGGAGGCACAGGAATCTAAAGATCTTAGAGTCCACTACTCTGTAACTTGATTATTGGAGAAAAAAACCCCATCTGATAGCTTATGGATTTAAAATCTAAATATCTGTTACATCAGGTCTCTGCCTGTCATCAGTCAGCTTTTTATTCTGTATTTTCTCCAGAAGTTGACAGGGACAGCTTTCAAATGTTATGAAAAGCTGGTAGCTTTTACATAGCCAACACTTTAAACTGCTTCCCTCAAAAAGCTGGACTTACATGCTCAGCTGCAGTAAACCAGGATATGGCCTCCACATGTCACACATTTTCATATGCAAGAAGGAATAGGGCTCTCAAGTTTCACATTTGGCAATGTAAGTATTTTTAAATTAAAAATACTTTATAATTACTATTTTGTTACAGCTTTATGTATCACTAACATTCATATTGCGATGAAAGACCTTTCTTCCTATTTGATTGAAGAAACACTTGTTGCATGGGAAGCTTAGATTTGTGATGTCCTTCGTTTCTTTACTTTTATGTTCCTAGGTTTTGTGAGTGATATAAGTACATAGCTGTCACTTAGCAACCTTGAACAATTCTCAAGATAAAGTATTAGCTTGTGATTATAGACAAGAATCCCTTATTACCTTTAACCCTTTTGACTAGCTTTTATTCATTCTGCTTTCTGTAATGGATCCCTAAAGCTACTTATGTAGTCTTTCTAGATCATCTCCCTATGTATGCCACTGTTTTTTTTTCTCCTTTTAATCCTGGTTTTCCAAAGCAAACATCTCCAAACCACGTTTTTGATCACTACCAAGACTCACTCACAGAACAAAGTTCAGTCACACTACAATTTCCTTTATCACTGCTTTTCTTATGTGGAAGAAAAGTGAGACAGCATTGAATACAAAATATACTTAAGAGTATTTAGAGATGAGAGGCCAAGATTTCTTGAAGTTGCAGTACCCTAAGGCACTAGTGGCAAACATTCGTTGGACCAATACTTCTTCAATTCTCGCAGGGCATGCAGCCCTGAAAAAAGGGGAAGAACATGGCCAAGAAAAAGCAGCATTCCTGGCTGTTGCAAATAACTTAGGATGATAGCTCACATAAAATGAGGGAGGAGCACAGTGGGGAAAAGGAGAGACAGAAAACATTAACATTTTGGTAATTTAGGTGGATTAGACCCATTACCTTGAAGATTTAAATTTTTCACTGATCATGGGGAAAAAAGTAAGCTATTTTGACTGAAAGAAAACACAGTTATGTCATTAATTGCTACTTAAGGATAATGGTACTACTGCAATGTGTGTTCCATAAATAAAGTATTCTCCAGTTAAACAAAGACATTTCATTCTTCCTTCCACTAAATGCAGAATAGAAAGTAAACATTAAAAAATTACTCATCCTCTTCTAACCTAGACATAGAACTAAAGTGTATATGTAACCTAAAACCCTAATCAACAGAATACAATCAGAAAGTGCTGACACAGAACATTGGCATGAAAAACTTCTCTTGGCCTTTTAGGCTGTCCAGATTTAAAGGCAACAGGTGACACATTCCTTCCTTTGTAATTAATAACAGTTTGCTTGAATGATTTTAAACCTACACGGAAGTATTCTTCCTCTGTCATGCAGTTTGTCCCTCAATTGCAATGCAAACACTCTATTTAGGTGGTGATTGTGAATATCAGACATAAAAGCATAGGGCCAAAATTGAAGTATCTCACTAGTTTAACTGCTATTTCTATAAGGGGAGCTCAGGCAGGCAGATGCCATTTTTAAAACTCAGATAATTATGGTACAGGTGCTGCTGCATTATAGTGTGGTTCTAATGCTCTTCCAGAATTTATTTTCTGCAAAAATGTCACTGAAATGGCAAAAGGCAAAGCAGAAAAAAACACTTCTGGGATCCTTTTTTTAATATTAGTTAGATGAAAACTCAAGTTTTAATTATTCCTAAGTTTAAATATTTTTTCCTTTTGGTTCACCTCTCAGAATACTGTCACATATTTGGGATATATATCCTTTGGTCATACTATGCTTTTCTCATCCTGGTTTCCAAAATGTAAGAGGTGGTGTTTCTTGAAAGGATTTTAACCAGAACTGAAAACATAGCCTGAGGTGAACACACTAAACATTTTAGCATGCTAAGTTTGCTGCTGTATACCATCAGCCACTTCTGGAGAAGCTTAACAGTAACTACGACCTCTGGAGTAAAGACTTCATTGAACATACAAAACTCATGATGCTCTGATGTATTGGTGTAAAAGCACATCACTATTAAATGTTTTCCATTCTATTTCCAGGTTGAAACAAGAATAGCATTACTTCTTTGGATATTTATTTGAGATGTAAAAGCAACAGCAGGATACAGAAGTGGTAATATTTTTGTAAGCATGTGAAATAACAAGCATAAAGTTCAATAACTATGTCCCTGCTTTCAAATGTTTGGGTGTGTCAGATGTGTTCTGCAATTTTGCTAAATTCAGCTTGTTTCTTAAGTTTTATTTACTAAAAATCCTTAGAGAGGAAATTAAAATGTGAATGATTTACAAGGAACTTCTCAATATATCAGAAACTAAGGCTCGTTTTGGTTTATCTACATCTCCTTTCACTTTGTGAACATTTAAGTAAGTCTTGACTGCTGATTGTTAATCTGTACTACACATTCAATTTTGTGTGTGTAGCAGAGAAATACACAACTACTTTATGGTAAAGGAAATTAACAACAAAACCCCAATAGAAAACATAGCAACTAGTACAAATAGAACTGAAAGTCATTATCCCAAATCCTCACAGGGACAGTAAAGTGTAGGACTACAGGTGTCAAGGAGTTCCTGGATGATGTGTGCAACTTTGCTTACGTTATTCTTGGGAAAATGCCTTTGGCTTGCCAAAGGGTTCAGTTTTATGAGATGTGGTATGAACTTTACCTCAAATGGCTGTTATAAGGTACCAGATTGCAAAAATCTGATAAGCATACAGAATAAATGATCTTGGCCTAGTTCTGCAGCCTTGAACCTCCAGTGACATCCTCCATGGCTCCATGTACTTGCTTTCTCATGGGGATGAACTGGGTTTTTGGGCTCTTAAATGTATTTGTATCCATGAGATTGCCTCGCTACTGAGTTTTGAGGCTTTCTGGGGTAGGCATAACACTGAACTGCAGAGTACATATGCAGATCTACTTCTGTCCTAATATGTGGATTACCTTCCATAGCTGAGCGCAGAATACCAACATTAAGCATTTGGTCCCATTCTCTCTCCCTTCAAAGCACATAGCTTCTTTGATGGCAGTTCTGTTCATCTGCCTGATCCATACAGACACATGGAAGAAGCATTTGTGAATCCCAGTATGGGATTTAGCATTAAGAGACAAATGGCTTTGTGTGTGCAGAGCAGTGAAAATTGGCAGTAGGCAATGTCTGAGGAGCCAAGAAAATAAATGTTTCATAGTTACCTATTCATCCCCTCTTCTTTATCTTAAAGACTTTCAGGGACTTTGGATGCTCTGCAGTATAAGTGATTAGCTAGAAATCCCAAATCCAGCATCTGAGAGGGAAAATATTCAAATTGCTTACATGCTTTTTCATCACTTAAGTAGCTCATTCTCTTTCATCACTCAAATAGTCTTGTATTTGCTGTAGAGCCCAAGTGGTGCTCACCAAATGATACCACTTGATTAGCTGACCATACGTGATGCAATACATTTGGAATGCCTTCCTAAATGCCAGACTGTGTGGCTTATGTGGTCTTTTTAAACTGACTTCTCCAACTATCCTCTCAGTATCTAAGTAGAGGTGGCAGTTCATAAACTGTTCTAGCCTTTCAAAGTTGTGGCATAGGTTAATAAAACTTGAATAGACCTACTTACTATAGCTGTTATGCAGAGAGTAGCTACTCTGTGCAGTCTGAAAATCTTGAGGGCAAACAGCCGCGGGCAACAGCAAAGTGCTCAAGAGCCTGATGAAGCCTACAGGCAGTGGTATTGCTGTTTTGGTATAATGCTTTCCCTTTCTTCATTCAGTAATGGACCTGTGCTGTCTTACTGCTATGAAGCACTACGACCATTTGTGGTTATTGAAATTACCATAAGGTAACCAAAAGATGCTATAATATCATAAGCAAATTTAAGCTCAGGGACATTCACTTGGCACTCTTCCATTTTACTTCCCACAGCTCAAAGTATTCATGTCCTTTGCCTGTTCCATGACACTGCTGTGCAGTACAGTTGACTACTCCATCCCCAGACACCTTTTTTTAAGACTGAATTACCCAAAGTGACCCTGTGAGGGTCCACACAATGTTTGCCATCTCTGAAGCCAAAGATCAAAGATACTATGTAAGTATTTCATTCATATTGAGCAAAACCTAATTCGGCTTATTGACAAAGAAGTAAGCTAGAAAGAGTCACTGGGCTGATTCAATACTGCCACTGACATGCCTACAGTTATTGTCCGTTATTGTCTTGAGAGGGAAGAGTCCACATTTATCACACTCTTCCAACATTATCTTTGCTTTTTAAATTTGTGTTCTCAGAAGCTCTTCACTACCCTTATCTTAGCTGAGAAACATGGGACGACTGAACCATGACACTGTGGAAAAGGTCTAAACATTCTGGCTTTCTTCTCCCCAGTGCTCTTGACCACTCCGACAAGTACTAGTTGGTCATGCTGTATAGAGTGAGTGATGGGGCCTGCTAGCTGAAGCAGGAAGACAGCCTGAAGCATCTGAACAGCCTGTGGGCCTGTTCATACATTTCCCTCTTGGCTGAAGGCAGAATTTTGCTTTTGGATGGCTTTGACATGTGTCTGACATTTACAAATCACTCCATGTACATTGGTTTCTGACTGTTCTATTGCACCCAGTCCAATGCAATATGCTGTTCAAATGTATTACCTTGAGTTAAAAGGAATAGCTGTACCAAAAGAGCAGTGTAAGTTAGAAACGTACATGCAGGGAACTGCTCTTTATCCTGAACACATACACACACCCACACATCCCACACAGACACACACACACACCCCAGCACGCTTCACAGGCATCTCTGCTTCTACTGGATCTAAAAAAAGTCTGGAGCGAAGGCATCTGGGGCATTTAGGGGGCCTATTCTATCAGCTCCTCCCGGTGGTAAAAAGGAAGTAGAGCATGACAGAACTTGCTTTTAATGTCTACTTTTTGCTCAGAGGAGAACGTAATCAAATCTACTCTCCACAAGCTTTTCTGGACAGTATCTCAAACACCTGAGCTGCTCCTTCACCTGACACTTCTGACTGTAGCCTCAGACTAGCAAAAGTGATGCTCAAGACAGAGAAAGACTTGTAAAACCTCAAATATGCGTGTGCATTCCACCACAACTTGTCAAATCTCATATAGCACAGACACATGCAGCTCACTGTGGCGGTGTCTTTCCTTAACTTGTGATGCTACACACTGAATAGGACCAGCCAGCCTGACGATCTCACCTACTGCCATGTTCTTTGCAAAAACTTGAAGGAGGAGGAAAATGAAAATACTGCAACATTCTTGGATGTTGTGCTGCCCAAGGAACATCAAATTGGAAGAGACTGTGCTGGAAGGTACCCCCTGCACTTACAATATAGCCCTTCCATTTTCAAATGACTGAAACTACAGGACAGGTCCCTCCACCATGACAATGAATATATTTGAGAGGTCTGCTGACAGAAAATCCTTCCACTGCAGGCAGAATCTTTGCAGTCAGCAAATTTGGCAGCAATGAAGCAACTGCACTGTCCCACGCACATTTTTCCTATGCAAAATCATCCTTTCCACCACTACAAAGAGTAGTTTTTCTGCCAGCCATTCAGCCTCATGCTGCTGCACTGCAAAAGCGAAACTACTACTGAATGGAAAAGGTAGGTGATTTATGAGAGATTTTTCTATGAAAAAAAAATAATGCAAATAAAAAATCAGTGATGGATGTGTGGTTAGAGATATTCCCAAACTTAGTGTCCTTTGACTTCTCTTGGCTACCATATTTGGCAGCTAAACAACAAAACCAAACACTTTATCCAGGCTAATGGCTTTAACGGTCAAAAGCTGAAGAGCATCCACCTCCTCCTCCATGGATTCATACTCCTAGCACAGACCACAAGGGAGTGCTCAGCCCAGCTCCACTCACTGGCTTGCAACTCCAGCTCTCTGAGGCTGAAGGGGACCTTGCACAGGGGAATGTTGCAATTAGCAAGAAAAAACCTCTTGGAGATGATGGTTCTTAGTGTATTTCACAGCAAATTTAGAAATTGCTCTGATTTGAAATCACTGGCAGCCTCATCTGCAGTACAAATGACACAAGAGCACTATCCACTTTTGCCTTGACCTGTCTGCAACCCGGCACCTGAATTTGTTAGGGACTGATGCCATCCACTTCTCATAGAAGTGACCTTAGAGTGGGGTTATAAGTTTATGAGAAGGGGAAATTTTTTCTTTACAGTGATTTGAGGATTCCAATGAACTCAACATGCCATGCTTGCAAATGTCTTATCCAACTACTGAGGGGAGGGAAGAAGTGCATTAGTAGTAAATCCCTATGACAGTATGTATAGTGAGAGCCAACCTAGTCTCCCTACCCAGTACAATAACATCTATGTAGTCAAGGGAAACTAAACTACTTCATATTTCCTTCTTCCTTGCCTACTAGGGAAATGACAGAGATTAAGTTTTTCCTAGTTGTCGTGGTTTCAGCCCAGCCGGTAACAAAGGACCACGCAGCCGTTCGCTCACTCCCCCCGCCCCCCTCCGGT
>JANZLQ010000089.1:16966144-16982338 GCA_026212715.1 Elanus axillaris
AGGTCAGCTGCCCCGGCTATGCCCCCTCCCAGGTCCCTGTGAAAATTAACTCTATCCCAGCTGAACCCAGGACACTAGTGCATGTTAATACAGCTTTGCTGAAACTATTGGTGTTGCACCATTTCAAAGAAGCAATCCCTTTAGTTTAGAGAAGCTTAATTCAACAGTTCACTAAGGATGCTGGGGCCTGCACTCACCCTTCTTATTGCTTCATTAAGACCAGATGGAGGAAGAAAATAAAGGAGAAAAGGAATGAGGTGAGGTAAGCAAGAAAGAGACAGAAGGGTGTCTTTACTGTGATGCTGTATTCATAGTAAATAGATTCTCCTTAACAACCATTCTTTGCTGAGTTGACTAAATCCTCCACTGAGGTAACAAACAAACCTTTTATAATTTTAAGAAGATGGTTCTAAAAGCCCAAAATAAAGACCAAGACATGTATATTCTGCCCATCCTGGGTTCTGGCCTTGGCAGGCACTTTTATCCTCACTGGAATTACAAGTGTCAAAAAAGCAGATGGAACCCTGTTGCCAGCATGGCTAAAGTAGCTGTTGGCCATCAAACCAGTCAATCTTTTTCTGATAGCCCTAATTTGTGGGGAGGACGGGAAGCTTTGGGAAAAGCAGGATTGCTTGGCCCTAAATCCTGCCCAGTTTACTGTTCTACCCCCATCAGACCTGAACAGCCTGCTGCCCTGGTTAGCTCCCAGCTGAGGAAATCGCTCCCTTCCTAGGGACTATAAAGTACTGTTCCCAAGAGGTAGCTACAGCCTCAGCTGTTACACTAACCCTTTCATGTCTGTATTCTAATGCAAAATGTGGCAGATTTAGTTGGTATTCCAACAAGAGTAGCATTACCAGATTACACCCCTGCTAAAGTGAGGAAAAGGAAAAAACTCCAAATTCATAAAACAATGGTGATCTGAAGGCAAGGTACTCTCAGGGTAATAATAAGAGAAACACAGGTGCCAGTTTGGACAGGTAGGACCAGGAATGCAGCACAAATATGTTTTTTGCAAGGGTAAGGTAAACTGGGCAGAATTTTTTTTTTTTAGCAAGGCGGCAATTTATTTATTTATTACCTTAATAATTTGTGCAACACTTTCTGGTAAACTGGAAATACACCGACTAAAGGTTTGTGCCCAACTTGAAGTGAACTCCTCATGCTGAGAGTAAGCAGATGCAGTAAGGGATGAAAGCTGCAGAAAAAACAACCTTACTGAAACTAGGTGACACAATACCTCCTGGAAAACTTTTTACTTGCTCCCAGTAAAGAGTGGCTGAACATGTCAGAGGAGTTGTTTTTTTGGGTTTTTTTGAAAGACAATGAAAATATGCTTCCAACTGCACCCACTTCGTACTTCACATCAGAGTATTTCCTGAGGCTCTTGCCAGACTTTCCTTTATTTCACTTCTTCAATCAATAAATCATCATGAATCTCATTTCCATTTATGAGTCCATTACTGCAGCCACTGACTCTCAGCTGTGCTGAAGGTCTGAGATATTAAATTGTGCCTAGTACTACTACTGCATTCCTACTAACTGCCTCTTTTTTTGGAAACAAATTTCCATTTCATTTTAAAAACATCTACTGGAGCTTAAAAGGCTGGCTGACTTGGAGCATGCCAGTTAGTGGTGTCCTGGCAGGGGTGTTTCATTGCCCTAGTGGGATAGCATCCCTTCATTAAGTCACTGGAGGAATTTTATGTGCCAGCAAGAAAGGAAAGGCAACAAAAACAAATGGGAAGGGAAGAGAAAGTAAAAATGGAGAGAAAAATTACAGCTAATGGGGGAAAACTGTCGCATTTTCCATACACAGGCTATGTTTTGCTACAAGTAAAACTAAATTCAAAGTCAATATCCCAAAGATTGAGGAAAAAGGTCAGAAGAGGATGAATGCAGCTAGTAGGACTTGATCATCAAACCTTATCACCAGCATCAGCAAACCTTACCATACTAATCACATCTTTATTTAAGGTTCTTTGAGGCAGTGCAGCACACTGGAATGGCACATCCTATGGATGGTATCTCCTCCTAGGGAGGATTCGTTATAATCCAGTGACTACCAAACTCCCAAATTCAGTGCTTGAATAAACTAGGTTATCTAGCCTATCTTCAGGACTAAAACCTCCCAATGGCAATGATCAGAAAGCACAAAAAAAAAAAGCAATTGTTTAAATCTAATAGGAATATAATCCAGTTAGCACTGTAGGCCTTACTGACTAAGAAAATATAACATGTTTGGAAGATTTTTTCTGATACAACAGTTTCTAATAGCACCTCGAGGTCATATGCCTACAGAGCCTAGTTTTAAACTTAATTAGCAGCTGGGCAAAATTTGCTTGAACTTCAGATGTAAAGTTCCCATATGCCACTGAAAAGCCCAACTCTGCCATCAGCAATCAGAAAACCAGAGTAAATATTAATTCTATTAAATTCTCATGCTACTGACTTCTCTTTCTTCTTGTTTTACCAAAACATGACAATTTTGGGGAACCTGAAACTAACCTCAAAATATGACCAGGGTATTACTTTGTATTCTTTGCACCATTAAGGTTAGCTGAGCCTCTCCCAAATACAACATTTTCTGCCCTATTTTATTCTGAAAAATTCAAAGTAACTTTACTCACTTAGACCTTTTCAATTGCTGTTGAACAGAATCAGAACCGTTTAGGTAGGAAAAGACCCTTAAAGATTGAGTCCAACCATTAAGCTAGCACTGCCAAGTCCACTACTAAACCATGTTCCTAAGCACCACATCTACAAGTCTTTTAAATATTTCCTGGGATGGTGACTCCACCACTTCCCTGGGCAGCCTGTTCCAATGCCTGACAACCCTTTTGGTCAAGAAGTTTTTCCTAATATCCAGTCTAAACCTTCCCTGGTTTAACTTGAGGCCATTTCCTCTTGTCCTGTCACTTGTTACTTGGAGAAGAGACCAATCCCCACCTTACTACAACCTCCTTTCAGGCAGTTGTAGAGAACAATAAGGTCTCCCCTCAGCCTCATTGACTCCAGACTAAACCACCTCAGTTCCCTCAGCTGCTCCTCATAGGACTTGTGCTCTAGACCCTTCACCAGAATAGATCTGATGCTTTCCTATGATTTTACACCATAAGAAAACCATCCTCAGGACATTGATAGTTGAGCTTCCAAAAAGCTCAGGCCTTTATTCTAGAAAGGCAAGTCACTAGGTTTGATAGGCTCCACGTTACTAACACACACAACAGCCATTCCACATTATGTCATCTTTCACAGGGTCTCAGTCATTCATTACCTTTATTTACTAGTTTGGATTGAGTTACCATTTTGTTTACTCATGAATTTAGGATGCAAGTATCCTCAGCAAGGTCCAGGCATGCCATCCATTAGCAGCCTCCATGGTGGAGATCTGCCAAGAGCAGGGTCAATGCTGTCTCCTGCACTGGACAAGGACTATACTGCTGAACTAATCTGTGCCTAAGGCTAAAGAGACTTCCAGTTTACAGAAGTGCACAGAGAACCAACAGGCTGTTAAGAACTTCTGTTATTTCAGCTTCTCTATTCTCCTCCCTTAGCAGAGGAACATGCAAGAAATATGTTTTAATTCCCAAGAGTCCATTTGCCACTTCCCTGACTGTTGTTGTATTCCTGCATTACATTGCAGTTATTTCAGCTCCTATGATTTCCGTGTCCCAAGTTTAGCACTAAGAATGTAAGTCATAACAGAAGGACTTTAGAAAGAGTGCTTTGGTACAATTCTCCACTATAGTTAAGATTTAAAACTATCATGTCACAAAACACATGACTAAATTTACAAAGAACATTTAGTTACACTTACCAAATCACGCTTATGCCCAGAACTCTTTCAGTGACAAGTGTCACAAAGTAATTGCACACAGGAAGCAAAATATGTGCTCAAGTACAGTAAAACTCACAAGTATTCTTTTTTACAGGTATAATGAACTCACAGCTAGGCTATGCTAGTATAGGACTCCCAAATACCTAACCAAAGATAGCTGACTAATAGTTGCTTATACTGATAAAATATCCTATATGCCATGCTAAAAGGATAAATACTGCTGTCATAGGTCTTTGTACTAGCCCTCCTCACTCTGTTTTAGCCAACTAATTCCTATTTTACAGATAAGCCTCAGCCAGGAAAAAAGAACTGTAGCTTCTTTTAACCAACAGACTGACAAGTCACCCTAATACATCACCTAATACATACCTCAGTGAAGAGAAAAAGAGTGAAGGGCAAGCTTACATTTTCAGGTAGACTTTCTATTTGATCTTTCCTCCCACCTAGTCCATATCTGCTTCTTGTTCCACTGCTGCTGGAAGCCCACACTCTTTTTACTTCATGGTTCTCATGCTGTTTGACATTCCTCATTCCTTGCTGTTAACCTCTTTCTCATGCAGTCTTTTGCTGTTGCTTTTCTGTTTTCTACTTCTCTTTAGCTGTCTACCTCTGCTTAGCAGAGTAGTTTGATGGTAAAGAAGTTTCCTCCTAAAGTTGGAACACAAAAACCTTCCCTGAATACAAGCAATTTGGTCAACGTTAGCAATACAGAGGACTCATATCTCTAGGATCTCTATACTGAGGGGAGGAGGGAGGGAAGTGATTCTGGCTTCTTTCCCAGTAACATAGGAAATGCAATATCCTCCACCAGTACCTACTGTAATGCTGCAAGCCTCTGCTGCTGGTTCAGTATGCAAGTGTAAATAAACACAATTTACAGAATTGTATTTCAGATATTATTGGGTAATCTGGGTAAATATGATAAAGTATTTATAGTGTATGTTTGTATAACCCTGCTATATTTCTTCAATGTGCTTGGAATAGCCCTTTGTCTGCTTCCTTATATGCTCCAGTGAATATACTAGCAGTGACATGTCTTTCAATACGCCTCTCTTGCATTTGCTCCACTTCGGACTTGCAGCTTGCATTTACCCAAGTCCCTCGGTGTGGGGCACCAACAAGGAAGTCTGACTCCAGGCTGTGGAAGTGGGGCAGCTTCTACCTTATCTCTCTTATCTACCTCATCTCTTATCTTATGCTGCGTCATCTCCTTGCGGTGTCACACGCAGCTACAGCTACAAGGATGGGTGGAAACTCCACTTCCAGCACCACTGGAGCAGGGTGACTTGAGAGGATACTAGAAAATAGCCTAAGCTCCCTTTTTGGTTCAGCCACATTAAACACCTTAAAACAGCTTTGTTAGTTACTGTCTCTAAGTAGGGATAAAAGTAATTCAGGATCCCTACCCCAATTCTCTCCTAGAGTTCTCCCGACTTCCTAAAACCCGCTGAACCTCAATCCCAACGCCAAGAAGGGCGGACCACAGCCGCGCTCCTCCCCCGCGCCCCAAGAGACGGCAGCAGAGCGCCCCGCCCGCCGCAGGGCGCCGCGCTTCGCGGGCAGCGCCAGCCCCGCCGCCGCGCTCCGTCCCCCCCGCGCTTCGGCTTCCTCTCTCAGGTCGATCCGAGAAGGTCCAGATACGTTTTGAATGTAAAGCTCTTAGGGAGCAGTCTGGAAAAAAAAACCTCACCGCAGTAAGTGGCTTGGAAAGGCACCAGCACTCACCCCGGAAGGATGCCAGGCTCTTCTCTTTCCTGAATTTTTTATCTGGCAAGAGGGGAACTACAGGAGCGACCAGGACCTAGCTCCTGCGGCTAGCCAAAAGACCTGGAACGTGCTAGAGCTGGCGAGGGAGTTGGACAAAAAGTAGCTCCTTCACCACCGCAAGAGACGCCCCGCGGGCTCCGCCAGCGCCGTCAGCCCTGCGGGCAGAGCTTGGGTGCGCTCCCCCAACATTAAGACGACTCCCACATTCCCCTGCTTTGGCTCCTCAATACATTTCTAGCCCTGTTATTTTTTGCTTGGGAAAACAGTTTATTGTCCTGCTCTGATAGGGAAGTCAGATGACTTCTCATTTTAGTTGCTCAGCAGCTGGTAATGCCTGTCACGCCAAATCGTGTGCTTCGGGTGGTTCCTCTATCTGAACCGCATTCACTGTTAGAGGAAGCAGCACATGGGACACTCTATCTGAAGTTTTAATTCACATCTTCACACAGGATGGGCTTGTGCCCGTATGTTTCTAGCTACAAGGCCAGGAAGGGTCACTTGTCCAACCTTCCACTTTCTTTGGGGTTGAGTACATGCTTGGGGAACAAATCCTCTCATTCCCAAAGCAGAAAAATGAAGACACAAGTATGGAAGAACTAGGAGGCATCTTCTACATGACCAGTTGCCTCCAAATTCCTGAGTAATCACCTTCATGGGAAATTTGCTTTTCTTACATCAGCTTTGGCAGCAGTTGATATAATGGAAAGACATCATGAAGGATATCTTACTGCTCTGATAGCTGGACTAACAGCTATGTTAATGAATACTTTTATTTAACAGGTGAAAACCCAAGCTTTTCTATACTACTCAGTATGGCCAGCTCCACTCTGTTTCTATATCACCTTGCACAATAGGTTCCCAACATGGCTAACTGCTAGGATTCACTTCTAACCGGCAAGATTTTTCAGGAGTAGTTTGAAGAATTACCATGGAAGGGCTTGCTTCATTTATCAGTCTTCTAGACTTGCCTTTTCCCAAAAGGCAAACAAGATGAATGTTAATCTGAAAAGCTGTCTAAAACTATCAGTTCAACCATCTGAATCTCTATTAATTTCTTCCAGACTTGTTGAAACTTTGATATTGCAGGCTGTTTCTTCTCTGATTGCACACAAATCTCCAGCTGTGTTAGTCTCCAATTCTGACTTGGGCAAGATAAGGTGAACATCACTGTTTATCCCTGCATGAAATAGGAATATACTTTCTCTACAGAGCTGGACTTCTGCAGGACAATGGAAAATGAAAAAAAAAGTTTGGGTTTTTTGTTTCCAGGCCACTTAACCCATTTTTCATTTTGATTCCATTTTATGACCCTACATGCCCTCACACTCACATATAGACCGTCTTTCTCTTTCTATCCAACTGTCACAATCCAGTGTTGCAAGACACTGATCTTTGGTTGTATCCAAGGTCCGCTTTTGCAGGTTTACTGACTTTGTTCATCTGCCATCACAGCCAGTATAAACTGTGCCTTGTTTTGAGATGATCCAGCATCAAAGGGTTAATTCTGTCACACATCATTCTCCTGAATTGGCAAGACCCAGGCTTGTTCATGACAGACTCCAGAGGTTTCTGCAAGATGCAGATGAGGTGAATATTCTAGTTAAGATAGTACCTCATAAATTCTTTTCTAACAAGTCTCCCCTTGGGAACTGCAACTCCATTTAGACTTGTAAAGACTTGTCATCAAGTAGGAGACTTTGAAATCTTGTAAAAAAATTAACCTAAAAATAATACCTCCTAAGTCATAGATGCAAAAGTAATATAAAGTTAAGAGATGCAAAACCTGTAGAAATCAAGCTATTATAATGGCAGGATAATTATCAATCCTTTCTGCAAGTCTTTAAATGGATTATCAAGCACAGCTCTTTTTCTTTTTTTATTACTATCCTCAGTGATACTTTAATATCCTTGACTTGCCCTTAAATATCAAATAAAGGCATTGTTTGATTTATGAGGATTAAAAATCTCTTTATTAATGCTATTGAAGGAGTTTCACAATAAACATAACAGCATGTTGCCCAGGAATAAAAAACAGAACCTCATTCACAGTCCGAGGTGAGAGTTACCATTACCTTTTAGCCATCAGACTGGGCAGAGTGATGAACTCCTTTAATGAACAGGTGAATCGGGTCAAACCAATTAGCAGATAAGCTTTTATTTAAAAGGGAGGTTTAAAGGTTCTTGTGAAAGGGAAGATAAAGCTTTTTCTGTCAGTTACTGCAGTCTATTTGAGAGAGGTTTCATCAACAGGAACAGTGCACTGAGGCTGGGTGATGTGTACTGTCAATTTCTACCCCTGCTAACACAAGAAAGGATTTGTTTCTTCATGTAACCCTAACCAGGGCACTCACCACAGCCCTAAAGGGACTGAATGTTACTGGAGTGGTAGGATCCTGGTAACCAGACAGAGTAAGTCCGAGAAAACAAGACACAGTAATGGTTGGAAACTTGAAGATAACAGGAGTGTGGACAGAAACACAAAACTGTTCTTTATAAAAAAAGCACAAACCTTATCTGGTAGCAAAACATGCACTGAGGGATGTGTGTACACGTATAATTCAATTCATGCTTCCTACCCATGAGAGCATTACTGAGAAAGGTACAAGGACGGGAACTGCAAACTATTCGGCAGAAGCAGCTCAATTTCCCACAGCATGTTTTAATATGCTCTTAGTTCATGTGATTTAGCTTGTTACTTCTTAGTGGATATGACTTTGTTTGCTTTAATCACTTCCACAGATTGTCAAGATGTTAAATTTATTTTTCTAGCCTAGTTTATATAAATTCCTTTGTCCAAGGGATTGTCACAGAGGACTTGGCCTTTGTGTTTCTTTCTGAAAATTTATTCTTCATTTATTCTGAAAAGCATTGATAGCAAAGCTAAAAATACCTGCAAGGTAGTTAGCAGGAGAGCCTTATTTGTAATAAATGCAACAACATATTTAGAACTGAAAATTATCTAGCACATTCAGCAGCCATGCAATCAAAACTTGAAGGATAACCTACCTGAAAACTGCAGCTACCAACCTAGAACATATGCCAGTTCTAATCCTCTTGAAAAGAGGCATTTAGAAGCCTAAAAAGCTGTATTCCAGTTCAGCAATTTTAGAGTGAAATTCAAAGGGATTACATAGAAGAACTGAATTATACTTACGCTTAAGTGCTGTTAGGACCAGGTCACAAAACTTAACTTTATCTTTTGTGTTTCTGCAAAGAGCTTGATCTATACTCAAGCTTTGGTTTCTAGGAGCTCTTTCCAGGCTTACTCTTAGAACTATTATTCTTTTCCCTGGATAAAATAGCTTGAGTTTCATAGGACAATATGCAACTATTAAGAGGAAAACACAATACCTACTGTATGCAGTTTAAATTCAATTTTTACTTACCAGTGTCTCCCATCTATTTTGTGTAGGCACTCACACTTCAATATGCACAGCCGCCAGAGTGTACTGACTCTCTTCTTCCTATTAAGTGACCCGGAACAATGGAATGGTGATCAGCCTGAACCCTCACAAGAAATAGTTTACATCTATTTCACAATTTAGTAAATAACTATTTAAAAATTATTTCAACTACATCTTTATCTTTTTAATCTTTTATCATCACAGAGAAAAAAATATATTACTCAAAATCACACCTGAGCTGTCCATACATCACTAACTCATGTCTGACAAATCAGGAGTATGGCCAACAAAAGCACGAGTCCTCACATGGCCCTTCCTTTGTCTACACTACACAATTCCAGTATTTTCACTGCATCTAGGCTTTCTATGATTATAGACATGCAAAAAAGAATTAGATTAGCATTGTTACCTCCCAGTTCTGTAATGATTCTTGAAATATTTAGGATATATTCCTTGATATGAAGAGCTGGGGCATAATCAGATTACGTTTTATTTTATGTACATTTCCAGCATTTGTAGTTTTGGAGAAAAGCTTGAAGTTGTTCACATGCAGAGTAATGTAGAAGTCAGGCAAATAAATGCCCCATTTGGAATCCTGGACTTTTAAAACAATCTCAAGATTTTTGCAAGAGCTTTCCAAGAAATACAACAAGGACTTAGATGGAAGATGGCCTTTGGAAAACACTAGGGATTTGTCAATAATGATTCTGCAGTCAACATACAGTACACAAAAATTATACTTGTTTCAGCTCTTTCCACTGTAAAGAAACCCTTATTCAAAATGCTTTCAAGCACTACCTTCAGTAGCCCTACGGCATACCTGGAATCTCAGCTGTCACCACAAGAATTGCATTGTACACCTATCACTCTCTTGACCATCTATTATACATTTTGTCATATCAGCAGTTGGTGATGCTAATTAAATTTACATATCTCAAACTATTTACATTTATTTTTTCACATTACAGTAATTCACTCTTCTGCATTGTCTTGTCTGCCTGTGTTGTCTTTTAAAAATCTTTTTCCTCAGCTATCCAGTCACTCAGCCCTAAAACAAGGTCTTGAAATACTATAATGAGATGTCATACTACATGCTATAAAGATTACTTTCGTGATTTGAATAGACAACATCCTGATTTATTTCTTGCTTAATTTAAGTATTATGACCAATTCACAGATAAAGTTCTGAATAATGTTTAAAAAAAGATAAAATTAGGAAAAATCTTTTTAATTTCATCCAGGTTCATGACAAAATATTTAGCTTTTACTAATTCTTACAGTAAGTACAGCATCCTAAAAGCTGACCCTGGTAAAGACTGAGGAACAGGTGGACTTTTGTTCTTCTAATGCTGCATGCAGTTTTAAAAAGGCCTGGGTCTCATGGTGTGGTAAGGAAAGGCTAATGTGAAGTTGGCCTTGCAGTAGAAGCCTTGAAGTATCTCCATTGGCACAGTGAGATGATTTTACATATTTAGGCAGCAAGACATTTCTCTCGAGCTCATGTGAGGGGAGATGACACAAGAAGGGTAAAGGAACAGCAAATGTTTTTCCAGAATAAACTAGAATGGAATATATACCAGCTGCACAGTACCTCAGTATACGTCAGTGGTGGAAGGTGAATTTTGTGTCCTCTTACTATCTGTATAAAGTTCACATGCTCTTGCTTTATAAGGAAATGACACATTATTTCATGTAAAAACTAACACATCAAAGTTTAAGCAATAACTTATTCTACTTTTAAGCATGATGAACAGGAAAGCAACATGGTGCAAATTCCTGTTGATGTGGTATAGATAGATCTCTACATATGCACCGAATTTAATATGAATGCATTTTCAGGCTGTCCTGTTAAATGTTTGGATCTCAAATTGTATAGTCCAGAGCAGGTTCTGTCTTGGGAAACTAATACAATAACAGAGTAAAACTGTTTGGAAACTAATGCTGTTACAAATACTTCAGGTTGTTCAAAGTTTGCCTCTATCTGCAATTCTATACAAGCAGCACTTTTTACAAAGAAAACAAAATAGAATATGTAATTATTAAATAATACCTTGGACCAGCTTAAGGCTACATATATTAATGCTCCATTCAACAAAGAGCTTGTGCATTGAACAATATTGTTGGTTTTCACAATTTTACATTTGGATTGTCTAGGAATTAGAATGAATATTAAACTTTGCACACAGGAAAGGCTAAGAAAAGTAGCAGAAACAATACAGAAATAAAAAGAGACAGAAATAGTATGTGTGAATCAGCACCACCAACACCAAGTAGAAGAAATAACTATAACATCCAAGGTGACCCACGAGATTTCACAGCACATATTCACAGTGAAACTGTTGAGAGAATCCAAGATACATCTACTTTGATCTCCTTCAAAAAGGTTTTCTTACAAGGTATTAAAAGGTTAATAATACAGTGATACATTACAGCAGAAACCAAATTGTTCTGTGTAATGGGACTATTCATTGACATACTCTTTCTACAGCCTAGGTTGCAGTAAAGCCAAGTATACAACTATATATTACTTCCATGCCACAGTTTCTTTCCTGTGTTTCTATCCAAATCAAGATTATTGGATTATTGCTATTGATTCCTACAAAAGAAGGAAAACTGCAAGTAAGTACCACTCAGCTTTTCTAAAGAAATACTTAATCTAGTAATTCTAAATGGCTGTATAAGACTAATGATTCTTCTCACAGCAATTAAACCTCAATCTGTTTTGAAACAGGAGAGGCATATTAACAAAAGTGTTAAAAGGCATGGATTACTTTCCAGACCATTGTTCTCTTATCCGGCTGCAACTCCCATTGACCACAAAGAGACTGACAAATTACCCGCTACCTCTGCTCTCTGCCTTCCCATTCATAACACATTGAGAAACCAGTTTCACAAGTTATTTATAAAACCTGGTGCAAGCTTGCAATACCTGTAATATCCTACCTCCCTAGTATCCTTTTTGTTCCTTTTGTTCAGAATCTACAGAACATTTTTCTTACCAAAGTATAAAAAGCAAATGACAAAAAGGACTAATTCCATAATTTTGTTTCGGCTGAATCTAGATTCCTGTTCTCACTAGCTATACTTATTTTTCTTAACACCCCCTCCAACTGTTATAAATAATAAAACATAAGAATCTAAATCTTTCCTGTCTTTCTTTTGTCTTTTACTTCCATTTCATTTATGCTAAAATACTTTTAAATCCTAATCAGAAACTCATTATTCAACATAAATTCATGCTAATGTCAATGAGCTTCAGATCAAGCTTCTAATGTTAACAAAGCAATTTGAGAACTAATAATTTTGCCCCACTTTTAAAGTTAAATGTCAAATAATTTTTAGCTGATTTAAAAATTTGAGTGTTGGGCTAGTGCCATGGGCTCCATCCTGTTCTGTTTAAGCCTCTATTGAAAACATGCTTTTAAAGAAAAACTCCCCATTAAGACCCTGACACTAAATCCATAGACTTCAGTGAAAACTTTCACACTGACTTTAATAGACTGTGGATAAAGGCCTTATAACTTGAAAAGCTCTGTTACAAATGGTTCTGTCCAGGGCTATCTGCCAACATAATTCAGATGTGAAAGAGGTTGAAGCCTGAGAAAACTGACCTTGCTCGTTGGCAAAGCCAGAGAAGAACTCAGAAAATAGGAGTGCTTTGTGCCTCTGCCCTTGCTTCTTGCAGGAGAATGAAAAGTGGATGTTGGTAAGAGGAAATAGGTCAGCCAACATCCAACTTACTCCTCTTACTTTTCATATCTTTGATGTACAATTTAAATGGAACTTCCTCCCTTTTTTGAAAGGCTCAGTAGATCAATGTTTATATGTACATATTCCAAAATGCTACTCAAAACTATTTCCTAATTATATCTGATACCAGTGTGTGCCAACCCGTAAAAAAAAAAAATCAGTAACATGCTTCAAACACTAATAAAAATGTTCAGGTATTTTCTCCCCATTGCCATTGTTTGCCTAGAACATGAGCACAACTCACACCTACCTGGAGTAGCCATAAATTTCAGCAGACACACTGTTTGCTAGAAATGGTATGTTATGACTACCCTCACTGCCTTACTATGCTAGGGTCCTATAAATGATATAACTGGAAAGAATACCTTCTTCAAGGTTAGTACTGAGAATAGAGTAGTGGGAGCAGAAAGTTTGCTCATTTGACAGATGAGCTGGAAATAATTTCCAGTGCAACTAGGTCTCCCCTTATTTTGCCCAGCACCTTAAAGAACCAGATTATTTCCTTTTAAAAATCAAAACATTTGCTCCCACTCCACCCCTGTAAGTCATTGCATTAGGTTGATTTTGACACAACCTTTATTAGAGGCATGGGAAATTTAGAGACATTAGCTGATGACTGTGGATATTGTGCTATATGTCACAAAACAGATGTTCTTGGTACTTCAGTGACTGGTAGAAGCTCTGATGACAAAACCATAGGTTTTGTTGCCACTTGGGAGTTTAGTGCTTGAACACTTGTTGCCAAAATTATTTGCAACTAGAATTCCTGGTGGCAGTTACGTTCCCAGGGATGTTTAACTGTCAATATCAATCTCTAGTTGAAGAGATGGATATACGACAAGCAAATAACATAATTACTCTGAAAATACAGTTTCACACCATTCATTTTAATACAGTATTAAGTTGCATTTGGCTTGCAAGGGTCTAATCAGCATGGAAATAGTCATTCCTGGAAACTACACACAGTATTTGTATTATCACTGCCTTTCCTTATGTGTTGGGTGTGCAATAACAATTCTTTCTAGTTCAAATATACTATTCAGCCTGCGTCTTCTTGACCTTTTCACAGCCAAGAAAGGCCCTTTCAGCCCTCTGCAGCATTGAATCATTGAACTATTTCAGTAGTTTAAAATGGCCACAGGGAATTATGTCTGTGGCCTTTTCTAGTTGGTTCTTTTCTCTTTCAAAAAGGAGGAAAAGGGAGAAGCTAGCATACAGTTCAAGCACAAATCTGATGGTTAGCTGATGCAGTGAGTTTTTAGGGAATTCACTGATGCACAGTTCATGATGCTCAAATACATTGTTTCTGTAGCTGCCTGCCAGGATATGGCAAAGGCCAGATTTTCACTGTTGCACTTGGTAAAGCAAGGGATGGCTTATCTCAGATTTTATTTCATGAAGAATCAACTAGTTATGCCCATCACGTGTTTTTTAAAGGAACTGTTTCTCACCTTGTACTTGCTGGTGATTATTTCCAGAGATTGCAGTATGGACAAAGAGCTTATCCTTTCTTTCTAGAAGATTTTCCACAGTTTAACCCCCGCTTTTGACATTTCCCTGCCTACTGTACCAATCTCACTTTGATCAGCATTTTTTCTTCATGCCAGAACGTACACTTGCCTTTCACAGTACTAGGGAGTACAAAATCATTTGAGCTACACAAATTCATACCCTAGAAGTATTAAGACCTTATGTCATACTAAAGGCTGAGATGCAATGAGAGCAATTCTGGTGGACAGCATGGTGGTAAAGAGTTTTCTGTCACCTGTGTTTGGAAGTAAGGGTCAAACCCCAACAATGTGAATGCAAATCTTGCCTGCTAGCATGTTTTCTGTAATTTTTCATGTCCATCAGAAGGTGTTGGTAGTCTATGGTGGTTTTGCTTCACCTCCTTCCAGTAAGGAACAGAAGCAGCCTAGCCTCTATGGAATTACAAATCAGAGTTAGCACTTATATCAAGAAGCTGCAATGAGCTGAATATGGAAACAGTGTGAATACAAGAAACTGACAAGGCTGGGGATGGTGAAAGGAATGGTGGTTTGTTAATATAAAGAGAAGAATGAGAAAGAAAGCAAGAGGATGGCACAGGTAAATAGCATCATAAAAGGGGCTGAGTATCTCGAGCTGCCCCCCTCTTCCTTATGATTCCTCTTGGATTGCATCTTTTTGTCTGTGTAAAGAGATAACAGATAATTATTTCCTTATGCCTGTATGGACCTGGCCTGTGGCTAGAGAAATTCCCATCACAATAACAGTAAAGCAAGTGGCTGTTTCATAAGGGCCAGTGTGAATCATTGTGAGCCCAAACAGTCCTTTATCCTGTCTGCTAAGTGCTGGACATGATAGGCTATTCACAGTCACGATCCTAGATAATGCAGTAAAATAAATGTCAGTCAATGGGGTTTCATGAATAGGAGAGCTCCATTAGTATAAAAGCAGCTGCAAAATCAGGTACTAATTTTGTCAAAAGCACAATGAAGACATCACATACTGGGATTAACAGTCTTCTGAAAACTGAGCTATTCTTTTGAACATTTGAAGCAGTTCTCCAACTGATGAGACTCTTAGGACAAACTATCCACCTTACAAAGATGCTAGCAGCCTCCACAAAACATTGTTAGGGAAAAACAACCTTCAGCTGAAGGTTGACTTCATTGCTCAGCCGCATAAACTAAATTCCTCTTGCCAGACATCTCACAGTTATATCTTTTAACAACAGCATCAAGACAACCTCAAAGAACACTCATCTTGGAATCATAGCAGTCATGAGATCATAGCTTTTACAGTTTGCCAGCACATACTTTGCCTTGTTGTGCTTTGTAATTCAATTATAAGATCCCATTTCAAATACTGAGCAATGTGTAAAGGCTGATGGTGGGTAACACTCATACAATTATGGCTTAGTAATCATATTGTTAGAACATAATAGGCCAAGATTCAAACTTAGTACTGTAATTAAAAAATGTCTTTGGTCAGCTAGTAGCAGCAGTGCTACTATGGTGAGTGAAGAGGACAAGAGGTCTTGACACAAGAGATGCTGCTGCATGTTTCAGACTCAAATCTGGTTTTGAGGCCAATGAGTCATATACAGTAGGACCTATGTATGGTTGCATTCCAAACAGTTGCAGATACTGTTTGATACAACTTTCTCACTCTCCTTCTGTAACACCATACAATAAAGGTGTCATGTGATAACATTAGACTTGATGTAACTCTTTGTCCTGGTTTCAGCTGGGATAGAGTTAATTGTCTTCCTAGTAGCTGGTACAGTGCTGTGTTTTGAGTTCACTATGAGAAGAATGTTGATAACACACTGATGTTTTCCGTTGCTGCTGAGTAATGTTTATACCGAGTCAAGGATTTTTCAGCTTCTCATGCCCAGCCAGCGACAAGGCTGGAGGGGCACAAGAAGTTGGGAGGGAACACAGCCAG
>JANZLQ010000089.1:16987370-17010430 GCA_026212715.1 Elanus axillaris
GGACAAGAGGAAATGGCCTCAAGTTGTGGCAGGGGAGGTTTAGGTTGGATATTAGGAAAAATTTCTTTACTGAAAGGATTGTTAGGCATTGGAACAGGCTGCCCAGGGAAGCGGTGGAGTCACCATCCCTGGAGGTATTGAAAAAATGTGTAAACAAGGCCTTCAGGACCTAATTTAGTGAGCATTGTGGTGTTGCATTGATGGTTGGACTTGATGGTCTTAAAGGTCTTTTCCAACCTAGATGATTCTATGATTTTTAATTTAATAGAGAGAACCACCCAGGACATTCAAGTCACTGGAGAAGGTGGTTGAGACAGAGGGCAGAGTTTATGTGAGCTATGCCCCACCTTCTGGCTTCTTTACCTGTGTCTTTTTTCAAATACCCCAACCTAAAAAAAAATCAAGAGCATAAATAGAAGCTGTAACTCCATACAGGTGTAAAGCACAGATATTCACTGGGCTACATATTGGGGATTTCCAAGTGGTTGTTCTAGAATCAAGGAGGAATTATTGAGATAGAACTTTATGCATTTCTTAATCTGCTTTAACCTGTTTAATTAATACTTAATACTCTGTTATTCTCATTTCATAGATGGGAATATGGACACAGATGAACAGGGATTTATCCAATGTCCTTTAACACTCACTGGTAAAAAAAAAAAAAATTGTCACTTTTTCTCTTGTTTTCTGACTACAGAGCCATGCTGTCTCCTGCCATCATTGTCTTCAGTAGAACCCTTTCCGCTCTTCCCTTAAAATTTTGTCTGAGCACCGGGCCAACTGACACACGCTGGAGGGATCCAAGCACCATGACTCATTCCAAAAGACAGAACAAAACCGCTGTAACTGACTCACTATGAGATAACATAACACTTTTTCTCTGGAGACAGTCCTGGTGCCAGCACATTACCTTAGATGAGAATAAGCAAAGCTAGTCATCTTAGTCATTGCTTCATAGGGTGAAATAATCCTGAACTACATGGATTTCAAATCATAGTAAATACCAGCAGTGACTTTGAGGACTATGGCATAAATAAGTCATCAATTTAACTATGGTAAGAGTTCCAGAACTTGAATGCAAGAAGCCAAGATGCTCATCCATATCCAAAAGCCTTGAAATTTTTAATAACGATTTAAAGTTTGTGAGGGTAAGAAGATAACACAATCCCTAGCTTCATTCTCCTTTGTAATTGCTTGCAAACATATGCAATTCATAGGAGAATTTAACATTTTAGCCATAAACATTCTTCTGACCCAGACTCACTGTCAGCACTATAGCATTAGTTGGGTGATCTGCCAGGACTGGGCTTATTAATGCAACGTCAGTCTTGCTCTTAATTCCAACTTGGTATTTTTTTAAGATCTCTTGTCTACACTGTTCAACATAAGATTCAAGACTACGTAACACAAATTCACCTGACCTCAGAACAAAATGCAATGATTAGTGTTAGCTTTTGTCAACACTTACCCTTGTACATTTCCTGGCAGCATCAGCTCCTCCTGTCACTCACCTTTCAGGGATATTTGGTTGTCAGTCTGCTTGCAGAAACACTTTGCCATAAGACTTAGCTATAATTGAAGGTTTTCTCCAGAATTACACATGTAGCTCTAAGAGTAAAATCATGACTCCTGGCATTTATATCTAGGACATTGGACTGACGCTGCCAAAAACATAACAGAAGATAATGTTATACTATTTGCAATTAAATGTTATTAAGATATGGGCACTACAAGAGACAAAAGATCTCAATCAAGTTAACATTGAGCCATGTCTCCTCCAGCCTGTAGTTACAAAATAACTAAGTTACAGGAGTGTTGAGCCTACAGAAAGACTCATGTACTGGGTGTGTCCTTGTGTTCCAAAATGATTTTTCCACAAACTGATGAAAAATGTGTTGACAGTAATTATTCGTAATCATTCAGTAGATCAGTTTTCCCCCTACAGATTCCTGGGCTGTAATGAACTTGTTCATTCTGAGTGCTCTGATCTTGCAAATTGAAATGCAAATCTTCCTGTTTATGTTGTGGTATGGCTTAGGTATATGCAAGCATAGGTTTGTGGGAACTTTCTCCTTAGACAAAAAAAAAAAAAAGGATTTGAGTCCCTGGTCTGGACTGGATTTGTTGGCTGGCTGGCTGAACCAGCTCTTAAATCTGGGTTTTCTATAAACCAGATAGTCTTTTCAGTTCATTATACTATTGTTCTTTCTTTTAAAAATATTCTGTGGAGTAGGTTCTCATTCTGATGAGACAGCACCACTTTTGCTATATTAATTTAGCTGAATATGTTGCACTGAACTGTAGATCTTTAAACTGATTTCTCTTCACTTTAAGAAAATTCTCTGATGATGAGTTTAGTACATTTATACATTTGTTGGCCAGGTAAGATTAACGTTAAAGGTAGGGCCTATAAAAGTTGGTGAATTTGCTCCTGGAATTTGAAAGATTAGCTATACCTTGAAAACCTATACTTGAAAGCTGCCAATGTGGTGGCCTGTGGTCCATGCATTCTTTCTTCTTCCAGGAACTGTTCCAAATATTTTTTAGCGTGCAGGAACCATCAAGGTGATTTTGTGGTGTCCATATTTCCAGAGGATTTGACACTCTGCAGCTCATAGCCTGGAACACTTTCTCAAGATTGTCATTATGAAACTCCAAGTCTCACTCCCTCCCTCTCATCACCATGAAGGGGATATACTGACAGCAGCTCATTCTCATTCCCATGTGCTTTTCTGATTGCCTGAAGTGCTGCTTATGCACTTCCATTATGAACTCATCCTTATTCCTCTTGTTGCTTTGCCGTCAAATTCAGAATCTTGTCACTGACACTGATGAGTGATGTCCTTGTTTGCCTGGCCATTCCTTGACATGTCTAATACTGTTGCACTTGTTCCTGGCAGATTGAGGGGGGAAAAAAAACTGGCTAGTGCCCTTGAGAGTTCATCAATTTTGTTTTCTGTCTATGGGGTTGCAAGCAATACCATTTTGTGCTGTTCCCTTTTCTTATTACTGTGCCACAAAACTTTTTGACGCTTCTGCAGAGTTGTCAACCCAGACAAGGAAATGGCAAGTGAACTTCACCTTCCAACTATCCAAACATTTTGGTGGATCGGGAGGGAGATGAGGAAGCAATGAGCATAGGGCCAATAGAAGGACAACAGAGCAATGAGTGGGATTCTGTGGCAATATCTTTCAGGCTGATGCAGTGCTGCAAGATGTTATAATGGTTCAAGTATCAGAATCAGAAACAGATGATCAATTCCAGGCACCTGAAATGGGATCCTCTATGGCAAAGATCTCTGCAAACTCATAAGAAACTGAGCAATGACTAAAGATAAAAAACAGTGGCCAAGAGATGTTTGCCTTACAAAAAAATTTCAGGGAGTAGTTGAAAATGTTATTGAAATTATTCTGTAATGATATTCCATTTTTATACTTCAGAAACAGATAAACTTATGATTAATAAAACAGCTCCTGCATTGCAAGTAAGATACCTCAAGAAGGGGGTAGTTTGACATGGTGGTGAGTGTCCTGAAGTGCAGTTATATGGTAACTGATGCTGGGATGTGATTACAACCACCACCCTACCCCCCCACCCCTCAAGGTGCTCTTTTGCTTTAATTCCTTAGACTATTTTACCCTAGAAAAGTGATTTCCTACCAGCCAAGATTTTGCTGTTTCACACATGAAAATGGGTAAAGCCAGAAAGATTGCCAAGGGCACGTGGAAGAAGCACAGACAGTGAAGAATAGCATACAAGAGTATGTTTACCTGTGGTTCTTCCAGGTCTACACAAGTGCAAAGTTGCAACACATAATTTATGCCAACAAATATTGCAATGCTTAAACCAGTAGAAGCCATTAGATATTCCTGATTAAAATATAAATGTGTGCAGAAATCAAGAGCTAGGAAGTAAGTCTGCCTCATCATACTAGTCATCTGATCTTTTCAATGCTATGATTCACATTCCCTTCAGAAGGTGGCTTTACAGACATTATATCATACAAGTCTAACATATATTACATTGACACATTTAGTCAAAAGCTAACTGCCACTTTTGATGAAGATGCTCACATGTGCTTTGTTCTTCAGTTCATCAGTAAGTGAGGTACCAAGAGATCTGGAATGTTCCACTTAGTTGAGATCAATCCTGAGACACAAACTACATATAATGGAACACAGAGAGTGAAAAAAAACAATCTTAACATGAGAATGATGTGTCCTACATGACCAAAGTTATTGCCATGAGCTCTCTCTAAAAGGCAGCACAAATACCTGGAGAATCATGTACGCTGTTGAATTATACTCAGCCATATTGCTTTGTTTACATACTTCAGTTGTTGCTGTTGAACTCTCCTCTAGGCATGAAAGATATCTTGAAATTTTACCAAAGGCAAAAGTAATATGTGTGCAGTTTGCAAAATGATTTAATTACTGTGCAGTTGGTTGGCAAGAGTAACAGTGAAAAGCCAGACAACTAAGTTGTAATCAGTTGTATACGTATGCAAGATTATGTTTCAATGGAAGGAAAATAAAATATGGTTGATACAAATACAAGACATTAAAAATGCTCAGACTACTGAAAACTGAGGTCAGAGTTTCTGAAGCTATTCAGGCAATGAACTGGTCATATATAATAAAGACCAACTTTCAATCAAGTTCTAAATTACTATATTTTATTTCATTATTTCATTTATGGCCTGGAAGTAGCTTATTGGTTTTGTTTGCTTTTTCCTACTCCTTTAGATTGAGAAACAAACTCCAGATTTCTGATTTACAGCAAATATTGGGGAGGAGGATGACTATCAGGATTTTATTACTGCAAAACTGGCACATCAGTTATTTGGGAAGATATTTGCTCATCTCATCAGCTATCTTGTGTACTAATTAAATTGATGGATTATTGGACAGGGAGAAATCTTCAAAGCTGTTTTAAGAATGCTGGAGGCACTTTGTAGAATCAGAAATGCAAACAGCTTAATGGTTAACAGGATATAATTAAATGCACAAGTGATGTTACAATACTGCCTGTGGGTTATCACAGAGCCTTCTCCTTCTTCCCACCCCCAAACTAGGTATATTAATGGCACTACATTAAGGAGCTCTTAAACATTTAACTTCAACATGCAGCTAGCTTATTCTCTGGAGAAGCCTATTCTCTAATGACAATTTTTTCACATTGCATACAGTGTTGACATGACACCCCAGCTGAGTATCACTCGCATATGGAATCACATATCAAGTCACATGTAGTGCAATAGGCTCATAGACAGCAATTCTCTCCAGTACTGAATTTTAAAAAAATAATAATTAGAAAAGTCTGATTGAACTTGAAAAGAGAAATCCTACCAAAAATGTTATTCCTATTCAAGCAACTGCACAGGCAGTTTGATGTCATGGTGATAAAAACATGAAAATATTTAGTAATATCAGAACTTACTTGAAGTGTCTGGGAGAATAAAGACCTGTGCATTCTGACAAGATGTAATTAATCTGACAATTTAGTCTTCATCATTTTACTGAATTCATATCTAAAGGCTACACATTCTGCAATAAAATCATCTTCACATTTTCAGGTTTTCACTGTGCTCAAGAGTACGAAGTCCGATTTCAGTGCTGCCACCACTAAATCAAATGGGACACAATACCTTTCATTCCACCCCTGTTCTCACAACCAGTACCTCAGATTCTGGAAGGCATAACCACAGCAGTCTCTTGGTCCCTAACTTCATGTTACAAGACTTATTATGGGTCTTGTTAACCTGTAGTAAGGAGGAATAAAAAGAAAATTTTCTGAAGTTCTTGTGCAAGCAAGTCTTATTCCTGAATGATGATTTGTTTAGCCCCAGAATCCAAATTACAATGTACAGCGTTATTAAACATCCTCATTTCAAAAGTGAATTATTCCTAAATACCTAAACTACTCACTCCACACCAAAATGCTTCTGCTGCTTGTTTGACTTGGCATTTGCCCACAAAGTACCAATGAAATGCCACCCTTCATGGAAGTGTCTAAGGGCAACAGAAGGGAAACAGACAAGATAAATACAAAAACTCCAAAGATACTAGATTTATGACCTCAAAGTCAAATAAGCGCCAAAAACATTTAACACCATCATCCCCAAAATTGTAGAATTTTGAAACAATGATTTTATTTAGTATTTTGGGATTTATTCTTGGGAGAAGCGAAAGTTCATCCAGCATTAACTTTCTGGTTGCCCATGTGATACAGAAGCTGCTCCTTGCAGCTGTGATCTTTTGATGGAGAGGGAATACTGACCCTCACCTTTCCCCATATTCTCCTGTAAAAATTGCATAACCTGAGAAAACCCCAGCAGCAAGGTGAGATTTGCACCGACTTCACAAATAGCAATTCTGCAACATGAACTTAGCTGGGGGGATGAATGCCCCCAGCCAGAAAGGGGATGAAAGGTGCTAACCCGGCTGTGTCCCTGAACACTGCTAGTGCAGACCACCTTCACAGCTTCTGAGCATGGCAGAGAGGTACAACCACATAAGGCAGTGCAGGCACAACTCAGATACGAAACCATTCCACGATCACTGTAGTATCATTTCATTTGGGTACCACTTAACAATTCACTTTTAAAATCTTGACTGTGATGCCACCTGTCACCCATCAATAAAAATACAAAACTTGTAGCAGTGATTTGGACTGAAGTGAGAAAAGAAGCTACACAGGCTACACAGCACAATCATATCCCATGACCTCCAATAAAAAGGTCTGGGAATGCATAAAAATTTTCTCTTTACTAGTACTTCTAAGTTTCCTCAGTACAATGTCTCCAAACACTACAGTTTACTCCTACTAGTTGGAAACAGTGGTACAATGCAGCTACTAGAGGATAAGAACTGAAAACAAGAAAACTTGCTAAAGTAATGTGTTTTTGTTATCAGTCCTCCTCAGAGCAAAACTAAATGACAAAGGCTTACCTGTTATGTATAGACTAGAAGTTGTGATGGTGTTAGAAATTATGTACAAAGAAGCTGAATACTAGTTTAGATGGACCTACTTCATGTTTTCAGCTAAAAACAAAGCAGAATTTTAGTCAGTGTGGCAGCTGACTTGGAGTTGCTTATTCGCCAAAATGAATGTGAGCCAAGTATTTAATGGTATTCGGCAGTTTACTCTGATTTTTCCAGCCTTGTTTACGAACAATGGCAGCACTCCAATTTTTGTGAAATAAAGAAAAGAAAGTGACATAAAAGCAGTTAAATTGGATTCTATCTGCCATTTGGTATAAATACAAAGATAATGTGAATGCTATTAATGGGTTTAAAGTTTGATGTGTTGGCACCTGTTAACAAACCCCACCCATCTAAAATATTCTTAATCATATCACTACCACACAGAACCTCCCTGTAAATGATTCCTGTTCCAGGAACTTAACATATTTCAGAAGAAATTTTTATAGAAGAGTAAGTACTGCAGGGTAGGCTTTTCACTATCATAATTCTTGTAAAGAATAAAGCTCACTGAAAGCAGTTCCTTCTGTTAAGGTGTTAGGTCATAGTTAGGTCTTGCTAACGTTGAAACGGGAGTAAAGCATAAGAAACCGTCCACCTCCACCCCACATCATACTTCTAGCAGCACATTTCTGAAGTTTATATTGTAGGTGTATTGTGTGATGCTATTCCTTAACCTACCCAATTTGATCTAAATTCTGCTGCAATGTTCCACATGACTAAAGCTGATTTTGATTCAGCATTCCCAGGATCAGGTGCCTTCTTTGTACCAATAGAGTGACTGTGGAAATGGAGAACATCTACAATGCCACCATCAGTTATACAAGTTGGGACTTCTCATCTGTGGACTGATTTTTCTAGTAGGTTGATACCGATCAATTCAGCTACACCCATGCCCCCAAACATGGTTTGTACTATAAAGTGGTTTCCAGAACCATACTATGCTGTAAACAGTTTAGGTCCAAGAAAATTCAAAACCGAATTGCTCATACAAACCACTGTGACAAAGACACATGCTGTTACACTTTATGTAAACAACTAGGTCTTCGTCCCCCATCCCATACATGAATAGCAATGCAGTGGTCAAATTCACACACTGTCTGCATGCTCCTCCCTAATCATGCATGGCTCCAGGAGAGTTGTGAGAGGCAATTCCAGCTCTCTAAGGAGACGTGATGAAGCCCTTGTATTCCTTGACTCATTAACGCTGATTTTATTCACATCCTTATGAGGAAAAAACAGCATCTAACCAAATAAGACAACAGTATTATGTGAAATTCACTTTCCATCATGCAGTACGCAGAGGCAGAAAAAAAACAGAAGAAAAAAACCCAGAAGAAGAGCTGCTTCCCAGTGCCTGAGCAGCATCACCTGCTGTGGAGTCCTTGCTACCAGAAAGTTAGAGGTGTGCCTGGGTGCTCTACCTGAGAAAAACCAAACTACATACCTCAGAGGAAAGGCTGATATGATTATACTGGCAATGCCCCCAGTGGAGAAAGAACGTATCTGGCAGAAACAGTACTTTGACAGTATAGTTAAATTGTGATTTAGAGACCTCTTGCCTAGCTCTTATGGCTAAAAGAAAAAAGAATTGAAGTTCAGCTCGTACGTAATTCCTTCTCTTCACTATTCTCCACCAAAGCTTTCTGAAGAACATATTCCCATTTTTAACAAGGCCCTGGTACCAAGAAAGATACTATTATACATGAAAATTGGACTACATTTTAATTTATTGCTTCTTGATAGGTTTTGTGTATCGGTATTCTCATTTCAGCAACTTCTACAGTTTGTGGCAGCATATACAGTTCTGTATTGTAATAAACCACTCTTCATGGTTTTTAAGAGAATATGGAGTTAAGAACTGGCCAGTAAATATTACTACTGGTAGCAGACACCTTTCAAATGCCACATGACTGACAGTTTGGCACAATCTTTCCCTCCTACCTGTCTGATTTTCATGGAGATTTTTGATTTTAATTCACATAGGAGTCTCTTTTTCTTAAATACTGGGATTTACAGGTAAGAAAACTGTGCATTTTTCATAGTGTTTTTTGTATGTAGCACTCAGCATGCTTTAACCCATTTTGGACACTTGCTGAACCAAATTCCTCATCTGCTGTGCTCTGCCATTGTTCACACAGAAAAAAATACTGATCAATGTAGCAGTTTTGCTTTTCACCAGGCTTCAGCCATACACAAGTGTGCATATTCACCCAATTCCCATGGGCAGTCCCACTGAAATGAAGCAGGGTTGGTTTTTTTGGAACATCAGGAAACAACTATAAAATTGTTTTGACAACTGCCTTAACAACGAGTGATTTAATTTTTATTGGTTTAGTTTATTTTTGATTGCACAAGCAGCCTGGAAAATTTTACAAGATTTTTCTTTTCACCTAGATTTTAACATGTTCTCTAGAGCAGAGGAAGCCCCAGATGAGCTGAGCTGAAAGGAATGAAAAACACTATTGAAACACCTTTTAAAAGCTCTCCATCAATCTAATTGTTCTGAATGATGATTCAGTTACTTCCGCTAAAATATGCAAATATGTACTGTACAGGTTAGTAAAATTTCATTTAAATTTTCTTCAAAACAGGAAACACTTATTTTTGAAAATAAATCAGGGGCCATACTTGAAGAAAATGCTTAAGTACTTTCTCCAGAAGATTCTCTTGAGTTCATGAACCTCTAGTTACTCAAACTCCTGCTCCTCTTGTTAAGCTGAAGGCTCCAATAGTTTATGACCCTCTACCCTTTTGACGGAGAGTCCACTGAAGGTGTTCTGATACTTGCCTTTTTGTTCTTTCATACAGCAACTACAGAGCACACATATATCTTCCCAAAGTTCCAGACTCCTCCTTTTATCTCCCCTGAATTGTCCTTCTCTTTGTTTTTATATATCCCCAAATTAATTTCTCATAAGTAGCTCAGCCTCCTAAAGGTATACAGGAGACTAAGCACTGAAGAAAGCAGTTATATTAACTTCACTGAGTCAGTTATGCCTAATTTCCTGGGCATTGTTTTAAAAAAAAAAATCTCTGATTTATGGATACACACATTAAAAGATACTTTGGGTTTTTTTGTATAATATTTTGGGTTGAGTTGTTGCAGCATGAAGATGTGGGAGAGCCTTCTGTGGTTTCTGAAGAAGCAGAAGGGTTTGGTAGGTGTGGCTTACCTGTAATTCAGTGCCCTTGAATTCACTGATTTTGATTTTCATAATGGATTTGGAAAGGCATGAAAATCAAGCTCTTATTAAACATCAAGCAACTTTTTCTACTTGCTGGTCATCATAAGAAATTCAGATATTCAAGAAGTTCTAATTTTACAGGTTAATTACCATAAAACAATATCTGTAATTCAGGTGTTAGGAAGCATCAGAATGGGGGATACAGGAATGAACCATTGGTCTCTAAATTGGAAAGAAATTGGATCAAAATATCATTCACCATATGCAACATGCACTAGGTGACTGCTAAATATAGCCACAGGTGTAGAATAAATTTAAGGGGAAAATGGTATTTCAAAAACATTTACATTTTTTTCTTATGACTGATACTTTAGTCTATATTTGACCTGTACTTCTACATGTTTGCCCAAAATTTTTGATTTACTAAAATTCAATGTTGTTAATCAGCTACAAGAGAACAGAGTAGGCTATTCAAAACGTTAAAGCTTTGAATTTTTATTTTAAACATTGAATAATGGTAACTTGTGATATTTACCATGCTTTTACAGTATATGTTAGAAAGGTCTTTGTGGACTACATTAATCCTTTTTTCTATTAACTATGTACCTTTAAAGTTCACTCTGGCATTTCTCATACACTAGGCAATATAGGGTCAGGGAAGGAGGAGCAAACTTCATTAAAGAGTTATGAAAACTGCACAAATTCACATTCAAAGCAGGGACAGTACAGTTATTCAATCCTTACAGCATTCATCCAGACTGACACAGCTAATTTAAAGGAATACAGTTTTTCAGCAACAGTATGGCCTATCCAAATACATTTTCCCATGCTCCCATAACCAACATACACTCTAGAACAGTGCAAGGTTCTCTCTGTCTGTATGTTTGGTATGCTATTAATCTTCTGCCCAATCTGTTGCAAAATTTACTTTGCTTCCTGCATTTGTGCATTAATCCCCCAAAGTGGTAATAAACCTCATAGCTCAAACATTAAGACCTATGTAACTGCAATTAGAGTGCTGATTCTTTACTGACTGGTCTGTCGCACAGCTGCAAAGTAGAGAAGCTACCAATGACAGCATTTGTTTCCAAGTTTCCAGGTGACACAATAGGGATTTCTAAATTATATAACAGACACTTAGAATTAATTTGCTCAGACCTTTGCATTGCAGAGCTATTCTCTTCCTCATGAAATTTAGCCAGACTTTAAACAGTATAGCTGAAGTTTTCTAGCTAGTTTTTGTCCCCTTCCTGATGTTTGCTAATCAGCTTGACCTGAATTATTTTTAAAACTGGGTTGAGCTATTTTCAAGACCAGGCTGGTATTGTGTTTCTCTAGTATTTAAATACTTAACTATTCTTTCCAAAGAAGGCCATAGAGCTTCTTTGTCTTGGTTCATGAGCTCTGAACCAAAGGCAATCTTCCTGTTACCATAAATGCAAACACATGCCTTTTGCACAAACCCTGCAGTCTGAAGGGCCTACCTTTATAGCTTAGGGGGTGGTGGTGATGGTTTGGTTTTGGTTTTGGGGTGGGTTTTTTTGGATATTATTAAACTCTTATTCAGGGACCAGTCAAGGCAGACACATCACAAATCCATCAGTATGTGCAAGCCCCTCTCCTAAGGTCAGCAGTAAATGGAGGAGAAAAAAGTAGGGCTGTTCATCCATAGTCAGTGCTCTTCAGAGAAGGATTAAGCCACACAGCCATGGCAGCAGAGAACTGACATGCTGTTCTCTACATGACTGAACTCTTGCTGTGAGTGGGGGAGGTGGAAGTTTATAAATCATCTGAAGAGCAAGGGTGAGCTGCTGCTCCTTTGCAGGGGTCTCCTGTGTGGTTGTCCTCCACCAGCATGACTGCAAAAAGCGCAGGAGAGAAGAAGAACAGAGAAGCTGGATCAGAATAAAGGAACTTTGGCCAAGGACATGGAAATAAAGATACAAAGGTTACAAGAGCTTTCCCAAGCTTATAGCTACAGGCCCCACACTGGGCTCCTTCTGCCTTCCAGAAAGGTTCTATTTTGTATCAAAGAATACCACCTTGCTTCATACAAACAGCTCAGTACATTCTCCAAAAGTCAGGAATCCCACTTTTCCCACTGACATTTCAGGGCCAACTTCACCTGCTGGAATCCAGTCTGACACATTGAGTAGCCATCTCCAGCAATTACTGAGAGTATTGCTATTTTAAATGCAACAAACTTCGAATATTTAATCAAGCTGAAAATACGCATGTGGGACAGATATTTTAAAATCCAGTTTAATTGCCAGTAGTTTGTAACCTGCAAGGCTAGATGCTTCACTATCAAAAAGCGGGAATATTCACAATTCCCCAGGAAGAGGTACTAACTACACTGTGCTCAACCTGAAAAGAACAGAGAAAATGAACTTTTAAAAAGTGATCTGAAATAGCTCTTTCACAAGGGCAAGTGCCATCATTAATATTTCTAGTCCTTAATTTACTTTTTCTTCCTGTAAGCCTAGCACATGATGTGAAGAAATGCCCTAAAAAGTCTGTACATGTATTTCATGTGAGGAACTTGACACACGTTTAACTCAGGATGTTTTTCAGCTTGTTCTCAAGTTTTCTAACTTATCCCAAATTACTAGCAAACCCCTTATACTGGACACAGTCACCAGGGGCTTGCATAAAATTACTGCTTTTAAGGTATGGGACCTTGAAAGATTAAGTTTTCTTTATGGGGTTGCATCCTTTAAATTTAATACCTTGGTTAAAGTGTTCTCACCAAAGGCCAGCTGAAAATTCCAAGGCCAGTGTCCATGACAGACTTGGCTCAGTACATCACTCTTTGAAATTACATTGGGCTGTACTGGCTGGGGGACGAAGCAGAAGAACAGAACACTAATTTCAGCACAGACTTTTCCAGCACAAGGTAAGCACAACCCTCTTGAATGATGTGACCTCTAATACATTGGGAGTGTACTAAATCTACTGTTGCCCAGCTAGGATTGAGTTGGAGACTTACAATTCTGACTAAAAATAAATTAAATACCTTTTCTTGAGTCTGCTTTCTTTAATTCTAATTCAGTAAGATGATATTTTGGAGAAAGGAAGAGATTGGAAAATTCATCTGTAGCACAACAGTATGTTGAAACAGGAAACAAATCTTCACTCTCTTCAATTTTCTCAAGCACAGGTAGGCAGCAAATGTAGTTATTTCATTGCGTAGAATTACCTGGGGTAGTTCTCTACCAAACATTCTACTTGATAGAAAAAAAGATCATACTTCCATTAGTTGCCCAGGAGAGACAGATGCAAGCATTTTTTTTGTTATGTTGGAATCTGTACGTAATGCATAATTTTCAATACCTCCAGGCAAATGGTATCCTATTTCAAGAATAGAGTATTTATGCACAGGCTATGTTTGCTCAATAACACCACCACCTTTTTTCCTGCTTGGTAACCAACTTCTTTGCAAGTAGATGAACTTGGATAATCTTCCTGTCTTTTGGGAATTGTGCTATGTAGTGAAGTGGCAACCAGCCATTCCATATGGTTTTCAGCCCCTTCAGTCTGAAGGGCCTTCTCCGTCCTGCTATGTGAACATCTAAAAGAGCTGAAATAGAACTTTTTACAGCACAGATATGAAGATATCACATAACCAGTATGCATAGGGTGGAGGAAGAATATATTAAGAGCCGTGCAGACCATTTGTTTTTATTTTAGGAGTCCATATTTGTTTCTTTTATGTTCCATATAAGGCAGTTATGATAATCCAGTGTTTTGGTTTTGGTCTGATCAGAAAAGCCTCTTTGCAGACCTCCTGGTTCCTATTCTGTCTGGGTGGCCTCCCAATCCAAGTTTGCCAAACCCATGAGTTCATTATAAATATTTAGGCTTTTCCTAGCTGCTTTACAAACAACTTTTTTAGTTAGTATAATCCCATAATACTTCTGAAAAGCATTTAACAGTACTGTTTTGCATATTATACATCAACATAGCTTTTCCAAAGTTTCCTGATTATTCATGAGCATGCCCTATGTGTAACAGTTATGGAGGCAACTTTGCAGTCAGGCATACCACAAAACAGGGCTGCTGGCTACATAATAGCACCGTGACCAGGGATAAAAAAATACATCCAACAGCCTGCAGCTCTTCCTCAGCTTTTCTATTACTTGACCAGATTATGTCCTGCATTGCCAGAAGCTATGCTGAACAAATGTGAAGATCTATGCTTGTCTGCGTTTGCCATGCTGTAAACCCTTAACTTCAGTAGCAGTGCTAAAGGAGCAGTACTACTGTAGCAACTCAGTATTAACACAGGCAGCATAGTCTTCCTTCCATATAAAATAACTCTTCTGCAAGGCACAGACAATAGTAGTAGATAACATTATCCAAATGCAAATCAGATTATTTTAGTTCTATAAACTTTGCCGATTCTAAGCAGTGATGTACTAAGGTCTTATAGACAGAAAATACATGTTTAGCTCGTTTCTAAATGCCGATTCATCCTGATTTTTCTCATCCTTAAAAATCTATTAAAGACTTACCTAGAGAGACGGATACTGCAGCACATGAAGTCTGTTTTATGTAAATTGCTCACCAATTGTCCTGACTTTTGGCTGTCTCCAGTTTGATAAGGCACCCCAAGTTGTATCTAACATGTGACTGATATGATCCCATCTGGATGATGGAATCAAGTGTATCCTGGTGAAGTTTGCAGATGATACGAAACTGAGTGGGGAAGTAGACACTTCAGAAGGGAAAGCCACCCTACAAGAAGACCTGAATAGGCTGGAAGAGTGGGCTAACAAGAACCTTATGAAGTTCAACAAGGACAAGTGTGCAGCACAAGCTGGGATCTACCCAGCTGGGGAACAGCTCTGTGGAAAGGGACCTGGGGGGGTCCTTGTGGACAACAAGCTCAATATGAGTGAAGAGTATGCTGCTGCAGCAAAGAAAGCCAACAGGATGCTGGGTTGCATCAACAAGGGCATCATTAGTAGAGATAAAGAAGTCATCCTACCATACTCACTGCTTGTCACGCCACACCTGGAATATTGTGTTCAGTTTTGGTCCCCGCTATGTGAAAAGTTGTGGACAGGCTGGAGAGGGTTCAGAAAAGGGCCACAAAGATGATCAAAGGACTGTGAAGCCTGCCATATGAGGAAAGGCTGAGACAACAGGATTTGTTCAGCCTTGAGAAAAGAAAGCTTAGGGGGACCTTATCACCATGTTCCAGTATTTAAATGGTGGCTACAAAGAAGATGGAGACTCCCTTTTTACAAGGAATCACATGAAAAACACAAGGGGTAATCAGTACAAGTTACTTCTGGGGAGATTCCAATTGTGCACAAGAGGAAAATTTTTCACAATGAGAACAATCATCCATTGGAATAATCTCCCCAGGGAAGTGGTGGATTCCCCAGCACCGGACACTTTAAAGATTCAGCTGGACATGGTCCTGGGCCATCTTGTCTAGGCCGTGCTCTTGCCAAGAAAAGTTGGACCAGATGATCCTTGAGGTTCCTTCCAACATGGTATTCTATGACAAGATGAGACTCCACCCTTCTATGAGTAATATCTTGAATAAGCTTTCTAAAATACCTTTTAGGCTGTCAGCAGTCCTTACACCTCTCATCTGGTGACTGTATTGCTGATAAGCTGTCAGCTAGAGGAAGTGCATATTTTTGAACCAATTTCTAAGAGCCCATGGTCCATCTTTCATTCCAAAGTAGACTCAGAAAATTCAATTAAGAATTGACTTTAAAACAGAACCCTCAACACACTCTTACATACCCCCTATTACCATGAATAAAATCCAATGTTCAAGGTCTTCAACTTCAATAGAGATTGTAGCCTTTCAACTCCAATGAAGTCAATGGGAAATAGAAGTCCTCTGCAATGAAGTGGACATGTCATAATCAAGCACATCTAGTTTGCTGGTAACACTTTGATTTGAAAGTCTAAGGTGAGCGTTAGGCAAGTTTTTATTTACTAAAAATCGATGCACTATCTAAATAAGGCTTTTTCTAGCTATATTCTTTGTGGTCCTGTAGTTGGGTACATCTAAGTGAAGGTTTAAACACTAAAAAGCTGATCCTTTGTGAGAAATCAGAATCCTAATTTCCAAGCTCTTAAGGTGATATTCTAAAAATACGTATTTCCTTCTAAGTGCTAATAGGAAGATTTCTGTGACCTTCTTGTCAGCATGCTATTTAGAAATAAAATCCTGATTTGCAAAGTGTCAGATAAACACAGCTGTGCACATGTGCTCACTTGATTGCAGACTGCATGCACAGCTTTGTTTACATGGGCCAAATCAGCTTGCAATTGCACATCTCAAATCAGCAGAGGCTTTATCGAGTCTGCTGGCTAAAAACTGCCACCATGGACACATTTAGCATATTTAAGATGACCCTGCATAAGGCTAGCTGTTGCATCACTGAGATTTGATCACAGTCGTGATCTGAGTTCATCACTAGGTTTCTGCCCCAGTTTCTCTTCCATGAAGTGTACAATACTAGGTTTTTTCCTTCCCTCCTTTTAGGGTATTCATGCTCAGCATTGAAAGAATTATCTTACTAAGACTGCATACAGTTTCATATCCTACCTGAAGTTCAACCTATTTTAACAGGCTAATTTTCATACACTTGATGTGCAGAAGAAAGTCAGGCAAGCTTAGCTATTTGTCTGCAGTCTTCTGTAAAGAAGTGTGCTATATGCTTTTGAGCCAAATAGTAATCAGACAGCACAGAAAGGTTCATTCTCTCTGACTCTGCCAGCCCAAATCAACACTAGAAGCAAGCTACTTTCTCATTATTTAAAACATAGCTAGAATCTTTGTGACAGCTCAGCTTTTTTTACAGAGAAAGTTTTTCCAGCAGGGCTGAATTTCATGGAAGAACACAGCACGATAGTTGTGGGACCTGATGCTACTTCACTAGGTCATTTTCTAGGCTGCAGCTCCCCCCCCTCCCCCATGTGAAACCTGCTGGCAGCTCCCCAAAACAGCCATAACTGAGTAAGTCAGATTGCTCAACTTGGCCCTTTTTCTGTACCTGCCAAAATCCCAGATGCCAACAGGAAACAAGAAAGGCCTTTATTGGTAACATGTTCATATGTTCATAGTCAAGTTGACAGAAGTTCCAACATGCAGCAGCCCAGAGTTCTCCACATTTGAAGCCTTATAACATGGACTTCAGAAAATTTAGTACTGTTTTATTGTTTCTTGCGATATCTTGTGATAAATTTGAGAAGTGTTACTTGCTACTCTGAAATTACATTTAGTTAAAAATACATGCTGCTCTGTTGTCTGAGTTAGATGCTTAAGTATCATAAGGTTTAAGCTTCAATTTCAAATTTCTCTTTTGCAGAGCTAGGATTGAACAGTTCCTAAGAAAAGGTGATGATTAATGGTACTCTGAAAGGTACTTCTGCTCCTCCTGAAAGGATGGTAGCAGCAGATATAACCTAAGGATAACAAAAGATTAACCTTGTCTTCATTCAGAGGCAGTTTGACTCTAGAAGTCATAAATGAGCACAGCTGAGGAGGCAGTGTCAGATCAAATATTTTCATGCAGAATTTTTAATCAAAGACACATGTGATAGTTTCATAGATTTTAAGGTGAGCCAGTAAATCTAACAACCTGCTGAAGCACAGGTCATGAAGTTTCTTGAACACATTCCTGTATTCAGTGTAGGAATTCAATACATTCAGCCAGTCTTCAGTAGGCTACCAAGTTTCTACCACAAGAAGAAAGCAGGAGAGACCAAGGTTGGGCACACTGCACAGGGCAGAGTCTATATAAGTATGTCCACATCTTTCTAGCAAGCTAGACTCCTTGCATCTTTACAGGAGAGACCCTCCTACTTTAATCTGGGAAAAAATTCCTTCCTGACTGCAAAACTAACTAAAGGCATGATCTTAAAGAGTCATGAAGACAAACCAAGCAGGCATGTAAGTGTCATGGTTTAACCCCAGCCAGCAACTAAGCACCAGGCAGCCACTACCCCCCCCACCCCCCACCCCAGTGGGATGGGGGAGAAAATCAGGAAAAGAAGTAAAACTCGTGGGTTGAGATAAGAACAATTTAATAGAACAGAAAAGAAGAAACTAATAATGATGATGGCAACTCTAATAAAATGACAAGAGTAATAATAAAAGGATTGGAATGTACAAATGATGCACAGTGCAATTGCTCACCACCTGCCGATCAACACCCACTTCGTCCCTGAGCTGTGATTCCCCCACTCCCCCCAGTTAATATATTGGATGTGATGTCCCATGGTATGGAATGTCCCTTTGGCCAGTTTGGTTCAGCTGCCCTGGCTGTGTCCCATCCCAACTTCTTGTGCCCCTCCAGCCTTCTGGCTGGCTGGGCATGAGAAGCTGAAAAATCCTTGACTTAGTCTAAACATTACTTAGCAGCAACCGAAAACATCAGAGTGTTATCCACATTCTTCTCATACTGAACTCAAAACATAGCACTGTACCAGCTACTAGGAAGACAATTAACTCTCCCAGCTGAAACCAGGACAGTAAAGAAGACAAATATGTATGATCCCTTTTTCTGTGTGCAGGTCTTTTACTGTGCACCCTCACTCAGGATTATTTCCAAGACAATCTACTCCAGCCCTTGGAGCAGAGGAAGCCTTGGCTCCCTCATGCAGATGATTATCCAGCTTTGGTGTATTATTTGCACAAAGAGCTATCTTCTAGTTGTATTTTACTCTGAGACCATAACAATTGTTCACAAGGGTCTGGAATCAAAAGAAAACAGGTTTTACAGAAGAGTACAAATAGTACAGAGAAAACCAAATTTATCAATTGCTAAGGAAAAATGTGCTAGTTGAACCATGATGCTAAGAGGTTTCTTCTGAAGGTCTCTAAAAGTTAGATGCCCAGTTTCCAAACTGCTTGATAACTCTTAGCCAAAGTTACCAGGCATTGTTTAAGACAACACAGAAAAAAGATTTTGCTCTGCCAACTGCTGTCACCACCTGCCTGTCAGCAAGTCTGCATTCAACAATGCTTACACAAAATTGATTCTTTTCTCCATGAAGAAGGATGGGACCACAGCCTTTCTTAACAGTGAATCTTAATTTTGCAGCATGCCTGCATTTAATAGTTTCTGTAAGACTATTTCCCTCACTGAACTATTTTCAGGAAGTTAGGGCAAAACACTTTTATGCACCATCAAAAAAGAAACAGATTCTTCAAGGTGTTTCTATTGAAAAGGTATTAAAGTAAGTTCTTCTCTTGTTTATATCCCTTCCAAAGTTTCTACTTTGGAAAATTGTTGCACTATAACAACAGTAGTTGCAGCTATAATCGCCAGGTCAGCTAGAAACTCCTTGATGTTTAGTAAAAATAAAGAAAGGTCTTTGCATGTAGAAGAAACTACTACCAAGCGGGCATGTGACCTCAGTAGATCAAGAAATGTAGTGGCCTTCTCTTCAAATTCCAGAGACGTGAGGAATATGAGAAAGAAATGCAAGTTTGGCTGCCATTTTTTTTTTTTTTACTCCTAAAGAAAAAGTCATACAAAGGATCTCTTCCTGCAGTGGCCTACGCAATAGTCTACCAAAGAGCAGCTTCATACTTTGCTGTGGCTTTGTGGAGAACTGGCAGGGCCAAAGGAGGCTTAGTATAGCTGCTTAGCTTCCAGCTGTTCTGATACATTAGTTTCCTAATACTTCTTTTCCATGCACACAACTAAAAGGCCTTTAAAGGTCTCCAGAAACCACCACTTGAACAAATAGGTCTCAGAGCCAGGGGGTGAGTATTCTGAAGGCAGCAGCAGTTTCATCAGCTCAGGCACAGAATGAAGTTTGGCTGCTGTCCCTTTCACAGCTGTGTGACCTTTTCTGCTCAGCCCTTCAGCACAGAGCCTGGGAACCGAGAAAAATTTTATATTTGAGCAGAACACAATAGGAACATTGTTACAGCTCCCATGAGGCAACAACATTTCAGAGTATGCTATATGCACAGTTTGAGCAGACACTAATGCTGGCCAGTCAATTTGTTAGCATGCATTTTCCCTTTAAGAGATTTTAGGCTAATAATTAGCAAAAATACAGATGTTGGAGTTATGCAGCAGATCTCTCTCACTTTCAAATAGTAAATTACTCAATGAGAGTTCAAGTGAAGTATATTTATTTCTACCTAGGCTATTCATTATGGTGCAGAAATAAGTGAAAGCTGAAGTTATTAATAAAATAGCAAGTTTCCAAGACCTTTATTCAGCAGGAAGAATAAAATTTTAAGCACCTTAGTTATTACTTAAGGAATTCTAAGATTATATATCAATTAAATACCAAACAGGTTCACAATTCAATCTCAGTTTGCAGTACACAGAGGAAGCTGTGTTTGGGGACAGCTATAAAAGTGATCATTTCCAGGGGACTTAGAGCTGCAGCAGAAACCTGTCAGCTTGGGCAGAGGATCTCTGCCACATACTCTAATGGGATGTACGCAGTTGAATTACTGCCAGGTGACACAGTTGGTAACCATCTAATTCAGAAAATATTTTAATTTAACAGCAGTAATTATTGTAACCTGCTAGTCCACTTGTTTTCCAAGCAGACAGGGTTTCAAATAAACTAGGCAACTCTGTTCTCTTCCTTCAGTTTTGGTGAAAACAGAGCATTTCAACTCTCTCAAAGTTACACTCTAACTCTAGAGGAAAGAGGGTGTAAGTATTGCTCACAACATGATCTAGAACAATCTAGCAGACCAAAGTCATCCATAGAGATAAGAAAATCAGTTCTATAATTAATCTTATAAATGAAGACAAACAGAAAAACCTTGAGAATAACAAGACTAATTTTCTTTTGTAGCAAGGGCAACTCTGGCTTTTAGACAAGAAATGGACTAAACATATTTAGAAAGCTCTCTTTTCACAGGAATGATTAATAGTGGTATTTTCTTTCTTACTGAGTTACTGTAAATACTGCCAGCTGGATTTGGAAACTTGAAATAACATGAACTTTGAAGTTTGTTCACTAGATGAGGAGCCACAAAACAGTTGCAAAAACAGAGCTCCAAAGCCAAATAATCTGCAGCTTCTGTGCCACACAATTGGTAATTAATAAATTCCCCTTGTCACAGGTGAGAATGTATCCTATTTAGTTTAGTAGCCAGATTTTTAATAATGTTAAGCACTTTCAGGTAGGAATCCTCCCAAACTGCTTAAGAGTCCAATTCTGTAGAAGTAATAATGAGGAACATTTCAGGAGAAAGTCTGATTCCATTTGTTTAATCTGTAACAATAACCAGATTTTCCAAATGGAAAACTGATCACACTGTTCTTGAAGTGGCACTCAATGGCCCTGTCATCTCCAGAAATTAAGGTTTTAGGGTTTTACACTATTATAGAAATCCTTATCACTTAAAAAGATACTCAGGAGTTCACACACATAATGAAAGTCTATGCTAGTACTCTTGCTCCTCAAGAGTCCCCTGCTGCTCCAGTAAAACTACTGTCACCCATTCTTGGATAAGAATAATTGTTTAAATATGCTATGGGCATTTATTGAAATGAGTAAATTCATAATTTCTGGTTTTAGTAAACTGCTGAGCAAAACGTGTTTCACAGATCCCAAGATAACATTCCACAAATGTCTCGCCAAGAGCCCTTAATACAGATACAGGACTCTTTCCTTGTAGTTTGGTTCTTAAACTGTGGATACACACTGGTACAATTCAATCTGAATTGGAGGAGCAGGATGGGGAAAGGAATATCTGCTCTACTTGCTTTGCATGATCAAGGAAGGACGTAATTCCTGGAAAAGTAGTTGATGATTTCAAAGCTAGTGGGTGGTTCAGCTATGTAGCTGCTATTAAATTTGTATCCCTTCAGGAAGATATTAAATGTCCACCCAGAACTTTGGCAGATGGTGGATCAACATTGTTTCAAGATTAATTTATAAGGGGGATGCGGGGGAGTTTTGCTTCTGTAGCCCTTTTCTCTAGCTGCTTCCAAGCTTAGCCACTGTGTATTTAGTTATGGGCACGACCAAAGGTATATAGCACAAAGACCAAGTAGTTGCAGGTCTTCAGGCAGGTCAGAGCAAAGCTGGTACAGATTTGAATATGCTTTTGTGCCTTGACAGAAAACAGCTCTCAAGACCTGACTCTACCCTCTTAATCATACAAATTTTAGGAAATGCAGTGAAAGTGACCTGTGATAACTTGTAGCCTGCAGAAGTTGGTTAAGGACAAAACAGATCTCCTTACAAATTCACTCAAACTAATTCTCCTGTACCTCTACAGCTTGATGCATACAACAAAAGTAAAAATAAGCATAGAGGGAGAGCAGGCAACAACTCAGATACCCTACTGCTAAGAAGCAGCTCTAAACCCATGTAAACTGACACAGAGTAGAGCCTTTTAAAGACATTGCTGCTGGTGATGTAGGCAGCATCACTTTATGCCTTAATTGTCGTGACAACTCTTTGTGCTTCAGACAACTGGTGCATAACTCAAAGCAGCCCAAGATCAGTGATGTAAGGGCCACTGCAGATCAGCTCTGTTCCAGGGTCATAGGAATCAGAAAAGGTCTGAAAAGTCAACTTTGTGCCTTTCAGCTATATATTTACTGACTAGAGACAATACAGCTTCGTTTTCAACATGGCTGTAAGAGTATCAGGCTGCAACTTGCTGAAAAATATGGTGGAAATGCTTGACTGGGCCTCTGAGAGAGCTCAAGTCGGGTGCACGCCTAACCTTGTGGAACAGATTCACTGTCATGTAAGACTTCTCTGAAACAGTACAACACAGTAACATCCTAATGGAAGATGCAGTAAGCTCAAAAACCTGGTAATGGCTATTCATTTAGTAATTTTAAACATGCTCAATATCCCCTGCGCCCTTTTTGGATAGAGTCAGAAAAAAACTTAGAAAAAATCTGGGGGTGGGGG
>JANZLQ010000089.1:17011426-17047667 GCA_026212715.1 Elanus axillaris
TGTTATTGGCTCTAACAGACAAAGGGGAAGCTTCCAGCAGCTTCTCACAGAAGCCACCCCTGTAACCCCCCCCCACTCCCAAAACCTTGCCACAGAAACCCAATACAGTGTGAGACCATATTACATTTTGCCTCAGTGCTATGATGTAAGTTTGGACATCAGAATGGACTCTATCACTAACACAGTACTAAATAAGTCACTTTAACATCCCTTAGAAGTAAACAGGTACACAGCTACCTACATCACCGTTCCCTAAATATACCTTTTGTATCCTAAGTAGGGTTGTTTTTTTAACATCTTAATTCAGGAAGGTATTTCAGAGATGTTTTTAAGTATCCCTATTAACACTTCTTACTTGCACACTTATAGCTGGACATGTCTAAAAGTACTTTCCTGAACAGAGGTCTTCTTATGCCACTACAACAAAACCAACCAAGAACAAAATCTGCAAGGGATGTGTCATGTCTTACTCAAGTATCTTGGGACTGATACTAACATGAGGCTAAGTGTTGACACTTCTCCATTGCTGCTAAAGGGCAAGTGGAAATTAGCTGTGAACATGAAACTCCTAACAGGTAAATTCTGATTAATTTAAGTGCTGACAGCACAAGCCCATAGTTAAAACTGGGGCTGTATTATTTGGTACTGCCTACTCATGTGGTAAGACAATCCCCACTAAACAGTTTACACTTCTTTCCTGCCCCACAGTACTAGATAGCACCCCTTTTACATTATCCTTTCAAACTAAGGTAAGCAGAACAGAGCACTGAAATAGCTCTTCTATGCAAGAGGAGGTAAGACTTCTTCAGACTTTGAGTATGACACAGCTATAGAACAGGGTGGAGGAGTTAATTTCGAGCACTTCACAAGTGACCTGTCCATTTTGTTTTATTTGTTATGAAGCTAGCCTGAGGCTAGACACACTCACAAGCCTCAACAAAGAGGCCAATTTCTGATTTGCATGCACCATATGGGACCAATTTTTGACATTAAGCTCGCACAGATAGGCAAGCATTTAACTTCAAGTTGGAATGTTTTTGGGACTCATTTGCACTGCCAAATGTGGTTTATTTACCAGGGTAAAGCAAAATTCCAGCAACACTTCCTGCTCCATCTTGCTTTCAAACCCCCACTTGCCTTCTCCCTGTTCTTGCCCCTTCTCCTAACTTTGCATAGTGTTGGATGAAAGAAGGTTGGTGGAGAGGAAGAACCTAGATAGGGTATTTTATGGTCCCTTTTGGCTACCTAAACACCACAAGGAAGCTTAGTCAGAAGTTGAGATCAAGCCATACTTCTACTTACGTAAGTATACTCAGAATTTACATTTCCTCAATACATAGCATAATTAGAATTCATCCCAGAATCTGACCCACAAAAAAAGCCTCCTCTCCACGGAACTAAAAAAAACAAAACAAAAAACCGTCTAGGGAAAGACAACCAATTTGTTTGTGCAGGTCACTTCCATTAGTTTTGGTTTTATAATTAAAGCTTACTGGAAGACTTAAGTATAATATACAGTTTAAAATAAGTGAAAGCCTACTGGTATTACCCTAGAGTTTTCCTCTATTCCAAAAAAAGGACTTTGCCTCTACTCCCCAAAATCTTAAAGCTTTTAAATTTTTCTACCCTGGAAATTATTTTTTTCTAGTTAATAGGATTGTTCATATTTTAGTCAAGATAACAAATCATAAATCCCTTTATAGAAAACTGGTTCTGTAGTTCTCTCAATAGTTTCATTGCAAGATAACAATATTTTGGCTCCCAAATTAGATTTTAATCCAGTGACACTCATTTCTAGATAAGTATTACTTTAAGTGGTAATTCTGCTCTCATTTACACCAATATAACAACATAAACATCAGTAATCAATCTTATATCACAGTGGGTTGAACAAGCAAAGCTCAGCCAATTCATTAGTTCTGTACCATGTGGAGTCACCTACACTTGTTTTAAAAATAAATGGCGTATTGCCCTGTTAAAATCTGCACATTTTTTATCCAAAGCCTTTTTACACATTTATATTCAGAAAGCTATGGAAGTACAAGCTATAACAGACAAAATCCCAGTGGATAAACCATCCTACTCATATCCATTAAGCAGTATTTTGGCATGCCTGAATAGTTTATTGTCATTGCTGGAATCTTGTCTGTCATTTTAAAATGCACAGCTACCAGCCAGGTGCTAGGATATTGTATAATTTTAATTAAAAAATGGATTAAGAAGTGGTCAAGGGAAACACCTACATCATGCATGTATATTTAGCTTCAGCTCAAGGTTCATCATGAATCTTTCTACTACTTCCAGTATAGTACAACATAATTCTCAATAGACCAAATCTTTCCTCGGGTATTACTTAAATATCTAACCCCCAACACCAACCACCTTATATGATTCCTCTAAATATACTGAATACACAGCAAATCACAGTAATTACACAGTGGAAAGACAGGAGTGCCAAAAGATTTACAGTTCTATTTCACTTATTTCCCCACTTCAGTAGCATGAACAGATTTGTGGATATTTCGCTCTTATTCTTAGAAAGTCAGTGAGCTCCTGGTGTATCTCCTTTCATTTTACCCTCTATGAAAGTTCTAGGTCTAAAATAATGCTCAGGGGGGCAAATTCTCACCTAGTAAAAAACCCCAAGCTGCAATTTAATGCTGTCTGGTCTGAATGACCAATCTGAAATTGGAAACAAGATACAAAGATATGCAAAATCATGACAGTCAATTCTACCTACTGCTGTATGCAATAAGACAACACTCTGCATAGTAATAGTGATTTCAGTTTCCTTATTTCCTTTTGAGGAAGCTTTGCATAGGGTCAGATTTTTATGACAGTTTTCATTCCAGCTGTGCTCTGTTATTTCTGTACTTCATCATTGCACTCTCCATGCTTTTGACAATATGCACTATAATTTTCATGTTTACTTCACCTTTGCAATAAAGTTATAAATGTAAAGGCTACCAAATACTGTAGGATGCAACTTTAGTTAAACCTTTTAACACCATTTATCAGCCTTTTTTAGTTATCTCCCTTTACTCTTCAAAAGCTCATACCTCCTTAGAAACCACAATACCTCATGTCAGCCTTAAAAAGCATTGTACCTTCTTATCTTCCCAAACATTCAGTTCCGAATACAGTACTACTGCCTGTGGTTCAGCATCACTGCATTATGGGAGATCCCCCCAAAAAGCTGCTTTTCTAATTCAAGCTTCAGGCATAAGGTAATATTTTGGCTCATCATAATTGATTTTGAGTTTGATCTGCTTAAGGGAATTGTTTATCACCATACAAAGATTTCCAGGTGCATAAGGCAGCAGAACTAATTAAGCTAGTAACTTACAACACTCTTGGCCACTCACTTCACTGCAACTACACCAAAAAGGTGGTGAACCATAGTATGCAAAAGATCTCTTTATGCAGAACATATTCAAGTTGCTAGTTGTATCCCACTATCCTTCACTTTGGCTTTTTTACCTTAGACAATTCATCTGACTTAAGCAGTGATATACATATGCTGATGCAACCTGACTCACTAGTACCACAGCAATTTATCCCTGCTAAAGCTCTGGCATAGAAACTTCTGTATTAGAAATCAACAATGCACATTTTCTCATTTTGTAATGAATGGAGTATATTGTGATTCAGAGTCACAATGAAAATGCCAAGAGAGGAGTTTAACCTGATCTTTGCATCCAACTAAACTATATTCAGGGCAAAGCTAAAAATATGGGTTGAAAAACACTTTGTCAGCTGCTCACAGTGGCAACAGCTGGTAACAACACTCTAACATCACTCTGAAAAGGAAGTGAAACCTGAGGCATCATCACAGCCAGCTGTTCACCATCTGGGATTTCCCTCACATTGGCAGGAATATTTAGCTCTGTATTTCAGATGGCTTTGTAGCCCCCTTGAGCAGACATACACAATGTAAAACAGAACTAAGTTGCAGAAGTTAGAATAGATCTGTCAAGTTCTGGATCCACAGCTTTCTTTCCCCAAGTCTGAACGAGCAGTTCAACGGCTTAGTCTAGACACTAGTCCATTAGCTCTTTCTTCCTGCTCAGCTTCCTCTTTTGTCCTCCCATCACCTGCATCTCTCCCTCTTCCTCTGCACTACATTACAAGAACAGTCAGGTTGCTAAGTTTAGCCTCAGAAAAAAAAACCAAAACAAAAAACCCCAGATTCAAAACACCCAAACCAGATTCAAAAAACCCAAACCAGATTCAAGCAGATGCTCAGGTATAGAAAATTCAGCTCAAATAGTTACATTTTGGTAAAGACCTTATCTTTAATTGTTCACAACAGGAAGTCTCAGCAGTAATAACCAATTCTGTCAACCTCAAGAATAGTAAGTACATGAGTAGTGCTGTGCATATGCGCGCACCCCCTNNNNTTTCATAGCTGTGCACAGCTTTCCTGCACAACAGGCTAATTTCAGTTTTCCCATGCTTCACAACTTGGTTTTGATCAGTTACAGAAAAGTGGATAAAATACCTGTGTTAAATATTTGTCAGCTAGCTTATTTCATATAAGTGGTTAACGGGAATAGTGTGTGGTTTCCTAGACAATACTTTCATCAAATTGCTTCTCAATTGGTCTGATGTCATCCAGAGTTAATGTGTTCATAATGAATAATGCATTAGGAAAGGATACTTGTCACAGATACAATAAGTAAATAATTATAACTCCCTATCAGCACTGTTTTAGACTTTTCAGTATCTTTGCACACTTGGGCTGGTTGTTTTGGTTTTTTGTTTGGTTGTTTTCTATTGCAGCATCAACAGGCCAAAAGAAAAATATCTGTTGCAAAATGACAACACACTGAGATCAATTTAATCATTCTGAAGGTTTGTGGTTTGAAAACTATACATTCATGGTAAGTTTCTAAGAATTGACTGTAGAGGCTTCTAGTCATGGATCTCCATGCATCCTGTAACTTCCAAACCCACGCTACTAATACAAATCATGGCTGTGCCTTCTCATTGCTGGAAACCCAGAACACAGATTTGGCCTTTCTGATTCTGAAGCATGCTCTGAAAACCGCTATTTTGCTTGTGAAATAATTTATAAGCTGTTTTCAGGAGCCTCTGTGATAAAGTTTTTTCCGTGTGATGAACAGAGAAACTGTTCATCACAGTTAAGTTTGACCTGAAAGCAACACATTTTTAGGAATGAAAAAAGATTAAAAGCCACATTTCTCAGCTTGTGCTTAACATTTTAATTCCTACCTTTTTTAGCATCTACTTATGAGGAGCTAGAGATTGCAAGTTTTGTGGGCTGGCCATCTTTAAAGGTAGTCCTCAAAGTCATAATGAGCATTTGATTTACAAATTCTTTGAATTAAGCACTTCATTCAGACCGGCTTTGTATCAGTGCAATACATTATAATAAGAAGCGTTAGTTTATGCATACAGCAAAATTTTAAGCACTAGCTTGAATAAAAGCTATTTGTTTATTTCTGCCATGAGTTCCAAGGAGATTTAGGAAAATTTACTAACAGATTGCACTGACCAAAACCAAGCCAAAGAAGAGTTTTCATGATCTGACAGTTTCTGGGTCAAAATTCTTAACAGGTAAATGCTAGAAGTAGACTGGAGTAAATTAGAATATTCACATTTTACAGGACAAATAAATCTTCATACAAACATGTTTGCAAAACTTCAATATCCGCTATTAGTCTTCAGAAGCATATTGATTTTAGAAAGGACAACAACATGACAGAATTATCCTTGGGATGGAAATTTCTCAGCACATAACTCGAGTAACAAATTTCCAAACAGTACTCCTAAATTAGGAAGAGCTTGTGAAGAAAGCACTCTTTAAGTCCTCCTCTCAGCCGAGTTATATGCAGGCAAAATACTCTGTCTCTTGAAAGTCAGTAGCATAGCTAGTAAGATACCATAGAAAACAAAGGTTTAGACCTCTCATATAGGTTGTCTTAAATGTTTTAATTGAAGTTGATGGCTAGCTGCAAGTGCCTCAGCTTTAGGAAGTAGGTAGCAAAAATAGTGTCTAAAAATCCAGAGTAAATACTAGCTAAATGCTGCATGGTAAGGATATAGCAGGAAGGAACTAAACACAGACCTTGTAACCAAGTAGGCATTCCTGTGGTGTAACAGCCCTGCCCTGAATCTCCAGAAGCTGGTAACAAGCCTTCATTTCCCTCAGAGCGAAAGCCTTCTTGTTTCCCTCCTATTCCCTCTTCAATTCTAGGGGGGTTGCAGCTTCCTGCAATTGGTCAGCATGCTGTGCCTGAACTCAAATGCTAAACTAAGTTAACTGACAGGAGGGAATTGTGTTAAGCCATTCTAGGCAAGGAGTTTATTACAAAAACCCAAACTGCCCCACTCAACATTCAAATCCTCCCAAAACCATACTTCCATACATCTCAGATGGCACTAATATAGCATATGGACTTCATGACTTGCTACAGACTTCCTTTAGGGACACTGCATATCACTCGGTTTTGAGTTTGGACTTCTAACAACTTACTGCTATATATTAAAAAGAGCCTTGTTCCAGGAAGGAGAAGCAAGAGCCTTAATTTCTACAGATATGTTTATCTGGCTGCCTTAAATAACAAAATGAACCAGATTTCACAAGACACTACCCTAACTAAGTACTGCATCCACCAGAAAAGTCTGGAGACTTTCTACATAGCCATGAACAACTGAATTCTTTACAGACATACAACTAGCAGCAATAGACTCTAAGGTGCTTGGATCCTACATTCACAATGCAGAGGTTTTCAAGTAATTATTTACCCTTTAGAGTGCAGATCCTTCATGGAAACATGAACCTCATAATACAGTTCTGTTCTATGCTCCCCTCTGATTTTTATTGAACCCTTTTAACTTGGACATCTTCAAACTATCTGTCAGAGGTCTGATAGGAAGCTTAAAGTGAATTAATGAAGGTAGCCAAAGGCTATACACCTCTCTGTGATGGTCTCCTGGTGCCAGAAACCTCTATCTGTAGCTTTCACACTCTGATATGATGGTAAAGTTGTAACTTAACTTTGAATGTCTTCATTTTTTCCTCACCTCTGTCATGAATACAGATGTTTCTGAAGAATCCAGCCATTTTCCAGTCATCTTTTCTGCAAATCATAATTAAATTGATAGCTCATGAGTACATAAAGATTCCAGGTTTGAATGGCTGAATGTATCCAGACTAAGGCATCGAAACCAAGAAAACATTTGGGGACATTTAAATCCTACCAATTGCAACTAGATGCGGGTCTCCTTCACTGTAATGTATATGGTGATCAAATCAGGACTCCAAGCTTGTTCAGGTACATACCCAGGGCAATAAGGATCTTGTTCATTCTCTGAACTCTCTGCTATACTATTTATCAGGTGAAGTGTTATATAACTGGTACTCTAGGAGATGCATGTAAGGAGAAGAAAAACGTAATACTTCCATATCAAAACTACCAACCATTTAGGCAAGTAGAAATATCCTAGCTGCAGAGGAATAAATTGTGTAGAATAGACTACAGCACCAAGCATATAATACACAAGAAACCCTAATTTAGATGCTAATTAACCCAGATGTAAGAATTACAGGGTTAATTAAGCAACATATACCTCCCACAATTTTATCTGCTGCAGACACAGGTGTGAGGAGAAAAATCTTACCATTTGATCAAATTAGCCACAAGCCACAGTGGGAAGTTTTGATAGACATTTTTGGAAAGCATTTAATTTTGACTCCTAAGTAGGATGGATTCTGCATTTAGATTACATCCATTTTTATTACTGAACATGAAATACCAATTGATTGAGAAAACAGTCACTTCAACAGCTACGTAATAAATGCTTCTCCTGCAGCACAGTTGTTAAACCAAAACATACATTTCTAATCAATTTAGTTTTAACCAGCATGCAAGAAACTCATTAAGTTTAAATTAAATCCTTATTTCAAGCACAGAGCGTGACCACTCTTGGTACTGTGGCTTGTTACATGGCAATTTACTTTTTAAGCTCTGTTCTCAGTTATCCTGCTTGTTGTCTGTGACACCACCCCAGCTACCTGGAAAGCAGTATTCTCTGCTTAGATTCAGGCAGCTATTTTGTTGGTTAATGGTAAGAGAAGCTTATGTGTAGGTAAAATTCTTGACTATACTAAGTTGATTCTTTGGGAACTGGGATAATTCCATGAAGTTAAGTTTATTATGATCTTTCTTATATAAGTATTGATTCTGCAAGAATGATAAACAGCTGCTCTAACCTGTAACATCTAAAGACCCTCCATCCCTGTGAAGCCACTCTACAAACGGAAGCCTTTGTGTTGGGAACAGACCTCAGGCACATCTTTCTAGCTGGCAAGTCCCATTTTTACCAACTGAGGAGTAGAAGGCTAAAGGAGCCAGGCAGGAGACCTTTTCCCACACCTCAATGGCATCCAGTGGCACAGACAATGTAAAATAAGAAAAAAAAGAAAAGAATAAAGTATAGAATAGCTAATTAGAATAATGGTTAGACAATATCATTATTATAGGCATTTAGACCCAACTGATATCAGTGGGAATCAGGTACCTTGATATTTTTTAAAATTAAGGTCTAGAACCTAAGTTACTTTCTTCAGCTGTTTCATTCCAGAGATTCAGCAAAAGGGGGCCCTGGCAGAGAACTGAAAACACAACTCATGGCTGATAAATAGTACTATTTTATCAGCATCACAAATGCATAGAGGAAAAAAATCCTCATTAAGAATATCCAGAATGCTGCACAGGATTTCCAGATTAGTTGAACTTTGAAATTTAAGTGGTAACTGCTGAATTTGGCCTATCAATACTTTACCAAATGACAGAGGCCTAGACTCAGGATGCATTGGGGATTTTACAGGAAGTCAAATACCTGCTCTGCTATGTTCAAGGAAAATTTATAACAACCTATCCCAATGTCTCCAGTGCAAAAGTTATCTTGGCAGATGGGCCAAGGCCCCAGTTTAAAAAAAACTATGGAAAGACAGTAGTTAATTTTCTAAAGATCAATCTGCAGAAAAGAATAAAGTAGTATTTTTCCTTCATGGGTTCCAAATCCAAATATTCAACAGGATACTTTTGACCTTGCCACTGTGCTGTACCAAAGCAGCCAGGATAGGAAAAAAAATAATTTCTTTGGCTGAGATGAAACGGGCTATCACTCGGGACCACCAGAATTCATATTGCAGTATTTTCTTCAGATGTAAAAATCACTCTTCCATGCTAATTGGGATAAAATAGTTCACTTTAATCTCTAAGCAAGGCACGCTGAAGACATACAAGAACAGGGTTGTAAGGGCATAATAATTAAGCCCCACATGTCTTTCCAATGGCTTAGTGAACTCTGAATAGGGCTTCTAGCAGAAAGAACAGGTTGGAAATTCAGGAACATCTAATGTAGAAAGGCAACACAACTGAATCTTTCAGAGCTACTTGTACAGAATGGTCCTAGCTCAGGTTATTTCCCCATGGTTACAGGCCATTATAAAACCATTTGCAGTGTTTTTCTGAATCTGTCCTCATGTGCAGCAAGTGTAAAATACACAAAGCATGCATGATATAAGTTGTACCTTAACAATAAACATTGATTTGTTCAGAACTAACCTTCAAAATATTGTACATTACTTAAACTTACTATTTCATGGTAAATAGTATTAAGGTATTTGAACTTTTAAGATACTGTTCTAAATACACCAATATGGTTGTACAGCACTCTTGCCTATAACAGCAAATACCAGACAGACACATAGTGGAAAGTTATGGTAAAATCTTTTAAATATTTAAGGGTTACATTTGTTTCTTGGGATATTGAAGTGACAAAATTTTCAAGTGTCCATCTTTTTTTTTCCAGTATTGGGTTCTGATGGCCACACTGGAGGAGCAATGCTGACAAAAGGAAGTGTTCAGAATTACAGTGAGACAGGAAAATCTACTTTACAGAGAGCAGATTTTAGAGTTACTTTCCTGTGAATATTGGCATGTGGTGGTCACAGGACAGGACCTGACTAATCTTGTTCACACTGAAGGGGCCAAAGTAAAGGTTAAATATCCATCAGCCAGAAAGTCTCAGTACCATCTTCTTACAACAAAACTCACCTCCTTTAGTTCTTTCCTGTTGCACTTACACAGAAAAGAAGACAGATCATTTTTTAATAATAATTTGGAAAAGGTTTAAAAAATTACATGCCCATGATTTGTTCACAATTGCTGTCACTTACTGTGTTCAACCTCTGCATATTAAGGAAGCTAAAATGATGTAACTTGGTCACAAATATGCCTGTTACCACTTTGCAATTCAGAACACTAGCTCTATTTTTTTTTTTTTAATGACAAAGTAAGTTTGGGAAAATTTGCTTAGACTTCTGAAATTTGTAATCTAAGGCACTATTAACATTGATGCAACTTTGTTTTGCAGTACTGCTGAATTTTGAACAACACAGCTTCAATTTTTGACGGCCTAGTTGTTTCAGTATCTATGCATACCCATTAAAAAACTGTTTGCGATGTTATTAAAATCATGCATGCACTATGTAACGATTTTAGTTTTGAATGTTTACTTTCACCTGTTTTGTAAAGTCCAGCTGAGATAGCCTTCCAGTTGTGGAATTTGAAGAAATTGGCATCTCTAATTTTAAGTCCTATCAGATGAAGTTTCAAATTAGGCTTTTTAAAGCCTTATTTACTGTCATTCCATATTGCTGAGCCAACTATAACACTATAGCTTCTCTTTTATACCCTATCAAGATGCACAGGCTTAAGGATGCATCTTGCATCCTGACACAGGCTGTCACAAACTAAGAGAAAGCCAGTTTGCCGCTTTTACATGGTTGTCTCTTCATATTGCAGGCTGGTAATGTAGTACCTGCTTTCTTCACTCATACTGAGAACTGACATAGACCTTAACTCCTGTATGAGTTGCCCTCAATATAGAAATAGCCAAACTTAATTCAAATTGCTCAGAAAATGCAATGCTCCTTTTTACATACTGCTGTCCATTTTATTTTATTTTCCAAATATGCTATAAATTTTTCTAAGCTGTTTCTTCACTAGTCATTTATCTCGGTTAACTAAACTGGAAAGTTTATTAGCGTAACACTAGAAATTCTAGTTTGGTTCTTGTGCTTTCTGGAAATACCATGCTCTGCAGGAAGGAATCAGAAATATTTTCACTGCTGTCCAGTGGAGCAGTTGCTTCAATAATTTGCCCTGAGCTCAAATCCTAGATCATTGCTGTCTCCAGAGAACAGTCTTATTTGAGAGTATTCATGCTGCAGCTATTGGTTCCCAAAATGATAAAGATAAATATCTTTACAACCTAATGCTCAAACTACCACAAACTGTCACACAAACTCACTTATGCCAAAAGAGTTAATGACAGAAATATACTGAATTGAAAATCCTTATCCTTTTGACAAGAAAAGCAGGGTAGAGAGATGACTTAAACCAGAGGCAAAAGGAGACTCAAGACACAGCAGACTAAACCTCTCATAGTATTCTTCTGTCAGAACTTCAGAGCTCACATTTATCTACCTATTTTATAGGGCTCAGTCACTTCTCAGTCCTGTCCGATAAGCCAGCCATTTTAAAGTTAACCAAATATTGAACTCCCTGCAAGTCAATAAAAATGTTTATTGGCTAAAAGATTCAGTCTATAAACACACAGAATTAGAGTACTTCTGTTATAATAGAGTGACAAAGTGGAAAGAGAAACTGGCAGGTAATGGATTTGTTTGGCATTAACTTAAAAATAATAAGTCATCCTCTGGCATTACTGTTAGTAGTATGTACATCTCCTAGAACAGAGCTTCAGGAATGTCAGAGTACTTAATTTCTTAATTTTATATTCACTACAATAAAGCTTATCTGGTATTAAAATAGATATAGAAAAATGTGTATATACAAAAGTATACAAGGTGCTACTCTGCACACTTTAGAAAGAAGTGGTCCTTGGTTCTTATTGGCATTCTCAGCTTGGCTCACCTAAACCTCTATTTGTTTATCATTCATATTACATAACCAGATGCCTCAGATTAAAACGCCACTGCTCTATGTCAGCAGCAAGATTTTGCACCTCTCGAAGTTTAACCTCTAAATATGAAATGTATGAAACCAATGAAGTGTCCTACCTCTGTTTAACAGATAAGAAAGCTGTAGAAAATCACCTAGTCTCTAAGGTCATACAAGGAATGTCCAACAGACCCAATACCCATTTATGTTCCATCAATCACTTCCACATTTCTTTTCAGTATATTTTCTTCCATTTCTGGTTCTTTAAGACTATGGAGTTTGTTGCATATTGCTCCTGGAAAGGGAGGACTGCTGCTGTAGCAAAACTCCAACCCATTCGAAATTTGGGCACAAACTAACCCCATGTTACTCTCACTAGGTGCTGCAGAACAGTATCTTCCTGTAATACAACAAATGTCATACAGACATGAGATGCTCCTAATGACAAAGAAAGTCTGCAATAGAGCATGAAATGGAGCCAATACTTGCCGAACATCAGACAGTTTATTTTTAGCCAAGGGTGAACACAACTTCTTCCTCCACCATAAAAACCCAGATCTGACACTGCTAAATCACTATTTATTAAAGCAGATTTTTCCCTACAGTTGAAAGGGTCCCTACAAACAAACAAAACCAACCCCCCTCTCTTTTAAAAACAGAAAATGAAGTTATCCTTCTCTGTTGAAGCACTTTTTTTTTTTAATGCTGTAAAATCAATTAACAGTAAGGCTATATCTTATTGCTTCAAGAATCCACACATATGTCCGCATGGTTATAAAAACCTAGAGAAGCATTGTTCCTTAAAGTTTTGTAGTCGTTAGAAAACATCATGTTAGGGTGGATATCTAACTGTGTGCTCTTTCTTTATATAGTAATTTCAGATTTCTTTCCTTCCCAAAGCCACAGGTATTCAGCACAGATAATTTTAAGGAATATTTGGCAAATTTATAATGGATATGAACCAAGTGTAATAAAGGGGAAATGTTAATCGGTATTTTGGAGTACTAGACAACATGAACCCTGCCACGGAGAAAGCAGAACTCAATTGAGATTTAAAATCTTTCTAAGAGTAGTTTAATTCACTTGTGATTTCTGCATAACAGTTATTAAATCTTCATTTGCAATCTAGATTTCCATACCTACTGAGAAGTTTTATAGATTCTATATGCCAGCGCTAGAATCAATGTAACATTCTGTAATGCACTGGCAGTGAATCACTTACTCTCTTTGCAAACATAATTCATCAGGATTCTGACAGCTTCAAGACATAATGGATTCCATTAAAACAGGGATTCATGTTTTATTTCCTCAGAGCTCTCCAGATCTAGTAAAAATTGGCAAAACCCCAATAATTACTCTTGCAGCCTAAGAATATCTTAGTCTAACCAACAGAATTGTCTGCTTTTCATGGAGATGTCATTAATTATGATGAGTTCTTTAATTATCCACAGAAATGTTGCATATTCTTCTACAGAATCTTCAGTATGAATGTAATATTCTCAATTATATAAAGGACCAATCCTGTCTCAGTTGAAGGCAGTAACTTTTTTTCAATATAACCAAATAGCAGCAGAATCAGGGCTTAAATCCAAACACCACAAACAGCTGAAGTACACCACAATATTCTAGTTTTAAGCTTCACATCTTAGACTTTGTAATACCTAAAATTAGAATTCTGAGAAGCAACCTGTACTGTGAAAATGAGAAGACATTTGTTCTAGCAGCCTAGAGACTAAGTTAGGGGTTTAGGCTTCTCTATAAAGCAACTGCTTCGTCTTGGCAGTAAAGGTGAAAGAAGTCAGGTATTCTCTGCATAATTGTACTATATTAGCACAACAAGAATTTCAGGTACATAAGGAATTCTGTGCAGTATAACACCTATTTGAAGCTTCTCCCTGGACTCTACGATATCAGTTTTTTTTTTCAGCTGAACTTTAACATCTCTAAGAGTGAGACTTGGGTTTTCCTAGTCCTTAACCCTCCTCCCCATACATTTTTCTGCTAGTTACATAATCGGCCAACCACTGCCTCTATCCTGCTGAAACTAAACTTTGCTTATCATCTAACATTTAGCTAAAATCTTCTACAGCTTGTCATTATGTCTAGCTACACAGTCTTTGGGAAGCATTACTCTTTAAGTTGAGGCTGTTAAATTACACCCAGAAACCTCAGTTACCAGAACACAGGTATGAAAATGCACCTGACAGTAAGAACAATTTAACTCCAGAGAGACCAGGCTGTAAACAATTACTGCCTCCTTATTGTGAACAGCAGCAACATGCATAAAGGTAAACTATACAAACCAAAATATTTTGAGGGCCTATAACCAGAAGGTACTAGTTTGAGTCAGGAACCACTAGATGAATTTCTGTAGCACTATGGTAGCAAAATCAGAATGGGATCATTATCACCTTAAAGGCCCTAAAGCACAGGCTTTTTTTTTTTTCATGAAAAAATAAACAGATTTCTTTATCTGATGAGCTTGTGTTATCAGTGTTTGTTATGGAGTCAATGGAGTTTAATGTCAGAAAAATAACTACAAAGGAACTATAGCTTTATATTGCTGGTTATAAGTTTCATAATGAATCTTGGAAATTAATTTTATAAATTGTATACATGATTAAAATAGCTCCAGCTTTAATTATCTCATCAGGATTATAAAGTAATTAGAATTTACACCTACTTGAACACTCAGTCAGTAAAAGCACCTTCAGTCACAATCAAAACATTTTCTTCCCTAAAGGAAGAATCCATTTTCCACATTGCAGCTTTTTGGTAGTCTCCCATTCATTTTCTTCAGACAGTGATTAGAATAAGCCTTGTCAGTGGTTAGAGAGAACACATTAAGAATGATTTTACATAGATAAGAAAAAAATCAATATCCCATTCCTGGCACTCAGAACTGTTTTCAGCTGACCTTTTTTTCTCCAAACCCGCTTTCCCTTTTTTCTCAGAAAAGCTCTCTTTCCAGAAAGATCTGCCTCAAACAGGACATTTGCTTGTACACTTAGAATAAAGGTATGAAATTTATAATACAGTATGCTACCAGGCATTTTAACAGAATTTGTTTGCTCTGGTACTGTCAAAGACTGACTTAATACTGTTGCAAATGAACATTTGGAACACTCCTTTCTCAAGCATGATCTTCTTTTCTCACCAATGTATCAAAGACATGCAGGGAATGTCATTTAAGAGAACTGTAAGATTCTGATCTTTGGTAAGTCTTAGAAAAATTCCAGAAAAAATTTAACAACTAAGATGGATTGAATACAAGAGCAGATCAGACTTTAATTCAGTTCTCAGAGGGAAGAAAGCTAATATTTCATGTTCTACTTTGAAGTTCAAAAAAATTCCATTGTCCTATTTTTCAATTTTATCCTTTAAGTTGTCAGCTTCTTGCATTTTTATTAATTAATTTATTTATTATTTCTATTTGAGAAAAAGTGTTTGATAATACTTATACTGTACTTGCATATAGAGGTGCCAGCCAGATCACAGCTTATTTATATTGACTACAAATATCCTAGCCTAATACTTAATGAGCAGTTAAGACAAGAAAATATATAAGGGGTTTTTACTGTATTTAACTTGGAAGCACTGAACCTAGCTCTGCCACATCCCAAATTCAAAATAATGTCTATTAAAAGGCTTAAAAATTGGCCAGCATTTCTGTGAATAAAAGCCAAAGCCCAGAGGAAGCAGCATCCATCCACAAAGCCACTTCAGCATCAGCTTGCCTTTTTCTTGCCACAGATAGCCTGTGAAGCTGATTTGATTTCGCTGGAAGTTAAGTAAAAATTTGTCTTGATTATTGATAACTGCCAACCACTGGCAATTTTGTTGGCCCTTATGACAGGTTTTCCCAGATTAGAATGCTGTACTTAAATCCCCTCCCACAAATTCATCATGGAAAGCCACTGTTAAGCCATGCTGGGGTCGAACTGCCCAATCCTCTCAGGCTGGCACTTGCTTGTGTCAATATGTACTGTGTTCATCGAAAAGGTTTCCAAGAACTGGGACAGACCCTGAAATATATGTTATTCAATCAAGGCACCATCTCTTGCTTTTCACAATGCTGACAAGGACAATGGGAAAGCTGCTTTAGCTATCAGACAAGAGAGAATATTTGCTATATGATCTTGCTGGGAAAACTGTTTTCAAGCACAGAATCCTTAAGTAGTTCAGACTTCAAATTAAATTCTTACAACATTATACAAATTCTGACAGGAATTTTCAAATTATCAAAATATATTTTGTCATCTATTGGTGCCCTCAGTTTAGAGGCTTTGGCCACTATCAAGAAAGGGACTTATTTTGCCTTATAATACCTCATGGCGCCTTTAACACTAAATTACAAGTATCTCGGAACTACAGATCTATTACATGCTGACCACTCGCCTAAGACCACGATCAGATTGGAGGGCCTGGATATGTGGTAATTCTCTGAAATAATTTGTTAAAATGCTGAAGCAAATATAATAATTAATAACAGCAGATGCCTAAGGCCCCAATCCAGGCCTGTGAGTATTTTGAAGTATTTTACTTCAAACTTTCACACTTAAATTGTTAAAACAAGGCCCTAGGCCTGTCCTTCTCAAGCATTCAAGATTCTTACTATGAAAAGTTAAACTCCAATGAATGTGTTTTACATTACATAGAACTTCTACAAAAAAGCTGAAATACTGAGGTTATACACCAATGGATTTGCAGTCTGAAGACGTGTGATTCAGAAGCTTAGATCCCATTAGGGATATGAAGTCAGGCTCCTATTCCTGATAGTTTCTGTTGGAGTTTAAAATAATCATACCGTATGTTAGCACAGTAAAAGACACATTGTTTAATTACGGCAACTCTATTTTAAAACAGATTAAATGCAGCTAAATACAGATTCACCAAACCCAGTTTTAGCCTTTTTTTAAAAAAGGCTAGAGAACCCTTTCTGAGAAATACCTTTACAAAACAAGGAATTTACTTATGACTAGCTCATTCTAAACCACTGTAGTTTCAGTTGCATTAATGTTTCATAGCAACAAATTTTCAAGCTTGATCTACTAATTTTCAAATAAATCAAAGGTGTTTTTTTCTTCTTCCTAGACTTATGAATCACTTCATTCATCAGCAAAAGAGGAGGAAATCTTAACTTTTGGAAAAGTAGCACTAGGGTAGATTACATCAAACGTCCTGTCTGTTAGCAGGACCACTACATACAGCCTTCTACCCTCCCTTCCATATCTTTGGGGAAATGCATAGACCTCTAGTTCTCCCCATAGAATCCCTTCTTTTCCCGCACCACAGTGGCTTTTAGAAATAAAAAATAAAATGCATTTACTATTTTGCGCAGAATACATTGCTTTTTACTCTCTGGAGTCTCATGCTTTTCTTCCTCATTGAGGGGTTTTTCATTTTTCATTCTTTTAACTGCACATGAGGCATGGTAGTTCAACAATAGATACAGAAATACCATCCAATTATGAAACTCTATATCAGTGCAGCCACAAAAAAAGCTGCAAAGCTCTAGCTGTGGTGAGTCATGCAGGTTATAGTAGTAAGGGCCTAACTAGTCATGACTTGCAGAAGCTCTTGATTGATTATTTCCTCATCTGTGCTGTGGCTGGATACCGTCTTTGATTAGGAGAGGGAAAGTGGGAAGGAAATGAACAATTCATACCGAAGTAACAATTATACCAAATACAAGGTTTTATTGAAGAAGGGATGCTGAAAGAGGGATCTTCAGCTCATCCACCTCTCAGTACTAATTTAGAGTTCAAGTTTGAGAAGATAAGATAATCTTCCTGTGTTTCCTTTTCAATGAATGGAAAAAGGAAATGTTTTCCTCAGGAGGATTGCTTTGAACCCTTCCCTGCATCCCCCCCTCTTCTTCCCAGCAGGATTCTGCATTTGCCCACTGCCTGTACAGAGCAGATGTGCATTCTGACATCAACTTCAAAATACCAGAGATGAGCTCCACAAACAATGCAGTTTTAAAGACAGACAGACAATAGCCCCCATCTGTGCAGTCATGTACTGTTTGCTGCAGAACAAAGAGGCCATCAGTAAGAAGTCAGCATTTTCCAGACAACCTCTTCTATTCCCCATTTAAGGGAGAGTTTGATATTAGAAAATTTATTTAGATGCAAGTCATTGTTAAGAGGGGTCACTTATTTCTCATGACACTACTGTATTACAAGCAATATTGAATTATGAGTAGAAAAGCACTATTGCAAGGCAGATCTGGCTAAGAAATTTTATCTTAATGATACAGGAGGACAGAATATTTCACACACTCTTTTTGCGCCACTTATTTCAGACTCCAAAGAGAGCTGTCGTTATTCAGTCATAATAGAATTAAATAGCCAAACAGGTCTAAACCATACAGAACAAGCAAAGCAGTTAGGCTGACACTACCAGAACAACTTTAACTTCTGTGGTGTAGGGAATTCCAGTACTTATTCTTAAATGTTAAATTAATGTAACTGCTTGGTTGTGGGGGTTGGGAGACCTAGAAGAAACTAGTTTCAGCAGAAGAAAGTAGTTACTGCCTAGAAAGCAAGAAAGACTTTTACGGAACATAGGTCTAGAGTTACACAGTTTTGCCTTGACCATCAAAGTAGTTAAGTCAGTATCACAGTAACAACTAGTTCAGGCTCAAAGGTGCTTTTGATATACCAATCAATTTCATTCTATATGCTTCTTCACAGTGAGGTGAACAGCAGTGTCTATTGGAAGGGCTCCCTTACCTTCTCCACCTGGTGACAGAGATGGTTAAACCAGGAAGACTCCATCCTTAAAGTCAACAGGTCTGCTGCAACTCATATGCAAGAGCCACACAGGGCCGAGTCACGTGTGCACATGCATCACCCACTGCCTTACATGCTCTCATGGAAGCAGGTTTCTGTGGTACTTTAGGCTTCCTGTATTCTACCTCTAGAATATGCTAAGGTTATCTTCTACATCACAAGATGAATACATTTTACAAATAATCCATGTAGCACTCAAAAAATACAACAACAGTTACTAAAAAGGGAACTTAACCTGTTTGAGCTTATCTAACATTCCTGTATAGCATGTTTACATTTCCTTAAAAACAATTAAGCTGTTGAGACATGTGCACTCCTGCTGTGTTGTTGCTTCTAGAAAAATTACAGAACATTTTAGCAAATAAGTTTGATCCCTTTAAATAATAAGATCAAGGGGGAAAAATAACATTTTGCCCAGCTTGACAAAAATCCTGCCTAAATCAGCTCCAATCGCTTGTAGTCACACACCACCCCATGGAACATAACGGACTCCCTTGACATGAAATAAGGATAATCATGTTTTTTTGCGGAAGTCTTCTGACTACAACCTCGCTACTGGCTAAGGTCTCACACTTCAGTGATTATCATTACTGTGAAGCCAAAAGGAAACTAATTTTTGCAAGCTAGACCAAGTTTGAGAAGGACAGTACAGTGAAATCAGGAAGATGATATGGCCTTACACACTTACCTAAGCTCAAACCAGCAACTAGCTACTGATTAGGCCAGAATTTGTTCATGTAAGTAAGGTTCCGTTATAAAAACTGGGTATTTAGGTTAGATGGTGCCTCTCAGCCAAGGGCATTTAATTTTCCACTCTCTATGAACGAAGAGGTTGTAATTTTTTTAATGCAAGTTTTGCTTAAGAACATCTATAGAAGAATTGTACACATATATCAAATTGTGACCTGCTGCATCCAGTCTCCTGTGTGGTATAAAGACTACAAAACCATCAAAGATAATTTTTTTCCTCCTGGCTACAGACCCCCCAGTTCTTAGTGGGTGACAATCAGAAACACATTTGCCTTCCTTTAGCTGTGATACAATTAATCCCATAAAAAAACCCAAACCTGTCACATATCCAGATATTTGTTCTTAGATTCTTAGCAGTAGTTGTTACTGTTTCAGAGGTAGTCAGAGTACAAAACTAAATTTTGCAATCCAAAGATGAAAGGTGAGAATGTAACACAAGCTACCACACTACTAAACTAAAAAGAAATAGTATTTTGTGTATAAATATACTTTTATTTCTCTATAAGAAAAGATGTTTTCACAGGGCTTGCATTAAAAGCAATGATAGTGAGAAATCCCACAACCCAGGTGTGGGACATTGTCATTCACAATAGAAAACATTTCTAAGCCAAGTAGGGGAAATTTTAAGCAAAGCAAAACTGGATCTCTTCCATGGTCATACCAATTTTTCCCACCAGGACAGAGAGTCTGAGGGCTGCCATGACATCAGGTAACATTGAACAATTGCTAACAAAAACTCCTTCAAATCATTTACTTCATTTCACAGCCAAGGCATAGCTAGCAATAAGATGGCAATAGCGTACAGTAATTGGTGGCATTTAGAAACTTTTATATTGTTTTTGCATTGTAAAAGCTATCATATGTTCACAGTAGAACACAGACATAGGAAACTGCTCTCTGAAAAATAAGCCTTAGGCAGCTCTGCTTTTCAATTAGTCCTGTTTGACCAAGACTGAGAAGAGGCTCAATAACCTATGCTAGCAACTTATAAGCAAGTAGCTTATGTTACCTTCAAGAAACCTTTCCAATGTGGCCCCAGCATTCCCTGGCAGGCTCACATCTCAACTCGGATCCTACCTGCCACAACAGCATGCACACCTGGGCTGAGGAGAAGCATCCCCCCTCAATGTTTCTGGCCGGCAGAAAGAAGGCCACCCCTCCCAGCCATCAGACGCTGCAGTAGCCAGGAGGTGTGTGCCCACCTCTTCCCGCCCTTTCCACTCCACCGGCTGGCAGGTGCGGTCTCACTAGCGCCACAAGGTGCGTGCGCCGCCGTCATCCTCGGGGGGTGTTGCTGGCTTGTGAGGTGGTCATGGTGGTCACCTTGTGCTTGCTAGCTGCTGCTGATATAGTAAGAGTTGAAAGACTGAGAAAATAAGAATGAGCAAGAGGGAGCCATGACCAATCACAAAACTTAAATGTTCGATGAATTTACGATCTTGCTGAGAAGGCACAAGCGGACGCCTTGCTTGATAGATAGGGCTGGAAAAGATAAGAACTCCTGCCTTTGTTCTTGTCCTTGTAGATAGTTTAGCTTAAACTAGGCATATGGTTTTACCTCACTAATGAAAGATTATAAGAGCACTAACAAGCTTCTTTTAGGGACTAATGAGCATTCTTTAGGATAAGATGTACCAAAACCTGTAAAGGACCATACTGCGTAGAATCACCTAAGGAAGGTCAAGCAGTGGACAAGTGAGGAAGACTATGGAAGACCACCAGAGGACTCCTGAAGACCACCGGAGACCTTCAATGCGCCTGCATAAAGTGCATTTGCATATGCTAATAGTTTCCCAGAAAACTAATGAATATGTATTGGACACCTAGTGAATATGTATGTAGAACATGTACTTAACCTGCACAATTAGGCCTGATGGTGTGCACGATAGGTGGAGCAATCGCCCATGCACCCAGTGCTCTAATAAAGAATGCCTGCTTTCTAAAACTCCAAAATCGAGTCTTCGAGAGTTTCTTCTACCCGCTTTTTCAGTATCACTGTCTCTAACAGCAGTTTCTGAGATCTGCCCACTCAGGAGGTTCCTGGCTTCATTTGCAGTTGTTGAGGTAAAGTTCTCTGAGTTTTGTGTCATATGGGGTTCTCTTGGGGCTTGCTGTCCAGTCTCTCTTGGGTTTTTGTTTGGGTGGGTGGGATTTAGGGTTTGTTTTGTTTGTTTGTTTGTTTGTTTGTTTTGGGCCACCACCATAGCAGTTCTTGCTATTGTCTTAAAGGAGCTGGGTGCTATGTGGTTGCTGCTCCCTGAGGGGCTCATGTCCTCATGCTGGCTACAGCTGTGAAGCTGAAAATTCTGACCTGTAGCTGTAACATGCATACTTATGATGTGGCAGAGAGGCTAATGTGGTAAAGGTGTATCAGCTGCCTTGAGGCCCCTGCTGAGAGAGAGCAGGGCCTAGGCACAGAGCAGCTGTTTTCTATGGCCAAACATTCTCCTGTTTGAATGATGGGAGATAGCTGTATAGTTGATATTTACTGTGCCCTGAATTTCTTTATTGCAGGCAGTGTAACAAGGACCTGTGGCTGAAGCACTGCAACATCTGATGCTTTCCAAATACAGCGTTTGATGCTTTTCAGTTTTTCCACTATAGTGCATTGTGAAGCAGTGAAGCGTTTTATACCCAGTAAAGTGAAACACTCACTTTATGTAGAAGTGACCGTTATTTCCTTCCAGATGGAGAAAGGGAGTTACAAGATTAAGGGCTGCTGTTGCTTTGACTTATTTGCAGGTTTGAGTGTTTAGGTTGTAGTTGGAGCAGTTTCCAGGCTTGTCTTGGTCATCATGAAGAACAGCAGAAGACGCTGCTATAGCTGTGTGCCTAAAAGGGCACGGAACTTTCAGTGTATTTCAGCCAATGTCCTCTGGAAAGGGCAGAGGGCCAAAAGGAAGAAAGAAAACCTTAAAGTACTAATTGTCACCAAACCAGTAACAAGTATGTTTTTCTTCAGTACTAATCTAAACTCCTTCACAGCTTTACCTAGGCTGGACGGTCTTTTGAAGTGAATTTGTTAAACATGCAAGTAAATGAACTAAACCACAGTTGCCACCACATGATTTGAATGTGTTCTGGTGTGTCTTTCAAATAAAAGCACTTACATTTTTCCATTCAATGTTGTGTCATTTTTTCTGCTTTTCTTGTCTATAAAGCATGTCTATCATTCTACTACTGAGATGACTATTTAGGAAGATAGTCTACACATTTAATTCTTAGTCTTGCAAACTCCTGGGCATGCTAGATCTAATAAAACATGCATATAGTTCACCAATTTACCCATTTGGCTGTAGTTACACATGCATATGAATAGTGTGCTGAACTGGAATTGCATTACTAGGTAATCTACATATAAACATATCTTTCTGAACAGCAGTAGAAAATGTTGACCACTGCTACTCTTCATTCTTGGAGGAGCTACTGAACATTTTCAATTACATCAGTTGGGTGATTTTAATATCAGTATTAAGGGTATTAATATAAAACGGTGCAGTTTTGCTACTGTGAGCAATATGATCATTTAAATTAATGCCAGGGAGATCTTTACTCCCTCCACACCAAAGCACATAGTAATCATATCCAGAGCTATGCATCTTTTATATGTTCTAGTTCATGGGTATTCTGCCTGGAAAATTAATGGATATTGGTTTCTGCAGTGTGACTGCATATTTCTGGCAAATTCTAATTTTTTTAATGTAGAAACTTAAAGATAATATGGTATGCTCAGTAAGTAATTTTAGTAACTATATTCAGAATACACAAATCATGATCTAAAACTGAGATTAGAAAGAAATGGATTGAAAGTGGAGGGAAAGGTCTCCCATTTCTATCACTGCATTACATTTTCAAATGTCTGTGATTAGGAGGGTAGGAAAGCTCAGGCTAAAGCAGATATGAGGAACTTGAAGGCCAGACATGTGGCTGTGATCTGTATGAAGTGGTAAACTATGTTTTGTTTGTTGAATTATTGAGTGACTACAGAATGTGTAAATGACTGCCCAATGTGTCAGAAAGGTGTATGTGGTGCTAGCAAGGAAGAGGTTTTCTACCTTTATTATAATACATTCATGCAACTTTATAAACTCAATCCTTTATTGATATATGTCCAGTAATATGATCTTAATATACTGTAAATGGTGATTAGGTTACAACCCTTTGAAAAATGTAGTTTGTATTGATTTAGAAGACATGTCCTAGACATCTAGAAAATCCTGCAACAGCTATCACATGACATCTAATATTTGGTGCTGTTGGATGTGGCAGAAGTATATCTAAAATTTTGAGTTACTCTGATGATATTAGGTCTGTGACTGTCATATGTTTATACTATGCTGTACCAGCAGTGTTTAAAAAATTTGCTGTTTAGCACCATCTACAAATATACAAAATTTAAAAATGCAGGTTTTTGTAGTCAGTTTTTCCCAGATTATAATGAATAATTTCAGCTTAACAATTAATAAAAGGAGGAAGTGCTTAACAGAAATTTGTTGTATGCCACTGGTATGAGTGAGGAGATTAACTAACACATAAGGGAATTTCATTTTATAATGTCACTTTATTAGCTAATTGGCTCAAATGTGAGATTTAATGGCAATTCAGCTGCATAGTCTTAATGGCCTAATCATTAATTTGCATGGGAGTTACTCTAATAATAATTAGAGAGAACTCATTTGTTATTAATGTGGGGGCAGTGAGCATGTCCTTAAAATAATAATCCAATTAACATGCATTAAGTGGAAATTTTATAGTTACCCACAGCATGAGTGGCTGCTGCTGTAATTTGGAAATAGTATTTCATAGCACAAGGTAACAGGTCTTTAACAGCTACTGCCTGGTGAGACTGGCCTCTGTAAAAGATTGCCTGTAAGATTGTCACCATAGTTTGAGGCTGGGCATGTGTCCTGTAGAGACGTTGCCCTTCATAACCCCCTGACTCAGTACAAGCAAATGATTTTCAGCCTCACATTGGTTCATCTTGAGCATCTGTATTTGTAATCTGACAGTGTTTACTCCTGTTTTTGAAAGCTCGTGTGGTATGCCCTGCATATAGATGAGCAATAACCTGAAATCCTGCGTGTTTTAAAGGACAAGCCAGTGAATCATATGGGATGTCAGAAACTAAGTGTGCTAAGCAGATGACAGGAAGGTGGAACCAGTGCTACTTGGCCTTTGTGGCAGCTTTCTGCAAGTTTCTGCAGTGCTTAGTATGTCTGCTGAGAGGCCACAAAAAGGTATTTATACAGGGAAGCATAATGATCTTTCTAGGTATGAGGCATGTGAAGTACTGACCAGGGCAGGAAGGGAGGGTAATTGGTGGATTAGAAACTTTGTATTGATAATTTGGTCAAGAAGTTTGTGCCCCACACTAGAGCAAGCTCCTTGATATGATGAGTAAAGAGGAGTTGAGAGGACTCTGTCCAGCCTGAAACAGGCTAGCCACATAGGAGCAAATTCAGGCAAGGAGAAGGTACATTTCATAACTAGATTAATGTTATGTTTATAACTTGGGTATTTACTGAATGGAGTTTAAAAGATCCTATTGTTGTGCTGGGGTTACAGGTTTTTCTGATACTGTATTAAATGTATGAAGCAAAAATATAAACCCATGTATTTTATTATATGTATTACAAATATAATAAATCACAGGTAGAAGTTTTCTAGGAAGGTGGCTAAATAAAAAGCCTGGGTTTGGAGTCTGTCCTAGTGAGACAGTTGGAAATGGAGCCTAGCTGCTCCCTGGACCTGTTTGGCTTGATAGCCTGTAGGAATTACAAACAGATCCACATGTAATAGACTGCTCAATGGATAGCTGGGTAGGCCATAAATGATATCTTCTTATGAATTATTATACTATGATAGGCTTGCTGCAATGATCTGTGTTGGAGATTGGTTTTAATGAAGAAAGAAGTCTCCCCAGTCACTTGGGGGATTTAGACCTGGCTCTGGGCTCCTACACTTAATACTTGGACTGCTTGCCAGAAGCAGGCGTGGACCCTTTAGGAAGAGGTGACTAGGAAGAGCAGCACAACTACAAGCAAGAATGAAATGACCTGTTACCTTTTTTGTTACGGCTGTTAACTGGCTGATCACATTAAATCCAATAGGAGCTTTTGGGTTACTCATTCAGTGAAATAGTGATGTAAAGGCAGGCTTACAGCTAAATTTGCTGGCAGCCCAGTTCCAAGTACCAGAGGTGTCCACATTATCCAAAATCCTCTACCGTTATAAGTTGGTACAGCACTGTTAAATAGACAGTCAGTTGCTGTTATACTACACAATGTAGTTGAATTTCTCTTGCATAGTTCCTGATTGTCTTGTATTTACTTAAAGGGAAAATTACCTTTTTCAAAAAAAAAAGGCTTTAAAATGAATGTTCTCTTGCTGAATTTGTTATGTCTTGTGGTACTTACAATCATGAGCTGCTTCAGTGAATACCAATGCTGTCCTAAGTGTAGTTACTCATACTTTTAGCTGGTTGTTCAAGGAGGGAAGGTGTGACATACCTTTTGCATTATAGTAGGTAATGCACTGCTTACAGTGGTCATGTAGCCCATACCTTAACAGGAGACTGTCTTTTCTAAATCTAGACATATCTAGAAGATCATTATTATGTTTCCAGCAGTCACTCCCCTGTGACTAGGTGTGTACTGAATGTGTATGTCTTTGGTCAGGACACCTTTAGGCAAAAGAGGTCACAGCTGCATGCTCTACTGATGGGCACATGCTTTGTGTCAGTGGGAGGAGAAAGTTTACTGTATTAGTGTGGTTTGAGGTGTCTTGCAATGACAAGTCCACCTGAAACATGGGGGTTGTTGCTATTGTATTTGCTTAAAGCCCCTCTGGCCCTTCCCAGTCCTCAAAGGTGAAGCAGAACATTGTGTTAGCACAGGATATCAAACACATGCACAGTTGCTTGTCTTGTGTGAATTAAACACATCTCTGAACCTGGGAGATTTTCTGGGAAAGGTGGCATTTCTTACTCCGGAGGATTGAAAGCAAAAGAGTATGGGACATTAGAACACTACACTAATCTCATAAATGATTGATACATTTGACTTGTGGCAAGACCATTTTTAGTAAAGACTTAGAATCTAGGCTAATGGTGTCCCTGAGAAGTGAATGAAATACACATGTGAACTCTTGCTGCTTCCAGCATCCATATTGAAAAAACATCAGCTAGTGCTAAAATTTGGGGAAGCTAATAGAGGAAGAAATAATGTAGAAGAGTTATGAATGTTGATCTGTAGCTGACAGAAACTGGTGTCTGGATTAAAGGAGAATGTGCTGCCTTGAGTCAAGCTGAAATTTTTGCTACCAGGTCTTGACTTTTCCTGATAGAGATACATATTCAGCCTTGCCACTTCTACCTTCCATATGCCACCATTTTTTTTAATCCAGGAAAAGTCAGGCAAAAAATCAGAGCCTTAGTGTGTTAAAATTCCTCCAGCCTTTCCTATGGATATGAAAAAGTAGTGAGGAAAGGGCGCACAGGATGAAAAAATAGGCAAGAAGGTGTGTTAACCTCACTTTTCCAAGGCTAGCAGAGTCTGTCAGATCCTGCTTATACTGATGTTAAATATATGTTTTGGGGTAGCATCTTTACAATGAAACTCCATTTCCCTGTGCCCTACTAACTCATGTACTGGAGGAAATTATATGGACTCAGGTAAGTATGAATAGGGTGCTCTGCTAGTAGTGTCTAAGCTAAGCTAGTTGTACTACAGCATTGATAGCATAATAGGATGGATCCTAAATCAATACTTAGTACTTGTACTGTTTTGAACTGTTCTTAGTGTCTTGAATAGTTCAGGATTTTGTGCTACAGTCAGCTCTTTTGATTTGACAAGTATTTGGGAAGCAAAGATCCTTGCAACTATTCTTTGCAGATATTTAAAGAATGACTGTATTCAAGGTCTAGTGTTTATATTTGGTGGTGGGCTGGTCTTCCATGACTTCTGGAATATAAACAATAGCTCTTTATAGTATTGCCATGTATGAGCAACAAATAATGCTGATTGGCTACTTTTCACTTCACAAAGTCTTGTCAATGAAATTACCTTTATGCTAACAAAGGAAACTTGACATGGTTGTACGTAACCATGAAGGCCAACCTGCTTGTAATCCTTACCTCCTGTGCTGTAGTGCTTCAGATTTAATCTGAAGGATTTTGTGTAAAAAGAGCTTGAACTTAAATGTGTGTTCTTAGGCTAAAGGGGCATGTTAATGCTGCTGTAATTTAGCAACAAGGTTTGTGAACAGCTTTCACTGACTGCATAGGACTTGTAACAGGAAGGACCCTGGAAGTGAGGCAAAGTAGCCATCCTGGAGTTCTGTACCAGTACCCTAGGAACCTTGTTCAAAGTTTGTTGTGTGGCTGCAGTGGGTGTATATAAAAAATAAAACTTTCAGAAAAGCAGCTTGGAAAATGGCAGTGAGAAGGATGACAAGTTCTATACCAGTGACTTGTTACCCACTAGAGAAATTACATTTACTAACAGAATTCAGCTTTGTAGTAAGGCTGGCTTAAAGGCTGGCTGGCAGTATTTTGAAGGTAGCAAGTAAAATTTGTAAAGCCTTCTCAAAACACTTTGTGCTGAAAAGCACGTTGAACTGTGAATGCTTTACCAAACCCTACATTGCATGAAGGCAAGAGGATTTATTGCTGAAGAAAGAAGAAATATTGATGTAAACTGAACAATAAGAGTCAAGAGGAGAGGTGGTTCCCAGGTGGACTGAAATGTTTCTAGATCTGTCTGTCAAACTGCTTGGGTAGTGCAAAAATTCAAAAGTCATAACTGTGTTTTCATATTTCTCATTGAAGAGGTAGGTGGTGGTATTCAAGTACCTTGTTGTTGACCTAGGAACAGTGTGGCTTTATTACGTGTTTCCTTCTGCCTTTTATATTTGAGAACAAAGTAGAGAGGAGACTTTTCTACTAGGACTACCACACTTCTGCAGAAAAGCACTTGAGAGAAGAGGCTCATCTGCATTAGTCCCATGTGTGTTTTATTAGGCTTTGTAGAGATACCATATCCTGCTTAGCTGAGAGGTAGGAGCACTGTTCTTCCTGTTATATTCATCATACCTCTCTATCATGTTCCATGAATACAGTAGTAAAAATACTTTTGGTTCCTAGTTTATTAGTATTTGCAGCAGCAGAAGCAAGTACATCTTGGATGTATATAGCATTCTCAGAGGACTTTTAGATAAAATTGTTGTGAGGATAAGTACATGCTGTTCTGTAGTAACCACCCATAACTCCTCCTCAGGCCATCTGTCAACTAATTTGCAGCTAGATCCTGAAGTACTTGCTAGAGATTAGGGAAAAATAGAGAAGAAATTGTTAATATGTAGGCCTATCTTTGGCCCAGTGAACCTTTGAAAATTGTGTGTAGTGTCCAAGGTCAGAGAAAAGGTGACTCTGCAGGCAGCCATCCACATCCATATCCATATCCATATCCATATCCATATCCATATCCATATCCATATCCATATCCATATCCATATCCATATCCATCACCTATGGAAATTCATAGCCTTAAGGTGAAGCTTTTGTGTCTTTGTACTTATCTCTTACGAAGCTTGTTTGTGAACCTCAGTTTTCACTGAGGTTTAATGTCAGAAGTAGAAGGTTTCCAGCTATAGCCAGTTTATGGATGTTAACTACAGGACAACATTGCTCTAAGAATAGTTTTGGTGATTCAGATCAAGCTATTTAGGACCACTGTAAAGGACTAGCATCCTTTAATATGCATATCAGGACTGAATGTGTAGAGATGATATTTAGGCAAAGTCATGGAAGAGGGAAAAAAAATCATGTAAGTCTTCAATAGTGACAACATTTTATGGCAATACATTTCAGTGAAGTTATAGATAGTGTCAAAAAGTGCTTTCTGAATTTTTAAACCTGTGATAATAGGAAAAATAAAAGGCATGCAGTAAAATTGTGAAAAATTAGTTCTGCCTTGGTGAAACTGTTCATGTAGTTACATTCTCATATCCTCTTCTCTCCAGCTGACATGTTCGTAGTCTATAATCTAGCCTCATACAGGAATTGATAGAAATCTTTCATCTTTGTTGCTTTTACTATACTGGCTTAATTTCATTATCCTCATTTTGAAATCAGGATAATTGGAAGGGCTCAATATAAGATTTGTTCCATGTTTATACAGAAAACATTAACACGTCACTTTATTCTCCATTGTTCTCTTCCTCACAGCATGTTTCAGATCACTTCTGAATACTTTGAATAGTGCATATTCCAACACAGGTCCATGTGGGACCACACTAGTAAACTTCTTTAATCATGAAAAATTGCTTTCCTTCCTACTTTGTTGCTTATCTTTTAGTTGGTTATTAATGCTTGAATGCTGTTTCCTTTTATCTGCAACAGCTATACTTTAAGAGCCTTTGAGGTATCTTGACACAACTTTCTTTGAAAATCTGAGTTTGCTTTTGCCCTTGTTCACATGCTGTCTAACTCCTTCAAAAAACCCCAAACCAATAAACTTTGTTTCTTTCTTTTGGCAGAAGTATGCCTCTTTTTTTCAAAGCTGGTTTAGCCAAGATACCAGATATAATGCAGAATTACTATACAAAGCTTTATAGACTGTTATGTCAGCATTCAGAGTAGGTGGTGGGGTGGGGGTGTTACCCTTAGAACTATGTGAGCATCTGATCAAAGCCTGTACAAAAGCAGCCAGAACTCAACTGATTCTCTTTCCTTTTACCCCTTACCATTATGACTTGCAGCTTTGGTTCTGCTTAGCACCTTTACTTGGGACATCTTGCTAGTGCTATCATGGGCTGTTTCCTTCCATTGTGAGGCAGCCCTCTAGGGAGGGCTTTTTTGTGGCCTTTTCTATAGTTACCCAGGTTCTTGTCATCTACTAGCTGTAAAGTTCTATGGGTAGCCACCAAAGAGCTTTTGAGAAACATAGTAATGCAGAAGAAACACCTGCTTTCATAGTGGTATGTTCTATGCAAGCTGAATAAATAACCACAGTTAATTCAAGGGTGTTAGAGAAAGTTATCTCAGGTGCTGTTATCAGGACATGGAGCCATGGGTAATAGTCACACTTAGCCTTAATAAAAATTACTGCCTTTGAGTGACATACTCAGATTGTCACTCTAACAGAATCCCAAGATGTGAAAACGAATAACTGAAAAAGTACCTAGTTGTGTACCTAACCCTTTGTGGTTGCTCTCTTAAGCTGTCTGCTAAGACTGGACCTCAATAACTTGCAACTGAAGACTAATGCTTAAATTCAATCTAAATGTCTGGCTGGGTAAGACAACTGGATGCAGAAAAGCAAGGCATTTGAGGCTCATTTGAAAATGTTAGTAACTCAGCTTTATCACTATGTGGATTTTTATCCAGTAGTTTATCAGTCTCTGGTTGTACTGGCTTAGTAGTATATGTAGTTCTTTATCAGATTTGTCATGCAGGTCATGTCTTTCTATTTTGGCATAATGCACTGTTTCCCTGGACACTCCAAAGGTTCACTCTGTCCTTGTCTGCTCTGGGTTGGAAAAGTCTGTTTTCTGGTCAGATTCTCACCAGTATTTATCTTAAGTCCCCAAACACCTTAAGATCCTGAGTCTGACCCTTCTTCCCTAAGAGGCAGTGCCAGAGGACTGAGGTTGCCTGCTTGCTGTACTCACCAAATGGTCTGTCATATAACTGGCCAGAGCTCTGATCACTTCCTTGACTCATCTTGTGAGGAGATACCATGCTGTGACATCACCTTGTTACATAAAGAAATAGCTTCACTGAATACAGAACGGCTGGATTTCACAGTCTTTAAGGTCTTTTGGAATCTTGGAAAATGGTCACATCTGCCCCGTGTCACAAAAAAAAGGAAAGTATATTATTATTTCAAAGACTGACCTTTAATCGAAAAGTAAGTTGTTATACCTTCTGGCTAAGGAGGATTTCTTGTGTGTGTTTTGCAATGAATATTGATACTGGCCAATGTTTTTCTGCAGAAGAATTGATGAAACTTTTCGAAAACTTTTCTAGAAGAAAAAGTGATTTGCTTACATGCAAGACCAGCATGTTCATTCGCCCTTGGAGGCAAATAAGGAACCAACCTGTCTGATACAGAGCTATTTCTGTCTTCCTCTGAACACTGCTTATTGTGCATTATGCATGTTTGTTTTTTTTTTTTTTTAAATGCTGTCAGCAGATACAGCCAGCCGTTAACCTTAAGTACTTCCTATTTAAAGATAGGACCTGTAGTCAGTTCATTCAATTATGTGGGAGAGAGGCCTTAGGTCACTTGCTGATGATGTCAGAGGCCTGATCTTGAAATGATGTGTCAGCTTTTTACATCCTGCTTTGTTGGGAAGACTACAGCTCCATACATCTGGAATCTACTTTTGCTGGGGTCTTCTTGCTCTTGGTGCTGCAGTGAGTTTTTGCAATATCACCTTTCTGTATAATGAGGATAGGAAGAAACTTGCATATAAAGCAGTAGATCAAGCGGTGGAGGGAATAGATTTGCACCCCTCAGGCAGAGTGCCCTTGGCAGAGAGGGGATAGTGCTCCCAGTTAATGTAGCATATTTGCTGCTGGACAATCGAAGCATCTTCGTAGCATAATCCTCTCTGTAGATTAGAAGAACTAGCCTTCTGTCTTGCTTTGTAAGGCTAATAGGCTAATGTAGCTCACTGAGTATTTTTAAGGTAGTAAAGTTTAAGTCGCTTTCATTTAGAAATATTTGTGTAGAGGCTCATATCCAAATTACGGACTCACTGTGAGAGAGGATAATGGTACAGACAGGAAGGGGTGAGCAGCTAGAGAACTTGATCTGCCTGTGCATTTGTTGCCTAGGTTTTGAGAATATTGATAGTTCCAGTTAGAGCATTCTATTCAAATTTGTTCCCCAGCATTCTGTTTTACCTGTGTTAACTACATTCATGGCGTAGACTGACAAGATGTTTAGCAGTCCTGGCAGAGTTGTGGCTGACTGATGTAAACGTTTCCTGCCAGCATATGTTGAATAGCTTACATTTGTCAAAGTCAATTGGTCCTGGTCTCTTCCTGTGTGGATTAGTACTACAGAAGAGTCTGTACTTGCAGGAATGAACAGCTAGTCATTTTGTGGCAACTCTCTTATTCACTGTATCTCCTGAACTGTATTTGCTGTGTCTTTGTTGAAAGTATGGTCTTTTAAATTTAGAGGAAAGCCCCCTCCTGTTATGATTTGGAACTGTTTAGTATAATTCTGGTATTTTAAATTTTCACTTGGTACACCTTTTGGCATATGAGCAGTGTCTGCAGTTCACTTGTTTGGTGGCTCTCTTATCTTGCACCAACTGGGAGGCTAACCCAGGGATTAACAGATGTCTACTTCTGCAGAAATGTTTTTCTCCAAATCGCTTGTGTAAAAAAATTTCAAAGATGTAACAATTTTGTCTTTAAAGATACTGCACCTAGGCACATGAATTATGAACAGGCCTTTAATGTATTTGAGAATGTCCATTTTGGTAAGTTCATTCCACTAGATTTTTAACTATTATTACCTGAAAGTCCTACCAACTCATATCAGACCTTAACTGCTTAAAGCTGTCTTGACTTCATTTTCAGAGGAAACACATTCTGAAGTTGCCAATAGTGCATTTCCAGGATAATATGCTTTAAGTCTTCCCTGTATGAAGTGAATGCTATTTTATTTGCTTTTAGCAGGCGCCTTCACTTCCAGGAATAACTTGAAGTCAATGCACGTATATTGTGGGCTATCAAACTCAGGGCATCTGGACTGAGGCAATGAGGACAACCAGCAACTGAGCTGGTTGTCCTGTGGTCTTCTGCCTTATGGCTGTGTATTAATTTCTTGGATCTTCATGAGGCCCTCAGCCTTTCAGGACAGGTTGCAGCTAGCCTGTGCTCTGACAAAAAAAAATAGCAGAATAAATGTAATCTCAAAACAAATTTTCTGTCAAAAATAAATTTGTCTGATGCTATTTGTAGTGTTGCTGTTATGCAAGTGGATGTATAGTGGAAATAGGCTCCTTCATTACTATTTAGCAACTGTTACATATTTGCTACCAACCTGAGTGGATACTGTAGCTTCTTTGGGAAATTGCATTCTAAATACTAATGCTCTAGTTTGTGTTCTGCCTCTTCCTTGATTGGTTAAAATGTTAACTGGAAAATTTAAAACTACCTTCTCTTGCAGTGGAAGCTGCTTTTCTTCAATAATGGATAGATGTGTAGCCAGCATTTACAGATGTTCTATTGTCTGGCTCCAGCATCTCTAATTCATCTTGTGATCTGCAGAAACATGGTACTCAAGCATACAGACCACTTGACTACTTGCTTTTCCCCAGCTCTGTCATCACAGGGATTGAAAGGGCACTGTCATCAGGCCTACTAAAGGTAGGCTTTTCCTCTGATGGTTGTTGAAATGCCATTGTACTTGACAACGGTCCTGGTAGTGGTCTCTTTCTGATACAGAGAGCTAGGAATTGAAGTTATTGGGCTAGTGTATTGCAAGACACCTGTGCCTCTGCAAAAAATGACCAGATTGAGATCTCAAGCAACAGGAGCATTTCCTTGCATATATGATGGATAGGAATACTTGTATCCTTAGTTAAGTGGCACAGCTACATGGGATATAAAGAAGGTCTAGTAATACTTTTTCAGTTGAAACATGAAAAATTTAGTAAGAACAGTAGAATTGGCTGTAGGCCTGAAGTCACATTTATCTCTCTCACTTGTGGGAAAACATTGATTGTGATAAGTTAGTGATCTTAGACAAATTAAATAACCATTTCCCCTGTTGCTGGAGAGCAATGATAATTATTTTCAGGACAGGAAAACTTGACCATAAGCAGAAATTAGTGCCATAACACTAGCCCTTTATCTTCATAATGAATACTTATCTGGTACTGCCTGCTTAAGAAAGAAGGCTGTTTATTTTCCTCCCACTGGGTGCAACACGATGCAGGTCTCATGTTGTACGATGTCAGCCAGCACATCCTCCTGTCCCACAGTATAAAATGTTGTCATCATACTGCCCAGTGAATATGCCAGTTGGCTATGTAGTGAGCCTGGGACAGCTGTGCTGTTGATGAAAAGAACTTAGTCCAGCATCAGGGTTACTGTCACTACATACAGCTATGTACTGAGGGAGATGGAAAAGATCTTTGAGATGGAGGTCACAGGTGTAAATGTAGAGAATTTTGCTAAATGAACCAAGTGATCTGTTGAATTATTGGGATGGGAACATCTCATCATGCAACTTTTCAATAAAAACTTAGGAACTGAGAGAAACAGTTGGGCTGGATTTGAGCATTTTTTTTCTTATAAAGTGGAGGAGTCTAGCCAGTCACTATGATGTAGAATTTGGCTGAGAATAAATTCCTCACTGAATCTAGGTGATGCTCTTGCAGTAGAGTGGAAAAAATTAGTGCAGTAGTGTTAACCTCTCTGAGATTCTCAACTTGAATATTATGTACAAGTTCTGGTAAACTATTTTCAAGAGTTGAAGTAGCATAAGAATACATGAGGAGAGAAGCTGTTAAGGTATTATAGGGAACGGATCTGATTAACAAAGAGAAGATAGTCTTGTTTGTTGGAATGTTCACCTGTCGTGGTTTCAGCCCAGCCAGTAACAAAGGACCATGCAGCCACTCACTAACTCCTCCTGCCTCCCTCCTCCGGTGGGATGGGGAGGAGAATCAGAAAGAGAAAAGAAAAAAGCCCTGAAACCTCTAGGATTGAGATAAGGACAATTTACTGGGGCAACACAAAAAGAGAAGTTACAACAACAACCATACAAATAAAAGAGTATACAAAACGAGTGATGTACAGTGCAAATCCTCACCACCCGGAACCCGGCGCTCTGCCACTTCCCCCACTGAAAGCAGAGAGAGCCCCCCCAGCCCACTCCCCATTTCTATACTGAGCATGATGTCACATGGTATGGAATAGCTCCTTGGCTAGTTCAGGCCAGCTGTCCTGGCTGTGCCCCCTCCCAGGTTCCTGTGAAAATTAACTCTATCCCAGCTGAACCCAGGACATTATCCACCCCTTATTCTATACCATCTGCATCATGCCCAGATCCTATATTTTCCAATTAATCACCACCACTTTCCTTGTCTTATATACACATATATATGTATATGGACACACCCCCACACCCAAAAAGCATTCCCTTAGTCTATGGGTAATCCCTTTCATGTGTCCATTAATTCTATTTAGTCCATGACTTCGGGGCTCCATCTATTGTACGAGTCCTTCAGGATAGGAGAGATGGTGTGAGGTGTTGGACTGTTGCATGCTGCCTCTGGAGCTTGCGGCGGGTACATTCAGTACAATCCACGCCCTTGGTCTGCAGGTCGAAGGTGTTGATCTTGAGGAAATTGCTGGGCACCAGTTCAAGTTCCATCACTGTTGCACTTGGTTCAGTTTCCAAGTCCATCCTTCACTCATTTGGGTAAGTCTTACTGTAATACCCTTGATAGGGCATATAGACATTATAGATACAATGACATACATCAGCAGGTTATTCAGCAGTTAACATCATACAGCCTAATTCACTGGCTATTCTCCCCCAAAATCAAATCTTCTTGGGTACACATCGAACTTCCCCATCCTTCCGCATCACCCACCAAGTGCACCCAGGTCCTTGAGCAAAAGCAATCCCTTGGATGGGTTTGTCTCTGTTTGAGGCAGGA
>JANZLQ010000089.1:17060864-17074744 GCA_026212715.1 Elanus axillaris
CTCGGTAACAGCATTCCCCCCCCCCCCCCAAACTTTCAACAGGGTAGTTAGGATGAATAATGTGCAATTCCTTCTTGTTTAATAGCATATCTTGACAAAATTAGTAAGGTCTCATTATGTAAAATGGAATAACAGCACTTCATCATTCCAGACCAAGTCTTCAGAAAAGACAGTCTGTTGAAAATACATACCTGTTGAAAGTTTGGGGGGGGGGGGGGAATGCTGTTACCGAGTTACTGAACGTAGAAATGAAGCTAGGTGGTCTCAGCATAACATAGTAGGTCTTGGATATGAAATGGAATTATGCGAGAAAGGAGAGGTCTGACAGCTGCTTGGGAAGAGAGCTGTTGGCCTGCCCACAGGCCCTGCTCCTAAGTGGCCAGCCTCTTCTTGAGCAAGTGATCAGGGAACCCCTTAGGAAGAGGGATGGTGGTGAAGTGTTTGCTAACACAACTTCTGACTTTCCAGATATTTTAAACTCTCTTGTGCTGGTATCAGTCTTGCTGAGCTATTTGGAACTCTGCTGGTTGCAGGTAATACAGCATTGCTCTGTGGGAACCTTTTGTTTTGCTGAGGACTCTCTGTGGTGCCTAATGCTGCTCATGGTGAGTATAGGTTGTTTTTTTTCTCTTCATGTTACATATATATAATGTGAATGTTGCTTGTGCTCATTGGCTAGCACAATATCCCTTATTTCCATGAAGCAGAAAATTTCATACTTTCAGAATTGTGATCAGGTGAATAACTAGCAACTAACACTTTCCTAACTCCTGTTGAAGTGCAGCAGTTTTAATATCCAGCCCATATCTTCCCTTCCTCTCCAGTAAAAATAGGTACAACTCATAAATTATTATTTTAAAATTATCGTAAGCTGACAGATTTGCTGAGTCATACAAACATAAACTGACAAGAGCCAATTAAAGCAATTGTGTAATTAGAAATGCATGTTGTTGTCATCAGTAATTCTGTCCCTGAAACTGTGTATGCATGTAACTGGGTTTAATTGCATACCTTGAAATAAGAAGGCCGACTATTACTTACTTTATTGAATCTTACTGCATTTTCAAAGCTCTGATATCTCTGTACCAAAACACTCAAAAGAGTTAAGAATTTACCAGCTGACTTACAGCCTTGTACTGGTGTCCAGTGCATAAAGGCTGAAAAGCAAGTAACTAAATGCAGACTATCTTGGTCTTTGGAAGAATTCAAAGTGATTTGAAAGCACAAAGGAATAGGAAGATGCAATTGAGAAAGTTAGCTTTGTATTCAGACTCTGGCTTATGGTTCATGAAGCCTGTTTTTGAATGAATTTGCACTTTTCCTGTGCACAGACAGCCAGAACTTTGATATGAGTACAAAAATGCATAACTCCAGTCTTTTCCTTAGTCCAGCTTGATAGGCACTGAAAGCAGTAACTGTGAGGAAAATGCTACTCGGTCTTGGATTGAAGAATGATCAGGGCAGATGGTAACTTCAGGAAACCGAGCTGCCAGATTCTAACCTGTCAGTTCAGACCATGGGCAAGCTGCAGCTATATAGAGGCTTAACACTGCCAAACTTGAAAGATTTTTATAGGGCTGAAAAAGAAACATTCCTGACAGCTTGATTTCCAGTGTCTGCTCAATAGCAGATGGATATAAAAGCTTCTTGACTTAACAGTTGTTTAAAAATGTTGATAAAACAGTATTTTTTCATTGAGCAAATAAGCTCTTTCTGCATGGCTTGAAGAAAAACCCCAAGTCTGAGACAGTCTTTGTGGGAAATGTCATCCAAAATGACTTGGGAAAGGGAGAAGTGGTTAAATGATGTCTTTCTTAAACATGGAAAATGTTAGGTTACTTTGCCTATTAGTGCTGCAGTTTTGGCTTTGTGATAGTCAACATATAGGGAACCTGTTGTGGCAAAGACTTGTATGTCCATCTCTTGCTGGCTGTCGAATATGATCTGCCAACCAGGCTGCTTTGAATGTGACTTGGATACTTTGGCCTCAAGGTATGTATTGCATCAGCTGAGTGTCAGAGGGAAAGACTAAGAAACAGGTGAGACTGCAGTATGTCATTACTTTCTGCTCAGCCTTTTTCTACAAGAGGTTCCTACAGCAGCAGAAGCTCATATAGATGAGATCAGTAAACATTTGTAACTGACGCCCAAAGAAGCACAATGGTTGTACAGCTGTATACATTAACTTGCTGATTTCAGACACCAGGGACACTTGGCTCTGGTTCAGATAAAATGTCTGCATAGTTTGAGGAAGGTTAAGGGTTAATTAGAAGCTGCCTGCTGAATGAGAACTTGGATTGTTTTGGAAGAGGCTTTAAAGAATGAGTGATAAAAAGTAGCTGCTGTTTAAATGGGGGTGGGGTGGTATGCATGTGACCTAGGACTAATCAGAAGTCTAAGACAGCAGAGGGACATCAAGATGGAGTTGGTCTGTAAGTTCTTCATGGTGACATCTGTATGTTGTTCCTGCTTTCTCCCCTAGACTAGAAGGGAAGCAGAAAGTTTCAAGATCAAGATTGGTATAGATGGAAGACACAAATCTGTAGAAGCCTTCTTTTTTTCAATGTTGGGACCAGTTTGTGCAATTTTCACCCCATGCAGACTGAAAGAAATTCATGGTTTCTATCACTGGCATCACCCTTACTGGATGTCCTGTAAGCAACCTCAATACGCTAATATGCTCAATATGAGGCTAGACCTTGTCTTGGATTCACCTTTGTGAAGAGGTTAGCACTATTGCCTTGCACGTCTGAAAGTGTACAAACAAGTTGCAGCTAAGGTTGATTTATCAAATGCTTTCATATAGGTAAATATTCAGCTATCATCCTCTTTAAACCTGGCCTGTTAGCTGCCCTTTCAAATTCCAGTGTTCTTAGCAAGGCAGGGTCCCTGGAGCATTCTATACATCTTTCATCTGGAAATTTTTGGCCCTGGGGCATGTTTTCTGATGTTTTAGTATCTGGTCAATTTATACAGGAAAAGCAAAAATAAGCCATGGGGTGAAATAGTTTCCTGCTATTATAAAATGCAGTCATGCATGATTTTCTCTGATACACTATTTTTTTATTTTTCTTCGATTTTCAGTTTGTTCTGCGGATGTGTTTATTCATTGTCATGAAAGTCATTGTGCTCTGAGATCTATGTGCAAAGCAAAGTGTAAATGGTTTGCTTATTAAAATCAAAGTGCAAAAAAAAATTAGGTTATGGGATTTCTTGCTATTGAATTCTGTCTGCATATTCTTTCACACCTCTGCTTCTACTGCTGAGTGCTTGGAAGGGGAGTTATTCCACATGAAATATTTTATAAAATACAATATGGTAAATTTTCTTCTCATAAAGTGGGAAAATTCAGGAGACCTTCCTAATATTTAAATTGGTGTCAGCAAGGTTCAGTCCTTTCCGTAGATCTGGTATCTTGTTGACTGCTTGGTCTCTGGAATTCTGAAACGGTCTGTAGCAAAAATGTGTCAAACTACCCAGAATGATGTTTTGCAGGTTTCAAAGAATCTAGGAAATCCAGCCAGTCTGTGCAATTATGAAAAACCACGACTGCTACTTAAGGCCTTAATAGTCTTATGTGCTGTTGTGCTTGCTTAATCTACAGTTTTGTATGTATCTCTCTGCCATATGACTACCAGGTTCCAGCCCTTGAGTACTGCATTGTCAGAGAGCGTTTGTCAAAAGTCTTTGGCCGAGCCCTCTTCTACCTATTGGTACACTGCAGCATCCAGAAAGAAATATAACTCTGTTTACATGCCAAATACTGAGATCACGTTCAGAACTCAGCTGAAGCAGTTAAATGAGCTCCTGAATACAGCCTCATGACCCAAAAGCTTTGAAACTTGGTTCTGGTGTGGGTGGGAGAACAATCTAGCCACATGGGGGAGAACAATCTAGCCACATGGATGTTACCTTGGTCTCTGTGTGAGGCAGAGTACATAGCAACTCAAGGCCTAGCAAGCAAAACACAGCACCTATGATATTACCTAGTAGAGCAAAAGAACAGTGCTTCCCTGCTGCAAGGAGGAGGATGAAGAGAATAGCCATTCAGAGGGTAGGCAGCTCTCCCCACCCCCTTCTTGGAGCGAATCTGCAGCAGCTGCTGCAAAGTGTCCTAGCTCCACTGAAGCTAGTGACAGCTGTGGAATGACACTTCCCAGCAGCTATGGATCTGCATCTAGGGAAGAGTAGCATTGGACTTAGCAAGCTGCATTTAGCAATATTTTGCAAGCAGGTATCCTTATGTAACCAGTCTCCCATCTAGGATGTTTAAATTGCCGCAGCTCCCTCTGCACCCCAGACACAGAGCACCCTGGCAGTTGCACTTTCCAACTGTTGATGCTCGGTGCTTTTGGCTTTGCAGGTTCCCAGTTCCGTTCCACCAATACCAGCTTGGAAGCCACCATCTCACTTGTACTGCAAAACATTAAGGTCTTGTAAAGATGGAGCCAGCCTTTTAGACTAGCAGAGAAGGGTAGAATAAACTAGCAAGAAGTGACCAGTGTAGCAAAGGTGGGGGATGCAAAATGTGCTGTGGGGCAGCGGTATGCAGCTTTGTGTAAAATGTAGGTACTTGGATGCAGAGAGGTTATGGCCTACAATGGTTAAAGTATGTCTTAAAGAAAATAGTTCCTAAAAGCTAGTAGACAGAATCTTAGTGTCTTGTTTCCTTTCTGTTTGCTCTTGTAGCTCAGCAACAGCTTGCAAGTTACCTTCTGTCAGTGACAGTTGGCTGCCTGAAGCTTTCAGCAGTTTTTCAAGTGTTTTAACTTATTTAGTTGTGCTGGAAGCAAGTATGGGTTGCGTGTGTGGCCATGGTGTTATGAGGGTGTTGGTGTCTGTGCTACTACTCCCTTGGTAGTCAAAGTGAATTCCTTCTAGGTCTAATGGTTTTATGGTTAAGGTTTCATGGTGAGACAAACACAATAAATCTGGGTAACAGCTCTTCGTGTTTTCATCAGATTCTCTATTTTTGCTTGAAATTGAAATATCTGATTGAAAGACTTAATGACAGATATATAACCTTTTCACTTTGAAGTAAATAGTATCTTTTTGATTTTAAAACATCATGTTCAAAAGCTTCGAGCTTTTCTTGCAAACCCAGGTAGTCTTACCATAAGATAACTTTAACAATCGGTGCTGGAAGACATTGGCTGTAATTATGTTTCTTAAAACACCCTAAATTGTGAGGTAGTCTAAAGAGATACTGAGAATTGCACAGATACTATCCACTGACCTCCGTTTTTGTAAGAGGGGGAAAAATAAAAAACCCAAACCAACCTATGTTCAATGATTCAGCTCCTTAAAGTTTCAGCAGCTCTTCTGTAGATTCTTGGGAGGAAACCAGAGGGAAACTGGGATTCTTCTGAAAAAAATAGCTGCCACGAAAGTGGAGAAAAAGTTGGGCTTAGCTCTGAGACTACAGAAAAGGTTAGTCTTTGTACAGGCTCAAGGAAAAGGGTGAAGGTTTGGCTGAACAGTATTTTATCTGAATTGGTTCTCTCAACCCAGCTATAAATCAAGGCTTGAATAGTGTGCTAGTGAGTATAAAATACTGAGATATAAATCAAGACTTGAACACTGTACCTGTGAGTATAAAACACTTGATGTTGTACAAGTCAAGGCTCAAAAACTGTCTGTATGAAAAGCTTGGAGAGATAAATGTTAGCACTTGAACACTGGGTGTTTGGAATACAGAACACTAGGGCTGTGTGTCTCTTTTTGACATTAGTTCTTGAACACACGTGTATGTTACAACTGCCAACTCAAAATTAAATACTCTAGTCTCATACCTTCCTGCTGAGGTGGCAAGCACTTCAAAACTTATTTCCTGCATGCAGTCTCCTTACAAATGAATTTCTTGGTGTGTACTGTACTTTGCATGGAAGAGAGAGAATGTTCTTTTGATACGAGAAGGAGCTTGTATATTTTGGTATCAAATACAATGAGCATTTCTTAAATAATTTAAACATATATCGCATTGAAGGAAGGTAGCTGCTTTTCATCTGCTTACAAGGTGACATGTTTTCAGCTGGGGAATACATTGACCTAAGCTTTGTAGACAACCTATTTTGAAGAGGGATTGTGACTTGGTTGCCAAGGAGTTTACTTTGGCTGATAGTTGTTTTAACTTGTCTTTCTGTGGGTGGCGTTGTTTGCCTACTCTGCTGAAGAATACTGATCAGGGATTTTCTTTGGGTCCCCCTTATTCATACTAAGTCAACTACTTGTAAGGACCCCATATCAAATTAGTACAGCATTGCAAATTCTGGGTGGAATCTGACTGAGGTATAGAGTCATGGAACAAATGTAAACATCTGATAATTACTCTGAGTCTGATTCATGGCCTCATGGTCCAGGCATTGTTAAAGTTGTCAGTCTCCTTGAGGTGCCAGAAGAGTCAAAGAGGAACCATCATAATTTGTCTGCTTTTAATTCATTATTTCTTCCCTTTCTATAAATGGCCCTGATCTGCTAAGGAAAGCTTGTGTGATCACCCAATGATTTAGTAAAATATTATGGAAAAGATCAAATACCTGTGCTGGCGTTCTTCCTGAAAACTTTCTGTATGTTAGTTATTAAAACTAGTTTTACTTCCATATTGTTGAAGGATAAGTCATGACAAAGTTCTGTTTGTTAGTAAGCCAAAGATGTTTGCTATCTTTCTGGTACAAACAAAAATCAGATTTACTCTGGTATGCCATTTTAGGAGACATTAACTTGTTTTCCTATAATACCAAGTGTTGCAGATATGCGTAACAGTCTTTTCTCTGAAGAGTTGTGGTTTAAACAAGGTAAACAAGAATAAAGTAAATAAGTCAGGGCAAGTGTTCTTTGTTTAGGTGCCTAACTTTGGAGTAGAGGACAATTGTCACAGTACAAATATCAGGGAAGCCTCATGAAGTGACTAAGTAGCAGTGTGAAAACTACAGTACCTCTCCATCCATTCATAATTACATTTCCAACTGTACCTCTTCTCAAAAGAATAAGTAGTTTTCTCAAAGAAAACTTCAACTTTTCCTAGAAGTGCAGAATAGAAATTTAGTGTTAATTATTTTGCCACAAAATAGAATAGTGGCATTCTTTAGGTTGGTAAATGTGGTACTCCTATATATCTGAGGACTTTTGTGCTGATTGTGGCTCAACTTACAGACAGAAACAAGGGTATCCCTTCTGTTCTCTAATAACTATGGAACTAACATTAGCAGTCTTCATTCTGGAAGATGCTAACTATCTAATTTCTAATGGTGGAGAATAGTGGAAATGACCTTGAGTTTCATCCTTACCTGATATGCTAGGTAACTGTTCAGTTCTCTGAAGTACTCCATAATGGAAATCAGTAAGAATCCCCACCACACTGTACTGTTCAGCACAGTAGTAGAAAATACTGACTTCAATTTCTGCTGATCCTGAACACTGAAGTTGTGGGGTTTTTGATATATTGCATAAGTTGCAATTTTGATTGCATTTTGATATATTGCATAAGTTGACTTGCAGAGAGTTTGTGATCTCTGTAAAGCAAACTGTTGCCCAGTGGTCCACAAAAAGCCAAGATACCCCACTTCCCCAGACTGGAAAAGTGCTACGTTAGGGAGGATTCCATGTATTGAAAGGGATGGAACTGTGTTTAATTATTGCTGAGTAAGACTGAAGGCACTGAAAACGAAGGTGGAACACTGTCTAGGCTCCCGTCTATTCATTGTGTACTCTGTGAGGTATGGCTTCTGTTAAGGAAAAAGAAAACAAACTGATTATGTAATTAAGGACTAACCTTTACAAACATACAAGGGATGATTTGTAGTTGCGCTTGTAGTTGTAAGTCAGTCTGGGTCTTCCCTGACTTCTGAACTCTTGTCTCTAAGTTCTAATATTGTGGTGTAGATTTAGTGTTATCCAGATAATTTTTTCCCCATTAACTTATTTGCATACTTATAAATTTTAAAACGTTTTTATATTTCAGACCTCAGTTTAATTCCCCCTTGTTCTTTCCTTCATTGTCTCTTAATCTCACTGGTGACCTTGTGCTAAGCAAGTAAATGTTAAATCATAATCAGTTTCCCACTTTGTGTCATGAATGTGATCAAGTTCTTCCTTTTTAGAAAATCTCATTAGTTAAATGTACATCTTTTTATAATTGCTACACTGAATGCTTATAGCAGGTGTAACTTCACATGTTTTAGTTACAGTCCTCTCCTGTTGCATGTTTCTAACTTATGGATACCCTAAAATTTCCTGTTTACATCATCTTTCTCAGATGATATGAGCTGAATTTAAAGCAGAGGAAAAAATGTATGTGTAGATTCTTCCTTGCAGTAAGGCTGCCAAGCCACTGTCAGCTATGTAAAGTCATTCTAATATAAAAAGGTATCTGAAAAGTATGACAGCAACTCTTCTGCTACATTTTCCTCCTTCTTTTCTTCCACTCATGTGGTTAATACTAGGGGTATGGCCAAGTTTCTGTGCATCCTTATCGCTGGGCTCTAAAAGCTGTTAGTAACTGGCCTGAAAAATAAAACCATGTTTTCAGACCAGTTGGAATAAACCCAGTGAAAAAGACAGCTCAGAGAAGTTCTTGTATTCCTGCGCTTTTCTCAGAGAGGTATACTTTCAGAAGCAGTAGTGTGTCAACTACTATGTCACAAATCTCAGCAAGATAGGCTCTGAAGTAGCAAAGAACACCAGTTATTCTTATAATGCTCAGATTTGGAATTTTTACAGTTTTTTTCAAGAATGTAGTTAATTACTACACCAGGATCTACCTTGGTTTGCATTGTAAAACAATAATTGACTGCTGCTGAAGCCATTACAAAAGCAGGCATTGTTGCTTTTTTTCTGGTTCACTGCAAGTAAAGGGATTGTCACTGTTCTTTTCAGCAAGTATAGTGTCCTTCATGTTTATGCTTCAGTTTCAAGCAATTTGAGCAATTACACGGAGCAATTAAACTCCAGTACTAAGCTGGTTCAATTCCTTCTGGCAAAGTTTAGACCTCACCTGGAATTTCTACCTGGAGAAGACTGACCTGCTGGCATCCTTATGATGGTAAACTTTTTTCCTTGTTTTGGGCTTTTAGTTTCCCTATCAGAATTTTACCAGAGACTTGGCTAGTAGTGCTCATGAACACAGATTATAGCTGTCTAAATATAAATGTAGGTTGGGGTTTTTTTCCTGTTTGAATTTTTAAATTAACTCTCTTCCCTACTCCCCCCTGGGCTTTTACAGTATCTAAATGTGAATTAGCTCACTAAGAATCTATGCTAATGTTATCTTGTATTCATGGACTCAAGTGTCTTTATGCTGTATAGGTTAATTCAGATTAGCCCAACTGTTTCAGCCATTGGTGTTCACAACTAGGAAAATCTCATTGAGCTAGCACAGTGCAATTCTATTAGTGCAACTATTGAAGCATGAAATAAGCCCCTTGGCCTCAGTTGAAAATGAAGGAGCAAGAAAGACCTCAAAATCAGAGTTTTTGTTTTCAGTGTAGCTTTACCAAATATGCAAAGGCATCACTGGCATTATCGACCTTATCCCTCCTCATGTGGTTATTAATCTGTGAGTTATGTAATTATGCAGCACCCGCTGATAATGCTGTCTCAACACTTTGGGGAATTAAGGTAGGATTATAACTGCATTTTACTTATACATCACCCTAACAGTTGAAGAACAATACACTTTATGGAAAATCTAGATCCTCAATCTGAAGCACATTTTATTTGGAGTCCTTAAGTGCCCATCATCCAGCTACCAATGCACAGTTCAGATGCATTGTGAGGGCTTGCAAGTCAGTTAAGTTTTGGTATTTTTTTAACTAAATGAATCTTCTAACACATTGTTCATTATCACTTGTGATCAGAAAATGAGTGTTCTGAATCTTCCATTATTGTGTGAAAATATTTGACATACCCAGTAAGAGGAGATTAAATACCTTCTATTGCTTTAGCTAGTTTAAATGTGTCGAGGTGCTCTAGATTCAGTGGGTATATCTACCATATGTAATAGAACATTGTAAAGGTGCCTGGAAGTTCCTGTAAGTTGCTTAGCTGCATACTACTCTGCAACTGGTTTACTACTGTACCTTTTTTAACATGCAGTTGGAGCTGGCTTGCGTGTCTTTCTGCAGCAGTACTGGGAGGTGTCTCATAAGGAAACTCTAACACATGATGAGTGGCAGCATCTGATCTTCATGCCATGTTTCTATGTGACAGCCCCTAACGACAAAGCGTAACACAGAGAACAGAGTGCTTTTGAGCCCTGTTTTCGTCTAGTCATATGTGAAGTTCTGAAAAGAGTTGTTCTCTTGAGCTTTGTGCTGCAGCAGGACACCTCAAGAATATTAGGTGCCTGGTCTTGACCTCAGAGAAGGAATCTCATGTCTGTTACACAGTGGAGCTGCTTTTTCTTTTTTTCTTAGTGTAGCTTGCTTCCTTGGGAAGACTCGTATAGCCTTTCTAGTGCAAATATGGGCACTAACCTGGACAAAGTTTAATTAACTGCTCTGTGCAGGCATAGGATCTTCTGGGTGAGAAGCCCTTCTAGGATTTCTGTTTGTTTCAGCTTGAAAGATATGAGTTGAATATTCTGCTGCTTTTAATGTTCAGTCTATTAACTCTGCTGAAAGTGCATGCTGTGTTAGAGGAATCCAGCTTTTCTACTGCTTTTCCTTTTCCTTAGCTACAAATGGACTGTTTGTCCAAATTTGGTAAACAAAATTCACATTTAGTTCATGACAAGTTTTGCCTGTGTATGTTTTGCTATGTCTTCAAGTAAAGACAGAGCCATATGCATGCTACTGAAGGCAGAATTTTCTCTCTGGGGATCTGTCTTTTATGAAATCAACCTTTGTATAAGCGTGCAAAAAGCTATAGGAAATTTTTGTTCCGATGGAAAAATAAGCTTTTTTTTTTCCCAGTACTGGAAGACGGAAAACAGTAAAGTCCAAGGTTAGAGGGTCAAAAAAGCCAATTTTGAATAACACAAGGCAAATGGTATATAATTTCAGCTAAAAAGGAGTTGTTGCTTGTAGAGAGTGCTGAGGCAAATAAAAACTGGTTACCTGAGATGAACAGTTTGATGCTTCTGTTAACGCAGCCTTATCTGCAAGGAGGAGAAATGAAGTTGTATGCATTCAATATAAATATTTTTTTTCAAGATTCCATGGAATCTAGTTTGCATCTGCATAGAAGTCATTCTCTCCTTAAAATTAAAGCTTCCTTATGCATAACAGCTTTGGTCAGACTCAGAGGGGAAAAAGTGTTTAAAAAACACTTGAAACAATGAAAGCTATTACATCTGGTTTCTTATGCAAGGGCTCCTTTTTGCCTTTGGATACTGCTCTGGACACATTTTTTTTGGCAGGAGCTGCTAGTGTCAAGATTCTTTGGTTCATCCCCATAAGCAATGTCAGGTCTTTCTGCAAGGGCAGGCAAGCAAAGGGCTAAGCTTAGTTGTCTGTACCCAACTGTACATATTTAGAGGTAATAAGAACATGCGATAGGAAGCTTGAAATTTTCATGACTGCAAGAGAAGGAAAAAAAGAAGCAAGCAAGTCTAGGGAGGGGACTGAAAAGCCCAGAGGATAAAATTAGGAGAGTATAGCAGTAGGGAAACTAGTGGCTGTGGAATGATACAGTGTTGAGGCTCAGGAAGAATTAAGGGGCATGAAGACAGCAGAGCTGTGGGAAATCTTTCTACCTTCCTCCAGGCATGTAGGTCCGCCCTATGTAGTTACCCAAGCAGTGGGACTGCTGCTCCTCTGTTTCCTAGTGTCATCTTTTTCTTCAGGCTTTGTATTTAAGTCTTGAACTGTTTTTTGCTGTGCTGTGGTGCTATAGTACTCTAAAACCTCCCTAAATTGTCAGTTTCTCCTGAAAGGGGGAGAGACTTAAGTGCTACATGGATGTTAAGTAGACTGGGATATTTCTGGAAGTATCTTTCAGATCTCTAAGCAGATGTGTCCTCCACTTGTCTTTTTTTTACAGTTTACGCCTAAATAGTTGTGAGGGGGTACAAAACAAGGCAGATTTATCATATATGCCTTGCTTTTCTAGCTGTTACACTGCAACACTACAGGGTAAAACAGAAAACAAATAGTAGCCTCATGTCTGATTTTTCTTGCTTTTTTTCTCTTTGTTAGAAGTAAGGTTTTAACTTAAACTACTTTAATGAAGGCTTATTGCCCTTTAATTCTTCACCTTGATGTCTTGGAGTCAGCAGCACTCATGTAATAAAGTAAATTGAGAGAAAATGGGAAGATCCAATTGATTTCTCAGACATAGGGCTAAATCCAGCTTGCATTTAATTATTCCTCTGATAATAAAATGGCCACTATTGTTTTTCTTCTAATGTTCTTCGAGTGGAGTTGGCTTTATCAAGATGTTTCAGGCAAAATCCAGTTCCTACTATTCCATTTACCTTGGAGAATTGACTGATCACTGGGGCATTTGAGCTACTGTATGGCAATGGGAAAGCTATAAGCTGATTACTGGGAGTGCAGAAAATTAATGTTTTTGTTATATTGTGAGCACAGAGATAAGGGTTTCCTGAAGATATGCTGAGATGTGATGTTCTTTCTTGTCCTTATCAAATTGTTGGTGAAACTGCCCCTTCTGTATTGAACCATGATGTAATCCTGTTCTGCTGTGAAAGACTTGAGCTGTTGAATTGGTTGGTTCCCCCCCAAGTATTCTGTAACATACAGCTGTTACTGCCACTGAAAATTCAGCAGGTGGTCACAGGTTGATAGGCCTTTAACAGAGTGTCTTAATTATCCCTATCAACAGACATCTTGGCTTTAATAGTCTCCATGTAAAAGATGTATAAGTTAATGACATTTAAGGCCTAGCTGTTTACATTGCAGCACAAGGAGGTCCCAGACAAGAGGCTGTACCCATACACACAGGTTCCTTGCCTCTGCAGAATTGTTGTTGGCGTTCTGACACTGCATTCCCACTACCTCATGATTTGTGTAGTGTACTCTGCTGTAGTTGTTATTCAGAGCCCTTTGCTTCTCTCAGTCTTTTAAAATCCCACTTCATTTCTTTCAGTGACCAAGATTGTTTTCTGGTATTTGGGACCTGGGACATGCAGAACACCTTTTCTCATTCATGTGTCTAAATATTCTACTCTTTCTGATAATCATGGATTTGCCTGTAAAGTAGAAGGATGAACACCATGTGTTTCATCAAAGTCTCATCTAGCTTTGGAAATATCAGTGATTGATTATATAGGCAAGGGGAATTTGGCTGTTACAGATGGCTTGGATGTCCAAAAATGCTGTCGCCAAAGCCATTCAAGTGCTCCTAGAATTGCTGCCTTGTAAGGGGATTAGATTAGTTTTCAGATGAATAAATGTCTAGTTAAAGAACAGAAAAGAAAAAGATCAGTTTTGTCAACAGAATGAGGTCATTAGTGAAATGCCACATCATTCTGCTAGTGCCCATGCTTTTTTAAACAGTGTTTTGCTTAAGAGCCCTGGAAAAAGAGATTATTTTGTAGATGGAAAACCTATTCAGAGTAGTCAAACTCTGAAAATTGCCATAGGATGTCATTGGTGCCAAAAGCTTGTAAGAATCATCTGAAGCCATTTACATCTCTGGGATAATAATCTATTTAGGGTATTCCATGAAACTGAGTCTCAGATTCTGTCGTGGTTTAACGCCAGCGAGCAACTAACACCACGCAGCTGCTCACCCCTTCCCCCCCCCAAGCGGGATGGGGGAGAAAATCGGGGAAAAAGAGTAAAACTTGTGGGTTGAGATAAGAACAGTTTAATAGAACAGAAAAGAAGAAAGTGACTATAATGATAACAACACTAATAAAATGACAACAGTAATAGTAAAAGGATTGGAATATACAAATAGTGCACAGAGTAATTGCTCAC
>JANZLQ010000089.1:17093028-17129762 GCA_026212715.1 Elanus axillaris
AAGCCCTTTCTTATATTTTCTCTCCTCTATCCAACTGAGGAGGGGAGAGTGATAGAACGGCTTTGGTGGGCACCTGGTGTCTAGCTGGGGTCAACCATCACAGATGAGAATAGGGGACACTTGTGCTGGGACTTTCAGTATGAGGACTCAGTCTAAAGAAAGGATTGTTATTCTACAGAGAAGGCGGTTGAAGTAAAAAATTCTTTCCTTTGGTTAGAGGGCTTTGCTTTGGTCAAATATTGCTCATTGACTTAGGTATCCATTTAAAATTGTTGTTACAATATTCAGCATGTAACTTTCTGACTTAATGCCTTTCAAACTTGTTCTGAAAACAGGGTTTTCTCTATAGCCTTTCTATAAAATGTCACCATGGAAGCACTTACAAAAATAATCTCTTAAATATTCTTGCTTCTCTGGGATTATACCCCTTTTATAAAAGAGGAAGGGGGATACAAATCGAAGTTTACTTGAATAAAAGTTGGTCTTTTATTTTTTATTATGGTCTGGAAGGTTTAAAATGCAGCATTTCTTGACTTCAGGCTTTATTTGAGTGCTTTGTTTTTTTAAAATTAGGCAGATATGAACTTAATATTAAGTTGCATTTACAAATAAAAAATTATGTGTAAACTTACATATATCAGGAAAATTTACTTCACATTAGCGAAAAATTTGCTTTGCTGGGTTACTAGTATAGACAAGGTTTTACCTTTTGGTGTGTAACTGCTATCAGTTGAACATAAAGGTTTCTGTTGCTGACATTAATAAGTCATAATCGCTTCCTTCACTGGCTGTATTCTTACTTGCAGGAAACTCAGCATTTGAAACAAAAGTTCAGTTGCCAACCTGCAGTAAAAGTAAAATATGATGACCAATGCTTAATACATGCAGGGACTGTATGTGAATTATAAATCATCCTTTGCTTTTACATTTTTAGTGACTTGTGGGATATGGATGGATATTTTTGCATCACTTCAATGTATAGTTAAAGTCCCATATAAACAAGTTGATCAAAATGAAGTGACTCAGAATTCAGGAGCAGAGTGGTTTGCAGTGGGGAGAGCTATAAAATTGATGATCTCCTTTTTGGTTCATTTAAAGTGGGTCTTTCCTTGAGTCAGCTCAGCCAGATAGGTTATGAATGAATGGGGTAATGCTCTAACATGACATTGTGTTGAACATACAGAGACCGTTTCCAGGCTTTGGTTCAGATGTGGAAGGCCTGCAAAGATGGGTAAGGCAGAGGATAGGAAATGGAAGAAACTTTACTGCTCTATCTCCCATGCTGGCTGCTGCTTCTTGGTCTACGCAGAGCCAAATTCAGGCCTTGGCAAAAAATGCAGTACAACTGCTCTCATTAGCAGGATCAAAATGCCTCTTCAAATGTCAGAAATCATGTACTGCCAGACATTTTCTACAGTATCTGTGCAGGGTGAAATGACCTTGACGCTTTTGTCATGAAGACCTGACAAAATTAGCTCACTCTCCCCCATAGCCTGTGCCCTTTTGGAGAAAGTGCTGGAGAGAAAAGTTTGTATTTTTTAGTAAGAATGGGTCTGTTTGTACTTACTGAAGGAAGAAGGCTAGGTTACATCAAGCTCTGGTTAGTGTTCATATCAGAGGGAACAAATGTTACTATTTCTAATATTCCTGTGGGAATTGCTCAAATGATTCAGTTTTTAATGACTCCAGTTGTGCAGTGGGAGCTGAAGGATTGGTGCAGAAATCAAGTTTTAAAAATAAGCTTGAGGGAGTCCAGCCTTGGGTCTTTCATTATTTTTATTTTTAGAGTGTAGCACTTTAGGCAATACTTCACAATGAAGAAACATTACACACTTAGGTGTTCCTTTTGCTATCACTAGCATTTTCTTCTCAGATTTTTACAATATTCTTAAGAATAATCTTGCTAAGAACTGGTAGACAGCAATTTTAGGGCTGCTGAAGATGTACGACATAGAGCACAGCAAGCATTATTATAAAGCAAATTTCTTTTGCTTTCTTCAGGTATCCATGGGGTTCAACATTGCTGATGGTCTCTGTGGTACCAATGCCAAATAATTTCATGCTTACATATTTAGTATGCCTGCAATGATAGGGACAAACAAGTGAAGAAATTTAAGTTGATATCTTGGTTATCTGGTATTTCCCTTCTCACAGATAGACTTTGAAAACTAGACTAGATGAAGACAACTGTAGTGAGCCATTCATAATCACTGGCTACTAGAGATTTAGTGAAGACCAAGAACTTAAAAACCCAGATGATTTATATTAATTTCATGCTCCTGCTAAGTTGGATAGCAGAATTTTGTTGTTGCGGATTGATCTACTTGGAGGGAAGTTAAAAGAAGGTTGAGTAAAGCTCTTGGAGCTGGAAAAGCATGTGGCAGTATGTTTTACTTCAGCCTCTGGTTCGAAGAACACAGAAATCAGGTGAAGTCTTAAGTAGTTTCAGAGTTTACTTCTGGAGCACACCCATGGGACTCTGCCTGTCCTTGGGAAGGAGCAAAGAATGAGCTTTCTCTGATCAGCCTTACCTAAAAGGTACCTCTGCTGCACTTTTACATGCTGACTGTAATAAGAGATAGGAAAGCCTCTGTTGCAGGTATGCTGAATTTTGAAAATGCTCTTATTAAATGGAAATTAAGGAACGATTAATGAAAATTATTAGCAGGTCATTTTCCTGAGAAAACTTTCACCCTATACTTACTTGAGGTTTCATATAGCAGGGAATAAGTCACCTGTTTGCACTTCTGTCCTGGTTTTGCCTGGGACAGAGTTAACTTTCTTCCTACTAGCTGGTAGAGTGCTATATTTTGGATTTAGTATGAGAATGATATTGGTAACACATTGTTTTAGTTGTTGCTAAGTAGTGCTTATCCTGAGTCAGTGACTTTTCAGTTTCACATGTTCTGCCAGTGAAGAGGTGCACAAGAAGCTGGGAGGGAGCATGGCCAGGACAGCTGACCCAAACTAGCCAAAGGGACATTCCATACCATAGAAATGTCATGCTTAGTATATAAATAGGGGGAGTTGGCCAGGAGGTGCTGATCGCTGCTTGGAGACTGGCTGGGCATTGGGTCAGCAGGTGGTGAGCAATTGCATTGTGCATCACTTGTCTGTCTTGGGTTTTATTCCTCTCTTTTTGTTATCTTCTTTTTCATTACTATTATTATTATCTATTATTTGATTTCAGTTATTAAACTCTTCTTATCTCAAACCATGATTTATCTTCCCCCTGTTCTCCTCCCCATCCCACCAGGGTGGCCAGGGTGGGGAGGAGTGAGCAAGTGGCTGCGTAGTGTTTAGTTGCTGGCTGGGGTTAAACCATGATAACTTCTAGAAAAGGCTCTGGCACAACATCTCTGATGCAGATAAAAATAATGGCTTTTACAGCTGAAGCCATAGGACTGTGTTCAAAGGAAAGTAACAAGGAAGGAGAAAAGCAAATGTGAAGCCAGCATCTTCCTGACTTAGTCTTCTGTTACTCAATGGAAATTGAAGCTGGAAATGCATGTGGTAGCTACAGACAAGGCCATTCAAAGCAAAAATAGGGCAAGTGAGTGGAACTGGGGACATAACAAATGCTGGCAATGCTGTAGCAGCCTGTCAAGCAAGGTAGTGGAGACAGACGGGATCAATGCAAGGAAGAATTAATTGCCAGCCTCTGAGAAATAGGTAATAAAAAAGATGTGGGAGGTGCAACCATTCAGATGACTTTATTGGTGGCTGCCTTGTCAGCCATGGTTTAAGACTTTTATAAAGGTGTTTTCTAGTTCTTTAGATCACATGTTCAGCTCCATTGTCTAGTTAGCTGAAGAGAGGTTAAAACCCAAGCATGCTGTAGGTATTGAACTTGCAAACCCTGCTTTCAGATGTTTACACAGAAAGTTCACTGCCTCCCTGACCCCATGCTTTAAAGCTGTTCCCCTCATGTTTTTTGTAGGACTATTATCTGAAACTTATTTCTGTAGTCAGGTTCAGTTATGCATGCTTGTTCTCCCATAAGGTAGTAATGCCTGCAAGACTGTTCAGTCTGGGGGATGGGAATTAGCAAGCTAGAAATGGTTAGATTGATTTCTGACAAGAGAAAATGTGGCAATTCAACTAGCAAGCCAGGTTTAATATTAAATTTAATGAGCATTAGTGCAAAGGGTAAGTTTGAGATCTAAAACCATTAACAAGTCATAAAATCAAAGTTTCCTCAGAAAGAGCAGCTTTATGGCTTTGTGGGTATCTACAGAGGGCCATATGGTGAATCCTGTGCTTATTCTCTTATTTTACAAGTTCAGTGCTGAAATCAACGGAGCTGTTCATGGAGCTGAGGTATTATTGGGTGCCAGAGGATTGCTATCTGTCAGTACTACTTGGTACACATTTAGCTGACCCTGTTCCTCAAATGTGGTGAACACAGGTGGAGTCCTGCACCCTGTGCAGAGTTCTTGTTGCAGTTCTGGGCAGTTCTGAGATGAAGACACTGAACTGGGGTACAGGAAGTCTTGGTTTCATTCCTACCACTGCTAGATCTTTCTGCATACCCCTTCCAAAATTAACTGCATCAGCTTCCTTTTTTAAATTGAAGCTACTAATGAAGAGTTTCAGTAGAAGTTCATTGATATGGTAAAGCTTCTACGTGTACCAGTAGCATGCCATCCAATCAAATGTTGGTTTGTCAGGGTTGGGTATTTATTCTAACTCTCTAGCCTAGACTAAAGATTTCCTGGACAAAATTCAGCCATCACAGTAATTTCAGAATAAGCAGTGTTTGAAAACATAGCTGAAAGCTGTGAGGACACAGATGAAACAATGAAAGAAAAGACTGACCACTATTCACCTTGGTTATCTGTAGGACTAGAAATACAATATGGTAGCTTTAAATCCAAAAGACAGTAAAAACCGCTAGAGCCAGCTAGCAGCACAGGAAGATTCAGGTGTGAAGATTGCACTTGCTGTGGGTGACGCCATTAACTTTTGGATCTTGGCCTTGTAATCCAAATTCCTCTAAATATCAAAAAGCACTTGTTAAACCAGCTTAGCTACATGTCAAAATTTGTGAAAGGAAGGAAGATAAGTCTGCATTCACACTTTTTTCAACTAGTAGCTGTGTGTAAAGGTCTTATGTATTTGGGGCTCATCTGCTTTCAGATATTTTTAAATCCCCAAATCTCTCTTCAGCACTGCCACTAAAACCTTTCTGAAAAGAGTGATAGTTCTAGAGAACATTATTTCTGTGAAAACATGTAAACTTCCAGATGTTTCCAGGAGTTCTGGGCTGAAAATTAGTAACAATGATGTAAGCTATTAAGACAGGAAACAAACAAAATAAATACAGCTGTTAATAGTAATCCTTTGGTACAGCCTTTACATAACAAGGCTTCAAGCAGCTGAAGTGCCGACTTCAGAGAGGCTGGGAGAGGCTTCATGACTAGGTAGCTCTTCCCTGTTGCATGACCTTCAGGATATACTGCAACACCTGCTAACAGAGCCCAATTCGTTTGTTTGCAGTTTCCTTAGTTTTAGGCTTACTGTTTCTTGTATTAACATGCTAATTGAACTTACAATTATCGAGATGACTGCAATATTCCTTGTCACATCAGCAAGTTTTATAGCCTCCAGTTGTAGGCTGCAGCAATATAATTTTCTCTAAATATTTCATAAAAGGGACATTAACACTCTTGGTGACAAAGTAGTGTAGCAGTGCACACAAAGCAAACCCTAAGGTAGCACTATATAGTTTGTGGAACAAATATAAGAACTACTTTGGAAAATAATTTATTTGAGCTCATTTTTCATTTTGCTCCATCTGCTTTCTTCCCTTCATATTTTCCAAGCATTCATTTTTTGTCATCCAAAAAATAAAATTGTGTAGACCTACATAGTTTCTATTCCTAACTCTGAATTTTGATATGATGCTGTAATAAAGAGGTTAACAAGAACGTACTGTGACTAGGCAAGGTTCTGGGACACAACAATTAATAGCTGATGCAATCTTCCTTTCCTGTTTTCAGCATGTTGCATTGCTGGACAGCATAAAGCCTTACTGGAGGTTTATTTAAACTTTTCTACCTCTGTCACAGTTTCTTCTCTTAGTACTGAACAAAGTGCATTTGTCACTAGTGTTTTTAACCACAGCATCAGATAGCAAGTTACTGATCACTTTTGTTATTCATTCATTTATTCATTTGTTTGCTTTAGTGGCAAGATGAAAGTAGAGTGGAGATAGTGTTATAAGAAGATTGTTTGAAAGTGTTTCATGGCAAGACCTACAAGTATAGGAGATAGTATTGACAGGGTAATGAAAACTCATAATGGTATAGATTTTCAGGAATGGGAAAGAAAAAGTACGGCCAATGAATTGTGCAGCTAGTGTAAGGAGCTAAGAGACTGAAATCTCACCTGCTAAACAAATAAATCAGCATTTTACTGATTTTTTTTTATTTTACTGAATACCTTTATTTTGAGTATTCCAAATATGTTATTGTTAATTTATACATGTAAATACACAAACAGTGCTGTAAAGCTTTGTGCACAAAATATCTTGGGTTCTTTGGACTGTATATGGATATACTTGTGTATATATAGGGCATGTATGCTTCAATATGGTTAGGCTCTCCTTCCTTAGTAGAAAGATCACACTAGTATGGTGAGACGGTAGTGTTAGCTCCCTTGAAGATGTTCTGGATTGCGGTGGGTTTAGTTGTCTTCACTGCATTCCTGTGAGAAGCAGATCACTCTATGTTCTCACTTCTCCCAACCAGCCCAAATGTGAGAGCCTCTGCAAACCCTGCAGGAACTTCCACAAGCTCCTTCTCTTCCCTCTGAATTGCACTGAAGGACTGAGAACACTCAGGCACTCCTGTGAGCCTCCTGGATGAAAGGTTTCCTGGTAAAAGCTGGAAAGGACTGTCTGGCTCCATCTCTGTTCTCACTGTTAATTATCACTCCCAGACTAGTGCCAGGTTGCATCACCAGACTTCGCTTTCGAAGAGTCCTGACAGGATGTCTTTTCCATGTATTATTTTATATGGTACTTCTTGCAGGGTTTCTTCAGTGTTAAAGTAATTCTCTAGGAGTGAACTTTTTGCAAGAGTATTGCAGCGATAGAAGTGACCTAGTGTGATAATGGACATTGCAAAGGGATTTAATATCTTTTTGTGAAGTTTCTTCATTTCAAGCTTAATGTTTGGAACACAGCACCACTTAAAACATAATACTGGCAGACGTCACTGAGTAAATCGGTCAATGTGATTTGATGGCGGTAGTGGACAGCATTTCTGAGCTTCTCTGCTTTTGGTGCAGGTTTGTAAGGAGGAGCTCTGGCAAGTCAGGGAGTAGTACTTGGAGGATTATGAGGAATTAACTGGAACATATATACTTTTGTCTTCTGGGGAATCTGACTGCATCCCTCTGCATTGGGACTAGATTACAGCAATACAAAGCAGCCAAAATAATTGGTCACGTTTTTCCTACTGTTCTACAAAGTCAAGGTACCAGTGAATCTACTTATCTCTTGGGAAATTTATAGTGAAAAATCTAGGAAAAAACTAGGTTGTTTCAACAGAAACAGATTTGCAGCTGCTGAGGAGAATTCGGTTATGTGCTACTGTCAAAGAAATGTGATATGTCATTCACTCCTGGACAGAATGTAATTTCTGTGACTAAGATTTTCAGGCAGCCTAGGATAGCTGGGGAATAGAACTAACTGGATTTCTTCTTTGCACACTAATTATTTCTTAAGTTTGAAGCATGTAAATGCTTCATGTTAGAAGCATGTAGACAGGAAAATGTTAGTGTACATATATATATATATGAGAAGAGTTTTCCAATAACTGAGTAAAATCTTAAAAATCTCTAGATAGACCTGAAAAGATGGCTGTCTTAAAGATGAAATCTATGCTGATTTGAGACAGTGTTTCTTATCTGGCAAAGAACTGGCTTTATAATTAGCTGGTAATGCAATAATTGAGAAAAGTTACTTGCACAGTAGAAATCCACTACAGTTGTCTCATGTCTCAGAGGATGAAAGTTCATTTTAATTTCTGCACGCACAAAATTCTCGTTCTTGTATAAATAATTGGATGCCTTACAAAATTAGACTTCAGTTCACTCACAGAAACCAAGCTAAGTCAGTAATCTGGTAGCTTTGGCTGTAATATCAAGTATTTATTTAAAATGTGGTGACTTTAGGTTGTATCTGCAGAAGAGTGCTGTATTCTTAGAAATGCTGGTAGAGAATGGCAAGAGACTGGCAAAGGAGCTGCACCATGTCCCAGCATGTTCCCTGTTGAAGTTTTCAACCTTTCTCTGGAGCTGGCCTCACAGGAAGCTCAGAGCAGCTGATGAACCATGTTATTAAGGTAGATCCTGGGATGTGCATCTCTGTGCAGTGCTTTGCCACTTTAACAAGGTGGTCCCTGGGGAAGCCTTACTGCCTTGTGGATATCCACGGTAATAGCACCACAAAATCGGTGGACTAGACTTAACCCAGCATATACTCTACTCAGAAAAGCACCTCCAAACCGATGGTGCTCAGTGGTACAGCACTGGTTTTCAAGGAGGTCATGCGAAGTACTCTATACTGGAAAGCACATAAGAGCTGGAACTGTCTGAGCTAAAGCCAGGAAAGTAGAGTTCATTGAATAAAAATGCAATTCCCCAGACTGAAATAGCACAAAATCCTGCACACCATGCTGTCATGTCAGAGTAGGAAGCATGGGTGAGGAACTGTATTACATGCACTGTTAATACTTTAACTGTATCATTCCTAATTTTCAACTTGAGGAGCCCTTAGGTTGCATAATTTTATTATAGGCATGACTGAAGTTGGGATCACTTCTGGAAGAATTCAGGTTTTTTTCTGTTGTAATAGTAGTAACATCACAGAACAATCCTTGGGAAAATGGAGGAAATCCACCATTAATTTTAGTGCCAAGGGGAGTTGAGCTTGACTACAGCTTGTCACTGTTTTCAACACAGTACTACATCTATTCTTGAATTTTGCCACCCAGAGGGAAGCAGCTATATGGGTCAAATCTATCCAAAAGATGCTATATGTGATTGAACCAACTTGGACCTTATATCAGCTTTTACAGAATATTTGGTATAGTGAAAGAAAAAACACAGTTTTTCCTATCCAATCCTGATTTCTTACTTGCTTTGAGGGAATAAACCAGATTAATGCCAAAAAAATCCCCATGCTCATGTCATTAATCCCTTCTGGGAATAAACAGCTGAGGTTTTTTCTTCTTGCAATACCCAGAAATAACTGAATTTACTGGGGTTTTTTATACTACTTAGAGAAAGCTTTATGGATAAGTTTATCCATAGTGGCTTTATTTTGGAGAAGTCATTACCAGAAGCAAGAATTTACTGACACCTCAATGAACTGCTTTTGGTGTTGTCCTTAAACCCAAAATGTGTGGGGCATTCATATGGGATTACTCTGCATATGGAACCTTTATTTTTGTGCCAGATAAATTAAAGCTTAAATAGTTTACACTTCGAAGGATTCCAGCAAGTTTCCTTCCACCCTGAAATTAATGTGTCATTCAGATGCCTCCTTAGACCTCCTTAAAATTGTTAGTTCCGAGTTTGCAGTTTTTGCTTGCATGAGATCTGCCAAGTAGACACTCAAATTATTTTATTTCTTGAAAAACATAATTAGACAGTATGAAAGCATTCACAGAGTATCCTTTGAAACTTCTTTGTAGATGGGTGCACTTAACAATTTTAACTTGCTTTACTTGCATAAATGCAGATAACAGCATCTCTTGTGGCCCCAGTGTTCTAATTGTTCCCTGCCATGGAACAGATTTTAAGATCTGCTGTGATCCTTCCCCAGTCCTTCTGCATCTCTTACGCTGGTGTTTGAAACCATTGAGCTTTCTGTACAGTCATCAGTCCCTGTTTTCAATGTTAGTCTTTGCTCAGGGCTGATAAGTAGTGAAATGGTGCTGTAAAGAAGATACAGCATAGATTATGATGCCTAATGAAGATCTGGCTGGCTGAGAAATCCACACACTTGTGTCCCAGCTCACACACATTTAGTGTCTGTTTCTGTGTAGCAAAGCTGCTTGATTACTATGAGCTGTTAGTCAGCCAGGTTTATACCATGTCTGATCTGAATCTTCCCCAGGGGACCAGTAGTGCATAGGGAAAAATTCTGGTTCACTCCACAGGCTTTGCTAGTCTGTTTCAAGTTTCAAGCCATTTCATGGCCACATTGAGAGGATGAGAAGAAAGACAGATGCCTTACTAGTGAGAGAAGGGAAGAAAAAACACATTAGTTGAATACTAACAGAATTTTAAGCAGTTCCTTTAGCTGTAAAAGCCTCGCCACCCCTCACTTCCTCCACATGCTCAATCTTCAGTGTTGCAGAAATACACATCTTGCACACATTAACGGTTCAGTGATGGCTCTTTGCAGCTCCCTTCAGAGACGGGAAAAGAGTGTGGGAGCAGTTTGGAGTCCCAGCATCCATTATCCCTTCTGCCAAATTGCTGCAGTATGGCAACCAGATGGGAGTTGTGCCATTTCTCCTAAAGAATGAACCACCCTTTGAGTAAGGCTTTTCATTAAGGACAAAATCCTGGAACCTCAGGCACAGCTCTCCCACTGTGTTTGGGTTTTTTTTTGTTTTGCTTTATTTTGTCTGTCAATATATTTTGATTAGAGACACTGTATAGTGGAGAGTTTATTTAATAGGATTTATTGTTAAAATAAAAGTATTTTAATCTTGTAAGAGATGAGGGAACAGAAGAAACCAAGAGTATACAGCAGATGGTGAACAGTAAACTCGAAACATCATTCTTAGATAAAGGTACTGATGTTTACATTTATTTTTAGCCACATGCTTTCAGCTTCCCTCATCCATTTCATGTTAGCACAGGTAAAAATATTTAATTAATGTTAACATATTATAGTTGCCTTAGTTTCAAGTGTAGTTAAACATTTGGGACACACTGTTCAAAACTGCATTATAATGTAAGTTGTGTACAATTTATGTGCAGTAGTGGAATGCAGACACATCTTTGGTCATCTGAACAGAAACTGTTCACTCAGCCTGTCCATGTAATTATGGTAAATGCATGTGCAATGGCAAGAAAAAAAGCACGTAAGTTGTGAACATTTTTCCTTCAGAAGTCTGTCTTTAGAAATCTAATTTCTAGATACTGTATCAAACTTGAAGTCATATCAGTTCAGCCCAGGTGGTGATCAACTGGTGTTGAAGGTTTCCTTAAGCATTTGGTAAAGACATTAGCCTGAAAGTTATCTGCAGGGAAAATTCATGTACAGCTTCACATACTTGCAAAACTTTGCCAGCAATGCACTCTGAGTCATTTCATCCACATCTATATTTGGGCAAACCATTTGCTTAGGTATTTTATGCCATCTGTGAATGTTCATCTGCAGTTTATATGCCAGATGTGTATTGGCAGCATACATGCTACCAAAAACAAGGAACCAGAAATGTAATAGTAAGCTCAGTATTGCAAATGGATAAAATCTTTGCAATCTATACAATTAGAGTTTGCTAAATGAGTGCATTAAATTTACATATAAAGAGCAAAAAAATAGGACTTGCAGTATGCCCTTCAAAGGTATGTCTCAAGGAAGCCATTTTTACAGGTGCCTGAACAACAGCAGATGGGAAGCTGTAATTCAGTTGATCCTAGGTGATCTGCTATGGTGACATAATTTAGGTAATTTTTGCATTACTTGAGTATTCTAGTTGTTTTACAGCATACTTTCTGTCATTTAATCCTGACTGACTTGTGGAGTATTTCAAAGCCACCATTTTCGTATGGGATTTCTCTTGATACCACCATTTCCCTTCTCTTTATCAATGCAGGGGGTGAGGGGACAGCACTATATAACCCTACTTTAGCATGGTTCCCCTTTGAAATAGGGAAAAGCGAAGATACAGTCCCCAGAAGGGATGCTGGACGAAGGGGAAGCTTTCTACTTTCTCTGATGTGCTCACCACACGATTAAAAAATTTCAAACTTGAAGGAATAGTGGGATGGATTTTAAGATAATTATCCATGAATGCAGAGTGGGGAAGGAGTAGTTCAAAAGAGTAAAACTTAACACCTCTTCTGCAGCGGATAGCCAGTTAGCAACAAACCAGAGGCTGGCCTAGCACAGCCTCAGAGAAAGGAAAGGCTCTGAAACAGAGATTGAGTTAATGCAGCAAGACAGATACATATATAGGAGAGGGTATGGTGGGAAATTCTGTAAATGTTCAAGTTGTGTGGGAGGTATGCATACAAATCCACTTAACAGTTGAGTTAGTGAGGCACATTCTTCCCACACAGTATACTGGAAGAACTGAGGAGGTGTATTTTAAGAGAGCATAAGATCTGCTAATTAAAAGCATAACCCACGGGCTGCTAGGCAAGTTAGCTCATGCAGAGCTTTGTGCACTTGTGGCTAAACTAGGTAGCCTGGTATCAACTGCAGTCTAAATTTAACTTGGATAATTTTATATTACCCGTATCTGTGACTGCAGCAGACATTCCTTAAGGCAGCACTTAAACTGGTAAGGCACCCCTCATGAGTAGGCATGAACCTTTGTTAATGAGTCCTGAACCTTCTCAGGTTCCTCCTCCAAGAGTTGCTTGGTATTGTGAGCTGTCAAAGGTCTGACTGGAGTGAGGCCCCACCTAAAAAGCAAATGGACTGCCCCAAGGATCAAAGTAATGCTTTGTATATCCCAGGGACCAGCAGCAGCTCAGGCATGACCAGTATCTTTCTAATTCTCAGTTTCTATAATCAAGACTCCATTAGAGTCTTTGCTTAAACACAAATAGTCCCTAGATCCTAGGTGTAGGAGCTTTCTAAATGTAGCTGCAGCCAGGACAGCCGTACCTGCCCAAGCTGCGTGCAGCCTAGAAATGTGTTTTTAAGATACAACCTGCTCCCTGTATCTTTGTAGACTGAAGTAATGGGAGAACCTGCCCATGAACCCTGGAAGAATTAGGGACATAGTAGTTTGAGCCCTTGCTCAGGTAGGTGAAGTCCTGTTGTTGGGGAGATCTACAGGATCCTTTCTTATGACTATATTCTTCCTGTGCCACACAGCTTAAATTCAGTCTTTGTTTTCAGGAGTTTGTAGACTACTTGTGATGAATATAGAGAAGCACATGTGTGGTGGTAGGAGCTATAAAAACGGTAGCCTGTTTTTTTCTCCTTGCTCTAAGAATATGGCTAGGAGATTTCTCAGGAGGGTACAGAGTCCAGGTATAAGTCCTCACTGTGCTTTTGAGAAAACATTTTATGCTTTTTGAAGGCTGAGCTCTGGTCCTTGCCTGACAAGTTTCAGTGCTAGTGCAACAGGGTGTTCTGACTTCTGATCAAAGTTCTGGGAAGTCTCTCTGCATCGAGGCCAAGGAACTAGCCAAAGCAGAGGCTCTCAGGCCTTTCTTAGGCTGGCCTTAGAACTGCTGCTTTCTCTTCTTCATCCTTCTTCTGCGTTTTGGTGCTGTTATATCTCCTCATAGAAATCCTTACTCTAATGCAACCCAAACTGTAACTCAGAGCTTTTTGGCATAATCTGCACTCACTGCAAGGTTTGTGTGTGTCTCATGATCTACACACCCATTTTAAATCATCACATAGAGAATGAATGCTATAGCAGTGTTTTTCCAAGAACACTTAAAGAAAAATCTTACTTTCTTGCTTCTTATCCCATACATCTTCATTTTATTTTATGGTTTGCTGTCATGTCTGCAACCTTAACTTTGCGCTTTTTGTTCATTACTTTCCTTGCATAAATACCCAGCTACCCTGTTCCATTGCTATTAAGAATATATTTTTTTTGCTTGTATTAAGAGAAGCTGTTTGATCAGTGAGGTATCCTGAGGGACAGAACTAGATTTCCCATGCTAATCTGAAAGTTTATGACAAGTATAGTTATGGTAAGATGTGGGAGAGCATTCAGAGACTTAATTGTCCAGCATTTAGTTAAGAGCCTTAGGTATATTTAGTGTTACAACTTAGAGCCGATTCTCAATAAGGGTGTATCTTTTCCTTGGGGATTTTAAAAGCTTAAGCAGAGTTTAAGAAGTGTTCAGTCAGGAGCTGAGGTGACTGCATAGGGCTCTATCCTGACTTTTAAAATAAGTCTCCAGAACATAGTGCTTAGAGGTCTGTATGCACTGCCTGCAGAGTATTTCAGCTATAATAAGTGTCTGAAGAGGAAATAAAATTTTGCACCATTTTCCCAATTAAGCAACCATATTTTATGCTAGAAGTATGCAGGATAAAACACCACCACCGTCTTGCTTTGACATTTACCCTAGCTGGAAAGCACTGAAAGGCTAGACTGCTCCAGAGAAGTTTAAGTGGCTTTATATTTGACAAGCTTGAAAATAATTTACATAGACTTCACAACATTCAAATTTCTATTTAATTATAAAAATAGAGATATTTCTACTTCATTATGCAACACTGAGAAGGTCATCCTTGGAGAGGTGCTGTTGCCAGGCTGATCCATATATTTATATGCCAGTACAATGGGGTGCACCTAGAGCATTGTTTTTGGCAGTAACCTGGCTGTGTCTTTTCCAGCCTCCTTTATCTCCAATGTGAACCATTTGCCATGAGGCTGCTCTTGGCAATGAGCTTCCCTACCACACAGAGTATGAGGAAAAAACTGTGAGGGCATGAAATCAACTTTTGAGCATTAATTGTTCAGTCCTCCAGAGCAAGGACGCACAAGCAAGTGTCCATTTTTCCTCTAATCCCAGCGAGCAGCTGTGTTCCTGACTATCTTCCGTCTACAGAAAGCTGTTTTCTGAGCTTGGTGGTGCCTTTATCTGGACTAGCTGCTATGGGTAAGAGCTTCGGTCCTCTTTCTTTGCAGGCTGCTAACCTTCCCACTTTGCCCTGAAGATGAAGAGGAGGTTGCTCAGGTGGTGATAATCTAATGACTTCTAGGGTCCCTTCATATGCTCAAAAAGAAGTTTGTTCTCCCCATTCTTATTATCCTGGAGGAAGAATCCATAGTTTGCTTTCTGTAGCGCAACCTGTCCTGGGACACGCCCCTGAAATCACAGCAATACACAGGAGAAAGCACCTTTTGGGAACCAATTTCTTTAGTGTGGCTTTGCAAAGTGGTGATGCCCACTGCTTGAACTGGGCTAATCCATGTGCAAGTCACCCAAGAAGATATATCTTAGGATTTATGGACAGTAATATTAATGCTTTTAATTAAAATGTATTAAAAGATGCTCTTATTACTTATATTTAGAACAGCTTTTCAAGTCAGGCTAGTTTAGTCATGGCTTATAACCACTTAGTCCTTCTTTGCATACACCTTTAACCTCTGCTACTTGTGTTCGCAATATGCTTAAATCATATTCATTTTATTGGACTGTAATAAGCTACTTATAAAGGCATTTTTAAATTATGACTTAATTCCTTGAAGTCAGCTTACCTGGTATTTTAAATGTCAGCTCTAGAACTTCTTTTAGTATGTGAGACATTTTTTCTGTTTTAATTGTTACACTTACAATGCCGAAGTTTGTACATGTGCCTGTTAATTATATTCTCATACTGAATGCTCTACCTCAAGTTGAATGGATGATATGGGAGTATTTGCAATGCATTGTGAAAGCACCTTACTGCATGGGGGATGTCCAAAGGCAGAGGATACCGTACATCACTCTGTTTGAGGTACAGCATATGGCTGTGTTGACACAGAATCAGAAAAAAGTATTTCATAAAGCAAAAGTCCAAGTCATTTTGCATGCACAATTGCTACAGGTAGTTTGTTTGTAGATCTGCATGTAAAATGTGTTCTGGCCCTACTTTATAAGAGGCAGGCTTTAATGGGTTTTGGACCCCATTGGGTAGGAGTCTTTAGGTTACCCATTAATGTTTAATTATATGAAATGTGTGTTTAGTAGATTGTGCAGTTATCACCTGGAAACCTTAAGGTTGGAACCTGTGAGCTGCTGATAGCCTCTAATGCAGAGCTCCATGGGTGTTAATGTTGCAAAGATCAGATCTCTCATTTGTGGCTTCTTTGCAGTGGACCTTTTCTTTGACAGTTATCTGCACAGTCCTGTTGAGATAGCTTTGCAGGGTTATTAATAAATATAGAAAGCTGCTGCATAATCTATTAACAGAACAGAGATTTTCAAGTCTGGATAAAGGTGAACACATAGCTAGGTTGATCGAGTCTTTCCCAATGTAATGTTTCTTGGGTGGAAACATTTCAATTCTCTGGGCTTTTATTGGTCAGTTTTCCTATTTGTTGTGGTGTTTGTGTGTTGTGGTAGGGCCAAGCAATACCTGTTCCCTCTATCCATAATTTGTAAGTGGAAATCAGTATAGAATAGGAAATAGGACCACAGCTGCTGCTCTCATCTGTACAAGAAGCAAATAGGTGGCATAAATATCTGTGTTTAGTTGGCTTTGCCCTGGCTGTTTCAAAAGACACTACTGTTACCTATCATTAGGTTTTGCATTTCCTGAGGGGGGAAGTAGTGTTTTGAAAATGAAATAGCACAGAAAAAAGTAAATTTTATTGTCAGGTGGTAGCATATAACTAGCCCAAACCACAGCTGCAAGAAGAAAGGACAAATTAAAAATTAGCAACTGGGGAGAAAAAAAGAAGTGAGCTCATCTGCTGACAAGAAATGAAAGGACTATTCCCTAAAATCAGAAAACTAAAAGGAAGTGTAGCAGTACTTTAGGATAAAAATGAAGCATGTGCAGCAAAAGCACAGTCAAAAAGTGATGTATGCGAACAAACCTTAGGCTGAGGAATACCACACAAAAATGTGTCAGTCTGTTCTTTTTATCTTTCTTTGTAATACAGAGCCAGGCAGCTTGGGGGTAAGGGATTAAGACTGTCTTTTGTCACTGGATTCAATCAGGCCAGGTCAGTAGTGACTAATATTTGTGATAGCTGTGATGGCAGCCTTTGGATTTCTCTGAAATTACTCTGGGATATCTCAGCTATTAGCTGACAGAAACCCTTTAAATGCTGGTCCCAGTGAAAGGGGAAATTAAATGCAGTGTCCTTTGAAAGATGTACCTCAGAATGAGCAAATACCTTGAATGTCTAGTTTTGCCTGTGCAGTAACTTAAAGCAGCACTGGAGTCATCTTAAAACAGCTTCCAGCAGTCAGGGCTCTAATATATGTCTTGTCTTATACTAATATGCTAGCTATTCAATGATAGGGCAACAAGAAGAGTTTGTTGAAGAGTTCCCCTTGTTTAGAATAACTGTAGGATGCTGCAGCAGCACAAGCTCCTGATTTTTCTCCAGTGATGCCTAATAGTAGAGTGTGGTGTTTCTGTTTCTGTGCTGAGAATTCCAGTTACCTTGCTGGAGGGATCCCTATCCATCTATCTTCACAAATGCTAAACCCACTCATGCTGAAAGAATGAATCCTCTGGTGGCTGATCTATGTGTGAGGCTTAATATTGGTGGTGGGAGAGCCTATGCAGACCTGCCAACGGCAATTTATTTCTTATTCATGGGAAGGTGAGGGCTGATCCTACTCCTATGCAGGAGTTACCTCCAAAGAGGATCCAAACAATAGACTCCAAAAAAATTATTCTTTGCTAAGTGAGTCTACACCAACCTTACTGTTGATTATTTTCCCTATAGAATATTCTGCCTGGTAGGTATCACTGAGTTAGAAGACCTCAGAAAATGAAAATTGCTGCTCTCTGGCAAACATTTGCTACACTAATAGTATAAAACAGGGAAGGATTTGTGCAAACAAACTGTGTGCACAAGTAACAGTTGCATAATTTAAAAACAGGTTCTTTCTTCTCTTGCAGACCTGTGGTTGTTCCACTTGCCCTAGAAGTCATGGGCAGGCCAGCCAGCTTTAGTAACTACCTCTTTCCAGGAGAGCTTGAAATAGGAGCATAAAAGGTAAGAGATTTCAGAGATGTTGTTCAGGCAAAGTAAAGGATTAGCCAAGGAGTACTTCTCAGTTTTTGAGTGGAAACCTGAAGAAAAAAGTTCAGATACTCAAACTCTGAATATTCAAACTGATTGAATGGTATAAATAGTCCTAGTGGTAGAGGAGACATACTTTATTCTGAATAAGGGACATGTGATAAAACATACTTTGAGGAGATACCTTACAAAGACAGAGGAAACTTAGCAGTTCAGAAGCAAGTAAATAATGCTCCTCTCTCACATTAGCCAAGATTACTGTTTATTCACATTAGCAGATAAAAATTAAAGTCTAGGCTAGACATCAGAAGAAGAACCTGAAGTCGTAATAGCATGTATTAGAGTGGCTTAAGAGGATAGCTGAGGCTCTGTCATTGCAGCTCTTAAGCTGGAGTTGACAAGATGCTGACAGAAGTCTAAAAAATTCCTGTGCAGAATGGGCAGGGAGGTCAGGCTAGAGGGCCTAGGGCCTTAGGGCATATTACCAATGTGCTATCATCTTAACGAGGCCTGGTTTGTGTTATAAAATGGACTACATAATCTTCTCTGCAGATGTAAATTTATACAACTCTAATCATATCAAATGAAGACCGATGTGTAACCATTCAGGTCTGGACCTGTACACTGGATAACAGCTTTTTTTCCTAGTGTGATATTCATTTCAGTCCATCTTTCTATCTCTAAATAACCCTTACAGCCTTAACAAAACAATATTGCATAAGGCAGGAATTACTAAATTTGCCTAGTCTTCTCAATTTTGCCTCTGTCCTTGGTCAGGTTTCAGCTTTAGGATTGCCAATCTGAAATGCATGGATCCCCCATGTAAGCATTAGTAGGATACAGTTTCAAAACTTGTCTGTCAGTGTTGTCCTTCACAAACTGGCATCTGGAGAACTACTCAGACAAGCTCAGCTCACTAAATACGAACCAGGTTTGTAATGCACTGTGTGAGGATTGAGTCATGTACCAGAGATTATGATCAAGTCATGTATGTAGCCTTGTGTTCACAGAGATACTTAAGAGCTTCAGGGCCCACTGAAATAAACTTTAAATCTAAGCCTTCAACTATCCCATATATTCTTGTTGGAAAAAGACACTTCCTCTCCAAAAGAATCTTGTCTTTTTAAATAATGAAATTAGGAAATAATTTCCAATTTCTCTAGCATATCAGAGCCTTGGACTGAAAGCATTCCTGGCTTGGGCTGGACAAAAGGCACATTTTTTCCCATAGTCCCCTCTCCCCTCAAGTAGGAGGAGTAAGCAAATGCTCTTTACCCATGCCAGAGAAAGGTGATGAAATGCTGATAATTTTTGCATAAAGGAATCAGCATAACGTAACATCCTACACCTCTGGCTGGCGCTTGTCCAATTGCCTGGGTGGTTCCAGAGTCTTATAAGAGCTTGGCAGAGCCTGAACTTACTTTTTGCAGCTGCTAGCACACTTCTGTTGCAGAACAGAGAAAATCTTATCTGTGTCCAGCAAATATGGGGAGGCTGACTGAGCCTGGAACATTACCATGAGAGTTCAGCCTTATACAGATATGAGGTTGGATGTGTATGGAAGAGGAAGGGAGGCAAGAGGTTGATCTGAACCATGTGAGTTGAAGTGAACCTGGGAAAAAAATATTACTAGAATATCTGGGCCTTTAATGAGAGTTATAAGTACACATCTATGGGATGTACTTGCAAATGGAGGGCAGCATCATTTTTAGTAAGTGAGGCCAGTTCTCCAAATCTTCACATGAGTGATCCTTCTGTCATTGCTGTTGGATCCCTTTTAAGTTCACAGACTGAGTAGTGTTCTTTGATGGCATTTCTAGATATGTAGCAATTCCTGAAGTGCTGTTGGAACAATGGAGTCTGTTCAACCTGTCAACATTTTTTGATTAAAACAAAAGAAGCTGCAGACCAGTCTGAAATAGGATTTTCTTAAGCATGAGTGTTACTGAAGCCAAATCAACACTCAAGGCCCAAACAGGATTTTAAGCAGAAGAACTCTAAACTAGAACACCTTCATAGGCAGTGAGATCTTCTGCATTTCTGAACAGCAGTAGTTTTGGCTTGGATTTTGTGTAAGTAAAAGTGCTGCATTCTATTGCCAGGTCGTATTTTCTCAACAAGTGTACTCATATTAGACTGATCAGAACCAGCGATGTGATCCCAACTTGTTGCTAAAAAAAGATTGTGTTGAAATAACCTTCAAGTACAATCTGTACAAATATGTATTGGGATGAAACCCAAATTTATTTTCAGAAGTGCTGATCTGTGAGAGCAAATGGTTGCATTCAAGAAAGGATGCATTTCAAGACCAAAAATGTAATGCTGTGGGACTTTAATTATCCACTTAATTTTTCAATGCCTAAACACAGCTATATGTGCTTGTGACTATTAATACTTTTTCTAGGAGGTTATTTTATTATTTATATTTTACTAACCAGAGAAATCATTGTATTCCAGGCAAGTGTGCCATTTCCCTTAACAATCTATGTAAAAACAATTAGTAGAAAGCACATTATTAAAACAAAATGGGAGCAGATGCGTTTCAGGGGAGCAGTGTGAAGATAGAGCTCAGTAATGTTGCTTTCATTAGAAGGAGGTTTTGGGAGAAAAATAAATATGTGAGCAAGAGTGACGATGGAAGATTAGGAAGAACTCAATATGTCCCTTTGAAGAGGATCAGAGATAAGTAAGGCCTGTTACAGGGAAGACAGAAATGCATCCATTGCAGAGCTAGCAAATTTAGGTTTGCACTATGTAAGTGGGCTTAGAAGAGTAATGGACAAAGTGAACTTCAGAGGAGAGTTCCTGGAAATAAGGGTATATTTCACTATGGACAGCAGTTGCATTCCAAACCACAGAAGTAGCATGTGTCTGATTTTCAAAAGGCTGTAAATGATTGGGGTTGCTACGTATCAAAACTGATCCACATTAACCATACTAAACAGTGAAAGGGAAGTCACTTTCACAGTGTATTCTAAATAAGCTAAAAGATTCATGGAGACCTGCTGATTGGGCCCTTAAATCTGGGAGCTATTTATAGTTCTGAAAATTGGTTATGTTCAGGAGCCTGAGCTTCCAGCTAGCTTATGACTGTTTCTAATGTTGGAAGATACTGTCATGCCTCCTCTTCTCTGAATGCAGGTAAGTGCTTTAGTTTGCTTCTTCAAAGGTGATGCCTAAAATTACCTCCATGTACATTAAGTGATTTTGTCAGACTGAAAGATTGCCTATTGTCCTTACCTGCCCTTTCCTGCATTCTCCCTAAATACCTATGTATGGGTTAAGAAAACGGATGGATCAAAGTGCTAAACATATGGTATTTGAAAGGATGTGCAGGAGTGCAAATTCATCTCTTATCATCTCACTTAAGCAGGCCTATTCAGAAGCTCTTACAGTCATTCATTATTCATCAGTCATCTTTCTCCCAGGTTGATCACCAAACAGAGTTGTGATGTGGAACTGCAGCCTTGCTGAGTGTGAAATGAGATGGATACTAGATTTTTGTTATGCAAGGGAATTACCTGTTCCAGTAATGGTCTAGTTTTCAGGGCTTCTGGCAAAACTAAGCACAAAAAGTAAGTGCAAATATATGGACATAGTTTTATGCCTTAAAAGGCATATTTCATGCAATGAGTAACTCCTTCCTGTGGAAGTAAATCCAAGGCAGATTTTGCTAAGGCATTCTAATGTGGATGAGCTTTCATCCTGGTTGGGAGCTCCCTCAAGTGCACAGAACACCAGAAGTCCAGCCTATTTCATCCAAAGCTGGATGGCTCTTATAGCACACTCTGTCTGTGGAGCAGATGCTGTCTCTATATGATGGAGGAGCCAAATCAGGGGATTTAGAAGAGCCACCTGTCTACAGTTTGCCTTAAACTTAGAGAAATAGCTAGCCCATATTTATTCCATAGTGCCAATCTGCAAATGACTTTTTGGAAAAGAAAATGTAGGAATTGTCACTGGTTCTTTTGGTTTAATATGTAAAGTAAGCACTTAAAGGATTGGTACAGTGATGAATTTACCTAATGGTATCCCCGCTCAGGGATGCCTAGTAGTCCCCTGTAGACCTTTCTGACAGGATTACTCCATGATGATCAGGTAAACTTTTACCTTCCAAAACAAGATACTCCACTTTCTCTAAATTTCTGCAGGAGCAAGAATAGCATTTCAGGACCTTCTACCACAGATGCTATATGTAGGGCTTTAAACCCCAAACCATAAAAAAAGATTGTGCTGTGCATATAATTTATGTTGTCTGCCTCTGGCATCAAATACCACATGTGGCCAATCAGCAGAATGAAGTAGTTGATATTCATGCAGGAGATTGGAAGAGCTGTAGGATGTACAATGTAATGAAACAATTTTGACTGAGTTTTCAGTCTTTAAGCAAGAGGGCACCAAGTTTGTGGTTAATTACAAAGTAAAGTGAGTGCTGTCTGTCAAAGTGTGTTTGAAGTCCATGTCACACAGCTTTGTAGTGTGAACTCTGTGATTACTATCAAGTTCACTTGATGGCCTGAGAACTTCCCACCACCCCTACAAATAATGCAGATCTCTAGTGCAGAAATTAATTTGTGTTTGAATGTTTGCACTAACACGACCAGTATGAAAATAACACTACAAAATAAAACAGCAAGAACAGAGATTAGCTATTTAAGATCCAAGTCATTCCTTTTCTAGGGGTACATTGAGATCTTGCATAAGAGCCAATGACTTCTCTGTATGATGTTCAAGCAGAACTGAATTTTTGATTATATAATAAACTCTAAATCTTAAACAGCTGTAACCACCTGCTAAAAGGTGTTCTGTTGTTCTATTTCTCAACTTTACAGATCCTATATGGCTGCATGATACTGTACCAAAAGCAATTTAAAAGGCAACTTGTTTTAAATACTTAATATCTGAATCAGACTCTATGATGCTTTTTCACAGGGAAGGATGCTCCTTTCTTTTGTGCTGCTTGAACTTCATCACCCTGCTGTGATGTTTAATGGAATTTGTGCCAACTGTGAATGCTGATTTTTATGAGCCATTTACAACAAACAGTCGCTATGCTTTTAATTGGCTGTGAGCTGATAGGAACCTTGTCACAATTAATCTTTCAAGGCAGCTAATGGACAATCCAAGCAGGCATTAATATAACATTTATATTCATAAATATGAATATGTTAAAAGAATCTACTGAATTAAAAGAAACTCATTGTCCAAGAATGGCTGTATGGGATGGTCTAGCAGCAGCTAATTTTTGCCAGGGCAAGAAAAGTGTTAGGAGACTGACAGCTAAAGGCAGCTGTACCTTGACTTAGATGCTTTATTCACATACTGTGGTCAAAGTGGTTTAGGGACAGAAAAACCTCTGGCTGGCTTGAAAGGACTGCAGGGAAAAAAAAAATGTTATTTTTGCACATTGGTATAAGGTCAATATCTATGCAAATAGTGAACATTTGCAGCGTACTTTGCACAGTCCTTGGACTGTAGCAGATATGTCCAGTGAGGGTGAAGTGGCAATCAAGAACTACAGTATCCAAGAAAGTAAAATGCTAGTTATGGATGGAGGATATTAGTGGGGTGCCACTCACTGCAAACTCCCCCAAGGAGAGCCTGCGAATGAGTTGAAGAAGCAATGTCTGAATGGTGCTCAGCTGCTAAAGAAGCTCAGTGCTTTAAAATTCAGTTCCCAGGATAGCCTAGCATGAGATGAGGTGCTCCATCAAATCAGCAGGAGTTGCTAGTTTATAGCTACAAGTGCAGATTTAACAGGAAGATATTCAAGGCAAACTTCAACAAGATGAAAGCAAGCTGTTTGATACCCAGGTGAGGTGCCTGCAACCTGAATTTCCCAGGTAAAGTGTGTTCTAAATCAAACCTGCAGTAGAGCACTCAGAAGGAAGTAAATATTTTACTAAGGTAGGAGACCATTTTGTGATTTAAACCTAGTGTAAAGTTCCCAACCAGGTGCACATGCCTTTCAGATAAGAACAGAAGAATTGATGGGTTGCCCAGTTGTTTATGTAATAACAGTCTGTTCTTATTTAATTAACCAGGCAAGCATAATTTAAGATCTAGAAATATATCCTTACCCTCTTTGCAATAAAACTCTCAGTGTTTTTGGCATGTTTTGTGAAATCTGACAGCCAGTTCTCCATGCGTTTCTTTGGTTGCTGCTTAAATGCCTTTGTAGTATATTATGACTGAGTGCTCTTTAAAGGTAGTTAACATTCCCTAGTTTAGAGCATGATTCAAAGCCAGCTGAAATCAATGGAAATCACCTGATTTGAGCTTTGGATCAGGCACCCTATGCTATCCCGTATGTTATGGGGCAGAAGTAGAGGCAAACTGATACTTTTGAGCGGCTTTTCACATATCTTACTTGAAGATGCTAGGAAATAATTACAGTCTAAACCAGCTTCTTTTTCTGTTTGATCTGGATTTAAAAAGAGCTTTTTATTAATGCACACCCATGTTTAATGGGAAGCACAAAACTCCCTTTTATTCTAAAAATCTGCCTATCCAAAAGGTATGTCTGCATTCTCTAGTACCTGGAGACAAAAACTGCAGAGCAGAGGGGAACTGTGGTGATGCATATATATCCAAATGGCCTACTCTATTCTGCAGGAGAGCTTGAGTTAATTCAGTATTTAATTTATAAGTCTGCTTTGTCATACACTGATATCAAAGATTATGAATGTCAGTAGCTAATCTTAGAGAATTTACAATCTGTTGAATGTAAAAAAAATTGCAACACTGATATTTTCAGTGCATCTGGAAACCCTATGTACTTGGGACATACCAGGACTTTAGCATGGTGAAACCATAAAAAAAAGTATAGTATATCCAGGCCAGTAATGGTACATCTTTCTAGATCTCAAATTTCAGAAAGTTGAAGTCAAATATTTGAAGCAAGATTTATAGTTTATTTCATAATTATATTAGATCACAGTAAGTGCCCTTTGTAGAATGTTAGAAGACCCCCTGTGCTTTTTTATAGTATAAAAGAAAATGAAAATATAATTAAAAAAGTGAAAATGGAAATATATAAAAATATATTTCAGATTTTCCATGCCAACAAATTCCGCTTTTAATATTTCCAATTAAACTCTTCCATAAAACTCTTGCAAAAATAGTATTAATAAATATATTTAATTCAAGTGTAGCTTAGCCACACATTATTATAATTTATTAGTTTTTTCAGAAACATACTTGTGCAGTGGTGCACCCCAGAATATCTCCCATTCTTGAACAGTCATAGAAAATGTATCTTTCATAAGTGTTTACCTGAAGTTTGTCTATAAGCATTAAATATTCAGTATGATGAAGTCACAGTATAAAAACAATTTGAATTTTTTATAGCCTGCATAAAAAACACTGGAGTTTGTGCTTGAGTAGTGTTGAATGAGGCATGAACTGAAATCCAGCTGTGACTGTTTTGATTTTCATGTTAAGTTGTATCAGAGTCCAGTTCAGCCAACCCTTCACTGTATATCTCAATTTATTCCATCAATCCCATTGTGTTACACAAGGTAAACACTACATGAGCAAGGGTGGCAGAAGCAGATACTTGTTTCTTTGGCATTTGGCTCCGGTAAAGTGCATGACTTACAGTAAAAAACCCCCACAACCCCAAGAACAGAAGATAGACAGTAATTTGAGTCATAGCAAGCAACTGTCATAACAGGAAGATGCTAAATGATCTAAGCAAATACTTTAAGCAAGCATTTGTATTTTAAATTTAGCAAGTTAGGGACAGATCATGCTGTTACACAGCTTTGGCTGATGACTATATAGTTCCCCCTGAAGCTGAGAAAATTTCCGAAGGAAGGAAGGACAATGTCTGTGTTTTAATTTCATGCACTATAAACATAGTCTGCTTGGAGGGAACACTGCCCTATTTTCTTCCTCTCTGTATAGGCATACATCATGAGACTGCAAGGAGCATCTCTGTCAGTACAGGCTTCAGTTCCTGCCCACCCATGCAGTAAGTTCCTGATATCTTACCGTAGGCATCTAGGGGAAAACCACAAATGTTGTATGAATTAAATATTCAAAGTGTATATTTATACTAAATTGTTTAGTTTTACTGCCTGACCATGTGTTGTATATGTAAAGGTTGACTGTAGATGTCAGAGGCAGGCTTCCACTGTCCTATTTAGGTTTTGGTTTTTTTTTTCTCAGAACAGCAGTCTTGTGGTGCTTCAGTTCTTGCATTTGGGACTGAATGTAAGTAGGAGGTTGATAAATAGAAAGCAGAACATCCACACCTCAAAGGTCAGGGCTGGAACTATGTTTGATCAGGGATATAGAGAGCCTGTCATCTCAGTGGCTTGGATGTTGACTTGAAAGCAAATCGCAGTTACCTTAATTTTTGCAAACACTAAGGTCAGAATATAATCTACAATTAGAGAGTGACTCTTTTTTGTAGTTATGCCATTTGTCCTGAAGGACTTAGAAAGGCACCTCTGCTTAGTAATTCTTTTCTCTCAGAAATTATGATCTCTTTTTGAAATTGCTTTCCTAGTAGAAGTATCTTGTTGCTTTCCACCTGTCCCTTTTTCTGCTTTCTCTTGCTTTCAGCCGTGATCCTTTAGTGTTCCACCTGATGAAAGCAGTTTGGATGAGGAAATTTCAGGCAGCTCTCAGAACCTATATTCTGAATCAGCTGCCAGTTTTGTTTCCTTTCTATAGGCTAATAGACTGAAAATGCTGTCATTAACAACCAGCATGTGACAAACTTGAAGCTATTAAAAGAGGCTTTAGCATTTGATAAATATTGCTTCCTATGAAGAAACCTGAAAAGGGGGATCTAAAGCAGCAGAAACCTAGCTCCTGATAGTGCCAATACTGCAATCTCGGCCTTTATCAGCTTCTCCAGATGTTCCCTGTATCTGATTCAAGAAAGAACCTGCGGCATTTGTATTCCTGCTATTGGTGTTATGCTTCTACTTGTAAAGAAAGATTAAAGTGTGTCATCCAAAACAAAGTAGAAGCTTAAACTCACCTCTGCAAAGCTCTTTAATCTGAGAAACTACCTTCAGAGCAAATTAACTGATAAATGCAGAATGAAGTTCTTTTTATTCCCTGGAATAGCTGTTCCTGGAAATCATCAGGGTGAGAGTTTGTATATTGTCAGTAGGAAAAAACTGTCCAAGAGAGCTCTAAATGTCTCTGATACTTGGATTCAGTGTTTACTATTCAAGAATCCTGTGTGAGTTTGGATATATTGCTGTGATTTTCAGTGGTGATAAAGTGAAGTTGTGAAGATGGTACTACAGAGAATGTAGCTATGAAAGTGACATACCTTCAACCATATGTTCTGTATTATATATAGCATGTGTGCATGTGTATGAATATATATAGAGGAAAAATTTTAACTTATGAAAGTGGTTATAAATAATTTATTTTCACAAAATCTTTGATAAATTTTTCAAGTGAATTTCAGGTTGAAATTTTGTTTGGGTTTTGCTTTTATCACATCATCCAGTTCCTTTTAAAGGAAAACAGTGGAAAGGAAGACTGCCAAAAAGGAGAGGAAAAATAACCAACCAAATTGAATGTAAATTTAAACAACTTCAGAAAGCACAATGTTCTTTGAAAAACATGAAGGTTTTAACCAGATTGTGTGACTAAAAACTGGGTCAATCATTTTTTCATTAAAAATGCAGACATTTTGGCTAAATCTTACTTTAGCATCAAGTATGTAAACATGTTATTAAGAAGCACTTTAGCATCTGAATTTAAAAAAAAAAGTGCTTAAAATCCTATTTTCCTGTAATTTGTGATGAAAATCTTGTGACTGGGTTTTTCACTGGCACTACTGAGATATTTATACCAGTGAATTCCTGGACTGGCAGGTAATGTGGAAAACAGAAAACAAACTTGGCTCTTGAATAGACACAATTTAAATATGTGGCCTTTTCCCAAATCTTTTAAAGACTGAAAAAAGTTTTTTTCCCAACAAAGTTATAAACAATGATAAAAATAACTATGGTTGGCTACTGGTATTTTTGAGAGCCTATTTGAGTTGAGGAGGAAGAAGGATAAGGGAAGGAATTTTGAGCAGAGATCACCAGCATTGCCAGATACTTCACAAATCTGTTTATAAGCCAGGAAAGAAGGTTTCTTCCCTCAAGGCTAAGTGGAATGAATCACTGAAGTGGGAGGTATAGTGTCATCCAAGAAGAGAGAATCTGTTCTCCTTTGCACCCGAGCCAGCTGTTTAATAGATTAAATAATAATTTCAGATACAACTGTGTGTTGCAAAGCAAGGCAAACATCCTCGACTCTTAATGTTTGACTGTATCAATCACTGTTGTATTTATGCATAATGTCACTCCCCTGTAATATACACATGATAGATGGAGCTATGATTGTGATATATCAAGCACTCATTTAAAAATTCTGCTCGACCAAGTCTCTCTAAAAGTTCTTCAGCTTGATATTCATAAGTCAGCACTAAATCCTTAACTGTGTTGGTGACCTCCAGTTATCAAGAAGAAACTATTACAGCTTTATCTTCAGCATCAACAATGCAAGTCTGTTAAAGCTAGTCACACTGTTGAATGAAATATAATGTTGTCCAAGGCATGACTTCTCTTAATATCTCTTCTAGGATTTGGGAATTAGTAATTTTAGGACTAAAGTGCTGACTTTTGCAGTTTGTAGTGGAAAAAACGTATTTACTGTTATTCTGTTGGTTCTGTGTTCCAAGCACCTGAAGGTATGTGCTTTTTTGTTTCTATCTCAAAAGTAAGAACGACTCTTAAATGCATTACAATTTCTTGTTTCCACCTTAAATACTCAATAAGCTCTAAAAAAGTTGAAGCAAAATGCTTTTATGCAATTGGAAACCTGTACAAGAGAAAAAAAAAAAGCATTTTAGGATGTATTTTATACTAGTTTTTCTTCTTAGTGTTTGCTTAAGATTTCTCCAAGACTTGTCTTGGACCTTGGAAGTGAAGAACATTGTGTGGTAGTATTCAGTTTTGTTATTGCCTTTCACAATGGACTTCAGAGAAATTGTAAGGACTGGCAGCCTAACCTCCCCCATCCGCTCCTTGCTCAGTGCTTCTCTGTGGCTGCATCATTGCCCCTTTAATTCTTGGGGAACTTCCATTTGTTTCTTCTCTAACTTTATATTTCAAGTTTTCTCTTCATTTGTCCTATTGTTTCTCAGACAGTGAATTGCAATCTCCAAGGGAGATAAAAATTAATAAGGGTTATGAAAGTCTTGAGACTGTTAAACATTCTATGAAAATGAAAAATGTGTTGTGAAAAGAAAAGCTTTAGTACAGCTATATTCCTAGCAGCAGCTCAGTTCTTTATTTGCACTGGCAACCAGCTATTTCTAGGAAAGGTGAGTGGCTGCCACTAGTGCAGTTTGACTCTCTATTCCTCTGGCAGTATGTTTATAGAACAACAAATGAACTAAAGCAGGATCATGTTTCTGAAGTTGGCAACAGCAGAACCTGGCTGCTTTCGTCTCCCCTTCTATCCTGGGTTAGGCTGAGATACTCTTCTATTTCCTAGGATGTTTGCATTTATACTGCTAGAAGTGTTTCTTGATTAGAACACTTCTAGTTAAGTTTTTCTAAAATGTTAGAAAAGTGATGCTCCTATTGCTAGCTTACCTTTAGCTCTTCAGAGATGCAAGATGTTGCATTTGGGCAGTTGACAGATGTGGTAGCAGAGAGTTTTGCATTTGTTTATCCCTCCCTCGCTAAGTTTTAGGGCTGTTCCATAAAAATGCTCTTGCAAAGCAAGATCTTTGCATGTTTGTAGGCAGATTTGGTATAAGCCTTCTTATCTCAGTGTATTCTGTACTTGCATCCTGGCATGACCTCTGTACTGTAAATCCTGAGTGTACAGACTCTAGATGTTTGGGTTTTTTTTCTCAGAGTTCTGAATTGGTTATCTAAGTTTCTCAGAATAAAAAAAAGCCTTTAAAAATCAGATATTTATTTTAAGTAAGAGCAAGTATTTTCAGTTTGTCCACTAGTCATGACTAAGCATTGTCTATTTCTTAGTCTAAGGCCTAAACTCTATGTGGAATAGCTGAAGCCTGCTCCCTAATTAAGTGCTTTGTTCTTAGCTGCAGTAGTAATGAACTCATTAGAGCTAATGACATCCTATGTGAAAGCATTTAGTAGTGAGGAAATCTTTGGAAAAAATGGGTCAAAGGGAAGTTTCACTTCTCAGTTGATCCCAATTTTTAGAGCATTAACTGAGTTGGGTAGTATCTCTTATATGCCATTCTAAATTTATATTTGGTACTGGAACTGTATCTTCATTAGAGGCAGTAAGAAGTATTGGCCATTAAAAAGTAATATTATACTTCACTAAAAAAGGTTGTATGAGGAGTTCCAGATTTAAATGGGAAAAAGATAAGTGTCCTCTCTTATTCACAGTACTGTAATTACAAAAAAGCAATCTTTTTTCAGTTATAGAACTTCCTCTTCTTCTTTACTATCCTGACCATCTATGTGCCATTGTACTCTTTGTAATTACGTATGATATAGTATACAACTGATTGTAATTCCAAGATGGTAGTTGATAGGCAGACAATTTCTACTAAAAAAAAAAAGCCGCTGCTTTCATGAAGCTTCCAGATCCACAGACAGAAAGCAGAGAAGTAGAAAAGTGCTTTCTAAATTCAATATGTTTTAAAGCTCAAGTTTTTTCACCTGTTAAGAGTGCTTTCCCCCAGCTCTTTAACAGAGTAATTTAGTTCTGCAAAAGTCTTGCAAGGGGGTCAGTGATGTACTCGGGACCTGTACTGCTGAATTAGTTCTTTCATAACTTCCATAAATATTGTTCTTGAAGGAGGACCGTTTTTGAAGCTGTACATATTGAGGGCAAAATTGCTGTGCAACAATGATTCAAAAGAATTCTCAAAAATACACTTTCCTTTTCCATCTCAGACCTTGGAATTTTCTAAGCCCACTCCATCTCCAGTCTAATTGCAGCAAATAACCATTAGATTTTGATCTTTATTCTGATGTTTTTACAGGAACAAACTCCTTCCAGGTTATTAAGCTGGTTTAACAGATCACAATATGGTAATGTGCCTTAGAGCTAACATCACACTGAAGCAATTGCAATACTAAGTCATTGCAATGTCAAGTATTGCACAGTGATGAATAGAAAAAGTATGTCCTGAAAAATGTGCACTTTGGATTTAGCACAAAGAATCTATATGGGAAACAGCCATTCTGTTGCTGGCAGTTTTGCACCTATTTTAAAGGGTATATAAATTTTTGTGTATGAACTGTGTAAAAACTTCAAGCAAGAAAAACAACACTGGTGGGTTTTTTTTTCAATATCCAAGCTAATGAAATGAAATTATTTTTTGGCAGATCTAGAAGTCCTATTTCCTGTTCGGCTCCTCTCCAATGTTATTTCTAAGGAGGGATGTGAGGGAGTCAGTTAAAATGAAGGGATAACTATTCCAATAGACTCTAGTCACGTGATACCAAAGCATTCCCATTAATGCAGTCCTCCTGTTAAAAATGAAGCATGTAAAAAGTTCTATTGTTATCCTGGCAAACAACACTGAAGCACTCTTTCCTGTATGGTAGCTGTACATTGAGACTCCTTGTTCTGAGGTCCAAATGCCCAGATCTGGTTGGTAAGCTGTAGCTTTCTCACTGGCTCCTCCTCCTTCAAACTACTTTTGGAAATGATTGTTTGAGTACTCTACAATTTATCTTCACCTGCAGCCTACCTAATTCTGCCCTCGATTTCTGGGTGGAACAGTACTGCTACAAAGTCAAAGTAAGCCAATAGTGTGCTGTCCCAGTCCACAGGCTGCCCTACAGCACTGACATGGTCACAGTGGTAAACATCTTAACCTCCCAATGCAGTTCTGCTTTTACTGATTTTCAGAGGTCCCCTCCAACCTTAACCATTCTGTGATCTGGTGATTTGATAACCAAATCCTATTTTCAGAGCTGGCTTTTGTTCTCCATGGAAAAACACACCAAACGTGCCCTCCAGGTTAACAAATTCCAGTAAGGCATTTAAAAGAAAGATACAGGCTTTTTAAAAAAAGACTAGTTGTGTCATTCAGCCATACAGACTAATTTTCTCTCTGACTTCACAGTTAGGTTATTACCAATTCAGTTAAGTCATCCTTAATAAGGCTGTATTTGCTAGGTCCAATCCAGCACATATGGAATCTGTAGCAAGACTTGCCTTGACTTCAGCCGGATAGGATCCACAAGTGCCAACTGAGTATATATTAATCTTCTGGAAGTTTCTGCATCAGTCTGTGCTGCCTGTGAAGCCCTAAAAACAATATGTAAGTTGGCAACGTTTATGTAAGTAGTCTTGCACAGTTCACTGGAGCCGCTGATGCCTTTTGTGTTGTTTCACATATTGAATAGATGTTTGAGCCTTTTGGTTTCCCTCAGCTTTTGTCTCAGAGCAATAGGATGAGACTCTTTTTTTGCTAGAGAAACATGAAGCTCATTGTAAAGAGAGCTTGAGCTCTTCCTGAATTTGAATGTCCAGTTTGTTTTTTGGAGCTTGATATGATCTCTGTTTTAAGGGTAGTACAGAAATGACTACGTATCTCTGATATAATCGTAGCTTTATGAGAGCAGCAGTCTAAGGAAAATTAAACTAGTCCTATTTAGCCAGACAGAGTAACCATTGGGCACTCCGCAGATCTGTTTTTTTCTAATCGGTTGTTGACATGTCAAGATTCTACAAACTTCTGTGATTTTTGACTTAGAGATTGATTTTTTTTTTTTCTTTTTTCTTGAGCTTGAGAAGTAAAGATAAAATTTTGATATGGAAGTCCCAGGCTTAATCCTTACACACACATACCACCACTGATCAGTCTTGGGACAAGTAACTGAAAGGAGAGGTGTTTTCTCTGCATACACCGATCCCATACACATTGAGCATTTAATGATATATGAGCATAGGTTTATAAATACCCTGCCTTAACCAGTCCATGAGGCAGTTGTAAACTGGATTACTAAAGCTTCAGAAGTTCTCCTGCATTCTGCCTCTAGAAGATGGCATCTCTATTGCCCAAATGATATCTGTACATAGGACATGTAGAGATCCAGCTAATAAATGGTTTTTTTTGGGGGAAAAAGCCCTTACACAAATGAACATGACATACCTGGAAGACAAAATGTCTGCTGTTGATCCTTCTATTACGATATGCATTGATTGGTAGACCTCTACTCAGGGAATAGCTTGTACTAGATAGAAATGTAGCTTTGCAGCAAATCTTGAAGATGTGTTAGGCCACCTTTTCTATACTGAGGAGGAGAATATCTACCTATAACAGGAGTAAACCAATTTATACATGTGTATGTGTGTCCCTAATACATCAGCTATTCAGTAGCTTCATCAGCTTAGGAAAGCCAAAGTAGCAAACCTATGTAACACCTGTACTGAACAGGAAATTAGCTAATCTCTACAATACCCAGGCCACTTCCCTTCCCATCTGCTATGCCATTTTGAGGGGAAATAATTCACTGTGTTCTTTCTTCCCTTGCCATAGTGAGGAGGGTTCTAGGAGGGCTGTGTGTATGGCTCTTGCCCAACATTAAAATGAAGGAAAATGGTTTTGAGTTTATCTTACATTTTTTCAAAATAGCAATCCACATAAGGAAAAAAGGTATTTTTTAACTGTAAGGGATGGACAGTTATAATAGTATGTGAGTACAATTTCTTTTAGTCTTTTTCTCTGTTGTGACTATATAGCTTTCTAGGAAAACCTTTTTATCCTGTTGAATTGTTACCACTCTGCACCTGGCTAATTCACAACTCTGTGCAGTGAGTGGCACTCGCTTTCTGGGATACTGAGTCATTTGGGGCTCCTTTTAAGGGTATGAAGACCTAGGCTGTTAGCTTTCTTCTTAATGAAGTATCTTTGCTTAAAAGGACTGGTACTTGATAAATGCTGGATCATCAGCAGTTTCATTAACATGGTCTTGGGTTTCTTTAATATAAAGTAGGTATATCCATGCATAGATGCCGATCAAGTATGTAGTATTGCTTGTGTCCTTTGAGCATAGAGGAGCTGTAAGTTTGGTGCATAATATAATGGCATAAAGACAGGGCCTTATAATAAGGGACTGCAACAACTGGTGGCTGGGGGGAAGCTTAGAAAATAAGCGGGAAGAAAATATGGCAGCTGAGTAACATAAAGTAGATCTGGCATTGAAAGAAAATGTTCTGAAATATTACACTGAAACAGCTTACTTCAAAAGATTGTAATCGCTTGAGGTGGGCTTAATATAAAGCGGAGTGTAAAACCTTTTCTTTAATATTGTGTCTGGGAAACCAAGATACAGGAAATTAGATCAGTGGCTCAGAGCTGTGTTAGGCCTTGACCTTTGTGTGAGCTCCGCCTGGCTGTAGGTGTCCCGGACTTGCGTTATCTTCAGAATTCCCTGTGAATTGAAAAGATCCTGCTAGTTTGGGCCTGTATGCAAGCTTGTACAGGGAAGTGTTGAGTGGAATGATGTTCAGCTAAGGCAGCTGTCACGCACATGTCCAGAGTGTATCTAGCTGCTCTTGGTGGTTTCCAGTCCCCTGAAATCCATTTGCTAGCAATAGGGCTGTCATTTGTGTTCTTCATAACTCTTCAGTTTTGTCTCGGCTACTTGGAAAATGTCAGGCACACCTCCTTTAGGCAGGGCTTTCTGTGAGTCTCTGTGTTGGTGCCATTCTTTCCTGTGAGAGCAAATAGTCTCCAGGTGATTTTGGTACAGCAGACACATGAAGCAAACAGTTAGAAAATGGGAAAAGCCCATTCCATCACTGCTGTTGCAGGTAGTTCCTGAAGTGTCTTCAGCTGTGGAAAGAGACCAGGAGTAACAGCACAACTTTAGCCTGAGATCTGTGGAGAGTCTGTTTACTAACCTCTGTGTGTCCAGCCTTCTGTGCTGACATTGATCTCTTGAATTTTTCCCATTAAGTTAATTCTGTATATGTGTCTCTGTCTGGGCCTGTAGCACCATAGTTATGCATCTAACAAGATAAAGCACAGCCCATTGACACTTCTTGCCTCTCTTCCTCACCCTTTGTATGACTGTCCTCCTTGGCTCTTTATTAGAAATGCTGATTTACATAGATGATTGCTACTTGGTTTCCTAGAATTTAGAGGATCTTGGCTTTATGAAAGCTGTAGGACCTGGTCTGCTGTGGGGATTACCTTACACTCCTCTGTCAATGGGAGTGTTTTTTAGACCTTGCAGGTCTTCTAATTCCTTAGAGGCTGTGAGTCAGAAGGTGCAGGGAGTCATCTGCTTCTGTGACCCAGTGAGCTTTTAGCTGAGCTCAGCAATAACCCTGTTCTAGTTTACTGCTATTATTAGGTTGGTTTAGTAAAATTGATTTTTCCTAGGAAACTTTGGCTATCCTGGAAAATCACTATTCCAAAAGGCTTTTCCCCCTTCTTATACAGTAATTGTAAATCTCTTGTAAATCAGTGAGAAGAGGCTTCTATCTTAAAAGAGATGTTTTTTCTTTATTGAGTGACTTTGCAGTCTTTTTCAAAACACTCCACTGGCATTTTTCTTGCTTTGATAGCTCTTGTGGACTCCAGAAAGATGGACACTCTAGGCTAGGATACTGGTTATTGCTTGCCAGTGGTATCATAACCCTGCAAAACTCAGGTTGTGTGGGAGTTCTGTTCCAATGGGACCTAAATATTTGATTACACTCTAATTAAAAGGTGAGTTGAAAATATGGTGTCCTCATGATCAGTAGTACTTTGAGCAGTAGTGAATCAAAAGATGCTTACAAAGTTGTTGTTTTGTCTGAGCAATGGTGGCAGGATTTGTCTTTAACAAGTAGCTGTTGAGTAACTGTTATGTTAGGAGCACACGTGCACATAAAATGCTTTATCCCTGTTACAGTCCTATACTGTTACCTGAAATAAATGCATTATTGAAGAAAGTAAAAAAAAAAAAATTGCACATAGTTTTGTACTGTCTGGGAAATGAGCTTGCATATTCATTCTTGAGTTTCTGAATACTTAAACTGGTACTGTAGTGCACAGGCTCAGAGATTTTTCTTCTTAAACTCTGAATCCTATTTGAATTCCTCACTTGCCATTGATTTTTGGCTGTAGAATTTACTGAATTTGGGCTCCAATTCCAGAATTTTTTTTTTCTACCTTTTTATTTCTTCACAGCTTAAAGAAAACAACTGTAAAACCCTAATCATGAAACTGTTTGGGAACAATATATTGTCTTCCGGAGTGGTGGAGTTCTTGATATCACTCAAAGCTCTCAGCTGGTGGAGTGCCACAGTACACTTTTGGTTCTCATCTGGTAAAGGTCTGGGCCATGTGGTGACCTTTGTGCAAAACGGAGAGATCAGTAGGACTCCAAAGACTTCAAATTATATTGGCATTAGTAAAATTTCAGTGAAGCACACAACTGTGCACTCTTCCAGCTGACTTCAATAGCTTCTGTATTGGACAGATGCATGTTGTCGAATTCTTCAACTTTTAAACCCTGTTTTAATGTTCATGTATCAAATAACATTGGCAGCATGAAACAGTGCACATATAAATTGCAATACTTGTATTAATTGTGCAGAGATATTCTCTAATTTTTTAACTACATGAAACATCAGTGAAATAAAACCAACTTGTAAGTTTTGCTGAAAAAGCAACAAGCAAAGGCTGAAAAGGTTCCTTTTACTTATGAGCATATCTTTCTGAGGGAATGAAAAGGTAATGCACAAATCAGATTTTAACAAGACTGACAGCAAAATAGTTTTTCTTGAAACAAGGGCAAATAGACCTCTTGTACTACCATAATACAAAAAAAAAAAAAAAAAAAA
>JANZLQ010000089.1:17135421-17154039 GCA_026212715.1 Elanus axillaris
TCCCCCTTCCCCCCCCCCCCCCCATTACAGAAGACATCAAAGCAGGTATCTGTTGGTGGGGCTTTCCACAATGAAGTTCTTTCTTCTGAACCAAGTCAGCCAGTGAAAACTGGCCATGTGAAAGTTGTTCCTACTTCTGCAAAGATGCCTACACCTTAGGAGTCATGGTTCTGTGTCTTAAATTTTCTATCTAGGAGCTTTCATGTTGAGAAGTTAAAACTTCCTCCCAGATGTCTCATTCTACTTTCTTTTCTAAGTGCAATGTTCAGTTCAGGAGAAATTAACTTCAGAGGGAAGTACCATTTACCAGGAGAAGCCTTTTTCCTTGGGAGCAAAATACCTTACAAAAACTTGGCTTTGAGTAGTGCTTTTGAATGACCTTACTTGTCTGTGGTCTTTACTAGAAGTTAAACACTTTATGCTGCCCTATATTTATGTGAAAGATTAGGAATCTGTGTATCACAGAATTGTTTCACCTCAAAAGTGGATGTATACGAGGTTACTGCATGCCTTTTTCTCTTAGTCATGAAAGATTTATGATGATGTTCCCATTGCAAGTATTGCTAAAATGTTAAGTGACAGTCCATTTCATATTATGCCTATATTGTGTGTGAACTGATAGGAGGAGAACTGAGGCACTCAGTTTAGTATACCTTGTTCAAATTTGGAGCAAGTGTCTTAATGCTTGGTGGTGGGGGACAATATACGGTTTTGTGAATTTACTGTATGAAGAAAATATTTTGTATACAGCTAGCAGAAGTGGCTGAGTATGGTATGGATAAGTTGTGACTGGGATGGCCTTTGTGGTGATAAACACAGAGGAAATAGACTGACAGATGAAGACATTGTGTTAATAAGGAAACAGTTTAGAATAGGAGCTGGCATCGCTAAGTATATGAATGTAGTGATGGTCCCAAGTTAGTATCAAAGCATTGATTTTTACCCGAGTGAAAATGGTACTAATCTGAATGTTGTGAAGGTCCAGCTTTCTCAGAATGTTCTTTCTGCACTACCTGTAACATGAATGCTTTGGTTTTTGTCCTTGTGTAGTTTAAAAATCACACACTGTTTGAGCTGTGAATACTGTTGTGTGATGAAGCCACGTTTGTAATGTCAAGGACTGAAACCACGCCCATTTACAACACTAGCCACTCTGATCATCAAAATGATTTCATCAGCCTTACTTCAGAAAACAAATGATATTTGATTTAGTTGGGCAAAGTGATATTTCAGAACTGGCTTCAGCAATCTCTCTGTAGCTTGACAGTTGGTCTGCAACAGATGAAGCAGAGTAAACAGTCTATCATAGTTGAAATTGGAAGCAGGCACCTTGAAGCATATCTTGAATTTGTTTGGATCTCTTACATATGGAATTACGAAAGTTAAAAGATTTTTTTTGAATGCTTCTGTGGCCTTCCTGTTAAAATGTTAACTCCGTCTTGGGCACTGAAAAATCAAGAGCTTGGATGCAATGATGCTTACAAAATTCTCTAGGATTTGAGTAGCTGCAGCTGATGCCCTGTTATGTTTTTAAGGAATTTCTCTTCCTTTGAAGCTCAGCCACTTTTGTAACCATCAGTTAATATTGCCTATGTACCTGAATAACAGTCCGTTGAAGTAATTCTTTCCATCCTGTTCAACTGTATTTTAATGAGGCTCAGGTCATCTTCTCTGAGGATCTGTCTCAGCTGGGAGGCAGATCTTTTGTTTCACGTATATTGACAGAGCAAGTAAAAGGGAGGATTGCTGAATGCATGCAGCTTTCTAACATGATGTCACTACCATGCACTATTGCTTTTCACTGCCTCCCTCTAGAGATAACAATGTTTTTAGTCTTTAAATTTATGGAGTTCAATTCTTTTTTTACAGCTGCTCAGCCTACAGCTTGGCCTCCAACTGGCTCTTCAAATAGAAGTGCTTTGCATGTTTCTTCCTTTTTTACTCTGCTGCAGAAGAATCTGTCCACAGGCTGATGACCCTACCTGAACTTGATTCCTGGGTGCATGTCAGGCTACTTCACCTGGTTACACAGTAAGTTTTTTCCTGCAAGTCAGCATTCACAACTAGTTAGTATGTTCGTTTTCTTCTGGATTCCATTTAAGGATAATTGCATGGTGCGGGTAAAGGCAGTAGGCCATGAGTTCTAGCTCTAAGAGTTTTTCCAGCTGGAGCTGCTTCTAACACCTTAGCTAAGGAAAAAGAACGTTCACTCATTACATGAAAACTTGAGTTTTCTTGCTAATTTTAGCCAAGTTCACATATTGCTACTCTGCTCAGTTGTTCAGTAGTCATTGGACATTTTGCCTGGGGAGTTCCTTTCCTTCAGGAATGATTAAATGTAGCTGTTTTGAAGGAGACAGGAAAGACTAAATAAACCAGCACTCTTCAGTCTCTTGCACACTGGATAAATAGATCAGTATTCAAAGTGACTACTCAATATTTTGGACAAAACTGCCCCTGTTCTGAAGATAACTTTTAGGCTGGTAACAGGGCAGTGGGCCCCAGTTGACACAGTCTGTGTAGCTCTGGCTTCCTTAAAGCTGCACTGCCTTTTAGTATGTGAGGCTGGGATTCCAGGGATAAGGCTGCATGGCTGGTCTTACAGACACAGGGCTCGTCTGTGGCTGTGCATCAACATTGGTGGTGTTGTGCTGCTGCTGGTGGTAGTCATCTCACGTGAAATTGGCTTGTATCTCTGCAGTATGTTGTACAAAGTCATGAGATGGGACAGGCATTCAGGGAATTGCTTGAGAAAATGAAAGGTGAAGGGCAGCACTTGGTTAAGTATGCTGTTTCAACACCTCAGTTGATTGAAATTGGCCTTCTCTGCAGAATTCATTAGAATGAAGCCTTTTGTGCCAGCTGAAAATGTGTTCTGGTACACCTGTGGTTGATTTTTGTCTTCAAATCAAACCAAAGAAAATACATGGTTCCTAGAAACTAGGACTCTTCCTCCTTACTGCAAATGATTCCATATGCTTTTCTGTTCCTTGCCAAAGACCTGGAAGAGATTGCAGTAGGATGCATACAATTCAACTGAATACGGCATTTTTTTCGCTTTGTTAGGCTGGCCTTGCTGTTGATACAAAACTTTCTGCTTTTGTCCTCCCATCTCTGGATTTATGTTGGCTCCTGCTAATGATACTTAAAAGGAATAAGAACTGACCTCAAATTAAGGCTGGGCTGTTCCTGCAGAGCCATCCAAACCATTTATAATATTGATCAGTTAAGCCCCATGAATTCTTCAAGTCAGTCAATGATGTGAACTGACAAGTTAAATTATTACAGTGAAAGCCCTGCTGTGCTAACTTAATTTATGTTGCAGGGCCTCAAAACTGATTTTTATCAGTGTGGTGGTTGTTGTTTTGTTGTTTTTTTTTTTCTTTAAGACTGAAGTGAAAATATTTTTGAAAAACAGTGTTTGCTGTGAGGATACATCACATCAAGTCCATTGTCCACTGGAACTAGAAATAAAGCTGCTTTTATTTTAAATTCAATAGTATAGGCATTTAGAGCTATAAAAACTTTTTACACATTGTGTGTGGCCCTGGGAAGATAAAGACAGCTTCTATTTGTATTGTATTACCTGACCGGAGGTTTTTAGTTTAGGGGCATGCTTCTATTACATGAATGATAAATTGGATAGAAAAACCACATATGGAAGAGACACAAAGTAAAACTTGTGCATTCTGATGGTTGCAGCCCTGGGAAAGAAGAGGGAAAATGTCTTCAGCAGTGCTTCAGTCAGGTCTCCATTCCTCACAAAGAGCACCAGGGCTCGAAGCCATGGAAATAATGCTGGAATGCTGTGCCTAGCCACTCAGGCCTTAAGTGTATGACATAGTTGTGCATTCACAAAGAAATACGAAAGGAGGTTTGGTGTCATGGCAATGAAGCTGATGACAGCCTGAAAGAGAGGAAAAAAAATAAAATGATGATTTTTGTCTCTCTACTGTATATTAATGTAAGCCCTCAAGTGAGACAACTTAAGAAAAAAAATTTGCTGCTTTACAGAAAAGGAGGAAAAAATAGTTTTGGCAGGTTTCCTTTACATGTAGTTTGCCCTAGTGCATTACTGCATAATGTCTTCCTCCTGTTGTGTTCCATTTTTTGAACAAAGAAGTGACTTTTAAATAGTGCCTGTGAATGTATTTATAGGAAACACGTGTTAAAAATAGTGATAGAAAAGCTCTAAGCTGATAGTGGATTCTGGGCATGGGACTTGCTCTATTTAGATAAGGAGCAAAGGCTCTATCCATGACACATGCTTTCCTTGCCATCTCTACATGTGTACTGAGCAGCAATATACTGTGGCTCTGGGCTGGGTATTGGTATTTGGGGGTTGCTGGACCATGGCACACCAACAGGTAGAGGTGATTCCAGCTATTCCAAAGACTAAACAGTCATTAATTAAATGATTACTAGTGCAGCAGAATCAAGTGCTAGATTTCAGCCATTAGTAGTTGGGACTGACTTGCTTTACTCCTCATTCGTTTTGGTTTCACTAATTTCACATTTATGAGGGTTTTTTTCTTGAATGAAAGATATCTGTAACTTCATGTTGAATTACTTAAATTTTGTTGTCTTGGCAGATGGTCCTTCCCAAAATGCAAATATCTAAAATTTGTCAGAGAGCAAGATTTTTAGGTTAAGGTATGAATCAGTGATGCTGATTTGCAAGAACCCTGGGAATTAAATCCTAGTTTGTTGCTCAAAGAAAAACAAATATCCCTTAAATTCTCAAGGACACTGTCTTGCAGTGTAACCACTACCCTTACAGTCCCCTTCACATGCATCTTTCTAGATGAAGTGTCCAGCCCTTCACCAACAAATGGTATTAAGCCAAAGTGCAAGGGGAAGAAGCCTGGTGTACTAGCTGCAAACCCATACTGCTTATTAGTAGTGATGCTTGAACATTCTGTCCAAATATCAAAGTCTCTTAAGAAAGTGAAGTAGATACTTTTCTACTGCAGTCTTCCTAGTATATGTACCTTACTTTCTTGCATTTTTTCCTACTTTACTTATCCTCCTTAACAGTGTAGTTATCCATGCTCACAATCTATGTACTACCCTTTTGTTGTTATATTTTTCTACTGAGTTGTAAGTATTGGGCAGACTGTGCACTTGTATGAACACTTATATATCCTGTCACTCTAACAGTGTGTTTGGATAGCTGTCCAGACTATCAAAGGAGCTTTTTAGAGTTGTTATCAGTTTCTTATTTAAGGTTTTTTTTTGGGTTTTTTTTCTTTCTTTTTTTTTTTTCCACTTTGACTTCCAGGACAGAAGCAAAGAAATCAGCTGCTGTCTACCTACAGTCAACTTGCAGCTGCTGAGATTTCAAAGCAATACATATACTGTATGTATGTCTAGTTTTTTTATCAAACAGCGTAAAAGTTTTGCTCTGATTTTTATCCCTACACTCCTGAAGACAGTACTGTATTCATTTGGTTTGAAAGAAAATTTAGCTGTAGTGGAGATTTTTCTCCTGACTGCAGTGCTTCTATAGTGCCTCAGGCTGTTTAAGCAAAGGTATAAAATAGGGCAGCATGAGCAAAGCCATGGAGAAAACAAGGCCAGTTATGGCCTTGACCTGATTCATTGCAGTGAGGTGTTGTAATATTTTAGGCAATGTATTGAAAAGGTCCGTGTAATGCTGTGGTACTCTATGGGACAAGACAAAGACAAACACAAACTAGTGATTTTGGAAAGGATGTGTGTCAGAGTGTCCCAGACTCCAGAGTATGGACTGTTAGAGAGGACAGGGGAGGGAGAGTGTTTGTGCACCAAAGGCAGTGTGCCTATTTACTTGTACATATCTTTTCTTTAACTAAGCAAGACTTTCTGCAGAGGTATCTTGGTGTGTGCAGGGGCAACTTTCAAGGCAACTCTATAAAATAGCAGGCAGCATACATAAAACTATTACAATTTATAGTGAGTCATTGGCACTAAATATAGAGCATTTATTTTGCTGCTTTGGGCTGATACTGGCTGAGCTAAATTTGGAAGACAGAACAGAGAATTCCAGTTCTTAATGTGCATGCTGTGCTCCTTTAGGTATCTGAAACACTACATGCCCGTTTTGCTTGGAAACTGCCTTTTGTGTCATCTTAGTTCAGTTTTCTTCTTCATTCCCCAGTCATTAACAGAGGTTCAGTGAATAGTACACATCACAGGCTGTGAGACACCCACTTGATGTTATTGCTTTTGAGTCACTGGCTGCAATTACTCTTCTCCTTTCAGAAATTTTCCTGTTCCTGACATTGCCCATAGCTTCCTTCTTCTCAAGACACTGAGGCAAAGATTTCAGGCAGCATCTACCTGACTGAGTGCTGACTGACCCTGGGGTTTGCTCCTATCTTTTCATGTTCTGGGTGCTGAACGAACAAGTCTGGCTGTTCATGCCATCACCAGGTTGTCCCAGAGCAGGAATTGCAACAGATTCCTGAAGACATTTTTCCTGTGATCTCTCCAGAGAGGAATGTTTCAGACAGAATTCCTGTCACCTGAGGGCATTTGCTCACCAAAAATCACTTGAATGAATCCTTGCAGGCTAGTACCAATTTACTTAAGCTGACGATTAAAAGCATGTTACTTCAAAAATATGCTTTCTTTCCACATGCTGTTCTCATCCCAGCTGTATCCAGATGTCTTAATGTTATTGGATTTTGTCTCTGGTCCTGTCAGTCATCCCTAATATCAGGCCTCACTAAGCCCTGCTGAAACTGAGACTAGTCTAGCCACTGGGGAGCTGAGTCCCAGGGTAGTAAAGATGTTGTACTTTATTCTGCATAGTTCAGTTATACCTTCTGCCAGCTCCTGTCTATCCATCCGCAGTGGGCTGATATAAGATTGTTTCCCATGATATCCTTCCTAGTGGACATTTTACACACATACTGTTTTCCCCAAACGAGTTCGCTGCATGCTAAATTTCATGGTAGAATGAATCTCTGCAGCTGAACTGGTACATTAAGCTGGGAAAGTGGTGTGTTATAAGGAAAATGCTTTTAGGCACACTCCTAACAGATGATTTTAACTGGTGTTATGACTGGGTGCTGCTATCTTTCTGTTCACAATTTACAATACAAATGTCTTTTGGTCCTGCAATCCTTAAACACATAGGAAAGAGACAACTAATTTGCATGTGTAATCTTATGAAAGCCACCTTTGTAATTAAGTGTAAACTGTGATTCAATCCACTGCCAGTATATTATGCCACTACGATAAACTTTCATTTTGTTATCGAAAGTCAAGGTTCCCTCATTAAACTTTTCTATTAAAACAGAATGTGTAGAAGCTTCCAAAATCCACATTGCTTCTGCTATGTCACTTTTATTCTAATGTAATGTAAATAGACAAATAAGATATCCCATTGCATTAGCTTAAGGATGTTAAACATGCCCTTGAAACCAAAGACAAAATAAAGCATGATTAAAAATCTCATAGCAAGACAAGCCTATGGCACAGCTTCCATTCCTGGCCGTATGAAGCAAGGTATTGAAGACTGAAGGGCTATTAGGAGGCTAAGAACATCTTTAGCAAACTGCCTATGGGTATAATACATTCCTGGGCTGTGAGCTGGTCTTAGCTCACAAAGAGATAGTCTAATACACAGCAAATCTCTCTCTACAGCTGAGCAGGTTGCTGTCAGCCATAACCTTGAGAGAGGACTGCAGCACTTTAGGTTGCCTAGAAAGGTTTATCCTAAGGCTTTCTGCCTTGACAACCTGAGGAGGCAGAGGAGGTATTTCAGTGGGATTGTGCTGGTCAGCTGGAACAGGGAGACTTGAGTCGTGATCTGGTCTTCACCTAAGGTGGTGTGCTGAACAGTCCTGCTGCTCTTATGAAAGAAACACTTGAGAGGAAGTTGGAATGGTTTCATGCAGCAGCATGTCAGAAAGCTCCTCCACCTGTCTTCACAGGGGACTGACTGCTGGCTCTCCAGGCAGACCACTTACAAATTGGAGAGCAATAAGAGAATATCTGTGATGCCAGACAATGCAGGTCTAACTCACTTAAGGCTTGTTTAGAGATCTAAGCAACACATGGTCTGCATCATACAGTGCAGTGCCAAACAGGGAGGCTAACTCAATTCCTGGAAGCATTGTGGTTGTGTTAGTGAAATGCTACAGTGTGTTTAATTACATCTCCTTACGTGTCCTCTCTGTGTTTTAATTTACTTGAGGTGTCAAACTGCTCGTGCTTGCAAGAACAAAATCAGCTCAGTGCACATGCAGATACTACTTGGGTGTCACATTTGTGCCCAGCCAACATTGTGTGGGATCTGCACTGTGACCAACTTCAGCATGCCGGCACAGATGCCACTCTTGATTTGAAGGCAGGTAAACAAGAGTTTTCACTGGTAACTTGTGTCAGTGATTTATTACATACTGTTGGAATAAATTGTGCCCTCTTTGGACCCAGCTTCCCTTTCCCTGCTTTCCTGCTGTAATTTTCCTCCACTGGACAGCTTTTAACCTGGTGCTTGGTGTGTTGTTGTAGATATGGTATTGATATACTCTTGTCAAGTTCCTCTAAGGGTATTTGGTAGCCTGCACATATTCCAGTGTAGCACTTAACGTATCTTTTTGCTTTTTGTGTTGCCCCAGTAAATTGTCCTTATCTCAACCCTCGAGGTTCTGGGTTTTTGTTTGTTTGTTTGTTTTTTTGGTTTTTTTTTTCTTCTTTTTTTCTTTTCTCTTTCTGATTGTCCTCCCCATCCCACCTGAGGGGGGTGGGGGAGTGAGCGACCAGCTGCGTGGTCCTTTGTTACCCACTGGGCTGAAACCACGACAGTGGATAAGAACAGTTCTGTGCCAGGTATTAGTATTACAAAGTTGGAAATTAAATGCAAAGATTTGAAGTGCCTTTCGAAGGCAAATAGTCTCAGTTGTGGGGCAACCTGGAAGCATATGAATCGGTGCCCTTCCACATGGTGGTCTCAGGTAGAGATACGGATCCTTACAGCACTTATTCATACCATTTAACTAGTCTTGGTTGACAACTAGTGATTAGGACTAGTGAGGTGCTTTCAAGCATTTTCCCTGCCTTTCATAGCTCTAAAAGAGAGACAGTTGTTATGACTCCTGAATATTGCTTCTGCTTAGTAAAGCTAGTGCAATTGAAGGATGATTATTTAATCCTAGTGGAGAATATCTACTGTGCCATCTTTCCTTGTGGCTGCCAGGAAAGATCAGCCTCAAGTGACTGGAATCTAGGCAAAGCTGAGGACAGACAATAGGAGAGAACCTGATGTGGGTACTGTGGGTGTCGGTCCAAGGTCTGAGATGTAATGGGAATTTTCTCATAATGTAAAATGGAAGCACAGATATTTCCAAGGATGACAGAGCAGCTTCTTGGGGTTCTTTAAAATATTTTTCTACCAGATGTACTTGCTTTCTTCTGAGGACTTGACTAAAAGAACAGATCATAATATATCACAGAAATAAAAATTACTCTGCTTAAAGCCTGTGCATTGGCACAACTCTAAAAGCAGCAATTAAAACTAGTGCAATGTGTTGGGGGAAAGCTCCAGACTTGCTTCTCATGACCAAGCTTTAATTCATCCTTTCCTGTATTGAAGAGGTGGGACCTTTCCTAGATTGATTGTTTCCATTCTAAATGTTATGGAATTATTAAGCAACACTTCAGAGTGCACTGAATTTATGGCCATTATTTTCTAATGAATTCTAGTTGAACTGACAACTTTAATCAATTCTAACTTTCAGAAGTATAAAGAGGAAGGAGAAATAAATAAATAATGCTTTGGCCACGAGGCAGTGCAACATTTGGAAATGAAGCTTGAAATGTCCAACTGAGTTGCATTATTGAAATATTAGGTCTCAAGTTTGTAACCCTGGCTGGGATGTCATGGAACCCAGTGTTGGCATGTGGAGATTGTCTTGGAGATTTCCTTTAATCTTCTGAGCTGGCAGGGTATGAAAGATTAAAATGCACTGGATCTATCAGACTTGCCACCTCTAGTTCAGGCTAGTTATTAATGTGCTATGTGGACAGCAATACTTTATTAATTGTATTGCTGGCCAGTGATCAATGTGACAAGCTTAGCAAAGAGCACAGTTATTCATCAGAGAGTTGTCAAGAAGTAATTGCCCTCATATGCATTAGAATAAGCTAGTGTGAGAAGCAGAATGCATGTGCTTTTATCATTTTTAGGTGCAGGTGTCAACGAAATTAAAATCTGCTAAGGTACTAGTAAATAAATTGGAAAGGAATTAATTTTCTCTGACACAATCATACCACTGTAAAGTAAGACAAAGGGTCATACTTTAATGGCATTTATATTTTGAAGTGTTTTAAAAGTTTTTTCAACAAATTATTTTCTGTATGCAGTATTTTGTTATCAGTTACACTTTTGTAAGGGCAGGCACATGGTTTGCAGCTCTTTCCTTATAAAGAAAAGTGGAATAGTGGAGATGTAGTTTTGCTGAAAATTTATTTAAATTATAAAATGTACAATGGCACAGCTAGTGTGTCATGCAGAAGATATTTAGATCTACCATGACATTCTTTCACCTTCTGTGGGAAAGCACATCAGTAATAAAATATCAATGCTTTCCTTTCTGCAGAGGTGAAGACTGACACTTTTCACCAAAGACTACTATTTTAAAGGATTGTCAAAAGCTCTAGGGAAGTGACGAAGGCAAGGCTGAATTTGTAATCTGTCCTGGTCCCTGCTGTACTTGACAATATTAAATTTTCTCACATGATATGTTTTCCCAATCATCCTAAATAACCTCATACTTTAGCTGTTGTGCTAACACAAAACGTCTGCTGGATGCAGTGCTACTTTGTACATGTGTGTACAAGCTGTTATCACTGATCTCAGTGAGAATGGCAGGTAGTCATCTCCATTGGTTTTAAGAGGGTGAAGGAACTGTGCAGCCTTCACATAGAACTGAATCCAGCCAAACACAATAGTAGCGTGTGCTTAATGTAATACCTCGGTGAAGTCCCCTTTTGGCACAATACTGGCCTAGCACCCAAATGTGGATATAGAATCCTAATAATGACTGTTGTGGCTTGTTTACTTTGGGTTGGGTCTGACCTTAGTTTTTAGTTTCTTGTGAGTGCCTTACTCTATAAAATCAATTTTCATGCAGATTTGTATTTCAATTTATGTTTAATATGTGCACAAACTGGACTCACACTATAGACTGCACACTATCTATATTTTGCTTTGCTTTTAATCTGTTTACATTGTTTCTGTGGGTTTCTGACAATCCATTGAGCAGAAGGCCTGTAGAGAACCTATCCCAAAAGATAACATTTCAGAATATAGCTGAGGCTAAACCTGACTGTACTGATGGTTTATTTATCATGCACCTAAACAATGATGTATTAGGCTGATTCTCCAGGACTGTTAGTCTAACACACTTCAAACTGCTAAACTCACTAAAAGTAATAATGGACTGAGGCCAGAGATGTGCAGAATTCTGGGATATGGTAGGATTTTGTTGGAAAATAGAGCACTTTGGTAAGAAAGGATGGGCAAATAGACAAGTCAGTATATAGGTTATTGAAAAGAAAGCTGGCAATGTGTATGTATAGTTTAGATTTGCTCATGATAGTCCATAGCCTGTGTGATAATGAGACCTGTTTAGAATGGATTTCCTTGGCATTCAACAGCATCATTTTTAACGATCTCATCTGGAAGTTCTGCTTCTGCCTTGCCAGTCAAAATGATCTCATCTAAATATTAAGGAAAGTGCTGATAGTAGAGACTACTTTATCACACTCCTAATGCATGCTACTAAGATAAGAGAAATAAAATATTCTTAATATAGGTATGAGAGATTCTTTGTCCAATTTCAAACCCACACAAACAGACAAGGGTGAAAAACATGATATGTCTTTAAACATCATTAGCATGAGCAGCTTAGAAAGAAAATGAGCAGTGAAAGTAAAGTGAGAGGAAGGGGAATTCAGTTGTGGAGCACACTGAAGCAGCAAGTGAAGGACTGTTTAAGCATTTTCTGCTTATGACGAGGCCCTGTCTCTGATGGAAATTCTCTCATGCTTCACAGTATAAGTGCACATCTTTAATGTACATGATACAAGGCAGCCAGCATTTTATTACTGACTCGCAGAACAAATTCAGCCTTTGACAAAAATCTTTATCCACATGGAGAGAGGAGGGGATTGTCAATAACAAACATTCTGAATGGAAGACTCTTGCAAAGACTAAACTTAATGCATAAAATCAGCAAAACCTCATCTCGGCTTCTCCAGCGCTAGTGTGAACAGTACTCAAGTCACACAGTCATCGCAAAGCCCTTACTGCATCTGGTTGCAGGAAGTGCAGAGCAAAATTTGTGTCTGATGTTATACAGAAGACTGTATTTAATTTATCATCCTTTTGCTTTGCTCTTTTGATCTTTACATTTTCTTTAAGTAAAGGTTATAGCTTTTAATGATAAATTTAGATTCTGCAGTACATAGCTAGAGACACCAAGCAGTCAGAGCCTCGAATGCATATATTTTTTCTCTCAGGATACTTGGGACTATTTTCTTTCCTGACATGGAGAATGAAAATTCTTCAGGCACAGTTCTCTGTCTGGATGTCAGGAATTAATAATGTGCACTTTGAATAGTGACCCGCATCCAAACATCAGATGAGATTCAGAAGTAGCTCTAGGGCAATCCAAGATGCTGCACTTAAAAGAGAGACAATTGCAGTGCTTGACAACAGGTAACTTTCAAACCCAACTGGAAAATACTAGCATTTGATGGTATTTTCCATCAGTAGGCAGAGATGGCTTGGTAGGCCACCTGACCAATTCTGGGTAAGGTTCAGCTGAGAGACTTCTGTATCATCCATCCTTCAGCTGGAGAGCACAACAGAAGATGAAAGGCTGTGTGCTGTCAGAAGTCCTGTAGGTCAGGCAAGACACTAAACAAGCTACTGAATGTGTCAGTTATAAAAGGACAGATTCTCATCTGTTCATCTGGTGTACCTCGGAGTTATTCTAAACTTGAGTTGTTACAAAAATCTGACTCAATTATGTTAGCTATATGGGCTCCAGAGTATATTTAGTAAGTATTTCTAAAGCAGTATCTGCTCAGTCGGATAGGCCTGATCATAGCAGCTTGTCAGCTAAAATTAAAACCTTTCCTATTACAGTCTACCTCAAATGTCTTTCCCAGTCTGGAGACTTACACTGTGACCTTCCAGTGTGACACCAATACATGGCATGACTGTCCACAATAATTCAGTCTGGCAATCCCTCTTGTGTTCTTTTCTCTTGAACTTCTTCATCTGTTGCTACTAAGAGTTTCAGGCATGGACGGAAAAAGAATGTGGGTTCATTCTGCCTCTGTAGTATTATATACACACATGTATATATGTACTATATAGTTGGGCTGAAGCACAACTAGAAATTAATCTGGCTACTGCTGTAGAAGACAGTAAAAAATGTTTCTATAAATATATTATCAAGAAAAGGAGGGGTAAGGAGAATCTCTGTCCTTTATTGGATGCAGGGAGAAACATAGTGACAAAGGATGAGGAAAAGGCTGAGGTACTTAATGCCTTCTTTGCCTGAGTCTTTAATAGTGAGACCAGTTATCCTCAGGGTACCCAGTCCCCTGAGCACAGTGGGAAGACAGGGAAGAGGAGCAGAATTAAGCCCCGTAATACAATGGGAAATGGTTAGTGACCTGCAACACCACTTAGACACTCACAAGTCTATGGGACCAGATGGAATCCACCCAAGGGTACTGAGGGAGCTGGCAGAAGTGCTCATTAAGACACTTTCCATCATTTATCAGCAGTCCTGGCTAACTGTGGAAGTCCTAGTTGACTGCAGGTTAGCAAACGTGATGCCCATCTAGAAGAAGGGCCAGAAGGAGGATCTGGGGAACTACAGGCCTGGCAGCCTGACCTTGGTACCAGGGAAGGTTATGGAGCAGATCATACTGAGTGACATCAGATGGCAAGTACAGGACAACCAGGCAATCAGGCCCAATCAGCATGAGTTCATGAAAGGCAGGTCCTGCTTGACCAACCTGATCTCCTATGACAAGATGACCCGCCTAGTGGATGAGGGAAAGGTTGTGGATGTTGTCTACCTGGACTTCAGTAAGGCCTTTGACACTGTCTCTCATGTCATACTCCTTGAGAAGCTGGCAGCTCATGGCTTAGACAAGTGTACTCTTCGCTGGGTGAAAAACTGGCTGGATGGACGAGCCCAGAGGATTGTGGTGGGGTGTCGGGTCACAAGTGGTGTTCCCCAGGGCTTAGTATTGGGGCCAGTTCTGTTTAATATCTTTATTAGTGATCTGGATGAGGGGATCAAGTGCACCCTCAGTAAGTTTGCAGAGGACATCAAGTTGGGAGGGTGCATTGATCTACACAAAAGTAGGAAGGCTCTCCAGAGTGATTGGGATAGGCTGGATTGATGGGCTGAGGCCAATTGTATGAGGTTCAACAAGGCCAAGTGCTGGGTCCTGCACTTGGGCCACAACAACCCCATGCAGCGTTACAGGCTTGGGGAAGGGAGGCTGGAAAGCTGCCTGGTGGAAAACGACCTGGGGTGCTGGTTGACAGCTGGCTGAATATGAGCCAGCAGTGTGCCCAGGAGGCCAAGGTGAACAGCATCCTGGCTTGTATCAGAAATAGTGTGGCCAGCAGGACTGGTGAAGTGACTGTTCTCCTGTACTCAGTTTTGGGCCCCTCGCTACAAGAAAGACATTGAAGTGCTGCAGGGTGTCCAGAGAAGAGCAACAAAGCTGGTGAAGGGTCTAGAGCACAAGTCTTATGAGGAGCAGCTGAGGGAACTGGGATTGTTTAGTCTGGAGAAAAGGAGGCTGAGGGGGGACCTTATCGCTCTCTACAACTACCTGAAAGAAGGTTGCAGCGAGGGGGATATCAGTCTCTTCTCCCAAGTAACAAGTGACAGGACAAGAGGAAATGGCCTCAAGCTGTGGCAGGGGAGGTTTAGATTGGATATTAGGAAAAAATTCTTTACTAAAAGGGTTGTCAGACATTGGAACAGGCTGCCCAGGGAAGTGGTGGAGTTACCATCCCTGGAGGTATTTAAAAGATGTGTAGAAGTGGTGCTTAGGAACATGGTTTAGTGGTGGACTTGGCAGTGCTGGGTTGACGGTTGGTCCTGATGATCTTAAAGGTCTTTTCTAGCCTAAACAATTCTATTATTCTATATGTATGTATATACATAAAAGAATGAGGTTTTTACTTCCTCATAAACTACATTTTGTCTTTCCCTTTTGGGATATTTCTTCCTATTTTGCATTGTCATATTATGTATACAAAACAACTGGGATCAGGAGCTGTTTGCACTGGATACTGTACAGAAATTCACAGTATGTCTTGAGTTTACTCCAGGTGAGAGAAAGTATGCAGTAAGAGAAGTATAACCCCTTGTTAGGAGAGCAGAGGTTATGTTGAGGAGGAACAAAACGCTCCTTCCAGATTTAAAAAAAACCAAACAAGTGTTAAATGTTTCTGTCCCATTGCCATGCCCAAACCACAGAAGAAGACGTCTTGAAAGTGTTTTGATCCATATGAAGTCCTACTTGGTGTCATTAATTTGTATTTATATTAATGTCACTGTGAGATTAGTGTTTTCCTGTAGGAATGTTTGAATTGTGTATCATAGACAATTAATATAAAAGTCCTCTTAGTGGTGCCTTTCATCTAAAGAGTCTGAGGATTTTTCAGTTTTGAAAAATGAAGATGAAAAATGTACTCTTTTCTTGTCTTTTTATGCTTTGCTTTATTAAAGAGCTCTTGTGGTCAGCATCACACCATTAAAAAGCTAGAAGCTGATAGCCACAATATTTCATGTATGGTAGATTTTACAACAAATTACAATACTGTCTGCTGAGACTAAGTTGCTGGAAAAATGGGTTTAATAGACCATTCTGAAACTGTTTCCAGGATCAGATAGAATTTCTTTAACTACTCACGCTCTTCATAACTCTGGTTCAACTCCATTGCAGTAAATCTGATGGGAAAGAAGAACAGTAAGTTAAAAACAGCACTGATGTTTTATAGCACCAATATTAAACTATATGTCATCTTCAAATTAAAATACTGGGCTGAAAGCATTTTCTAGTTGTAATGATTTGTCACTACCTGGACATCTAATTTGCTTTTTAAAAAATCTTCTTAACCAATGGTTAGGGGCAGTGTGTGTGTGTGTGTGTGTGTGTAGGGGTGCGTTTCTTTACAACCTCTATTTACTTCACTAGCCTGTTGGCTTTTTGTCTTGCTCAGGTTTGAAGAAGAAGTTGTTCCTGTTTAATGAGAACTCTGATGTGTTGCTATCACTGGTTATGTAACCATTTCAGTGACAAATGGGGACAAAACAAGCATTGAGCACAAACAGTGTATTGTTCAGACTCATCATTACTGTCTTACAGTCCTTACTGGACCCAATTTTCAGTGTGTATTCATATATGAAGTTAGTATAGATAGTTCTATTTTGTCCTGGTTTAAGTGGCTGCTGGAGATGCAAGACAACGAAAAACTTAGCTGCTTATGCCTTACACTGTTTCTAGAATATGTAATTTTAAACACTTTGACACTTCTAGTATTTGTAAAGCCCTGTGGTAAAGGGCATTGCTCTATGTAAGTTACATATGATTTCATGTAAGTCACCTAGTGTTAGAAGGATGAATTCTTCTAGATAGGTCAGAGGAGCCTGAAAGAATGCCTTTCTGCAGCCTGGCTGATTGTCTTTCCAGTTCTGATACTCCTGGCCCATTACACCTGCCTTGGACAGTGAACTGCTTCCCATGTGGTACTCATGGTGCATGTCTTGGGCCTAACTAGCTTTCAGCTTGCTACTGTCCAGCATGGCAGCGCAGGAGACAAAGGCAGGATCTTGTTCTTCCTTGACATTTGCTAAGGCTTATGCAATTCTTAATAGGGCTTCTATAGGTGAGGCCTCGAGCCTGTAGGTCAGTGAAAGTGGACTGTTGCACCCACACAACCTTTTGTTGTACTCCAGCAGAGCTCCAAATACATGCAGCAGCTCTCAGCATCAGGCATCAAAGTTGATTTTTCTTGAAGTAAGTGTCTGAGGGTGTGATTTCCTTTTTGTAACTTTGGAATGAGCAGGGATACTGAGATGTATTACAGAGTGGTTGAGGCTGGAAGGAACTTTTGGAGGTCATCTTGTTCTCCAGCAGGGGGGTGTCTTAGGCAGGGCCACCTAGAGCCAGCTGCCCAGAACTGTGTCCAGATGACTTTTGGATACCTCCAGTGGTGGAGACTTCCTCGGTCACCCTCACGGTAAATAAGTGTTTACTTACATTCAACACCTCCTGTGTTTCAGTTTGTGCCCACTGACTCCTGTCTTTTCACTGGGCACTGCTGAAAAGAGCCTGGCTCCATCTCCTCAATACCTTCCATTTGGGTATTTACATACGCTGGTAAGATCCCCTGAACCTCCACTTCTTCAGGCAGAACAGTCCCAGCTTTCTCAGCCTTTCCTTATATGTGAGATGCTCCAGTCCCTTAATCATCTTACTGGCCCTTTGTTGGGCTCTACAGTATGTTCATGTCTCTGTTGTACTGTGGAGCCCAGAACTGGACCCAGAACTCCAGGTGTGGCCTCACCAATGCTGAGGGAATCACCTCCCTCAACCTGCTGGCAATACTCTGCCTAATGCAGCCCAGGATACCATTAGCTGCCTTTGTGGCAAGGGCCCACTGCTGGCTTATGTTCAACTGGATGTCCACCAGGACCACCAGGGTCACGGGAGAAAGAAACAGGCTTTAAACCCAGAGGGTGGCTTTTCTTGGATTCAGACATTGGCTATACCTTAGCAGGACTGACCTCTGGGTATGCCTGTGACTTGCATGTACTCTTACAGAGGAAAAGGGCAAGGCTTCAGCCCATGTGTGGGTACACATCTCCTTTCATCAGTCCCACTTGTAGCTGTGGTAGACTGAAGTGAATTGCCTGGCCTCCAGGTCCCCTGTCAGGATTTCACTTGCTGAGGGTGGTAGTTAGATGTTTGAGCCTCGAGCTTGTAGTTGCTGTGAAAGGTTGTGGTGAGTTGACCCTGGTTGGAAGCCAGGTCCCCACCAAAACTGCTCTATCACTCCCCTGCCTCGGCTAGACAGGGGAGAAAAAATATAACAAAAAGTTCATGGGTCGAGATAAGGGTGGGGAGGGATCACTCAACCATTTATCTTCATGGGCAAAACAGATTTGGCTTGGGGAAAACTAACTTAATTTATTGCCAATCAAACCAGAGTAAGAGTAACGAGAAATAAAACTAAATCTTAAAACACCTTCCACCCATCCCTTCCTTCTTCCTGGGCTTAACTTTACTCCCATTTTTTTCTGCCTCCTCCCCACCCAGCAGTGCAGGGGGACAGGGAATGGGGTTGGGGTCAGTTCATCACATGTCTCTGCTGCTCCTTCCTCCTCAAGGGAAGGACTCATGACTTTTCCCCTGCTCCAGAGTGGGGTCCCTCCCTTGGGAGACAGTCCTCCACAAACTTCTCCAACGTGGGTCCTTCCCACAGGCTACAGGTCTTCACGAACTGCTCCAGCATGGGTCCCTTCCACGGCGTGCAGTCCTTCAGGAGCACACTGCTCCAGTGTGGGTCCCCCACAG
>JANZLQ010000089.1:17159817-17179212 GCA_026212715.1 Elanus axillaris
TATTTTTTCTCTCCCCTGTCCAGCGAAGGAGGGGGGAGTGATAGAACGGCTTTGGTGGGCACCTGGCGTTCAGCCATTGTCAACCCACCACAGCATAGTAGAGAAAATTTGGACAAAAAGTGAGCTAAACTTGTTTTGTTCATTTTGGTACTGTCTGTGCTTCCCAATCTTCTCAGATTGTGCATAGAAATGCCCTCTGCAGCTTAAAATGGAGTTTTGGGATAACGTTGTAGAGTGTGGCTGCTGCTACATAAATCTGGCTTGAAAGAGCTACCCCTTCACAATTTCAAGAATGAATTTCTGTTGCAGATCAGTTCCTGTGTTCGGTATGTGAGGCTGAGCATGAAACTGATATGTTAACAGGCCCAGCTCCTCATCTGGGCCTGCTTAACTTCCACCCTCCCTAGTGAAGTTTTGCAGTTTCATGCCAGCTCAGGGTTTGATGCACAGTTTATTTTCAGAGAGAGGGGACCCTTTGGCAACTCAGGAATAACTCACAGCTATGAAATTTGATTGCACCCTTTCAGCCTGTTACAGAGTAATCCATGGTGCCTCTCGGCATGTGATGTGTGGGAGGAGGTTTCATCAACACTAGACTGATATTGTGTCCCTTCTTGTATCTGCAATACCTCCATGTTAAAGGTAGTCAACAGTTAAAGTGCTTGGACTTAATCTTTTCTCTTCCTCTATGTGACTTAGAATCTGACAAGTGTTTGAGCCTCTTTTGAAGAAGTGGGAGATTGTGCAGGTGAGATTTCAGCAGCAGGAATATCTCTCTGAAGGAGCTTTCTGCTGAAGTGAGTAATTGCTTTTCACCAAGATAGACTTGTAAGGCAGAGGAGGGGAGCTCATAGCTGTGACCACTTGCAAGTAGCTTCCTGATTTCGATAAATTAATGCAGATTGAAAATGTTGTAATGCACACCCAAATGAGCAATATCCTCTGTGCACAGTGAGAGATACTCCAGAACTTAACACCACAGTGAAAACATTTGTTGCCATATGACTTTTTTTAGGGAGGAGATGAAACAATTTTACTTAAAGGAAACCGTGATTGGAAAACATTGGCTGTCTGTGCAATTAGCTGTTTTGGTTTTAATTGATCCTCCAGAGCATCAGCCCTGAACTGGATTTCCATGCCATTGTGGAATTTAATGGATAGGCTAAGGAACTTGGAACAACTTGTGTAACTTGTGTTTAAGACGATCGTTGATTGGTGACCACCTCTAAAGATGCTGCTTGTATCACTTAAACTGTTGAGGACATAAATGTTTCTGCAGTGGCAGCATATGGAGAAAAGTTCAGCAGCATTAAACACTTAAGTCCCATGGAGCATCTTTGGGATGTAGGATCATGCATCATCAGTGTAAAACAGTGAAGTACCCAGAATGTAATTACAAGTGTCTGTCTGATACATAATGAGGCCAGAAGCGTGAGAGCTTTGTTGGATTCATTGCTTAACTCAAACTCTTAGCATTTCTGCATCTTCAATTTAAGGCTTGATTAGCTTCACAGAGAAAAAAAAATTATGATACTATTATTTTATACTCTTAAGACTTGATTCTCTTACATTGACAGACCTTGGAACCTTTCTGTTCAGTTCTTAAGTTTCCCTCCCCACAGCCTGTTGGCCTTTCTTTCAATTTCTTTGGAAGCTTGTTCTCTTGGGGAAAGCTCTTTCTGCTTTAAAGATGTCAGGTTCCAGGCATCTGAACTTCTCAAAACCAAATTTGTTTTCTCATTCAAAGCACCTCTTTGGAGCTAGGGCCCTTTGTTTTTAAAGGGTTATTGCCAATTAAAATTGGCCACCAAGGGTAGATATATCAACTTCAGACCTTTAAATTCTCATGGAAGTATTTCTTAAGAAAATAAATATTCCCTTTGCAGTATTTAGAACCTAAATATTTTAGCATCAAAAACTTGTGGTGAGGTTGATAAACAGAAAGCCCTTATTTCACTATGCTTCTCAGGCCCCATAATTTCTGATATGCCAGCAAGTGGCTGTACAAAAATGTTTGCTTAAATTACCTTTGCTTAATTTCTAATTTTCAGTCCCAAACCTTAATGAGCCATGAAAGGAAACCACAGTAATGAGATGTGCTACAAAGCAATATATGCCTAGGGCAAAAAGCAGGTTTTTATTTTGTTCAACTTAAATCTCTAACATCTGGCTGTGAGAGATGATGTCACTAAGCACATTAAGAATATCAGAAATAGACATTTGTAATCACTGCCTTCACTGTTTGGCTTTCCCCATTTGCTCACTCGTTTTCTTGGCACACAGTGATACAGGAAAATACTTTAAAGGGCAAAGAGTCCAAGCCATAAGTTGAACTTTGGTTTGGATGTGGACCATTGGGCCTAGCTGCCAACTCCTTGCCTGGTCAGCTTGCACCACAGCTGGTATGGAACACACACAGAGCTGCTCTTAGCATTGGGTATGTCAGGGCTGCTCAGGAGTTAGAGATAGGTAGGAGCTTCACTTAGAACAGCAATCTCAACAAGGTGGGGAGATAGGGACTTCAAGCAGAAGTAAGTCAGGGCAGTTTTGTGTTTCTCCTTCTGTGTTCAGAGGCCTGATTTGATTCCTGGTGGGCCTGGGGTGGGGATGTAGGCATAACAGCTGGGGCTAGCACTCCCATGTAGACTGAGCTGATAAAGCAAGAACTTTGGACTACAGCTGGATTCCTACTGATAAATTCTGCTGCCTGTCACAGGCCTGAACAGCTTCCTTCTGAGAGCAGCTGGCTTGTGGTGACTTGCTTACATCATCAATGTGGCTAGCACCTGAAGGCACTGGGCAAAGTGTACCAGCATAGGCACAGCCAGCTGGGCTGCCTTGTTCATCTAGTTAGGACAGTTTCCCATTTCTCTTTTGCTACCAAAAGCAAAAGGCTATTTATGTGTGTTTAGCTTCATCACAGAGAAAAGAACATGTTGCGTGTTGCCCCCCCATGAAAAGTGGTGTCTCATGTTTGTGTTTGCATTGTTAACTGGATACCCAACCTTAGAATGGCCAGGTGGGAGAAATAGGTTCATTGACCACCAATTCTTGTAAGCAGGCTAAAATGAGATCTGAGGGACCCTGTAATCAGTTATTGACTGTAAAATTATTATTCTTGATTGCCTTCAGTCAAATTGTTTCCAGATAAGGTCAACTGTGAGTTCTGAACTGCTCCATTAAAAGTGGTGTATCAACCCAGCTTGCTAGCAGGAGCAGGTTTTTGGGTAGCTCCGCAATCATGTCCGGTATGTACAGTTATAATCTGTTGAAAGAAGGCTGTGGTAGGAATTTTGTCTGTGCAGACACCCTTTATTATGGATTTCCTTGTGAAACACTGTAAGTTTTATTTTCATCTAGCAGCAGTTTCTCTCCTTTGCCTGGAGTAGTGATTGCTCTTTCTGAGGCCCACTGCCCAGTGGAAAGTAGTCTATCCTCTGCAGGTAACTGCTGTGTGCAGAGTTGGATTTGTGGTTGTAAAGTAGCCTGATTCCACCAGCATCACTTTCTGTGTTGTTTTCTTTTTCTAAAAAGGAACAAATCTAAGTGGAACAGGACAATTGTTCTGTCTCATAGAAATACAGGTTGTTTGGCTGAGCTTTAATTTTTAGAGAATCCTGGAAAATTGAGGCAATTACTTCATGAGAGTGTTTTAAAACTGGGTGGTTGTCATAATTCACAGCTTCTGCTCTATTGATCTTTCATACTTCATTGTCCTTTGAATGTTTTAGCGCACTGGCCTATCTCTTTCTGTTTTGCATATACTTGAAATCATACCTGTGTAATCACACTTCTCGCATTTGCCAAATGTAGCAAATGTCTTTCCACTATTTCCATTTGTCAGGAGACTCTCTTATGTTGCTTACAATAAAAATAGGGCTGCATATAGAAACTTCTCTGTGATGGATAAAACTTAATGATCAGAGAACCAAGGATCGCTAGCACCATCTATTAATTGAGAAGCAAAGTATGTGTGTTATTTGTTCCTGGCTGTGCAGAATTAGGGTACAAACCTGAAGAACCTGAACTGTGAGAAGCACTTATTTTACAGGTTCCCTCTAATTCAAGGGCACTCTGCCAAGTGGAGTATCCCACCTTTGTTTATTCATGCCTGAACATCAAATAACACAAATTCCCAGAACCTCCACTTCTCTACTCCTTGACTCCAGCAGAATTATAAAGCACAAAAATTCCTAGCTTCTTTCTGGTTCTTGCTGTTCAAGAAAAAAATAATATTGACAACTTCCAGGGACAACTGAAAGAAAGGTTGACTTTCATTTATGACTGGGAAGCACTGATGGCAAGACCTCTGGTGTAAGAGCAGGGGGAGGCCCTGTCAAGTCTTTTTTGTTGGAGGATCTAATCCATCTCTCTCAGGAGGTTCACAGAAGACCTAATCAGATTGTCTAGTCTGATCCACTTGGTGTCACAGGTCACTGAATTGCATGCAGGTTGCTCTGTAATGAGTCTTATCCTGACATTCTCAAGCATTGACAACATCCAAAGGGTCACAGCACTGTAGCAGTGGAACCAAGGCCATGGAAAACTTTCCTCTTGAGTGGTTTTAGCTTCTGCATCATCTTAATTTGTGTCTAAAATTTGACCCCAGTTTCACTGCAGTATTTAAGTGTGCAACTCCATCAATTCCAATAGTTGCTGTCCTTCTGAATATGTCTTGACACCTGGGTCTTAGTGTGTACCACTGGATTTTTAAATTCTACCATGTAACAATTGCACGGGTGTGTTTTGCAACTGCAGAACATGTTGGTGAAGTGAGCTGTAAAATGAACCTGAGGTCGCAAATGATAATCTGAAGTGAAATGCAAGCAACCTCTCTTTCTTATTCCAAATGTACTTTTCTACCACATTGTTTAGAAATGTCTCCAGTAGTTAGAAATTTGGGATGAAAAGTTTCATTTGTATTTTCTTCTACAGCTAAGACCTTTGTAGGGAAAATAACCTGAAATGTGATTTCAACAGCAGGAGGGAGGAGAGGAGAGAAACCTATAATCAGTAATGTTAAGAACTGGATATGATGGAGGACAGAAAGTTGGAGCTGAATTTGTGATGTGAGAAAGAACTTGGCAGCTCTGCACAGTTTTCAGTTTTTAAAGGGGGCATAATACCATAGAACAGGAAGGCATCAGACCTCTTTGAGGTATGGGAGGGGGAGAGATTCTGGGCTCTGTTCCTAAATTGCAAGTCTAACTAATCAAAGCAAATGTGATGAGGAAGCTGGGAAATTTACTGCTTTAGAAGCTCTCAGAAGTTGAAAAAATTACTAATGTCACTGGGTCATAAGTTACAGTATATAATTGCAGTTTATTAATATTTTGTTTTGTGAAAGAAAGAGGTACTGAATGGTAGATAGGGAAAGTCTTAATACTTTGGGGAAAGATCCTGCAGTGGCCAAGGAGAATCATCACCATGAACAAAAGGCTGATCCTCAAAGATACTTAAATGTGCATTCATCAGATTCATCTAGAAGTGAGATGCTCTTGGTCTTCTAATTATTTTAATGGTCTTGCACTGGTACAGTTAGATGAAAGCCCAAAAATGAATGGTTGAGATAGGTTGGACTAATGTAATTTTATCTAAGATCCGTTGTGTGTTGTCTGAATATTCCCCTCATTTAGTTATTTTAACTTGTAGCTTGTAGCTTCGTTTGATGGCCCCCTTCTCTTGCACTAGGAGAGACCATGAACAATTGATCCCTGTTCTTTTAGGCTACCTTTAATTTTGTCATATCTCTCTAAATATATATTTTTTCTGTTTGGAAATCAATTTATTTTGTATTTGTATATACAATTTATGCAAATAGAGAACAAATACAGCAGTTGAGTCTGCTTAAAAACATATAAATTAATTCTGTTTTCCTGTTGACAACCACAGTGCAGCCTTACTTGAAGTTGTCCCTTGTCACCCTGTTACTGGCCACCTCAGAACAACTATGTTCTCATTTGGATGGACTTTAGGTTCAGAGTACTCTGAAATGGCTGAAGTGGCATGTGGTTTGCGTAAGCAAGTGATACTTATTTTGATAGAGGTACTGGATATTTTATTTTAAAATTTGATATGCCTGGAGATGTCAGTCTGCTGGGTCAAAATTTGCTAGCCCTAAGGGAGTATTGCAAAAGTATAACAATCTATTTATAAGATGCTGTGTCTCTTTTTTTTATTGGATTATTTATTGTTGCCAAGGAGAAGAAAGAGCTCATTTCAGTGCATATGTGAAACCCTGGGTCAATAAAGCATGTGCACTCGCAGCCTGAGCTGTGCTTTTGAGCTATAGAAAGCTAAAAGCCATCACAGGAGTGCATGCTGCAGAACTCGTAATCTGACAGTCTTGGAGCTTTTGTGATCTTTCTGCTACAACTCAACAGAAAACAAGCTTTTCATCAGGGAGAAGTGCTGAGAATAGCAAATCCCACACTCAGACTCTGTGAATAGAAGACCAAACTTGTGAAACTGAAACATATGGCAGAAAGTGAGTTGAAATGCATCAGTCTTAGCTTTGAGTTTGCAAATGAGAGAGATTTTTGCCAGCTCTGTGTGGAAAAATGTGAAACCAAAGACCCTGTAGGTAACTGAGTTCAGAGGAATGTAGAAAGCTTAGTTACTTCATCCTGCACAAATACAGGTATAGTCTTGAATTGTATCATCTTACTTGGGTTAATTTATATTGCTCCATATTGCTCTTAATCAGAGTCAACCTCTCAGTTCAGCTGATAGTAAGTTCTGTAATATTAGGGGGTTTTGAGCTTTATGTCCACCTGATTCTCTGAACGTAGTATTTGAAGTAGCAAGAAGCCTCAAGATGTCGAGGCAGCAAAACTAATGGAAAGTTGGTTTGGCAGGCATGATCCTTGCCAAATAGGAAATGAGGGGGTGCAAAAGCATTCTTCTGAGTTGAAGAAAACTTGATTTTCCTATTCAGAAAAAGTGAGATGAGATTATTACCCTGATGTGCAGTTAAGTGTGCTAAAATATGTTTATTTGGTAAGGGTATAACTCTGGAATATAAAATAGCCAAGATCAACCAAGAATGACAGTCCAAGTCTCCGCTCCTGAGAATTTTTTCCATCCAAATATAGAGATCATTTATTTGTTCTTTTGGACTTCGTTAGTGCTGGATGTCCATCAATATGCTGTATGTTTATGTAGCATTTCATTGGGCACAACTGGAACATGATGCATTTCCAGTAGTGAAAAATTAAGATTTTAAGGACATTTTAAGGGCCTAAGATTTTAAGGACATCTAATCCCAAACTGGAAAGAGACAGTTTGATGTGTCATGCACTCTTCTACTGAATTCTGTGATGATATTGACAACAGGACAGAATGAAAAAATAATCCAGTAAATCTTTACAGGAAGACTAGAAGGACAAGGCTGATTGCAGCGCATCATTCAGGCTTTACTTCCTGAGTGAGAGAATCAGTGGAAACTTGCAGTAATGAATTTTCATGTGTTATTCTCAAAGTACAAATTGTGGTGCTGGGAGAAGCGGGGAGCCTTTTTCTGATCTGCTGGGACTTTCTCAAACTGAAAGATATTTGCTATACTGAGAAATCAATGCAAGAGCTATTTCAAGGTTATATCCTACAGATCCCATTATTCAGTAGGCCTGAAATTCATACCCCAATTTGACACTGAAAATAGAAAGTTTAGCATACAAGTGCAACAAAGTGCTTCAGCATTCTGGTAAGAACATACTGTATTGACTGCTTGTTATTGACTGGTAGGCAAATAGTGATAACATGTCATACTTTGTCTTTATCTACTGTGAAGAGATGACTCTACTAAATGAAGGTAAGTATGTAGGGAATAGAAGGTGTATGTCTGTTTGTGCTGCAGTAGATCATAGAAGGTTTAGGAACCCCATGACACAGGCTCCTAACTAAAGACATGAGATACTAAGAGGAAAAATGAGGAGTGTTCAATTTACTGAGTAATGTGTTAATTTGCACAGGGAGGATAATCTGTTACCAGTCCTGGAACTGCAGCCAGGACTACCATGTCCAAGCCCACTGTACCAACTTGGTATTCTGTGCTGTGTAAAAAGAGAACATCCATTATGAAACGTGGCTTATCTTTTCCACATGAATCAGCCCTTACTGTAATTTTGCAGACATTTTATACCTTTTTATAGGTGCAGATAAATACAGAAAATAGCTAACAATGCTGAAGAGCAGCCCTGTTACACAGGACGCTTTCTTTTTAAGTATTTTTTCACCTCCTACTGACTTACCCAGGGAGACGCCTCCCCCAGCCACAGGATTTCTGTTTTCCCCAAGTCTGTACTCCCCGCTGGCAGATGACCTGAAATGTTACAGAACCTAGCATGGATGATTTGGACAAAATGATTTTTACAAAAATAGAAGTTTTCTTTTATCTAGTAAGTACCTTGAAGTTTCATCAGCAGTGCTGTATTGAACTAATTCATATTAAAATTAATAGTAATTAGGCTGAGACTTCTTACTTTTACATGCTATTGCAAAAAAAAAAGCCAATTAATATGTCTTAAAATTTTTGACAAGATGTTAATTGCTGGCAGTTGTAAAATGCAGAATCTAACAATGTATTTGAATTTAAACAAAAAATAATTTGGACAAGTCCTGTGGTCTGTCTTGTGTAAGCTCAAACAAGATGATCCAAAGCAGTGGCCTATGATTATCTCTGAACAGAAGGCAAAAAGGCTGGGTCTTTCAGTATTTCTTATATTCCCTATCAATATAAGGATAAAAGACTCTACAGAACAGGAAAGTGATGTTCCCTGCCTACAGACTACACATATCCTTCTCCCTACCCTGCAGCAGAAACACTTCAGCCTAAATCTAGCATTCTCACCTCTTGAATTAATGTGTAGTTGACTGTTATCTCTGCGGAGTCTTAACTGCCCCAGTTTTTCTTATACTGGGGCATTATGGACATCTCTTGGAGTGAAAGCTGATCATACTACTTCCTCTGATGAACAAAGGCTTTAAAGTTAACAGGCATACTAAACTGCTTCACTATATTTTTTTGAAATTTCCTTCTCCTGTTCTTTGTATATTTCCAGTGGTAGGGTATGTGTTCAGAACTATTTACTTTGTTTCTGTAGTTGCATAAAATGTCATAGGAAGGTATGCCCTCAAAATATATAGCTGCTAAATTATGCACATTTATTTCTGGTAGATGATACCTGTGTCCTACAACTGTAGTAGACATGATGTTTTCTTAATCTGAAATAAATAAACTTGGCACTTTAGCTCTATTTAATCATATTCAGATGTTATTCTGATGCATGTGGCTTAATTTAAGATTGTGACATTGAATTTTTGTCCTTTTATCCAAATATAGTAGTTTCTTTCAGTTTATCAGATAATAGTTGTTCAAAATCTGGCCACTAGAGTATGCATTCTTCTGTACAGTCTGAAATATTGTAATTCATTTTTCCCCTCTATATAACAAATAGAAGATGTCAGATATGCTCATGCACCTAGGTTTCCTATTAATTCCTACAGTGTGTCATTTCTTATTTGAAATTGATTTATGTAATGATTAGTATAATTCTTCCTGAGGTGGTAAAAAAAATTGATTTATTTGGTTTTGGGTCATGTGTCCCCCTCCTCTCTCCCCCTCCGCCTTTTTTTTTTTTTTTTTTCTCATCTGGAGATTCTATCTTTAGGTTGTTCCAAGCTTTTGTTTTGGGAGTGTTGCAGGTCACTCCAGGAAGCGCCTGCAATTCTGTCTGCTAAAGTATGATACCTGGGGTGGGAGCATGCTGCCAATGATCACCTTGGGCAACTCACCCTACAAACAGGCTACTTGTGCACATCTATTTCTGTATTGGTGTTTTATGTGTTTGAAACATGGAAGAGCTTTGGTTAGTTGAGGTTAAAATTCCTGGCATTGTTTTAACTGAGAGATTGTAAAGAATGACTGCCAGGGTGGGTTATCAAAACAAAAAGTAAGCATGGTTTCAATAAAAGGAAAGCCTGTTTCACTTTTCTGAGGCAGCATGTTTCTTGTCTTGTTGGGAGCATCATTGAGGAGCTGTGTGTAAGAAATTCCAAAAGGTAAGCAAAAAGCTAGGACTTCCCATTAGTTTTACATGAAACAGAAACATTTCTGTGAGATTTTGTTGACTTTAGGTGATACTTATTTATCAGCAGCAAAATCTTGTTTGCTGCTGGCAACCTTTGCTTCACACAATGACCTGGCCACACACTCACCATCTGCTAAACATGACGTTGCTTAAAAAATAAATGAATATGATGTTTTATGGAGAAAGTGTTTTGGATTTTGTATGTATTTAAGAGTTGATAGCTTTTATGCACTGCTGCTTCCTAGCCAGCCCATCCCTAACCTGTGGCAGTACATGGGGTTATGTCTTAAGTTCAGCATTTTCCATTTGACTTTGCTGAAGTGCATGATGCTCGTTGGCACATTTTTTTCCTGTTTGTCAAGGCCCTTCTGAACAGCAGCTTTGATCTGCTGTCCATCAACCATCCCTCCAATGTGATGTCATCCACAAACAGGCTGATGGTGTGCTCTGCCCCTTTATTTGTCCAGTCTGTTGAAGATATTTGATAATATTAATCCCAGCATATCATTGGTTTTGGGACAGATGGCTATTTGAAGTGCAGCAGCACTTATGAAAATGGTACGAGTGGTGAGTCTGTACCACTGTGGGAGACTGCAGGCAGTTTGTGCACACAGGAGCGTGTGCACATGTTGTGTTTGAACAGTTTCGTGTCTGGCCCACTGCTTAGTTTCCACACCAGTGAGCAAATTGGGTGAGGGATGTGTCATGTCTTTAGGATTCTCAGCTAGCAACACCTGGATGATCTGTAGTTGTGCCGGTGGGCTGCCTAGCAGTCCTGCAATAACCTGCGTATGGCTGCAGAGATCTGCTTGTATCACCCTCCTCGGGGCCTCATGTACCAGCTCCTTTGCACAAGCAGGCCCTGTTGGTTCTAGGTCTTATTGGGCTCTCCTTGCTCTTTTTATTGCCAGATGCCTTGTGTTTTCAGGGCCCAACAGATACAGCTGCAGGTGGTCTGAAAGGATTTTACCTAAGCTTGCTAAGCACTGTGAAGTGTTAGACAACACCAAATTTGACATCGGCACCATGGGCATTAGTAACATGGCAAGTCTCTTAACTGTTCTGAAAAGGAGCAACCTATTATTGAAGTTATGAAAAAGTAAATTGAGAGCAAGCAGCATCTGGCTAAATACCTGCAAACTTTATTTTTTTGTATGTAGCCCTAAAACATGTGTCATGGTCTCTAACATTTGACCTCGTAGTTTGGAACCTTGTTAGTAAATCTCTCCTTGGCAATTGCCTCAGTTTCATGGTGGTTCATTTCTTAGAATTTAACTATGAGTTCTACCTTAATTCTTGTCTAGTCCAAGTGATTAAGAAAGCATATCCTATGGAGATTATGTGAAAAGCTTTTATCTTGGTTGAAGGAATTGAATCATGTTTTACTTTACCAAGCTCCTATCTGGAATCTATAATTTTCCATGGCCCTTCCACTATTTCACAAGATTATCGGGGGCAATAGTTAATGACAGGTATGATGTCAAACAGGACTGATGGATAATATCTACTATTACATGTCCTATTTCGGGCATATGAAAGTGGGTGTTAAATGTTATTTCATGAGATGATGTATTGAACCTTATTAGCATGAGAATGTACAGAATGACCCCAAATCATTAGTGTCACGAAGGTTGGTTGAAGAATGGAGAGGCATACCTTGGGGGAGAAAAAAAAAACATACATAAAACCAGGCAGTTCTGAGTTTGCTCTAATGCAATGCAAATGCAAAGTAACAAGAACAAATTCCATTGTAGCAGAAGGAAAAATTAATTCTGTAGAAAGCATAGTAACTGCCATGTCTGACATCTGCCATAAATATTTTTGTGTGTGATTTGGTGAAGCCAAAACCAATTGCATTTCCAAATGTGACCATTGATATTTCTTCTAGGTTGACTTGCATAGTTATAGAGGCCACGGTTTTAGAAAATTTGGGCCTGAACTTTTGGAAACCACTTAGTCACAATCATCTTGTATGTGCCAGTGCTTTTAAAAATGAAGCTTATGTTGTTGCAAAGGTCTCATGCACAGTCAGGTACTGAATTAATAGCTACTTTTGAAAAATGTTTTAAAAATCCTTCTGCTTCCATATTGCTCAGATGGGATATGTCCATGTTCACAGGAATAATATAAGGCTTAATTTATTAAAGGTTGTAAAGCAATTTCAGATCTTCTGCAAGTTTCTATATAAGGATGAAATCTTAGAAGATAATTTTGTGCTTGATCTTAGATTTGTTTGAAGTTAGTTGTAAATTTCCCATTGATTTCATTACTGTGGCATGAGGCTCCTGGGGCAGAAGTCTCAGATCCATGGAGTGTATTTTGGGCTATTTTTGGACTGTGGTTTGCATGAAGAGTGGAATGAGTGCAGGCCTCTCTCCTGAGTCAGAGGAGAGAATTTTCTAATGGACATAGTTATAATAAATTTAGTCACGATTCTTCTTCAGCTAATAATTAGAACTAAGGCAAGGAGGAAATGGTGACTACCTTGTCAGAGGCAGTATAATTCTCCTCCAATAAGCTCGAAGTCTTGTGCTACAAATATAAATATTTTTAAAATAACTGGGATTACCTAGTGATTTCTGTCTGATTTGTTTCTTTTCTAATGAACACGATAACATCTGCTGCAACTACTTCTGACAGTAGGAGCCGGGAGTTGTATTTTACTGGAAGCTCATGTGTTCTGTTTTGTTCAGTATATTATTAGTTTTATTTATTTTTATAAAATCTCTTGGCTCTGCTAAGTCTGTTAAATAGATTAGATTACAAGGTGACTATATATTTAAAACATAATTGTATATTTGATTAAACGTGACCGTCTTGATTTTACAGATAGTATTGTTATGATCAGGCTAAAGCTGAGTAATCTGTCGTGTGAAAAGCTGCATGGTTTGCCAAGTAGTAGCTTTTGATTAATAAACTTAGTGTCTGTAATGATCTCACACTGAAGCACAGTCAGGTAGCACTGTTGGTGGCTCCGGTACATGCAGTGAAGGATCCACGTTGTGGTCAACTCTGTTCTAGCAAGAGCTGCTAGCTCTGGTCTAACATCTTGGACAGCAAAGAGTCCTCAGCTTGGAGGAAGTCATTGCGCTCTGTGGGTTTGTATATTGTGCGGAAAATCTGTATGTCTCTGCCAGTATGTCTGGCACAAATTATTTCCTGAGATGGAGGTGGCCCTGCAAACTGAGGGCAGGGGCTTCACTGGCTGCAGGATCAGAGTCACCAGGTTTATGGAAGCTTCCCGGGCTCCAACGTGCTGATTTATTGTCCAGTATGGGGCTGATGCAAGAGAGGCCAGACTTCTGTTACTGCTCTTCTGCTCTCTAACACATTTGAAAAGTTTCTTCTGTACTTGGAGTTTAGCAATTTTGCTAGAGGTACCCAGGAATGTAAAAGCCAAATCACAAAACTATTTAAATGCTCAACTCTTGGTATCTTTGAATTGATGACTGCTTGATGTCTTGTTTTCTGAGTGATGGGCTTTTTGTGTGTGGTGTTTTTTGGTTTTTTTCTGTTACGTTTTGTTTTGTTCATATATTCAAGTTTCTAAAGTGGCCCTTGGTTACTTTTACAGGTCAGATTTGATGCATATTCCAGCTAAATGGGGTATATACCCATCTTGTTTCCACTCCATCTGGGAAGAGGTTTTTTATTACAAGCTCTGTTCCAATAAAGATCATCAAACTGCCTGTCTTCTTTGTTTCTATGAACTGTGGGAAGCCCTTTAGCAAGAAATGTTAAGTAAGGGTTCCCACATACCACCAAGACTATTATCCATTGCAAAAGGGCACGCAGCATTAGCCAGCAATTGGGCCCAATTTGATTTGGCCTTTGCTAACTTCATCCTTGGTTCCTAGTAGACTACCTTATTTCTCTGTCAATTCATTTTCCACGTAGCTTAAAAACTTTTATATGCTTTAAATCTTACCATATTCCCAATCTATTTCCCTTAATACAGTTTTTACATCCTTGTCTCCCTCTTTGCTGGATGTGTTCTCTCTAATGGTCAAGATGCATGCTTCTGGAATTGCTTAAAAGGATATCCATTGAAGAATACTTTAAATAGAGAGTAAAGTGTCCTGGGATTACAAAAATGTGTATTTCATGAGAAAAATATAATACAGTCAAAGTAAGAGGGATTTTTGAGAGTATAGCCTTTTGACTTCAATAAGAAATATATTCTATGATGGCATGGACATAGTTTTGACTGAAAATTCTGAAGTTATTTTACATATGTAATAGCTACTGAACAAAAAGATCCAATCATAATTTATTTAATTGAAACTAATAAATCTGTCCAGCAGAGTGATTATTTTTTAATATATTTTTTTTAAATTACTGTAGTAGAATGTGAAATACTGCATCTTGAGTTTAAAGCTTACAATGCTGGTTCCCACCAGTATAGTCTCTCAGTGAATGAACGAGTCTTAATGGGCATGCATACCTACCCAGGAAAAATCTGTTTATGTGAAGCATCTGCTTTACATTGAAATGTTAGCTTTCCAAGAATCTTTCAAGCTGTGTTGTGAGGCATGAAGGGGTCAAATGACTTATCCAAGTCTTGCAAAATGCCAGCTGAAATTAGGATCTAACATGCTTCTGGCTTGATTCAGGTTTTTATTCAAGCCACTAGAACACAAAGTTGCTCAGCCAGGCTGGGAGGGAACCCTGGTGCAGTCGGTTTAGGGATTGCAATTCAAAATGCTGAGGGATTTGCTTGTGTTTCCAAATCCCACATGAAAGCATAGTTCATTTTGAGAGGGGCAGAAAGATGTTTCTTGTTTTTAACAAACAATCCTTGTAAAATGCTAATTAAATTACAATAGAAAAATTGTTAATTGCTTAGTTGCATTTCATATTATCTATGGAAGTTTTTGATTATAAAGCAGGGTTGTTACATGAAGCCTGTAATGACAAGGGGAAAGGGGATATGAATTTACTGGTGCTCAGCTGGATTCTCTTCACTGCCTTTGAAATAAAGTAGCCTGTCCTGAGTAGGACATGTTGCTTTCCCTCTCAGGGAAGTAAAGGCTTTAGAGGAGTGAGCAGGTCCCCTCCAGGCACAGGGGTGGTGCACTGGGGTTAGAGGAATTCCCTATGCTTCAGCTGCTGTGCTCTGGGTTTATTCAGGAGTTGAATGAGAAGTTTATATACAAGAAGAAAAATACTGTCACTAAACAACTTACGAACATAAAACCTCAGTGACAGGGTGAGTGTCAGACTTGGGTTTTCAGCAGGAAAAAGGTGCATTAGACTTGCTAATATCTAAGATTAAGGGGGGGGGGGAGTAGCATTATAAAAGAGCTACTTTTCCTTGGATTCCTCCATTTTACTACACTGTTCTACTAAGGATATTACCTTAGCTTTCCTCTGGAAATTGGCCAGTGAACCTTGTGAAAGTTTTATGGAGGCTTATTACTGCCTAATTCACCTTTCAAAATGGAAGTGAGATTTTTCAATTGCTTTCCAGAACTTTGTCCTTGCTTGCTTCAACTGAGGGCCAAAGTTTAGGCCAAATATTATAGTGTCTGAAACAGTTAAGCCTTCCCAATTTGTCATTAAATTGAGACTTATACTTGATCCTTAAATAGTTTGTGATTTTTGCCATATAGAAAAAATGCTACTTTTGGAATATTATGGAATACTATGCTAAAATACCACACAAGTGCTGAAAACCTTCCCTTTTGTGATTTCTATTTCAGAAATTTTATCTTTTATCAACATATAATTGAACATGCTGTCACTTGTGTCCAGAGAGTGACGTATATTCAGTGTGGCAACAAAAATGCCCATTAAGTATCAAAGGGAAAATATATTTTAAAGCGTTTTTAATATTCTTGATTTTTTTTGTTCTTTTGCAAAAGTGAAATAGTATCAATTTTTTTAGTTCTCTAGGAAAACATTTTATTGTGTTCTCAGACTTAGCAAGTTGCTTTTTTATCCATGAAGTAATTTGTTTTGCTGTGCTTCATGGCTGAACATTAATTGAATATTAGTGGATCCTGGATTGGCTTCCCCTGGAATGATAACTGATTGGGTTCAAATTCATTGCTAAATTGCTGGTTAGGTTCTATGAAAAGTGAGGTCTGAAACAAATTTCATGGTTCTCTGCTTTCAAAAATTATCAAAAAGCCAAAAATTAATTTTTCCTTTTGTTGTTTTATATTTTTAAAAATGCTGCTCCACTTTAATGCATGTATAGAATCTCCTAGGTGCTCTTTCAGTGGAATTAATTTTACATCTAACTCCATTATTTTCATCGGTTAGGAAAAACTGTGTTTCATATCTGAGGAATTGTATTCACATAGCAAAGTGTTGTGCCCAGGGTATGAAAGCATCTGTGTGATTAGTAATACTCTTTGCATGCCATTTTCTTTACATCAAGTACTGGAAAGGAAAAGAACACATCTTTTAGCTGTGGACTTCTGGAGAAGAGTTGTTGCATGCTAACATGGCACCTATAAGTAAAATTGCAACATCAAACAGTCAGGTCTGAATGTGGTGCTTTCTGGGATGCCAATGCAGATATGTGCCTGCAGAAGTGGGTCAAAATAAATGATATGCGGTTGCAATCATCACACCTAATTTTTGCATAGCCTTGTTCACTGCGTACTTGAGGAGACATAATACAGAATTAACCCTGTCATGTGAGTTTATGTAGTGCTGTTTTTGTAGGAGTACTTCAGCTTAAGTTGTTAAATTTGCTAGGGGCTAATTTGATTATGCACTGATTTTCTCCATTTTACAGACAGGATTAGACAAATGCCAAATATTCAAGCTTCTTCTGATTTTGGATGCCCAATTTAAAATTCTAGGCAGTGGTCTTGCAAAATTGTTCTTGGTCACCAAGCAGGTGTGGGGGCAGAAGAAATTATCCTGGTTTAAAATGCATGAGTTTGTTTCAGCCCTCAGCCCAGGTGATTAAGTGAGGTTTATACAAAATAGGAGGAAACAAATCCTGTAGAGCAAATGTTCAGTTTGCCATATGATCTTGTCAAAGCATCCAAGGTCAAATAATTCTTTAATAACAATATTATGACATTTAAAAACTCAGGGCTTCAACCCTGTAAGTAAGGATTTGGGTTTGTGTGCAATTGCTACAACTTACAGTTTTACGCTGTGCCGTAGCATTGGCCTGGGCAGTGATGGAGCCTGGTAGATCCCACACAATGTTACCAATATTCTCTAGTGTGGGTTTTTTTGGTTGTTTGGGTTTTTTGATTGGGTTTTCTTTTGATTTGTTTTGGGGGTCATGGTTTTTGGGGGTGTTTGTTTGTTTGTGGGTTTTTTCTTTGTTGTTCTTCTTTAATTTTCCCTTTTTCTTTTGTAAATACAGTGGAATCTGTCTGACCTGGAGGATTCATCCCAGTTCTTCCGCTTCAGAATGTGTTTTGGTATTTTGATAACAGCAGAAAATCAAACTTCTGAGGTAATGCAGCCTACTTCAGACAGGATTATTTCCAGAAGCCATCAAATGAAAGAATCATCAGAAGTTGAAGTCATTTTATGCCATAGAGCTCTCATGCAAAATTTTGATGTAAAAAGAGTGCCAGATTATTTCAGGTGTTACTTCAGTTGAAATTGAAAAAATGCTTTAATGAGTTACAGAAACAGCAAAGTTGAGCATTTCCAGTCTTACTAATATAAAATGAAAAGTGTAATTCTGTAGCCTGCAAGCAGCCTACTATCTTCAAACCATTCTATTTCTAAAAGAAGCTATTTGGCTGTAGTGGCCTATTTTCTAGTTGCATGACTTTGAATAAATGCTTCTAGTGGCACAGCACTGGAGTGTCACAAATACTCCTCTTTGGTTTTGCTGTATAAATTTGAAAATAATTCCCTGCTTTTAGATGTGGGGTAAAAAGAAAATAATCAGTTTCAACTGTTTCCAATTTCAGAATTATCTGTCTTGCATTTACTAAAAAAGTGTCATTTAAAAGAAGTATTGAGATTACAATCTCTGTTTTGCTTCAGACCTTCTGTAGGTCTTGTGTCAGTTCTGTTCTTGGGTGCATAGGCAGGATGGTATCAGTGAGAGAAAACATAGAGTTTTCTGTTTAATTCTGACAGCAATGCCAAATTCACTGGCTCTGAGTGGTTTCTGTGGTGGTTCTTCTATGGGATGTGTTGTTCTATTTTGAGATCTAGCATGGTGCAATTCCACTGTAAGTTTCTGATTACTCATCTGTGTACTACAGAGCTTGTCACTTTATCAAAAATTTGGAGTTTTCCCATTTCTGTTATCTATAATAATTACTGCGTTTACTCATCCCTAGCTTACCTACAAGATTTAGTGCATATTGAATGTGTAACTCATTTATTACAATGTTGTGATGAATTTACCCCATATTCACCTATTTGTGTATGAAAAATTTTCTACTTCCAGCAATCATGCTGAAATTTGAAAATGCTCAGATAATTCTGAAAAACTACAAGACTTCCAGTCTGTTAGCTGGTATTTCTTGGTGTCCTCACCAATAATGGATAATAATGACTTTGCTAAATACAGTAGAGTAGACTTGGCATGCGCATCACTTGTTCTCTTTGGCTAAATTTAATAAATATTACACTTGATCCCTGTTCTGTACTAGACAGGTGAAATGTTATATAGCTAGTTAGGAATCTGCTTTGTGTATTTTATAAGTGCATTATCAGGTTTTAAAGATTTTTTCAGGAAAAGTATTGCTTCTGCACTGGCTCTTCATTCCATTCTTGTGCTAGTAAGTAAGTAGTCTGGCTTTTCAAATGTGCTGATCTCATTGCAGGTTTGCTGGCATTTTTTCCCTGTCTGGAAGGATGGGATATTTTATGGCTGCTTTACCTTCTTATGATAATTTAGCTTATTTCTACACCTGGGACAGAATAATGCCAGGCAGAAGTATAAACTGGGAGAGGAATGGGTGGAGAGCAGCCCTGCAGAAAGGGATCTGGGGGTGCTGGCTGGCAGCAGGCTCAATAGGAGTCAGCGGTGTGCCCTGGCAACCGAGGGGGCAAACCCCATCAAGGGGTGTATCAAACATAGCATAATCAGTCACTCAAAAGAGGTGATTATCCCACTGTATTCAGTGTTGGTGTAGCCTCACGTCGAGTGCTATGTGCAGTTCTGGGCCTCACATTTAAGAAGGATGTGAAGGTACTCAAATGTGTCCAGAGGAAGGCTGTAGAGAATGTTGTGCAGTCCTAGCTGGCTGAAAGAGGGCACAGCACAGCCAGCCTAGTTAAGATGTCTCAACTGGGATGGGAGTCAGCTCAAGGACGCAGTGCCCTTGAAGCAAGGAACTGGTTACAGGAATGTGTAAACAGGATA
>JANZLQ010000089.1:17181266-17198301 GCA_026212715.1 Elanus axillaris
CCCAGTGTTTTATATGTCTCTATGTTACTACTGAAGCAATGCTGCCCAATATCACAGGATGGGTACAGATGTCTGTAGAATTTTTATTTCACCTATTTCATATTTTTTCATAATATAATTTCGGACAGACCCTAGGTGGTTGAGTGTCTCAGCTGTAACGTTTTCCTTGCTGGAAAAGAGAATGCTGAGCATTCTTCTTTCTGGCATCAGTCCCTTTTACCTTGTTAATGCTGCAATAGCTAAAAACTAAGAATTGGAACTGCTGAATGGATAGCCCTCCTAAGTATTTCATTAATCTGTGGAAGGCCTATTTTACTTATAAACTGCCCTGTCACATCCCTATGCCTGGCCTCCTTTAAGCCTGGCATTTAGGTCCAATTGTTTGAAACAATCTCTTGTTGTAGCTGGTTGGGGTGAAATGGAGCTATCTGTCAATTTGAAAAGGTCACTGGCTGTGTCAGAATGACAGTGATTCCAAATTATCCATTAATCTCCCAATTTAAAATTGTCATCCTTCTTATTACAACCAGCCACACAGGCTAAAATAGACCTCTTCTCTTACACCCATGACCAAGCAGCTTTTTTATTAGCTGGCAGATAAAATTGGCAGTGTGCTCCGACATTAAATATTCATTGACTGCTCTCTAAAAAGAAATGGCTGCTAACAAGTTGAGAATATATGAGAAAACAGCAAAAGAAATTACAATTGATTTTCTTGTCTTATCTGCTAAGGTTTGGGCTGTATGATTAGTGTAACACACTTAGCATATTCCTATATTGGTTTGAGTCAAAGGGTAATAAATGCAAGAGCTTTCTTGTCCCCTTTTACATTTTTGTGTTGTCTTGATATCATTGACCCACACGGTATGTTAAATGGAGGGTAAATTAGTGTGTAGAAAGTGTAATTCTCTATGGAAAATAAGATTTAATAGCTTTTGCATTGTCAAAAGAGTGGCTCTGGAAGATCAAAAAAGTTCCAGATAAGGAGCTCAGGCCTAAAAGGTGTTTAGTTTTCTTCCACAGTATAAAAGTGTGGTGCTGTTGAGGTTTAAGAGAACAGGGGAGAGAGAGCTGTGTGCCATCTACTGCTCCAGAGGGGAAGGAAGGGCTTTGACTCTGCTTCTCCATGTCTATCATCCATCACCTGAGTCCCACCTTCACTGTTGGTTCTGTTTGAAATACAATAATTGCAACTTGAGGGCTTTACTGAGTGGTTGAATGACTCAGGAACAGGGCAGCGCAGGAGCTGGCAGTGCCCCCTTTGTGAACAGAAGTTTAAGCGTCTGTCCTGGCAGTGAAAATCCAGACAACTTTTGGAGGCTTTTGATGTGGTGTCAGTATGATGTGGTGTCCATTTATACAGTAAAAGGCATAAGCCAGGGAAGTGTAAAGAAAAGAAACTCAAGGCTCACAAAAGACCAGAAGGCATGTCATAATGTCTTATTCTAAGGAACAAAAAGAGTCTGCATGAACACTGATACCAAGGCAAAATTGTTAGATTGCAAATGCTGATGGATTTACTAGCCTCATCTCAATCCTTGTTTATGCAAAACATTTATATAAAGAACTGATTAAAGTCTTTTAGTTCTATAAGGTATCTTTAAAAATGCTGCTCTGTTAGACAAATCCTTTCTTTGTACTAGTCAATGTCATAACTGCCCAAATACTTTGCTGATGGACAATGCGTATTTATCTAGTACTTTTCCTATTATTCAGGTGTGTCTAATTGCAATGCAATTGTGAGTCAGTGCTAAATGAAATGGAAAATAAACATAAGATGGTAACCAGGAAGAAGTGCAAGAAAAGGATATGACTGTCCATCCTGAAATGTGTTGAATACCCTCACATTGAGGAATAGTTTTTTTTTTTCTTCCTTAGGAGTGTGGCTCTAGAGCATTTACTGAAGCCAGTGTGCTGAAATTTTTAGAATGTGCTGATTGTTTATTTGTTCGTATGTTTTAGTTTGCTGTAGATTGGACTTTTGAATGTGTCCACAGATGACTCTCAAGGTTGGTTTTTTTTTTACTTCTTTGCAATGGCTGTATTGTATTAATTCATGGCAGACAACATAGCAGGTGTTTCCTGTGTACAAATAAGTGTTGTACCCCAAGGAAGGGATTGGTAAGACTTTCCATTCAGGTATATGAAATAAAGAATTAAGTTATTTTGTAGCCAGCCAGAGAAACACAAGTTGTATGGGTTGACTGCATCTTTACCAATTAAACTCTTTTCCAGGGTGCATGTGGGTTGCGTGCAGGTGCCAGCTCTCCTCACCTCTCCTCTGACTGCTCTTTTACACAGTTTCTTGGAACTGTGGAAAGCAGAAGGTGAGAGGAAAGCAGGATGTCTGCTATATCATATATTTTGTCTTTTTCTAGTTCATTTCAGACATATTTGATTTCCGGGGGAGGGGTGTATGTGTATTTTTTACTCTAGATTTTTCCCCCCTCTGTCTTTCGCATGTTTAATTGCTCATTAAAAGGCACAGAGAACCACACACCGGTACAATGTTCTGATGAAACACCTAATGACTTTCAGCATTTGATTTATGGACACAGCTTAAGTTACACATGGGCTTGTGTCAAAACAGGCCAGAGATAAGCTTACATTTATCTATAGAAGGGATAATTATGCAAAAGCATTACATTTTAAAGGAAACAAAGACAGACCTGTGGGAAGTGCATTTTCACAGCATGTATTAGCAAAGCCAAATCAACCTCCTTGTGGGAGGAAAATTAACAGAATTAAAAGTTGGAATTTTAATTATCATACAAATTAGAGGGAAATTAATCAGCTTGTATTTTATGACTTGACTTGGCTTTGAGCAGTGCTGCTTCAATTTTATAGCAAAACTTTGATTAATTGAGACACTCCATGAAAGCATAAAATCCTGACTTAGGTAGCATTTTGATGCCTGGCTCACTTTCCATCTGCTACCTCCAATATGGGAAGTGGCAAAAGTGAGACGATGCAGAAGCAGAACCTTTGTTTACCTCAGCATTAGCCTCCAAACCCATGCCCTGAGATTTCTCTGCATATGCTGGAAATTGCTTTTTCTATAGCTCCTATTTTTATCTTCTGATTACACAACATGTTGTTTTATGACTAGTGCCCTGGTATGAGCCAGATTCGAGAGTTAAATATTTTTACTGACTGACTGGAAGCATCATTTCAATATCAGTCAAACCCCAGCATTTTTCTTCCTGCAGAATTGGACAAAACCTTTTAAAGGAGCAGCATAAATAACTTTGAGAGGGAACAGGATAAGTGTTGGTACTATGAGGCCTACATTATGGATCACCAAGAGTGAATAGCTTCATGTGAGATCTGAAGGCATCTACAAGCTTGTGTGTGACCTTTGGAACTGCTACCCTGGACTCAGCAATGCCTTCTCTTGACAGGTATTTGAACCTTCTTTTGGAGTGTGCTAATCAGAACTTGAAAGCATTTAGAGCAGCTTGATGTGGCTCTATGGGAGTATGGCAAGTTTCAGTTCAAGTGCTGAAAATGTGGTTTTGATAAAATATTTACTCTTTTTGTAGTTATTCTTTTTCACCCAAATGAAGTATTTTAGGGCTTGGTTCCAGACACTTATTAGACATCCAAAAGCTTGAGTGTTCCTTTCCTGGAAAATGGGAGATATAGATTCAGACTCCCTACATAGAAACAGGTGCTGAATTTGGTGTTTGCACTTTGTTTGTCTTTGTTTCTCTTCCCTCCTCTTTCTTTAATAATATTTTTGGCTTGGGTCTGATAATCCTGAAGGACAGTCTTGCCATATTTGACACTGAAAATCAAAGGGCTAAAGCTCAGCTCAGTCTAGGATAAAATGGAACCAAACACTCCACACTGCTGAGTTTGGGTTGTAAAAACAAAATTCAAATAACAAAGTCTTAGAAAAACCAAACCTGTCCTTAAGTCAGAACATAAGGCACAAACAGTTGCTAAAATAAACTAGACCACAATTTTATAGGGTCTCAAGTTGAAAGAGGGATCTTAATTATGATACTGGATTTAGTTTGGAGCTCAATTAATGACCTAGGAAGCTGGAGAGAAGTACTGGAAATGACCGTGTGCTAATGAAGACCCTAGTAGCAGCTTTCTGTGCTAGCTAATTTGTAATCTATGTGGGGATCTGTTGGCAAGCCTATAAAATGAGGTTTTGCAAAAATAATCACCACTTCAAAGTCAAGAGATACAGCCTTAGGAAGCAGAAGCATGCTGACTACTAAATTCCCATTTTGAACATTGTTTGGAAGGTTGATGTTGTTGCTTCCTACCTGCTGATCTGAGGAAAGCATCATGTCCTCCACACCAAAACAGATCCGGAGTTCAGCATTTCAAAAGACAGTAAACAGGAGATGCTTTTTTTGGCAACTGTACCAAATATGCCAGCTAAGACAATGTCGTCCATTTGGAAACACTAATTTGTTCATGGATGTTCGGCTTAATTGCAAAGGTTTGGTCCATTTGCCAAAAGTCTAAGACCAAAGCCTCTTGTTTTTTGCTCTGGGTGTGCTGTTACTCAGTATTTTCCTGGATTAAGACAGATTATATCTGGGTATGATATAATGCGCATTTTTAGAGTAAATCCTTTGGCCACCTATACAGGTGTTCAGAACCTCCAAAAGAACTCTAACAGCGTGTCTGTGAAGTAAGGCGGTGAAACAGCCCAAGGCAAGAGTGCTGTGTTCTGTTCTTCATGGAATTCCGGTTTGTTTATGAATGGGAAAGTTACAGTAGGTAGGCCAAACATGCTGTGTTAACCTCCACTGAATAGAGGTGAGCCATCTCTGCTGTCCTCACTCTCGTAAAGTATGAGTCTCACGGAATGGATTCCACAAGGCTGCAGTGTTTGTGGGTGTACTGGGTCTGGCTGAGAGGGAGTTAATTCTCCCCATAGCAGCCCTCATAGTGCTGTGCTTCATATTGGTAGCTAGAAAGGTGTTGATAACACACCAGTGTTTTGGCTACTGCTGAGCAGTGCTGGCACAGCATCAAGGCTGTGTCCCCAACATTTTTGCCCCCATCAACAGCAGGCTGGGGCTGGGCAAGATCTTGGGAGGGGACATAGCCAGGACAGCTGACCTAAAGTAACCAAACCAGTATTCCAACCATATGATGTCAGCTCGGCTATAAAAGCTAATTAGAGGGAGACGGAAGGGGGGCATTTTCATCTTCTGGAGCACCACTACGTGTACTGAATCCCTGCTTCCCGAGAAGTGGCTGGACATCGCCTGTTGATGGGAAGTAGAGAATAACATAATTTGTTTTTCTTTGCTTTTGTGTGTGACCTTTGCTTTCACTTTATTAAACTGTCCTTATCTTGACCCATGAGCCTTTTGTTATATTTTCTCTCCCCTGTCCAGCTGAGGAGGGGGAGTGATAGAGCGGCTTTGGTGGGCACCTGGCACCCAGCCATGGTCAACCTACCACAGTGGGACAAAAGAAAGTCAATGAACTGCTAAAGGTCCAAGGATTTATTGCAGAGCGGGTATTATGCAAATGAGACTAATTACTTCATAGAACTGTCAGGTGGCCCGAATGGATGTGACCATCAAGATCTGTACAAAGTCACTGTTTCACTTACAACTCAGTTTACTTTGAGTTAGGTTGAAAACAAAATGTTCTTTTATCAAAGGTAGAAGTGCAGCTGGATTACTGTGTCTTTTCCAAACACCTTGATTTTAAAGCTCAGCCAGAGAAATTGAGTAAGGTCCTGCAAGGTCTGAATACAACCTTGGCAAAGGCTGGTGGATGTAGAATAGAATAGTTCCAATTGGAAGCGATCAACAACAACCATCTAGTCCAGCTGCCTGACATGTGGCACAGTGGAGTGCCACACAGAGATCCATAACTGGTTCTGAACAAGATAGTGCAAGTTCCTAAACTGAGGCTACTAGCACTGCCTAGAAAGCCTGAGAAATGTGAGCTGAGGGGTGACCAGTTCTCTGGACATATCCCTTCAAGGCTCATTCAGGAAGCTCCAAACTGAGTGCTGTGGTTTGCATAGATACTCTGGAGAGGTGCTTAGCTTGGCACTGACTGTGGAGTTCTGCTCTGTGGCAGCCTATCTGACTCAAAATAATCTCTCTGGTCTGAGTGGTACAACAGGCTGAAGCCTGGACCCAATGGTTAAGGGAGGGAGAGGCTTAGCTTGCTAGAGGGAGGCACATAATGTTGCAGTCAATGCTTCCATGACTGGATTTTTTAGGAGCTATTTTGCCAGTAGTGCTTGCCACTAAGTTAAATCAATTGTCCCTGTCTTAAAAATAAATTGAGAAATCCTGAGCTGTCATCCATTTTATTCAGGAAAAATGGACACATTTGTGACCTCCAGACTTAAAAGTGTTTGCTTAAGGTTGAAAGGACTCTGGTTTGCAATACAGAAGCCACTAACCTCTGTGTGAGATGAGGGTTGCTACTTTATCAGAGTGGAAACTGAAGCTCCATGCAGTGGACTGAATAGCAGAGCAGGGAAAACCCCACAAAATTCTTGGCTGCCAATGCTATGTAACGGCAATTTCAACAGTATCTGAAACTCAAGGGGTATCAGACAGAGGACACCCAAGCTCCCCTAAGAGGCTACTGTTGTAGCGTGTGGTCCCTGGGATCCCCCAGGCAATTTGAGTTTCTTGTGGGGCTCTCTGTGTCTTGCAGCTTCCTCCCCATGGTGGCTTGAAGACACTATGGTTGTAAATCTGGAAATGAAATGCTTTTGGCATTCCTAATGTTACTGTGAATAATTTGTCCTTTTAACTTAAACACACTCTTAAAGTTGGATGTGCAGAGTTATTGGAAATGTACTCTGAAATAGTCAGGTCCTAAAGGTATAGTTTTGTCTTGATGTTTCTTAAAAATAACCAGTTCCTAGGGTATCCTGCAATATCTTCCTGGTATCAAAAAAGACATAAATCTTCCTATATAAATGTTACACAATTAAAAAGAGATCCTTTTTAAAGTTTGAACTCATCTAAGGGAGAAAAAGCATGGGTAAGTGAGCTTCATAATCCGTTAGAAAGGGTATTTATAGGCTGCTGGTATGAAGATTTTTAATCCTTTGAAAATGTGTGGCCCATTTGTGCATCCAAGATCCACATGCCTTCTACTTGGAGGCTTCTAGCTATGCATCTGTACACTTCCTCTACATAGTAATGGATGGGAAGAATGTATGCTACATTCTCTTCTAATACTTTTGAATGCCATGGGTGTGCAGAGAGCTCCATGCTGAACCTGACTGAGGCATTCCATGAGTGGATTTCTGGGTCTTAGGCTGTCAAATCAGGTAGAACAGGAGAGAATTTGGTAATGTGGGGTACTGATATGGAATTAATTTTAAGTACTACAGTTCAGCAGCTGAATGAGAAATGAATTGTGTGCTTGTGTTCATTCTTACTGCTATGGATGTGAAAGTGAGTAGGCAGTGCTCCTTTTCCCAGTCCCTCCCTGACACACACTATGACCAGAATGCACATTTCCTTTGGCTGGGAGAGCTCTGTGGGCAGTAACATACCCTTATCATCTGAGCAGCTGTCCCTAGACTTGGTGCTATAGGGGATTTGACAACTGTCCCACTGAGGCTATTGTTCCTTCTAAAACAGCAGCCTGTTGCTGTTAGGCTTGTGATTACTTCTGCTTTCTCCACATCCTGTTCTTGAATCCCCTTTCCCCAGTCTGGTTACACTTCTCCCACAGTATTTAATCATTGAGAGCTTCTGTCCCCCTAGGTATTACTGCATAGCATGGTGTCCAAAGCTTTCTTTTTGAGAGGTGCAGTTGGAAGTAACAAAAAAGGCAGAACAAAACCGTGGAGTATGTTTTATTCAATGGTATTTGAGGTTGTAGTTCTCTGTGCTGTGCCAATTAACATATTTATATAGGAAACTGAATCTACTGTGATTTTAATGGAAGAAAACTGTATTGACTGCAAGCAAATTTCACAGTGTCATTTAGCTACTGCTATCAGAATCTATGACTTGAAGCCCTTTCCAGGTATGAGTCCATTCCATGTTGTTTTTAAGGAGTTCCTGTATAGGACACAATTGTTCTGTCTTCTCCAGGCCTCTGGGTGGAATTTACTTGCACCATTTTTTTCTCCAAGCTTGTTCCTTGTCCACCTTTGATATTTTGTATTTGCAGTGCTTGAGACAAGAACAAATTGTATTCAAGGAGGTATGTGGCTTCCCTTGACCCTGAAGAGGATTCTTGCTTCCCTGGTTGATATTGATAGGATTCATCATAAGTTCAGTGTAAATTGGAGTGACACTAATTTGTTTTCACATATATGCTCCTGTCTTAAAGGTTTAGGTCAGTGCATGTTACTTCTGGCATATGACATGACTTTCTAAAGCCAATGCTTGTTCCTTATGCTTGTGCACTAGAATTTGATGCTTTCTGAAGTCCTCCAAAGTCAAACAACTTACTAACATGAGCACAGTTGCTTCAAGTTGTATCTTGGTGCACAGGGCTGTAAACATTAGAAGCAACTCAGTATGGTTTGTGAATTCTATTCTGTTCTCTGTATCATTAAATTCACATGCAGCTGCTGTGATGGGAGTCCAATGACTCCCCTTACTGTTGTCTACATTACCTAAAGATAGGTGTTTCCTATTCAACATTTTTCATAGGCTTAAAGTTTCCAGTAAGTTTTCTAAGTGCTGAAGAGTATGTATTAGAGCTAGTTGCAGACACATGCACGGTTTCTGCCACAGTGAAATAATGTGCATCTTCTGTTGTGTTGCGTTTAATGATGAAAGTAAGGGCTCCACTCTTTGCAACTTTTATTTGAATTCCAGCAGTTTTTTGTTTGGTTGTTTTGTTTGGCTGTGTATCAAACTGAGGACAAGGTAGAAAGGCTTGAATCTCACTGTGCTGATTCTAAGCTCACTTCAGCATTCATTCAAACCTAGTGAGAATGGGTAGGTAGGTCCAAGAACCTTTGTGTAACCATAACCTGATGCTATTAGCATTTACATGAAAAATCTGGACAGTAGATTTAATGTTTTGATTATAAACGGTGTGTAGGAATCCAGAAGGAGTTTCTGGTAGCTGTACAGATGAATCTGCTTCTGCCTAAACTAAAAAACTAGAAGTAGAGTGAGAGAGGGCAAGTAACTTGAACAAGAGGAATCAGAATGAAAGAGGATCCAGGGAAGAAATCTAAGTCATAGTTCAAGTCTCTCATCACTGACCTGCAAGGCCTTTCTGAGTTCTCTTAGTGGAATGAGAAAGAATAACTTACTCATTTGTACTTATAGGACTTTTATTTCAAGTTAAATTATCTTTTTTTACTCCAGGGAGAGGTCATATATAGTAATTTATGTCTTTGAAAGAGAAATGTGTGAAAAATACAGCTATGTTAACTGTTAGTTAAATGCTAGCATACTAAAATAGGATTTTTCCTATCTTTCCATGTAGAGAGAAGAGATACTTGTTATTTCCATCTATCACTTTCTTCTGTAATTTTGAGTAACTTGTTATGCCTCCTCAAATACAGTCTTGCTTCTTTCCCCCCGTTGACACTAACACAATGCAGATGGTAAAGGGTAGAAAACTTTTCTGGATAGAACATCTGGCTGCTTCATGATCTCCACAAGCTGGTGGCTTCTGAGCAGTCTAACACAAGAGTAAGCACTAATTGACTGACTGTGAAACCTGCCTTGATTTAAATAGTCTATCTGCTATGACGATTTCATCATCTTTAAAAGCGATTTTCCTAGTGAAAATCAAGAGAGAGTTCTGCTTCCAAATTCTATAGAAGGCAAATATTTTGGATATGGGCTTCTGTATTTCAACAGAGATTTATGTGATCTCACTGAATGCTGAATGTTTATGAAGATACCCTAAAACATCCTTTGCCAAAACCCTTAGGGTTGAGTATCACAGTGTATTTTACTGTGTGCTTGGTTTCTTCTTTGAAATTGCATGTATGGGATAGGACAGCTTAATTAAAAAAAAAAAAAGTGAAAGTTTTAGTTATGCTGCTCACATATCTAGAAAAAAGACATACCTCCCCATTTACTCTTCTAATGAGGCCATGTAATTCTAACTAGAGAACTATTGAAGAAGAAACCTCAAAATATGTCAGAACAAAGCTGACAGCACATGTTACATTTAGCCAACCACTTTTTACACACTTCGCTGTCCTGATTTTATTTAAATGATTGTCTCTTTTTTTCTTTCTTTCCCTCTGTTAATGTTCCAATAAAAAAAAACATTTTGCTGAATAAAATGGCAAGGAAAATCTATGCTTAAATTCACAAATGAGTGTTCATTCTCCAACTGTGATCTGAATTATTGCCTAAATAATGTGGATGAAACACCTATTTCAGGAGCTGGCAGGATTTCTCCTTTATTTTGTATTTCAGTGTTTTTAGTAAAAGATTCATACATATAGTATCTGTCAATAGCCGTAAATTGTCTAATGATATGCTTTCCATCTCTGCATGGGAAACAAAATATTCCTTTCTCAACTGCAGATCTTAGGGGTTATGTTTGTATGATAAACAGAACATTAGTGTAATTGTCAATTTTGCTTGTGCTACGATGCCATGGAAAATGGCTGTATTTTCAGTATGACTGGGAATTGAAATATTTAACTGAGGAAGCCAAGCGTAGCCTTTTCATGATTGTAAGAGCTAGAGACAAAAGATTAGCAACAGTGAGGTTGATGTTTAAATTAGAAGTATAAGGGACTATGTATGCTGGATTGCTCCACACTTCTGAGTAGCTGGTTCAAGTGCAGAAAGTATCCATTTCCCGTATGTACTGGCTACACACTTAAAGCTGGGCAGCCAAAAGCTGTATTAATTACTTGGCAGAAATTTTTATGTCAGGCTTATTGACAGGAAATTAGTTGGAAAAAAACCCTGGGAAACTTGGGACAAGCACTGAACTATTGGAAAAAGCAGTGTTACTACATGTATCACTTCTGACCAGTTAAAGAGTGGCTCCCTCAGCATCAGACTTCACACTATGGGTAACATAATACTGTAGCTTAATACTGTACTGGAAGCAGCATTCCTTGTACTACTTGTGTGAAATGCAGTCTACGGATTTTTGAGGATTAGACAGGAAAAACATAATGTAAATTAAATTTCTTGGTGTGTTTCAAGGTATGTGGATAAGAGCAAGAGCTGAAAATCAATGTCTCCATCTCCTTAGTGGATGTAAAGGGATATTCCAATCAGTTCCTTATAAACCAAGGAATATGAAAAGAGCGATACAGAAACACACATACCTCTCTGAATGCTCACTGCTGTGCAGTGGGTTCCACTGGGGAAACACAGAGTGCAGTATTACAGCAACACCTGCCTGGATCCTCTCTCCTAGGAAAGCAGAGGTAACACCAGTGGTACCTTTTGGTGCTTTTATGTTAATCTGAAATAAGGTAATAAGATATTTATCTGTGTATCTTCCTGAAGCTCTGTGCAGATCACTAGTGTCAGTGTGAGCCAAGGTCAAGTCCAAGAAAGCATGCCTTCCAGGTACAGCTGAAGCAAGGTCATTATTTATCTCAGGGTTCATTATACTCTAACCTATGAATTTCACATCCTGAAACAATTAAAAAAATTAGCTTCCTAATATGGACCTTAAATTACTGCTTTTTAAAGCTTTTTTCATGCAAAGTATTTTTTCAGAGTGCGACTTGTAGAAGGCATGTAGAAGGGAAGGGGAGAAAATATTATGATGAAGTGGTCTGATTTCTTTCACAGGAGCATCATGGGATCAGTCTGAGTTCTGTTCAACAGTGGTATCGATTTCCCCCCACACACCCCCAGCTTACTGCACATCAAGCAGTCTTCTTAACTCTCATTTGTCTGTCAGGCATACCACTTATCTTGGAGCTAGTAGATGGCTTGAGAGCTATGATATTTTTTTTCTTTCTGGTGCTACAATGCTATTTCTAACACATTGTCTCTGCTTTCAATTTGGAGTCATTTTCCTCCCTCTTCGGCAGATGCTTTCCCTGAGTTTGATGGTCAAACTTTTCTAAGAGATGTCTCATCGGTGCTTGTCCCATCTCCTCCCTAAGTGACTGCATCAGATGGGCAGAAAAGGATGGATAATTGACTATTGGATTCCAGTTAGTGAAGGTCAAGGTGGTCTCTGCCTGGCCTACCCTGTGCTTGTCATACAATTCTGTTATTACAGAGTTTATTCAAGCCTGTAATCAGCTGAGTTTTGCTGAGATGGAACCTTCTGCTTCACTGAGTAGTTTTTTTGCTGCAGTGTAGCTAGGTTTTGTCTACCCTTGACAGCGCAGATGAAATGTCCACAGATTTTATATTCTGGACCTATTGTATTTTTAGTTCTTCTAGATCTCATTTAAGAAACTGTTTTTAAAAAAAAAAAAGAAAAGGAAAAAAAATCAAACATAATTATGGTATGTTAAGTCCAGTATTTCTCAACAGCTAGTGTCCACAGTATTTCTGGAGAATATGGTTTAATCCTTTGTCTGAAGACAAAGGTCTCCAAAGTCTTATAATGAATTATATCCAATCTTGACCTGTTTCTTCAGCATCTATGAAATATATAACTATCAGTTAATGAGTGCAGCATTGCTAAGGGCTAGTTTTGTCTTGACTTAAACCTTAAAATCCAGCCAACTACAAAGTGTAGTGCAGGCTGAAGATGACACAATTTTGTGCTTATGTGTAGGAATATGATGAGTACTTAGTAGCAATATTGTTCTGTGGAGTGTTGGTACTGTTATGGACATGTTATGAGGTTTGCATAATAAACTTAGTGGTGAATAGGTAGAAACTGGTTTGCAATTTAACTGTAATAGAGAATTTCTTGAGGCCCTGGAAGATTCCATACGTTCTAGTAATAAATTCCATAAGCATAAATTCTTGGAAGTTGTGTCTGTCTGGCCTTGGGCATATCAATGTCAAACCTTACTCTTGCCTGTTTAAGCTAAAAGATCTCTGGGGAAGAGAATATAAACCACTATCTGCATGTGGTTTTGAGGCTGCTTGAAAATTCTTTCATGCAAGTTTTAGCCTGATTTCAAGTGTCTGCCTTCTCACTAGTTCAAAACCAACTTTGCTGGGTTTTTTTAAGTTTTATAGTAAAGTGGTAGAAAATCTGTTTGATTTTAGGTTAGGAAGGCCATGCCAAGTAGCTTTGTAGTACAAAGGACAGAATGCTTCCAAAGGGTAAGAGGCTGGGTCATCACCAGTCTTTCAGACCTTGGCAGTACCAGTGAATTTTCTAGATAAAAATATTCTGCTGTTTCCTCATACTATGATTTATGAGTACTGAAATAGGTGGATTGGGTTAGAAAATTTCTAAATAACAGTTTAAGTGCCAAAATGTTTGATACAAAGTTTATGGGAGTTGATGAGAATTTGGGGTGAGGTTTTATGGGACTTTCTGTGTGACTTCTGCTGGCTTAGTTGTACTGACTTAGAGGGGAATTCTTTTCTCTTTATCCAACTTAAAAGTGCAATTCTCTTTTTTAAAAGATTTTTCTTGAGTCTTGGCACTAATGAGCTTTCTGCAAGTTGGCAGTGATCAGTGTGGAGGAAGTGCTTAAGTTCTCTCTTGCTGACATTAGCTGCTTTTGTGCAACAATTCTTGTAATCAGAGTTTCGGTCTATGAATCCAACTTCTGCACACTGATTTCTTGAAAATAGCTATTTTATAAGCTAGTGGCTTGTGTCGTAGCCTAACAAAAAAATTTTTTAGGAGCTTTTTTAGGAAAGGTATATTCTACATCTGCCCTTCACCCTTCTGTCCCTGGGGCCTGCTGTTCTTTCATTGTCCAGGGACAGTGTCTCAAAGGAATGTATGATAGTCAGTATGCTGCATTGTTCCAAGAATTGTGTATTGGAAGCTATAAATAAACACTTTAATTGAGCCCTGGAGATGAGAGAAGTGAGGACAAGAACTAAAAATTATTCTAGGTGCTTGCGTAAAACATTTCTTGCTGCTTTAACAGTTGTCAGATGGAATAAATAATGTGGGCTTTAGTGAAAGCTGTCTCCAAATACAAAACTCCTCAGTTAATGAGTTCAGAACCTTTGTCAGTGTGGAAATGCTTTGTCAATGTGGAATGTGTATTTAGTTGGTTAAGAAGTTACATATAAGAAGAGAAGCAGAAATATTATACCTATGTTTTTACTTCTGCTTAGTATGAGAACTCAGGGCTCATATATCCATTTGGAGCTATTTTAATGTTGAAGGTTTTGTCATAGAACAACTTAGGAAATGCTCAATCTCTGAACAATACGTACTGTTTCTTCACATGTGGTATTCTCTGAGATGCAATCTCTTGAGAAGGGGAGAGAAATATATTCCCTGCTTTACAACTGAAGAGAACAACTATCTCTCTAGAACAAAACAGTGCTTCAAGGCTGAAATTCCTTGAAGCAGATGCCTAAGACTTTGTTAACCTCCTCTGTTTCGGGGCTGTTATATTTGAAATCAAGAGGGTCACACTGAAAATAAACCAGGCTCCATGTCTGGCTTTTCTTTCATAAAACTCTCATTGGTTATGTGAGTGAGCTGTCCACCATTAAGAAGTTACTGACTCATTTTTTATTTACTTGATTGAGTGTGAAGTGAAAGTCTCTATTTTCTGCTCTCCTTTAATGAATAACCTACTTTAGTGAATAAGCTGCTTGCATCCTAAACTGAGGTCTGTTGCTGTAGAAGATGCTTTCTGAAGGCTTTTTCTCCACAGAAAATGGATGCTATGTAAGCAAATGGCTCTGGGCTGCTCTTTCTTGCTTGCAAACAAGGTACAGATGGAGGAGTAAACTGCAGCTTTTCAGAGCCTGTGGTAAATTTTGTGCAAAATTTGTATTATAAATTTAGCAAAGCAAGAACCTGGCTTGTGGGCTGAGAGGGATTGCTGGATGCTTTGAACTCTTTGAACTCTCCCACTGTGGAGTCAGAGTAGAGGAAATGGCATTGGTAATTCAGTACATTAAAGTACAAAGCCTTTCCTACACATGCTCTCTGCAAGAAATTTCTGTATCTCTGCACTGTCAGTGGATTCACTTATTCATGCTTTAGGAGGAGCAGAAGAGGAAGGGAGGGAGTTAAAACAGTTCAGTGTACACAGAAATCAGTGGAGAGACTCCCATTAAGTTCAACAGATTTTGGAATTTGAACTTGAACTCTACTATATCGTCTCTCCAATAAAAGACTTTCTGTTTTTCTACTTAAAACGGAAGTTCTTGAAGACTGAACTGAACTTCCCACTAAAGGTGCTTGCACTGTGGATTTATTACAGTTGTGTTAAAGCAGCCATTTCTGTGCTTTTAATGCATTAAAAGGCTGCCAGGTGAATAAGACTATATGTTTGGGTGGAAAAGAAATCCAGAGATGTGCTACAGACAGTGCTTGGAATGGTAATGAGAATGGCAGTTCATTAGGATTAGCAATGCAGAAAAGGTTCCAGTTAATGAACAATGAAAACATTTTGGCAGTTGCAGGGTTGATTATTGCAAGGCTGTTCATGCTGCTATAATTTAAGCATCTAACGTGACTGTCCATTATCAGTTCACATTTTGAGAGGTTTATTATTCCATCAAAACATTAATTCTGTGCTGAGAGTTGGCATAGAAGACGTGGAAGCGACTAAGTTACATTATATGTACTATCTGTATATTTAATAGAAAGAGACTGTAAGTGAAGCCAGGAGCCAAGTTTCTTTAGGCTCAAATTAAAATGCCTGCTACCTTACTCTTATTAGAAGATCTTGAGAGAGACGGCATGGGCATGACCAGATGATGCTACTGGAAATGGACCTGTTCAGTTTATTGGCAAACACAGCTCCAACCTGATGGGTCTTTTATAAGCAACAGCGGTGCTAAAGCAGGCTTCTGACTGGATTTGCTTTTAGATGTAGAACTAGGATAAACCCGTGTAAGGAAATGGAGAGTGGCATTTTATTGCTACTGAAGATACTGAGGTTTGCCCTCTCTGCAATTCCCTTGGAAAACAACAGCTTTGCCCCTGACATTAGTCAAGTACAGTTAGTGCTGAGCTAACCTTCATAGGAAAGGTTCTCAGGAGAAGAGCAAAGGATAACAAGAGGGATGGGGAGAATAGCTGCTAACTTGTGATGTCTTCTGCATGATAGTGGAAACCTAGGTTCAAGTCTAGCTCAGAGTCAAAGGCTTCAGACTATTGCCTTTTCTGGGCTTTTTACTACCCAATGAAAGAACTTGGTTTTAAAAATACTTCCGATTTCCCAGTTGGCTCTAGTCAAAGCTGTTTTCTTAGTTCTGGCAATCCCTAGCACAGTAAAAATGAGCACAAATACCCAAAAGTAATGCTTTGCTAAGAAAATTCAGGGTTTGTTCTGTGGGACTGAAAAATCTTGAATTTGCAGTGAAGATTTCTTGTGACTTCACTTTCTCACTCTGTCTTTTAAATTGATTTACTTCCTTCCATCTGAATTGCATGTCTTCTGTCTAACGGTGCTTTGAACCAACAGTCCCAAGTGCCCACCTCTCCTCTGCAGCAGATGGTGTGAGTAACCTGGCCCCATTTCCATGATCAGTGAGCAGCAGAAGATGCTGCCAGGTTGTTGGCTGCTGTAGATGCCTTGTGGTGGTTACGATTTAGCTGTAGAGAATGATGGTCCCTGACAATTAAGTAGCACAGTTGGTATTAAGCAAATGTGAATATTATTGTCTAGAAAATGGTGCAGGGATCTAATCAGTGTGATTTTCTTATTACTGTGAAATTGTCTGTGAAGATAGCAGCTCAACCTGATGCTTTGGTAAACTCTGTGCGTTATTCCACTGGATGGTTAATTCCAGTCAGAGGACCTACTTTCTGTCTGATGTGGAGGGATTTGCTCACTCTCTCATCACTTTTCTCATCATATTAATTACTACAAATGTGATTATTTTTATAATCACGCTTTGGGTTAGAGTTGGCTGTCATGGTTTAACGCCAGTGAGCAACTAACACCACGCAGCCACTCACCCCTTCCTCCCCCAAGTGGGATGGGGGAGAAAATCGGGGGGAAAAAAAAGTAAAACTCGTGGGTTGAGATAAGAACAGTTTAATA
>JANZLQ010000089.1:17198401-17212188 GCA_026212715.1 Elanus axillaris
CATGGGTCCCCCACAGGGTCACAAGTCCTGGCAGAAAACCTGCTCCGTGGGCTCCTCTCTCCACAGATCCGCAGGTCATGCCAGGAGCCTGCTCTGGCATGGGCTTCCCATGGGGTCACAGCCTCCTTCGGGGACCTGCCTGCTCTGGCGTGGGGTCCTCCATGGGCTGCAGGTGGGTATCTTCCCCACCGTGGACCTCCATGGACTGCAGGGGGACAGCCTGCCTCATCATGGTCTTCACCACAGGCTGCAGGGGAATCTCTGCTCCGGCGCCTGGAGCATGTCCTCCCCCTCTTTCTTCACTGAATTTGGTGTCTATGGAGTTGTTTCTCTTACATGTTCTCACTCCCTGGCTGCCGTTTCTCCCCCTGTTCCCCAACTTTTTTTCCCTTCTTAAAAATGTTATCTCAGAGGCGTTACCACTATTGCTGATTGCCTTGGCCTTGGCTGGTGGGGGTCCATTTTGGAACTGGCTGGCATTGGCTCTGTCGGACAAAGGGGAAGCTTCCAGGAGCTTCTCACAGAAGCCTCCCCTGTAACCTCCCCTGCTACCAAAACCTTGCCACAGAAACCCAATACAAATGTGCTCACCTGGGTGGTGGCCAAAGTCTTTTCGCATGTCACGTAGCTCACTCAGGGATAGAGATCGGGTGATTATTTCAGGTTCTGTTTCTTCCTCCTGTTCTTGTGATGACCCTGGTTCACTGTCACCTCTTGCTAAGTGAACTCATTTCTTGGTGTGTTTCTTCTTCTGTACATGGGCAACCGATACTGGCATAGGTTGGTTCTCTGGTTTACCTGCAGTGCCTGTCACTGGGGTTTGAGTAGCCACTGTGCCTGTTGCTTTGTTTTCCCTCTCTTCCCCCTGAGGGTGCTACCCAATATCAAGCAGTGTTTGTTAGATACTGGCCAGGGCCCAGCACAGTGCAGTAATTTGTGCATCTCTAGAATAGCCACAGCATTTTCCTTTCAAAGATTCGGCCATTTCATGAGGGTTCTGTAGTTGTTTGGGAGTCAAGTTCCAAGTCACTGGAGGTGAGAAGTCTTCCAGAAACCTGCCCATGTTCTCCCACATGCCATGCCACCCATGAATGTCCAGCTTTGGGGCAGATCTATGGGTGGTATTCTTAAAAAACCTTTTTGTAGCCCTAAGCAAGACCTGAAACGTATTCAGGAGACATAGCACTAATAGCATGCTGTCTTGCACATCCCAAGGATATTCCAAATTCTCAAAATTTGCTGTAATTAGCCAGAAGGAGAAAAGGGAGGTGAACAGATGGGGGAAAGCATCCCCCCCAGCTCCCCCATGGATTGAGTGCAATTACCAATAAAGTCCAATAGCAGGCGCCCGAAGTATGGAAATGATATCATGGCTGTGTACAGATATCAGCTTAATCTCATGACCAGTGATGTAATCATTTCATAAATCGACATTGCCCAGTATAGCAAAATGATAATCTCAATCCCTCTTCCAGAGGTGATAAATGGAACCACAGGCAATACACAGAGTATATGAGAACTTACAAAACACTACTGTGTGAACAAATGACCCAACATTGTGACTAGCATCTATTTAACTAATATAAGAAAATGCGTATAACAAATTTGTTTTAGCATGCTCTGGCCAGCTCTGTTGTTATTCAACCCTTTGGGTCCCACATTGGGCGCCAAAAATGGACTGTCTGGTTTCAGCCCAGTGGGTAACAAAGGACCATGCAGCCACTCGCTCACTCCCCCCGCCCCCCTCCGTTGGGATGGGCAGGAGAATCAGAAAGACAAAAGAAAAAAAACCCTGGAACCTCGAGGGTTGAGATAAGGACAATTTACTGGGGCAACACAAAAAGAGGTTACAACCACAACCATACAAATAAAAGAATACACAAAATGAGTGATTTACAGTGGAACTGCTCACCACCACCACTTCCCCCAACGGAAAGCAGAGAGACCCCCCCAGCCCGCTCCCCATTTATATATTGGGCATGATGGCACATGGTATGGAATAGCTCCTTGGCTAGTTCAGGTCAGCTGTCCTGGCTGTGCCCCCTCCCAGGTTCCTGTGAATATTATCTCTATCCCAGTGAACCCAGGACAGTTAGCTACCTCAATGACAATTGGTCTCTACAAAAGTTATTCCCACAGATGCTTGTAAAGTGTCCTGAAGGTATTTAACTGAGCTCTTTCAGGGTGGTTCCCAACTTGTACTCTCCCTCAACACACCTTTAGCACTCCCCATTCTGTAGGAAGCAGTATGTAATAGCCTTCTTTGAGAGACTTTTATATTCTTGCTGGACGTTTAAACTTACAGCTGCAAGGACACTGTTGTAGTTCATCTATCCTATGGTTGTAATTTAAGTTGTTCTGTTGGATTTGTGTTTTGTTGCCAAAAGCAAATGCATTTAGTTAAAGGATGATAGTTGAGTCAGACAATGGCATGTAGTAGATATGCTAATTAATATCTAACAGCTATTTTCTTTATTGAAATTAAGTGCAAAAACATCTTAGCTATTTGAATGTGTTTAATCAAGTCACACCTCTATTTCTCTTGCAAATTATGCTAGCGATAATGGTCAAAAAACCAAGCAAATTTTCTGCTATGGAATATGCTGAAATTTAATGGTAATATAACTACTCTATTGAAACTGATTTCTAAGCTTATTTCAGACACTTCATTTAATGTGTTAGCAAAATAAATCATATGTAATTGCGAACAGCAGCCTCGCATTGTGGGTTACTGAATTAACAATGGAATGCAGGAAGATGTAAGAAGTTAAAAGGATAAAAGCCCACTTGAAACCATTTTAATTTAAATGGTTTCTCATAACCACATTGTCCGGTGAGATCCCCTCTCCTGAGCCAATTCTTGTAGCTTTTAATTCTTTCCTGTTGTTTTTTGTCTATTATGGCAATTGCTACAAATTGGCAACCAGTAAACTAAAAGCATGGTAATACAGCTGAAGTCATGCTCTAAATAAATGTTAAATAGGCATATAACTGCCTATTTAGGCAATAAACTGCCTTTCGTATTCACTATCTGAATTTCATAGTTATGAACAAATCCTTCAGAAGTATAAGTATGGGGTTACTCTAATGTTTAACTTGACTCTGAAGAGGCTAGGCGATTCAGAAGTGAGTAAAACTGAGAGCTAGATGAGGTCTCTGAGGAGGACAAATTGCTATTACATCTTTTGTTTCATTTCTAGAAGAACTGCACAGTCTTACAGCAAAAACTGCTTAAAATAACAAAATTACGGTTGTTTGCAAGAAATGAAGGATCTTGAGTAACTTCAGGCTGGGAGAGAATGGACCTGTGCTCTTCTGGGTGATAAAGATGCGCTGAAGAAGAAGACAGTTTTCTCTTGTCACTGCCATGGTATTTGCACAGTGTTCTGCAGGTATGTATGAGTTTACTTGGAGCCAAACCTGCCCAGAAGTCATGCAGCCACATCAACACAATACTAAGCCCAGGCAGATATATGTAACACTGATTAGTCAAGGCTATGCATTGGTTACCTGTGACCTTATCCTTCAGGCCTGATTCATGTCCAACTGACTTAGAGCGTGGACATAGTGAACATGTTCACCTGAGAATGCTGTGATAGACATACCCTGGGAGATCTGCTTCACTTTTTGTTGCTTTCTAGATGGCAAGACAGTCATGCTTACCCGTCCTTAGAACAGATCTGGCAATCATCAGAAAAGCTACGCATTTGAACCCTGTTGCCTTAGCATAGTTCCTTTTCTCTGTATTGTGCCTGCATTCAAAAATACATTCACCAATATTTCATGCTGGTTCAGCCAGAGTTAAATATTGCAAAAAGACCAAGCCAGTTTAGATGAAAATACGTACCTTAACCCACAGTCAGCCACCCTCAGTTCTGTACAGAACACAACAGTGGGCCTGGCTCTCTTGCCCCTGACATGGCAATGAATCTCTGGTTACTTTGAAGGAATGTTTCTTGTTTACAAATTGATCATTAGGATACATTAATATTTTTATTGTGTTTTAACACAAGACACAAAAGAATTTTTGAGGGGCAAAACTAGCTTTTTATTCCTGTACAGGAATAAGTAAAGACAGTGCAGTGATTTGCAGCAATTCTTTGAGTCAGTGCTTTCAGGCAAAAGGGCTTGTTCTGGAGTTGTTTTTTCAGCTGAGAGGTAGCAAAATAGATTAGATGACTGCAACACAAAAGCTAAATTGGTACTGCACAAGTGTCAGGCTTTGAGACAGGGGCTACTGGAACTGAGAAAGTAGGTTTAACCATCTCACGGGTGAGTATTTGGAATGATGCAGCAGGAAGCAGGCTGCTTGCCAGGGATACCGGACTGCTGAAGAGCAAAGCTGCTTCAAACTGTAGTGAGACACTTGTGTGTGCGGAATTTCTCAGACCATTTTTTCTTCCATTCATTAGCACTTGCTCAGCCTGTCCCCACAAGCATAGTTAACACTTCCTGAGCAGCTGCAGCTGTCAGGGTTGAACAAGCAGTTTCAGCACAGATAAAGATTTTACTGCTTTTCATTAGGTGTAGTAGAGTTTACCAATTCTGGGTGCTGGTCCTGGAACAAGGCAGGTGCATTTACCTACTTAGCACAAAATTTTTGGCTGAATCCTGTCTGCTGCACATAATGGCGTGCCTTGGGTGAATGTCTTTCTCACTTCTTGCTAACCTTTCTGACATGACTGACTTGCACAGTTACCACAAGAGAGGCTCCTAAAGGGGGTCCTTGTTGCTGCTGTAGTTCCTGTATAGCTCAGTGACTTTGCAGGTACCATCACAGCTACATGGGGCTGAAGACTGCTGGTAGAAGATACTAAATAAATAAATAAAACTACCTTAGGAATGGTCTGATGCACTTTCGGAACTGGGGCACAGAGATGGCAGTGAGTCTCTCTCTTGAGATGGATGGTGGTCTCTTGCCAGTACTGGGAGACAGGCTTGCCTCTGGTCTTTTTTTGAAATTTATTTGCTCTGTGTGTGCCTCTCCTTAGGAAGTCCAGTGACTTTTGTCTGAAGTCACCCATATTGAATATGAGGTTTTGTCCCCATCTTGTGTCTGGATAGTTTAGATGGTGCACAAATGAGTGATATTACAGTTAAATCATTTGGTGCCAACCCTAGAGAGTCGTGCTTCTGTAGCCAGAGCCTATATAAAAGCTCCTATTTATATAGGAGGAGCCCATCCTATATAAATGACTAGGTGCCTTGGGCTACAGTCCAACCCCCATTAAATTACCCTGTCTCACTGTCATAACAGAGGCAGCAGCTTAATGTCCTCAATCTGCCTCTGGTGTAGTATAAGCTGGGAAGAAACCTCATGGAGGGAAGAAATCCCTTTGAAGTGTTTACTCACTAAGGTCCTGGGCAGGAGAAGGAGCAGGTGAGCAGACTGTCTGCCAAAATCAAACAGCAAGCTGCTGAGTCCAAGTCTGATCACTGCTGTAGACAGCAGAGCAGCTTTTGAGGTGCAAAGGCAGCCCAAGTTAGGGACCAGGTCAAGATGTGGCTGGGGCTGCTACAGTATAGTAATACGTTCTCACCATAGAAGCAGGCTACCCAGTGGAAGCACCACACAATTTCATGGTGACAGTCCAGCTACTCTGCAGAAAGCTACTGCCACATCTCAGTAAGTTACATTTTCTTCTAGATGGGTTACTATGTTATTGTGATATCCTGGGTGATTCCCTTAATATCTGTTGTGATAGAACTACACGTTTGCAAACTGGTAGAAAGTGACATTTGACACTTTACCAAAGCTTTGCACAACATTGACAAGAGCAAAAGATACCCCCCCCCCCCCAATTTATTCTTGTAAAAAAAAAATAATTCTGGAACTCTTGGACAGAATTGTTGTGTAAGGAAGCACTGTTTTTAGAGTTGCTTTCTAAAACTGTACTCATGCTCAGATTTCCTGAACCAGCATTTAAATGCCTAGTGCTATTCTAGAAAAACTTTATATCAGCATAGTATTTTGCTGACCATTCAGAACACCCTGTACATCATAAGAACACATTATGACTACTTATCTCAAGTTAGAGCACTGCCAGTGGGGATAACTGTTTGGTAACAAGCAATCTAATCTTAAAATTACGTGGTTACCTGGGGCACAGGGAGGACAAGTGACGTGCACAGACACTTTTTAGGTCGTATCCTGTCTTGGAACCTTGATGATTTTTATAGACCAAAGATACATATTTTTAAAATAGGATGTGTCACACAGTGCAAGAAACTTAGCCAGTGTCAGATGGGAATTCTGTTGCAGGACTGGAAGAAACAGTTTCTTACAGCTCAGTCTCAGAAGCAAGCCTATTCTCTGTATTTTCATAACATTTTTTTTTCAAAAGCCCAGTCGCTTTGCTGGGTTTTGAATGTGCAGATCATGGTCCATGGAATGAGTGTGCTGTGCAGATGTGCATAAACAGATCTCTACCCAGTCTGCCTTACTTTCAAACCAGGGAAAGTCCCTGGGACTGGAGTTTGCCTTACAGGTCTGCATTTAGGATTATTACATGGTTTCAGGCCTTAAAACTGGATGTAGTTTTGTTTGGGTGTATTTGTCATCTGAAAGCTTGGTTCTCCTGTCTGAAAGATATACTTTGCATGAAGGGATGGTTAGGACAGAGAAGGGGAAGCCTAGGTCTATAAATGCAGCTTCATACAGCTACTATACTCGGGTCAGAATTGCTTCTGATACAGAGGGTTGTTTGACACTGCCCATAATCAGGATCTTCCAGTTTTACTCCCTATCTTGAAACAAACCTCTCGGTGATCTGAGTGACTTCAGCTCATTAGTATTTTTTTTGTTTGTTTTAGCTATTTGTGTCAGTTTCCTTAAGTCTGTGGTTCTTCTAACCATTCTTTACAGAAGGCTGCTGTGGGGGCTGGGGGGATTTTTAAAAGGGCTTTGGAGATCATGATACACTGAAAAATATATGGGGGAAGTGTTTCATGTTGTTGGACCTGAGCTTTCATAATGATCACGTAGGCCTAGTTTTGGGGGTCAGATGTGTCTGCTTGTGTAATGGTAGCTTTACAGGGGAGGTGCAGAGATTGAGAAATGTAGCTGTTTCTTCTTATGTACCTTTGGCATTTCTGTGCTACTGGGGTTCCTTCTGCAAAGGGACTGCATCTTCCACCAGGAAGAAGGTTTGTACTTCCCAGCCATGTTCTCAGCTGATCTGAATTTACTTCTTTTGAATTATATTGGGTTAGGATTCTGCTCCACTGTCCTCTTCATAGGGATGCCTGCCTTGGGGATTGAAAATAACAGACAAAATACAGAAGCCATTAACTTTTTAAGGCACATAGGGGTGGAGGAACACAGTGGTCAGAGAAGCTGTACTGGAAGCAGAGAACTCGGAGTGCTTTCAGCCAAGGTGCTCTGGGGGCATTCAGGAGCTGTTTTTAACAACTGCAGTCCAGCAGGCTTTTTAGATTTTTTTCCTACAGTGTTTGTGCAGTGAAATTAATTTGAGTATGCTAATTGTATTTGCAGTAGCTGCTGAAATCTGGAAAAGGAAGTACTGCTGAGACGTCAGTGTGTATACCAAACATTTTGCACAATCAGTGGCAGATTTGGATTTTTATTGGTGAGATTGGTTCTTATGTTTACATTTGGACATATTTGAAAGTTCCTCAATATCCTGTGACCGAGGGCGGGGGGGATCTTGTATTTAGTCTTTTACTAATTGTCTAAATTGTTTAGTATAACTCTATAGCAGCATAAAATACTCTTCCCAAATATATACTCAGTTTAAAATGATCCAGCTATACTTTCTCCACTTGTGCAGAGTATTACTATACCTTACAAGGAGCTCAATTGATTTCACAGGAACTACTAATAGATTAATACTTGATGCATGAAAAGTGGCATTCATCTTTGAAATTAGTTCAGCTTTGTGATCTTCTCTTAATAAATTTCTTAAAAAATGAATTTCCTAGCATAAGTCTTCAACAAAACAGCTAGTTTAACTTAATCTTGCACTGTCTGTATTAATAAATACTGTCTGTGTTTGTAATTAAGTCTTACTGAAAATCTGACTCTTCATTTGAGGAAATGTGATGTGTGGAGAGAGAGATAAAGTAACCATTGTCTGGTCAAAATCAATTTGCCCCCTGGAGCAGCCTGCTGCTCTCCATCCTTTATACAGAGAGACTGAATGCTGAACTTCGTTCTTCGGGTTTGATGCCCCAAGTTATGCCATATGAATTACCTCTACCAGAGAATATGTGATAGGAGAAAATCCTTCACTGAAAAGATTATTAGAATACAGCATAAAAGGGAATAGACAAAAAAGTATAGCCTTTTTAAAGAACCTGGTCCAGGTTAATAACTTGAGTGGTCACCTACACTCTTGTTGCTCCAGGAATTGAGACAGCTATCTGGCATGTAAAGATTGTGCCTGAACTCAAGTCCATGTAATGCCTCTATTCACAAAGTCATACTTTAAGGTGACAGTGTGCTATATACCAATAGCTAGCATTGCCAACACTGGAAATTGCTCATGGACTTAACATGTGGCTAACATATATCTGTTGTGTTTCTATAATGCATATGCAGGAAGAAAAGCAGCCAGCACATAATGTGATCAAGAGAAATCAACCAGGAAATTCCAAATCTGATATATGCTTTAAAGAGAGAGCATGAAATCTACTCACCAGACATTGACCTTCTTACCACACTGTATGAGTAGTAGGTCTTGCAGTGCTCAATTCTGTTATAAATGTTATGAGTCTGAACTGAATGGAGATATACTGATACTGGCCCAGCAAGAAAATTGTTCTTTCATTCTCTGTAGCTCTTTGTCATAGTATGTGAAAAGCATTATTCTCAATTGGCAACTAATAAAGTAGAATGCAATGTGAAAAAAAATGGGCTGGCAGAAACCACATCAAGTTGCAATTGGAAATGACAGTGCATGAAGCAAAGGCATCCAGTGATGTTGCTAGAGTTCACCTTTGCCCAGTGTGATATATTTGACTGCAGAGACAGTCAGGAATTTAGCAAAGCAGTGTGTATGGCCCCTCTGTGGACCGCAGTGAAACCAGCAGTGTTCCTGGAAGCTGAAAAATGAATCATTATTTTCCATGGTTCCTGTTTTATGGTCCTATGGAGCCTTTCCTTAGTTGCAAAGGACTTTTATAGAGGAGTCCTTTACAGTTCATTAGGTGGTTAAGATGAAATTATGTAATGTCTAACGCTTAAAAACTGCACGAGATTCAGGAGGAGTGCTGAGCGCAGGACGTGGCAGGTTTGGTATGAACTCAATATGGAGCTTTAATGAAATTAGTAAAGACAACGTAGTATTGAATTAGACTATGAAACTTGCTGCCACAGGGAGCTGTTAAAGCTGGAAGCTCTGGAGATCAACCATTGATGTGAATTGCAGAATATATTCACTATTGTGTTAATTTTTTTTAAGAGGGCTATTAAGCTACATACCTGGAATTTTAATAGATATATGTGAATCAGTAGATATATATGGAGAAAACAAAAGATTCCTTGTCTTCCAGTTGAAATCTCTTACATTTTCTTAGGAGGATTCCAGTAGGGGCCTCTGAGACCTGTAGATCTAATCTACTTGGACAGTGCTGCATTTAACATACATGTTATGTTACATACTTGTCCTGTGAAAAGCTCTTGTTTTTCTTGAAAATATTAAGACTTCTGCTATTTTACCTGTTTTTTTCAACTTTATTGACCACCTGCCAGTCTACTGCACTTTCATTGGAGTGTCACAAGGCAATTAACATGAAGTGTACTATTTCCATAGTATCACTTTTCAGACCCAAGGAGGCTATGCAAGCCAGCAGTTTGTTCCAACTTCCTGCTAGATTAACTGGCATAAATTAATAACTTTTTCCTTTTTTTTCCTTTAGAAATATAACTGCATCTCAAAGCTAGGAGAAATTTGAATCAGCTTTAGCGATCACTTTTTAATGGTTTGTACTGACAGTCTGTATTTCTTCCAGGAGCAAAATAATAAGTGTCCCTAAGAGTGATATATGTTTGCCAGACTGTGTTGTCACTAGCAGTGGCTAGTGGTCTTGGTTTGTTGTTTTTTTTTTATTTATTTTTTTTAAATGGAAAGAAATTAATTCCCTACTACTTACTTATATTTTTTGAGGGTATAAGTTTCTGAGAACCACTAGGTTTAATAGACAGTACTTTGGAAAAATACATTTGTAGGGGCCACACATGAAAAAACTTGCAGGAAATCACTAAAAATACTTAGAAGATATTTTACTTTGTGTTTGTGAGGCTGCCTTGACCAGGTATTTGTGGTAGTAGGAACAATGGAGCTTGGATGTTAGGGTAATGAGAAAAGCCAAATATTAGAGAAAGTTTGAGTTTGGCAGTTATATTTATTCTGTACAGTACAGCTCTAATCCAATACATTTTGGATGGATCTTAGTGGGTTGTCTTTCAAGACCTTAGCTTTTGTTTTGGGTTCAAAACAGTGTGGCATGGTTTTGAACTGATTTTGCAACTGTGTACAATGTGCTTACACTGGAGTATGTCAGATGAAGATTGCTTTTTTTAGGTGCTCAAGTGAGTTTAAAAACATGAAAATGCTAACTTTGGTGGTGAATACCACCACCCCAACAGAGAACTGTGGAAAACTGAGCCCCTTTTAGAATTAGCTGTAGCAAAACAGGGTGGGGTGGGGGCAATCCAACAGAACTACGTAACTTGTTAAGACCTCTACATGGAAGTTCTGTCTTCAGCTTCTTTTCCCTTTCAGCTACTTGTACGTTGCTCTGTGAAGTGACACTTGAAACACTCATTTTGAGACCAATTACAGAGCAGCAACTGTCAGCTCCTTTGATATCACAAAAACTCATCCTGATTTGTTTTAAGATGTTGTACTCTTTCTATCAAACTTCCTTATTGCTGACACATGCAGTGCTTGTTCTCAATTAATATGACTTGGGACTACCTACTCCTGAATGCATGTTTAAATGAAGTGTGCACCATATTTCAGTCAACTGCAGCGTGGCCTCTTTGTCGCAGACCTTTACTGTAAACAGCCTTGCCAATGTTGACCTAGTGGGGAATATATCAAAGCCTCATAAGTATCTCCAGTTATTTCTCCTGTATCGGTGTCATCCCCTTGTGATTTCTCCTGCACATTCTTTGTAGGAAAATGATTGATGTCTTGAGATCTCACTCAGTATTTGTGTAGAGTCATTTGACAGGCTCCAGATGTGGTTTGCCTTAAGGCAGGCAACTTGGGTTTCTCAGATTCCCTGCCCTGAACAGTGGGGACCATTAGCCCAAAGTTGGCCTGTACTGCAAACCTGAAATCTCATCTTCCTAACCCCCTCTTTCAATCACCTACTGAGCCTGGGAATGTACCAGCCACACAGTCAGAGGAGATTTTCCTTGGTGAATACCTTGCCCAGTTTGTATTGTTAAAACTTAATGACTTCATGAGATTGACTCTGCTACAATTATTTCTTAGTGATGTATAACAAGTAGCTCTTCTTTACAGGCTTATAAAATGTTCCAGAGCTCTACTAATTTGCCCTCCGTTAGCTATGTAATTTTGCTAATGACCCAAGATATTTAGAGGCATTGTCCTATGAGGATTATGAGTCTGACTGTGAGGCCTTACAGGATAGTTGCATGCAGCTCCGCACCATCTTACTACCAGAAATTTGTTCTGCCCTGCTACATCTAATTGTAGTTTTTACTTCTGTACTGAAGTAGTCATCTCCTATTGATAAATGAATAATTATTTCATATATGAAATTACACATTTAATGGAAGTTTGAAGTGTTAGAGTGTTAAATGATTAAATTTGTTAATTGTGTAATATTGCTGGGCATAATGATACATTTAACCATTAACAGTTTTCCACTGCATTGACTTCTAAGTTCTTATGTAGTGTATTAAACATTCTTGTTGCCTTTTCATCAAGTGTTAATAATTTTAGAAAATAAAGGTTAGAGTCTGGAAAGGGAAGTATCCCAACAGGAAGAAAAATTATGTGTGTCACTGGAGACCCCAGTTGGTATGGCAGTGTCTGAGAAGCATACGGTATCTGAAATATTTGGAGAAGTGAACTTGTTAAGATTCACTATACAATCTCCCCTTAGCTTTTTCATTTTCACAGTGTAAAATAGCAAAAATAATAGAGGAAATTGCAAAGAAGTGGTGTGAACAGGCTGTAGTTCCTACTTTAGTCTGTCTGAACAGCCCTCGGTCTCCATCAGCCCTGGAGATTAATATGGGATTTGTGACATTTCCTTCCTGTAATGCTAGCAGGAGAAGAACCTGTGTGAGACCTGGGCTCTGCTATACTCAACAGTGTGGAGCTGCCTTAATTTGCCTGGAAGCAAAAAGTTTTTTCTCCCCAGTTGATAGACAGGGTGTGATGCAGAAAACAAGTCTGTGGCCTGTGCCATTGGGTTGGCGCTTGTAGAGAGAGGTATGACCAGGGCAGCTCCAGCTGACTTGGCCACTGCTGCTACACAGGAACACAGCTGTTTTCTCAATTTTTCTGGAGTGAACAGTAGCAACTGGACCACAATAGCTACATAAATATCAAAATCCATCACAGGGATCAGCCATGCCTGGGGCCAGCCACTTCTCTGCAAGTGGCAGGGTAGATGTGACCTGGGAAATGCAAGGAGTGGGCAGTAGAACTGCAGATAAATGCTGAGTTTGTGTTCCAGGGCAATACCTCATTAGACTGTGCTTTCAATTTTTCCCTTGTCTGTGGCTTATACCCGTAAGAAGCTGACTGGCCTCTCTGTTTTGGGTACAAGATGAAGTTTTCCAGAAGGGTTATCTCTACTGATACTGAAGTAAATCACCTTTCATAGATCAAGGAGATCAGGCAACATCGTATCACTGTTAGACCAAAGTTGAAACAATCCCTAGAAAAGCCTGAAAAGCCTGAGAAACTGACTTAAACATTATCTTCGAAAGGAAAGTCATTTCGCTTCAAGATAATCATCACAATTTAGATGCTGTACATTGTACTAGGATAAAGAGGGAATTTGCCAGATGAGCTTTTGCCTCTGGAGCCCCCAGATGACTGGAACAAGCTTCCCTTTCAGCTTAAATCAGCAAACAGCATAATCTCCTTTAAGCCTGGGGTTTAAATGGCTGTTTGAAGGAGGATTGTGCAAAATCTATTTCCAGTAATGTGGTTACTGGAGCTAAAGAGTATGTGTTGTTTTTGTGAGATTTTGGATAGCCCCGTGGTGTGCTTTAAATTATTGTAAGAATTCTGCAGTTGATGGTTTTCACTTAATCTTTAGATATATGAAACAGTGGCTCTTTGGTAAAATTGAAAGCAGGTCTTTGGTTCCTGGACACTTCTTTAAGTACAGTAAACAGAGTAGCTGTCAATACCCTGAATGGTCCCTTTTGCTGACTGTAAGAAAGGTAGTTGTGTTTGTCATGTCCATCAAGAGTCACAGTTAAAGTTTCTTCTTCTGACAGTTCTAATACCAGTGGGAGAGTCATTGATCTCACTAAGTCAACAGCAGCAACCTTTCCTCCATCAATAAATTGAAGGTAAAACACCACAAACTGAAAGGGAGGTTGGGTATTGGACAGAAGAGGAAATGGGATTTGTGTACTCTGGTTTGATGGGGACTAACTGCCCCACCACTTGGCTGCTCTGTTGTTGTGATACTCGGAACACTACGGTTAGTCTCTTGTTGCCTCTTCTTTGTGGCAAATACAAGATAGCCATGTGTGATGGGTTGACCCTGGCTGGATGCCAGGTGCCCACCAAAGCCGCTCTATCACTCCCCCTCCTCAGCTGGAC
>JANZLQ010000089.1:17212288-17226024 GCA_026212715.1 Elanus axillaris
TGTGTTATCAACACCTTTCTAGCTACCAATGCAGAACACAGCACTATGAGGGCTGCTATGGGGAGAATTAATTCCATATCAGCCGGACCCAATACACCATGTTTTTAAACTGCAAAAGCTTGAGGTATCTTACAGTTCCTGTAAAAGAGGAAGCACTTAACCAGGAGTTGTCATAAGTGGTATCTACACTGGTAGGAAATGAGGTTGCCCAAGAATTTTTCTAGTTTTCTGCCTTATCTGAAGAGTTACCGGCCTGCTGTGCTGCTGGCTGGCTGGGGCAAAATGTTAGTTTTGCACTTGGATGACTCCAGCATTTGCTGTCTGGGGGACTGCAGCAAGCAAAGAGAAATTAATGTTAATGGAGTATGACTGCCTGATCATTTAGAGCAGGCTGCTGTGGTGCTTGCTGAGCCAACAGTGGGATCTGCACTGAGTGCCTCTGAGTGGGTCTGGGCTGCTCCATGAGGCATCCCAGTTTTGCTTTTCTGTAACATCTGTACCTCAGGTGGTGTAGCTGTGTCCTTACTGGTGAGTCCTGTTTGGAGTATGTATTCCTGGTGACAATTGCCTTTCCCTTCTGGCTGCTGCAGTTTGAAGTCCTGGCTTTTATGAAATAAAGGCCAGAGTGCGCTGCGCTTCTGCCTGTCCTGGGTGGCCCAGCCTGTGGTCCAGCTCAGTGGAAGCTGAGGCCTTTGGCTCTTGAGCCTTCTCCCGTTTTTTTGGCCATAGTGTTCCTGAAAAAAGTCACCTATTTGTGGGCTTCAGTGACAGAGTTATCTTGATAAGAGATGAACTATGTCTGAATATTTATTAGGAGTACTAGTAAAGAACTTTCATGCAAAGCTGCAGGCAATGCTCAAATATCTGAGCTAAATTACAGGTTTCTGCAAATAAAACACTACCTGTTCTCTGCTTCTGCTAGAGCAAATGACAGTGGTTCTGCCAAGAAATAAATACTGAAAGCACATTTCTTGTAAGATTTCCATATCTTTATTGCTTTTCTTTTCAATGGGAGGGAGTACCTGTGTACTGTTCTTCCTTCTTTCCTGCCTTCACCCATATCGAGATTGAAGGCAAAAGCTGAAACTACCTTTTACAGTTCTCCAAGGGAAGGTGTAATAATTAATGTTACAATAATGTGATAATTATCAATAGGAGAATAAAATGGTTTTTTTAAAAAACAAATGTGAGTTCACTCATGCTCTCATACGTACCAAGATGCATGTGTCCATGTGGGGAGGCCAGCATCCAGGCACCAAGACGTGTTTCCCACATGGCCTGGCAACAAAGCAGAGGATGAGATATGCTGGCTGTCTAGACCTTGTTATGTATCTTGTTTCCTTCCAAGCTTGGTTGAGTATGTGCTGGTTTTCAGTGTGCCTATTTTGTACCCTTTAGGAGCTCAGGGTAATTGTGATCCTTTTGTCTATCGTGTCTTGCTTCTCTCCATCATTAGGATTTATTTACTTTTCTTATCTGCGTGTTGTCTTGGCTCTTCCCCTGTTGTGTGTCTTCCCACCACCATCTCTTAATGGGTTTAGTATCTATTTCAGTATCTTTATTTTTCTCATCTGGGAGTCCCTGAGAAATTGACTGTGGAATTGTTGGATCATGACCTGCTGTCAGCACCCATCACCCTTATATTCCTTCTTCTGTTGTTCCTTCTGGTGCTTCTACACCCATGCCTTCCCATTCACTCCCCATTCATACTGCTCTCAACATTTCTATTACATATTTCTACAAAGTGACCATATTAGTTCATTTTGTACTACCACACAGTACTTTGTACTACACAGTACAGTACTCTGCTGTGGAGATGACTGCATTCCCTTGTAGTCTATTGTGAATATGGCAAGTTGCATGAGCACTTAATTTATTTATCATTTTGTATTTTGAATATTTAAGTAAATTGCTGACACTGCACAGATAATATCTGTAGATCTTAAGAGCTGATCATGTATGGTTATGGTAATCTGGAGAAAATGCAAATGAACTATGAAAACTGCTTTGTCTATAAATAAAATCATTTAGCTTCAAAGCAGTATTGCCATGGAAATTCTTCACTGATAAAGTGAGTGAGGCTTTTCTCATTTAGATTTCCTGAGCCTTTTTATTTTATGCTGACAAGATGCCAGAGGAAAAAAAGCTATAAACTCAATATTGTATATTTAAAAGATGGTATTTTATTTCATCTTCTTAATTCCAAATCTTTCCATTTACAGTATACAGACAGGAATTGAAATTTATAACAAATGAGGAAAAAGGTATAGGAAATGTTGTTGTTGCCAAGGAGTAGCTAAATCCAGTGCTCACTGAAAACTTTCAACTTTGTTTCCAGTTGGCTTCAGTCCTATATTTGTAAATACTCTTCTAATCAATATTGCTTAAATGCATTCACAAAACTTTCTCTGAACCACACACAAGATGAAGAGTCCCAAAGGGAGGGTATCTGAGACAAAACATACTTAACTGATCTATGAGACCAGTGCGCATTAATTCCAATCACCATGAATGCAAGATTCAATGTGTGCCAGTCTTGCTAATATTTAGTTTTGGTTTGGGCTCTGTGGGCAGAACTGAGCTCCGTGCCACATAAGCCTTGCTAGTGTTGTGCTGAAGGAGCTAGAAGGAGCCAGTTAGAAGCTAGGTTAGATATTGCTGTAGAGTTTCATTGTGTCCTGAGTTTTCCATGCATTATGCCTAGGAATCCTTATCTAGCAGAGTTAGTAATTAGCACACCTTATATTGCTTTTCTGAAACTATATTTCTGCTATTATTACTGTATTTGTGTGATAGCAGTTCACTGAACAGTACTGACTTCATCTAGATTAGGTGTGGGTATATTATTTCTGTGGGATTATTCAAAGCAACTGATAGTGTTTCTTCTTACAAAGTTTATGTTGAATTATGTTGTGCTGGACTGGATATAAAGTTGGCATAAAGTTGCTCTTTAAATAATTTATTTTCTTTTTTATGTGAACTGGCAGAACAGAACTGTACCAATTCAGTGCTTTGCATCTGTGACTCCAGTGCTTTTTGATTTCATAGTAGGTATCTGTAGCTTCATTTACCTTCTCCTAGAATGACAATTTTATATCACAGTCTCTAAATCCTATCAAACTTTGTGTTCTGAATCAAACTCAGAGATTGCTGGATGAAGCTGTAATATGGAGTTATGTATGTCATATCACACTTTTTATCCCATGTGTCTATGGGAGCTGTTCTCTGTGTGGAAACTTCTTACATAGTTACACAATCTCCAAATAGATCTGGATGTACAATGGTGCGGTGAGACAAATGAAAGTCAGCTAACAGCTTATTTCAAGGTATGGAGAAAGAGCTTTGTTCAATTTCCATTTTTTAGCATACATTAAAAACACTCAGACAAACTAGCCCGCCAGTATTATTGGTAGAGGACTAGTGTCTTTATGAATTAGTGATCAGCGGTTAAGATAACACTTCCCTTTATTGATCATAGACTGCCGCATTCAATTAAAATGAGAAATAATTTCATGAAATTAAACTCAGCTCACTGGGGGTGACCAAGCGTGCCATCCACATTGTTAATGTCACCCAAAGGAAAATTTCAAGTTGCTAATACATCTATTGCACCCCCACTTCTTGCAGCAGGAGCTGGCTGAGTGCCCTCTGCTACCTCTGTGCACACACAGATTGCTCGTCCCAGCAGCTTTGGTTCAGTGTTAGCTGCTGCCTTTGTGCACATGATTTTATCTTCCCATGGTAAGGAGGTGCTATCTACTTTGATTGAATTAAGTGCATCACTGACCCATCATGAAGCTCTCTCCAAATCCATGCTGTGAACAGCAAGAGCCCTTGGGTTTTTTGCATCACTAAAAGTAGGAAAGCAGTGTAGATCCCCATGGGTCCTTAGCAGAACTGAAGAGCCAGTTTGCAGTCAGAAGTTGCAAGTTCCCTTGAGAAGTTAATGTCTGACAGTTGAGAAGAGAAAGCTCTGTTGATAAGACAGCAGATTTTAAAAGTATTGAAGCATTCAAAAGGACTATTCAACTTGACACCCAAAGCAGGAAGCAAATGGACTTTCAGGTCCTTTGTGGCCCTGGGAGTTTTGCACACCCCTTTTGGCTGAAATTGTCTCTCCTTAGCAGATGACATTACACGTTCTTTCAGCAACTCTCAGTCAGAAATATCACAACCTTCTTGGTTTACTGGTGAGCCACAAGGTTATTTCACTCTAACAATGCTTGATTTCTTTTTTTCTCACCTGCAGAAATCAAAGTATTCCCATACCTATCACTTAGCAGTTGCTCTTCAGAACAGTTTGTTTCCTTTTCAAGTGGAAATCTACAGATTTGTCACCCTTTGAGGATTAGATGAATGATCACCAGCCCTTTGCTGGGAGAACAGACAGTCTTGGCTTCTGTGCTCTGCTGAGCTGTGCAGCAGTAAATTAGACCACTGCTGTTTTTTGTGGGGAAATGCCGATATGACTCCTCTTGTGTCCCCAGTTGCCCCAGGGGGGGAAATCATGAAAGCCACTTTTTTCTTTTCCTCTTTCCTGCGCAGATGAATTGCAGTAGTGAACTGTCCTCTAACCTTTTTTTTCTGGAAAAAATTGACATATTTCCTGTATAATAACTTGCGTAGTATTTTTGTGTACGATCTTGATTAAATTGGGTTCAGTGTACTGACCGCTGTGCCTACATGTAAAATGATTCCTGCCCTGGTGGCTCTGAAGGTCAAATAGCAAAAGAAAAAAATCCTTCAAATGTGCGGAAAAAAGAGAACATGCAAACTGAAAATGTATTTTCTTCAACCTCTGAAAGTAGTTCTTTTGACTTGGCAATACTTCATTTTCTGCACAAACAGGATGCTTACTGGCGTGTTTCCAACTGCATTGAGGGTTTCTTTTTCTGATAAGGAATTAATCACAATTCACATTGGTGCAAAGTTCTGTATTTGGCTGTAAACATTCAGTCAGAAGCAGCTCACATTTTATGGTCCTTTGATTTAATGTGTAAAAATCAGCAGACTGAAGATTGATAGTTTTAATCACAGTTTCTCTGACTTTGTTTAATCTTCTAAATTCATGGTTTGACTGTGTATATGTTCTTCTCAGGAAACAGAAGCTTTAATGCTTTAGAAGCTTATGTAGAGACAGGCTTTACCTTTTTAAAACAGTAGTAGTTTTGGATTGAGGGAAAGATCATTTATATGTACATAGTAGTTCTGTGTTGGAGGCTAGAAGGCAGAAAAGAAATACAGGAGAGCTGTAAGCTGAACTGGTTAAAAAATTAAACTGGACAAAGCTTTCCCTATGGATAGAAGAAGTGTTGCTTTATGTACTGAAAATCCCACTCAAAATTGATTTTATAATGTAGGAACTCTTCTGACAGCTAAAGCTGCCTATAAAACTTTTATGCCACAGTTATTACTGAATCATCTCTTGAAGTGTACTTTATATATAGTGATTTTTTTTAACCACTAAATTGCATTCAATGAATTTTCTAACAACTAGACTTTCCAAATGAGTTTTCTTTTTTTTCTTTATTTCCCCAATCAGCTGCGTTGTGGAAGCTGAAGTGCTTCGTACTTGTTGAATATTCATTCTGGTGGCAGGAACTTGCTTGAAATAAATTCTTGCCTATGTAGTTTTGCGTGTTTCCTCTACCAGAGGAGTATTGTAAAGACTTAAAAGAGGATGCTTCCATCTGACACATCTGTGACAAGATGTGCATCATATCTTTGGCTCTTGAGAATGGCATCCTCAGGAATAACAGATTGCAGAATGAGGAAGCCTATTGTGGGAACAGAGCAGAAGAATCTGCAGGAAACTGAGTGAAGGGGAAACGTTTGGAGCACTGCTGCACCTTCTATCTGAAATGATTTCTTTGAAGAACCTCCAAGGTTGGACAGCCCAGCGCCTGCTGTTGCAGACATAGTTTTACTTTAGGTTTGATTTACTTCAGTTTTGAATTAGAGCATTCACCTGCAATGTGTATGAGTTTTGCATCAGTTAGTTTAATCCATTTTCATTACTTCTCTGTAGACAAATCCACAATTTTTTATTGTGACCTTTTTTTCCTGTTGTGCTTGCTTTCTTGATAGCAATTTGTGACACTTTGTTATCAAATACCTAGTCCAGCCTTCAGCTGAAGGAAGCAAGGCAAGATGAGGAAGAGAACTAATTTACCTAGTATCCAACAAGAGTCTTCCTATTGCATATACAGGAGTCTTTAACAATGTTGATGATTTGGGGCTTTTTTTGAGGAATGATTAGATTCCTGTTCCTCTAAGATTCATGGAGTTGCTGAACCTGCATGGACATAAGGAGGACTGGAAGAAGAATGTCACCTGCAATAGTGTCTCAGGAATGTAAGGATGCTTTAGATACTCAAATCCTTTCCTCCAAAACAGGTAAACTGTTTGGTGCTCGGAGCTGAGTGTGACAGAACAGAGGGCATTGCACTCATTGGCCCAGTTAAGCCACCCTTGCCTTCCTGAAGTGATAGCACATGGACAATGTGTACAGGCATTGTGTTTGAACAGTTTTCCTGCTTAGAGCAGTGGTATGGAAGAGCAGTGATGTACTCATGCTAAACAGACCTTCCAAGCATTATGGGAATTGGCTTCAGCTTTCTGGAGCTACTCATGTAAAAACTTCTTAAAAATTCAGGAGGGTGAGTGCTATCTGCCTGATGTTGCGTGGCTGCTGCTTTTATATTTAATACATGCTGGATCTTCATGGGTTAATCATTTATAAGTGTGAGGTTTCTTGCGACATGCTTGACCAAATCCTATGTACAGACTTCAATTTGAAGTGAGCAGAGTGTTGAAAAATGAAATGTTTTTGAAAGTTAAATTGCAGTCATTTATATGAAAATGCCTTAGGTGGTTCATTTTTCCCCCCAAAATATACTCATTTTATGGCACATTAATAATTCATGTGCATATTTGTTGCAGGCATAAAGCACAAAAATATACATACTTTATAAAGAATAGATTTTTATGAAACAAACATGAATTGGTACTATCTGAATGATAGTAATGCCTGATTAGCTTCCATACTATTTATTTTTTGATGGATGTTCACAATTATTCATTGACACAAGAAAGAAACTGGATCCTCTGCAGTGGTTTGCAAGAAGTCTCCAGAAACATATCCCACAACATCTGATTTATAGGTAGAGCAGGATACATGTGAGGCAGCAAAGTTTAACTGTCTATTTGTTGCATTCATGGCATGCTACCACACTCTGGTTTGCTAATACAAACTCAGGAAGAAGATACTGAATGCATGGGATAACACAGAAAGATGCTTCCTCTGTGCACTAAAATAAGGATCTCCAGGGAGCACTGTATTTCTTGATTTGTGATGAGTGATTCTCTCTCAAGAATCAAGAAGGAGCAAATCCTGCCCCCAACTCCTGCAGTGGACACTTTAAAAAACAAGAACTAGGCCAATAACGATCCTTTGGCACATTTTTTTAATAAGGTTGCCCTTATGTCAGTGCTGTCTCCCGCTAGTACAGGGGTTTTTTAATCAACTAAACTTCCTTGTGCCATTAAAGGTTAAAATATTCTTGATCTCCTGTCCATAGGTGCCTATTGTATATATTAGTAGTTATGTTCTGCTTACATATGGCTGAGTTTCTGTGGTGTAAAGTAGACCAACAGTCCCCATAATGTTAATGTTGGCAGAGTTGTTGGCCTGCTTGCACAAATGAGAAAACTCCCTTTGATTTTATTTACAGTTGGGGTAGATCCTGCTCTCCTAGTAGGATTTGGACTATAAAATGGGTTTGATCAGGCTAATACCTTGATGTCCATCACAGCAGAAAGCTGAGAGTTGAGTGAAGAAGGCTGCAGATACGTGCACAGCTCAGGTATGTTAACGTAGCTCAAGTTTTGGTGTTCTGGAGCAGAATGCAAGCCACTGCAATTAGAATGAGGGACATGTGCAAAGTGAATTTCAGTCTGTGTTCAGGGTTCTAATTTATCAGTTAAACTCAATGATACTAATTTTTCAGAAATGCCATAAGTCAGAGTGACTACGTTTTTGCTTGATTTGACTCCAGCTTCCAAGGTTAGTCATTAAATATGGCAATGAAAGGCATTCCTGCTCCAGGGGGATGCACTGTGGAAGAAGTGGTCATTCTCTTTTAATATTGTTTACCATAGAGGACAATGCAAAAGTAGTTTTGTTTTTATCAGCAGTGTTTTCCAATTATCTCTCTTTTTGCTTTTTGGTTGCGGAATCACGTTACCTACTTCATGGGGCAGATATGCCCAGTCAGGGGAGGGTGGCCATGTCCTGCCTGGAGCTGTTGAAGAGAATGATGTTGCACGTGTGGACATTGGGAGGATGAGACCCTAGAGAAGTATGTGGTGCCTCTTGGCATATAAGTGCAGTTGCCTAGATAACTATCACTGAAATAGTGCAGCTCAATGAATCGACTGAGAAAATTGCAGGAGGCAGCAGAAGTAACACATGAAATATGGGAGTGACTTTACATTGCAGGATAATCATTCTTCCAAAAAAACTGAGCCAGATGAAAACTCTTTTGCTGCAGGTGAGGCATGCTGGGAAGAGTAACTTTCCTGTTGATTAGTCTGAGAGAGAAAAATATTTAGGGTTTTTAATCCATCAGTGCATTTTTTGTCAGCTTTTAGAGATGCTAGGGTAGTTTTACTCAGAGATATCTTGAAGATCAGTGGACTATCAGAAGAAAGCGGGTCTGAGTATGTCACCTCTGATCGTGTTGACAAATGCCGGCCCATTCAAGGTGCTTAAAAATTTTCTGCAGAAGTTTTAAACTTTTCACTAAAACGTTGGTTTTTTTCAGTAAAAATACCATTAATATTTACCTGACATTTAAAAAGAATTTGACCAAGATCACATAAACATGTTTCAATAAAATTCCTACACATAACTAAAAGATATTTTGTTTCCTTTGAAAAGATTTTGTATTGTGCTTACCAGTTTCTAAAAAGCTGCATTAAAGGACTTTCCTGGTCAGGTCAGAAGAAATGCACTGGAAAAAAAGAGCAACATGAATGTGGAGTAGAAATGGAAAAGGTTAAATTACACAACATCAGTTTGAGATGAAGTACCAGTGTTTTGTGTTTCAGTAGGTATTTTCAATAAATCATTTCATGTTTACAGCCAAACTTTACAACATCCCTTTGGTGGTGAAAAGCTTAAGATCCTGAAAAAGTGTTTGGTGTAAATGTCTCCATTGGTCAGCCTGAGGGCAAATACAGCAGGATGGATGTCTGATAATCACCAGCTACTTACAAGGATCACTTTATAATTGCTATGCCAAATGTTGGCTGGCCTGGAAATGCACTGCCCAGAGTGGCAGGAGAAGAGCTGACTCCTACGACCCAATGCTCAGGATATCCAGGGCTTTCAGCCAGGTCCCTGCACTGCTGGGCCAGGACATGCCTAGTGGGTAGGAGTAAGGGAGGAAAAGTAATTTCCACAGAGCTAGGGCTTACTTTTAAAAGCTCTTTTGCCTGCATACCTAGAGGCCAAACCTGAACAAAGGGAACCATAGCCTTTGTGAAGCCCAGAGACCAAGCAGTGCTTCAGATGTGCTTTGCTGAAGAAGCAATAACAAATGGGCTGAAACCAAGACTGCTGCAGTGCTTGGGTGCCTTTGCCAAGGCCCAGAGGCAGTAGTGATTGGGATTTCAGAGGCAGTTGTGCCAGGCTGCTGCTTCTGACAGTGCAACTTAAAGGTAGTGACTTACCTGAGAGCATAGCATGCCATGGATCTGTGTTTCAGAAGCCTGAACGTTCAAGATGAAGAAACTTGCTTGGGAAGCCACCATCAGAGAAGCGAAGCCCTGTCATGCTCTGCTATCTCCACAGGTTTCTGATCAATGTAAATAGGATCCGTAAGGATACATTTAACCTGTTGAGTCAAAGTACAAGTGAGAGTAAGAGATGCTCCTTACCTCTGCCCTCCCTTCAGCTTGCTAATTGGCAGATGCAGTGACTTGAGCAAACCTGGATTAGTTCCACCTTTAGTGGAGAAGGTCTGTTTTAGAGGTCTTTTCTGCCAGAACTCATTTATTCTCTGGCTTTGATGAAGTCTGGATGTATTGACTTGCAGGGCATGATGTACAACATTATCTTTGCAAGCATTTTTAGGAGGCAAGGATTAAGAGTTTTAGGGCTGCAGACAGAGGCTCACTAGTCTGAAATTTTTACTTGCACCTCTCAAGTATTCTTACTCTTACAGGAAATGGCCACAGGAAGTTTGGGTGAAGGCAGCTATTTCTTATATAGGTTATTTCATGGATTTGATTTTTAATTTCTTGTGGTGCCATGGGTTAAGTGATACAGGCATTTTTAAAAATAGAGTAGTTGTGACAATTGCAAGTGTTGGAAGATATATTTTGGAGAAGAGTACTGCAGTTATGTCTTAAAAGAGTAAAAAGGAGTTCTTCAATTCTGTGCTGGGTTTTTGCTCCTGTGGTCTTTTAGTGAGGTGTATTTGGTTTTGAATATGCCTTTGAGGACTATTGCACAGTAAGAGAGTATAATCAAATCACTTAAGGGGTTGATATGGCTTTTTCTGTGGATTATCTGGATGTGGCTGCAATAACAGTGGTTTTTTCCTCTGGCAAATTGGTGCTGTATGCTGCCGTGAAATGCCTGCACACTTAAACTTTATTGCAAATTTAAATTACTTACATTATTTGTTGGACAATAATTCCCTGAAGCATTATAAACCAAATCATTAATTACTCTTTCTAATGTGCACGATCCATTGGAAAACATTAAACAACACTCATGGTTCCCTTTACTGTTATTGCTCTCTCAATCCCTGAGGCAGCAGATCAGATGGAAACTCCAGGGCAACCTCATACTGACATTCTGTGCTTCTGACAGAGATGGCTCTGGGCTGCAGATGTTCATGGGACCATATGGCATCTGCATATTGTCTTCTGGAATTATTACAAAATATACTATTTTGGAGGGGGAAGATAATCTGATCATCAATATTAATCAGTGCAGCTGCAGTTTGAATGACTGTAAAAGTGGCATAATGGAATTTCAGGGTTTTCCTGTTTTCATTCACTGATGTATTTTTTCCATACTACTTTACAAAAATCTATTTTTAAAATAACTCTTTGGTAACCCTACAGATTGTCTGAAAACAATCTGTTTTCTCTTGACAAGAACATCTGAACTAAGATGCATTGTAGAAGCAAAACACAGTTCTTATCAGGAGATCTAAACTAGTAGCTTTCCCGGCAAAAAAACTCTGTTGTCTTGTTTTTCTCCAAAACTCTAATAATCCCAACTGTAGAGCTGAAAATTCTGCTTTTCTGTCTGAGCTTCAGTAACTCTAGGGCATCAGGGAAAACTCTAGCACAGGCTCACGATTAAACCTGGGTGGAAGGTCTTGTTGAATTTGACTCTATTACCTTCTCTATTTTTCCTGCATATAAGTATATTTCGAGTACTTCAGGAAGATTTGTTCGAGCAAAGCTACCTATCTCTAGGTCTCTTATAGTGGCTTTGTAATGCTTGTTTATATGTTGCTTTCTTCCTAAGGTCTCTTGATGTCAAATGTGAGCATCTATTGAAGTACTTCTTTCATGGGATGCACAGTTCTATGCTTCATGCATCACTTTATAGTAGCCTCTATTTTATTGGGAATAGCTAGTTTATAGATTATGTCTAGTTTACATCTGAGCCCATTTCCTGTGTCCATGAGGTGCAAGAAGGAAGCTGGCACTGAATAGCCAACTTGGACGTAGCACATTCAGTGGAGACTGGTTGTCTACAGAATTCATTTCTCCCTTTGGTTTCACTTGTAGTGGGCTTCTTGGCCATTTGGCCATGTTACATGGCACTTTTTTTTAAACTAAGGTTTTTTGCTTAGGCACAAGTAAAAAGACTCGGGAGGGTTTAATTCCTTTAGTGCTGTTGATTGAATTCTCTCAATACTCTTGATTTTGCTTTTAATTTGTGGAATTAATTTATAGCTCTGTATCCCTGCTTGTAGAGAATTGTCTGCACTTTCTGCAGTGCTGATAAAATTAACATTACCTGCCATGTTGTAATTATACTACATGATGGCAGAGCATTTGTTTGCTATCTTATACTGAGGGTGGTAAAAGCACTTAAGAGGGCCTCGTGCCTTCTCATATGTGTTTTATAGAAGTTGTCCTTAAGTATATTTTGTTTTTTCTTTTGACCTTTTTCCTCCTTCCTCCTTCCTCTTCCTCCTCCTCCTCCTTCTCTTCTTCCTCCTCCTCCTCTTCTCCTCGATATGGAAATACTTTCAGTACTCTGGGCACACTTGCTGAGAGGTGATTAGGAGAGATTTTAATGCTTTGTCCTTGAAAGATCTCCTGTACTTTCTTAACCCATGAAATTAAGTGTCAGTAACTCGTACAGGAAATTCTTCAGAAAATTATTTGACATATATGGCAATGACCTCAGATTAAACTGCATGAATTAAGAACAGGAGCAGGGCTAAACCAGGACAGGGTCTGTTAGTGCCTGCACACAGCAGTGTAGGTATGGGACCTCAAGCACTGGTCTGCAAGTTTTGCAAGTACTGCTTTAAATCACATTTTGCTGAAAGTGAAGCTAAAAGACTATGTATTTAAGAATCTGGAGCTTTTTAATTTGTGCTCTTAAGAGAATCTGAAGGCATTTTGAATTACTTTAAAAGCTTTACCATGGAATAAGCAAATTATCAGAACCAAATTCTTCTCTGAGAGGAGCCCAAGTAAATCCCAGGTTCCCTGTTGAAGTGCCATTAATTTTACTTCGCTTGCAAGTCAAATGCAGTAACACTGATGTAGTGGGGTGGAGAGCCCAGCCCCTGGAACACCCTTAGTGTAATTGGGGTGGCTTCCCCTCAATTTTTGATATACCAGATTGCCCTGATTTTGTCAGTCTAAAGCTACTGACATTGTGCGTGTTTGGTTATTAGACTTCTGCATGTTTGTATGAGTCAGAATTACAATGCACAAATGATGGACCAAGTACTTTAGGCATTATGAAACTGTATTTTAGGTTTGCCAAAGCACAAATATGTTTATCACAACCCTTCCTAGGAAAATGTAGTTCAATTTAATGGGGTTCACCAAAGCTGAATATAGCTCAATAGTTAGCTCAGTATCTAGTGGAATATGAGCCTCTCACTGCAGTCCTCCTTCTTTACAATTTTTCTCCTTGTTATTTATGTTCTTTCACCCTGGCCTCATCCTTCCTTTGTAAATGCTAATAAGGTACTAATTGATGTAGTCTTGCCCAGGCCAAAGTACTGACCTCTGTTTTTACTGTTGATTAGCAGAGGTAGCTAAAATGTGTGTATGAATATGGGGAATATTTAAATCTTCAATTTCTGCATTGTCTTACATTAAAATTTTAATCACGTGGAGAGCTGTGAAAGATCAGATATTAGATTCTCTGCTTTAGCAGGGTTATACTGAGACACTGTCAGAATATTGAATATGTGCAGCCTTCATCACAGGGGGACCCTAGATTCCTATTTGGGCACCCAAATGTTTGCCTATGAAAAAAAAGTTAGCAATCTCTTGGAGTCTTCTAATTTGCCTTTTGGAATAATTAAAAATATAAAACCTGGGCCTGATCCCATGGTTGCCCTGCACATGCGATGTGATGTCACTCAGTATGATCTGCTCCATAATCTTTCCTGGTACCAAGGTCAGGCTGCCAGGCCTGTAGTTCCCTGGATCCTTCCTCTGACCCTTCTTGTAAA
>JANZLQ010000089.1:17229903-17248098 GCA_026212715.1 Elanus axillaris
AACTGGTCTCTCTATTAAAGACTGAGGCAAAGAAGGCGTTAAGTACCTCAGCCTTTTCCTCATCTTTGGTGGCAATGTTCCCCTCTGCATGCAATAAAGGATAGATATTCTCCTTGGCTCTCTGTTTATTGTTAACATATGCCTGTACCTGAGTGGGGGGATGGCTGACTGCTGTGCACATTGTAAATAAAACACCACTGTCAAATAGACATGTATGAAGGAGAATAAAAAGACTGACTATTGACCTAACTTCAGGAAGATATACGTTCCAGGACTGGTTAATCAAAATGGTTTTATGGCATAATACATTCTGAATAAGCATCCTAAATACTTGGTGCTCATTTTTGTATCTGTTATTCTGAAGAAGTAATTTGTATAGGGCTTACACCTGTGAAAGTCCCAATCTCAGAGGGAAGAGAGTTGAAATGAAGTAAATATTAGGTATAGGAACTAACTTCATATGAGAATTTTGGCCTTTCTGCCTGAAGCTCTATACAGTATTTTATTTATTCTCTTAACTTTCTTGCCATATCTGGTGGGGATGGAATGGCTGAAATGAATGAGAGACTAGCAGGAGGGTCACTGTCTCGTCTTTTCATACCAGAAATATAGCATTTAGACACTCAAGCCACCTTTTGGTACAGGCTTTGTTGTACAAGGTGCTCTACCAGCAAGAATAAATCACTGACCTCAGTCTGATCAAAGGGCCTATTCCGAATTTCATCAAAATCTCTTCATCCACTTTGGAACAGATCCTACAGAGACAAAGAAGATCTAGTGTAGGTAATTATTTACTGTTTTACCAAATAATTGATATTGTAAGGTCACAGGAAAAAATTGCATTTCAGCTGAGCTGGGCTTTTAAATTCAGACTTTCCAATTTTGATTTGATCACAGAACTGTTCTCCTTGAGCTACTGTCTGTGACATCATGTCAGAACAGGAGAATACATTGGCAGGCATTCTGGCACTGTCACTTGTAGATTGGTCAAACAAAAATACAATTATATATCTTTCTAACACACAGTTATCAGCCTTTCTGGATGTTGCCATTTTGCACACATATTGAGTGGTCAGATATGATATAACTGATCAGTGATAGTTTGCACCCTTCCAAAAAATAGCTCCAGCTTAGTAATTTTATTATAAATGCTAATAATATACAATTATCTTCTGCACTTGGAAAATGTCTCTAATTGATAGCAGTAACATGGAAGAGTCAGGAATTTTTATAGGTGAAGATCTGCAGAGCACCTTCTGAGTGTTTAAAAATATAACTAAAAATAAAACTACTCACTGATCTACTTGCTAATATTTAAAAAAAAAAACACATATTGGGTGGATAGCTCTACCAGTAAGTAGGCAAAATCTGATTGCTTGATATTTTTGAAATGTCTGATTATAGATTAGTGAAGAAAAAGGACAATGTTTAATAATTTTGGAAGAAAAAATTGCTTGTCATTGAATACCTCTGTACATTTGGTATGATAAGTGGTTTTCTTTAACCATTTTTATGTATATAATAAATGGTTAAAGAAAATATATTCTATATAATAATACTATATATATGTATATAGTGTATATAATGTATATATAGTGTATGTAACACCCAATATATTTTTTCATATATATAAATTAAGGTGAAGTATTTTTTCAAAACTGAAATAATCTGTAACCAGAGAAGAGAAAATGGAGTTTTCTGGATGGGTACAGCTGCTAGTAGCCGGTATGCACCGGCCTGTTTCATGGCGCTCTGGAGTACAGAAAGAGCTTTGGCTGTAGCCAAGTGGACTTTGGCCAGGCACTCTGAGGCTTGTCGCCTGGTCTTGCTTTTCCTTTTTGACTTGCTGTGAAAAGAGCTATTGCATGATATGCACGACTGCAATACTTTCACTGCCTTCAGGATCTGATCTGGAGCCCAGGGAAATCACTAACAGCAATGGACAAGCTCCTTTGGGACATTAACCACCCCAGCAGTGGATTTCAGTGTTCAGCCTTCCCTCTGGCTGTCTTCCCAGTGACATGAAAGGGAGTTTTGTCTGAATTAGGACTGGTGAGCACCAGGGGATTTCTCTCTGTTTCAGCCCAAGAACATTTTGTGGGCCTGTTGAAATCACTCAGTGTTGGCAGCCTAATGTACATTTTATGTTCTTCCAAAACACTAATCCTGAGCAGGAAAGAGCCAAAGGAATATAAAGTCTAGGAGAATGTTTCCAACACCACAGATTTTAATTACTCTGCCTTTTGAGTTTTTTCTTAGCTAACTTTTTCCTATCACCATCCTAGTGCAAAAAAAGCAGTAACTATTCTTTTGTTGAGACAGAGCCACAGACATGACTGAATAAATACCTAAACCACAGGCAATAGGACTGTCTAAAGTGACCCAGTTAGGTAGAGCCCATTCCAGTGTAAAGGGGTCGGTGAAAAACAGTAGTTTGTGTTGCTGCCAGGCCCTGCAGAAGAGTTACAGAGAAATAGCAGTGCCCACCCTACGACTTTGAAAACTTGAGTGACTTGTCATGTTTTCCTCCTTTTTATTGTAATCCTTTAAGGTACCTGAAATGGCAAATTGGCAGCACTGCTGTTTACAAGGAGGAGTTGAATTGGTATAGTGGAAGAGTTCACCGCGGGAAGACTTTCATTAAGCGGATGCCTGGGAAGTGTTTGTTTGACTTATGGGACATGGACAGCTATTACATCTCAACATTGTAAGAACACAGAGCTACTTCATGGATTAAAGGCAGATCCTCAAATACATACCCAAATAGTTAGATACTTGACAGTTTGTGGAAAAGGCGTAGACCACCTAGTATAGATAATTTTGTTTCAGTTGTTTCAGTTAGGACTCTATGAGTTTGAACATTTGTCTGAGACTTGTTCCTCATCTGTAGCATTTGCTGCAAATCAGATTTTTCAAAATGTTTTAAGCATGTGCTGCTTTGTAAGATCTGTAAGTATACCATACACAGATTAATAAGCTTTGCAGAGCTGTAGGGAAGTGGGAGATCTCTAGAATCTTTTGTCATTTGCCAAGCTCTAGATTTTGGAAGTCATTGTCAAAGTGGTGAGTTGGGTGAGTGAGTTCATTAACAGTTGAATTTTCAGTGGAAGTCAAAGGGCCTTTAGGGTTGTAGCAACCTCGAGCTAATTTTTGTAAATTCCACATCAGTAAGTAAAAGTTTCAGAAGCTCATAACTACTGTACACCTGGCTCATTTCTAAAACCTTTTCATGTTAAATGAGATCTGTAAAATTCCCCATTCAGTAAAATATTTAAGTACATACTGAAGTCAATCCTCTTAAATCCAGCAATTAAACCAATGCCAGTGAGTTTTGAGCATATACCTAAAGCTAAAACATGTGCTTAGCTTCTTTGTGATAGAAGCATTTCATTCTTTTAAAAGTTTTAGTTGGACTCAAGAATAGAGCTATGATTCAGATTATTTTATCTGAGCAGGCTTGGTCTTCTCTGTATGCTGTTCTAGAGCCTTAGGAAAACCGTCCACCCTCCTGGAAGAGATTGTCTTATGCTATGGTGTAAATTCCACTGTGCTGCATGGAAGTGCTCTAGAAGTGAGAAAACCACATCTATGCTTCTCTGTTTGGCATAAATGCTGGAACTAGAAGGCCAAAAAACTGGTTCTGAGAAGAAATTGGAGGGCTTTAATGACGCTCGTAAGCATACCATGAGCAGGCTTGTTGAACTTACTGAACTGCTAAACTGGTAGTCAATAATAGAGGTACCGCAGTAATTATAATCAACGTTAGAAGGCCCCTCCATTTGCCAATAAAATGAATGCCAATACCTTAAATGGCATTTAGTAACTTATAAATTCAGCCAGAAGCGCAACTCCTGACTATCCCAGTGGTACTCTGGAGTCTTCCTCTGAACATGGCCAGCTTCCCTCGTAGTTCTCAGGTGGCAGTGCTCCAGGGTACTGCCCTTCAAGCCCATGTATAGTGTTAAAAAAGAACACAAATGAAAGCCATTGAAACACTTGCTTCTCCTGAATTGTTTCCTAGATCTGATTTTTTAAAATGAACATTTCACTTTACCAGTGTTTCCTCAGGTAAATGCTGCTTCTAGCCCTCCCACCTTGTATGTTCTGGATGTTGTGTTATGTTCCTGAGCCATATTTGTTCTGTGGAAGCAAGGCTGCTTCTTCATCCACCTTGTCTGCTTTCAGAGGTTTTGCCTGATTCTGTGGTAACTGGCAGGAAAACCTCTGATGATTTTGAATATTTTAATGTGTTACAAAGTACAATAAACGATAGAAATCTCACCTAAAGAGGGAGGAGTGAAGGATGAACCCATAAAGCCAGCCTCTTCATCTTCTAAACTGATTTTATTACAGCTGTAATAGGAGCAATTTCAGTTAAAAGGCCCTTGTCAGACAACAGTTACTGTAGATTACAGCTGTGTAAGAGCGAGCCTTGGTCAAAGACAAATCAGGAATTGCTCTAAAAAGGCGATCATTTTCTCAAAGCTCCCTTCCACTTAAAATGACCAGATTTTAGTCTAATGAACAATAAAGAGAATTAATTAAGTCACAGGTGGTACAACTTTATTAACTGGTGTTCTTGAAAAGAGCAAAAAGCTTTTCTGCAGGATTTGTGGAAATTAATGTCATTGGCCACATTTCCAAATCAGGCATCTTTTAAGAAGCAGATTCTCCCATTACCCTCTAAAACCTGACCTTGGCTGAACTGGCATTTTGTAATAAACGTACGTTATTCCATAATTTGCAATCTCTCTTCTAACAGTCCAACTGGAGTGGCTCGCATAAAGGACGTTAGGGATAATACAGAGTTTAGTGTGCAATATGAGCTCATCAAATATATGTTATTGCACAAAATGGGAGACATCTGAAGTTTTTGTCAAGTGTGTCCTGCTGCCTTCAGAGTGAAGGTTAGGGAATATATTTTGCAGGTTAAATACTGATATTTCTCAGTAGAGCTACAGAACTATTCAGCTAGTCCTCTCAAGGAATTCATGTGCCTCTGACTAGCAGGAGTATTTGTGTTGCCCTGTCATTCTGTTTCTCTTGTTTGACTGTTGTGTCCAGCAAAATGTCTGCCCACAGTCTATCCTATATAATACTGAGTGGCCACACTTCTGTAATAGAGGAGCCACCTTTCAAAGTCCCAATATGGCAAGGAGTCTCCCTTTTACTCTACCCCTAAGTTTTCCCAAACAAGGGGCCCATCCCCATTTTCCAGCTTTTCTGTTTTCAGATCTTTACTCCTTGTTTTCTGAAAACTTGCTTTCCTCCTGTATCTCCAGGATTCCCCTGCATCTTTGTATAGCACACTCTCAAACTGCTGAGCCCCAGGTCCCCTGTCTCATCTTCTGCTGTATTTCCTGCTCTCAGCCCAATTCATTCATTCTTACCCTGAATTCATTCAGCTTCAACTACCACCATCAGTGTTACCATAGTTTGAGCTGAGTATAGCAGCAGTATAGTTTCCAGACTTGGCCTGGGAGTCAGATCTGTTCTCTGCGCTTTTAGCCATGACTTGCACATTTGCAGTGTTTCAGTCTCTTCTGCCTGCAGTGATTCCTTACTCTGTCATCCTTTGCAGACTATGCCAAGCAGTGGGGGCTGTGGAGGAGGGTGCAAGTGGTTTGAGGGTTTAGCTGATGCTCAGAGTGTTGTAGGTATTTGACCGGATTGTGTGCTAGACCTCAGCCTAGCATTGTGTCCCCTCCTCGTCATGTAACATGGTATGGCAGAGGCAAATCAAGGAAGAAGACAGAGTTGTGGAGTGTACCATTGACTGAACTATACTTAAGCAACTTGAAAGCTAAGTGTATATTATGGATCAGAGGTTGGCCATCAAGTTATGGAAATTTTCATTAAACAGGCCTCTCCCGGTGACAGATGCTACTGCTGGTGGGATTTTATTGGTGTTCAAAAGTTATACACTTAGGTCATCTTGATCTGACCACTTGGAGCACTCGAAGCATAGCTTATTGTATTTGTTGCTATTAGTTGCTTTCTTTATTTTCCCTGTTTTGCAAACAAGAATAAAGAAAATGTGGAATTATTCAAGATCATGGAAGATTAAGCCCTTCTTTCCGTAGCACTCTGAAAATACTTATTTGGTTAGGCTAGATATTGCAAAGGAGCTAAAAAGTTCGGCATTTGCTCCAGCATGCACTGAAATGCAACAGGGCCTTAGTACTGAATTCCCTAAGAGGCTCTGAAATTCTGAGCAATATGAAACTGTATTGAATGGTTGTCTTTGATATAACCAGAATGATATGAAGGATTGGCTTTAGCTCTGAGCAGACAGCGACAAGTTGGTGGGAGATTTAAGTACTGTTGATAATATACTGTCTGTCTTAAGGCACTCCTTAAAAATGGACATACGTAGATTTTGGCCTTTTAGTCACATGGTGGCCACAAACTTTAGGAAATGATTTCAGAATGTTGTGTTCAGCAAGTTTCTTTTGCAATGCTGGGGCTCCAGTTATCAGTCAGTGATGTCCAATTGCCTGAACAGTTGGAAGTGCTTTAAAATAACTTTAAAAATGTATAAATATCATTTTATGACACTTGGGCTTATATAAGCACTCCCTTGCATGACAAGTTTCATTCTGGAGTGAATTTTTAGTGCTGAGTTATAAACCCCTAGAGTAGTGGTTTCTAATAAAATGCTGACAGACCCTTAATGATAGCAGCACAAATAGTGCTGCTGTAATAAAGAGAAAAAGGGAATCATCAGACTTGCTTTTTTAATTTTTTTTATATAGTAGGCCTTTGAGAGCGGATCCAATGCTGGTGATATTCATGGAGCACTGCTAAGAGTTATAAAATTGTTGAAAAATATATGGTCTTCTTACAGAACACCAACAAATGAAATATTTTCATTTGGCAATTCAAGAGTTGCCGATGACAAAAGAGCCAGTGAACATTAAACCTTTAAATTATTTATTATGAACACCACATCTCACCCCCAAAAAGTGCATAGCAATATTAGAAAGCATCTGAGTGGAAAAACTGATTATTTTGTTATTTGGTGCCTGCATTGCATGAATTTTTCCTGTTAGTTATCTGTAGCACTACACACTGTTGGTGGAAACTATTTTTCCTATGTTGAAAAGTTGTTTATAGAGCAAGATACTAATCTTATGGAAATGAGTTGAAATGGCATTCATCAGGCTTAGGGAGATATGTTGAAGCTATTTTGATCCCATTCAGACTTTCTGGGTTTAATACTGCACAGTATCTTCCAAGACCTGCAGGGCAGCACAGGAGAGGCAAATGCCAATTACAAGGAATGCAGCAAGGTGGTGGTGAATCCTCAGTCATGCTATCCTCCCACTAAGAGTGCACCCCACTTCTGCTGGGGCTACATGAAAACTGCGTTGTTGCTCCTGCTGGCTTTTGCACTGTCATTTTGTATTTGCTGGCCACAGATTAAGGTAAGAAGAAAGTTTTGGATCTGGCACTGCCAAGGAAGTCTGCATATAAAGTCTTCTAGGAAGAGCAGCTCTGACCCCTGCAGAGCCTGTGGTTTGCACATGCACGCTCGGGAAGCAGAGTGTGTCCTAGGTGAAAGGCTGGTGAGAAGCCATCCTCCCCAAGCTGCATGCCCAGTGTCTTAAGGCACTTTATCAACTTTCCTTCATAGGGGTTTGGAGGTAGGTAACTGTGGCTGCATGGTGTCCGTAGCAGCTGTGAGTGCCTCCCTCTCTTTTGGAGGGCCAGGGTGACTGCCTTTTTGAAGGGCCAGTAAGGGGGGGTTGTGATGAAGATGGGAGAAGTGCTGTGGTCACAGACTTGCAAAGGCAGGCAGCTGGCTGGGTTGTGGGGGCAAGGAGGTCCCAGTGGTATCTCAAATGGCACACAGGAGCATTAGAAGGCACTGCATGCAGTAGCAATTAAATCCTGGAGGAAGGCTGCTGGCTGTGTGGCTTTTTTTGTACCCTTGGAAGTTAGCTACAGCATTCAGATTTGATTCTGTGACATGTTTCTTAAAGCCCATCACAAATAGTGAATAGGTTTGCTTGGACCTTGTTGTCTGGAAAATTGATAGAAGGCAGAACAGCAGGTTAGCTGTTGAAATGACATCCTAAAGACAGGCTTGGGAAACAAACCTCTTGCTTGTAGAGATGTAGCTGCTCAGTGACGCTGCAAATATGCCCAGCTTTGTCTTAAATTAGGGCATAGCATCTTTTGGGGTGCTTACTTCTGAACAACAGAAAGTATATAACCAGACCTGTTCTTTCTCTCTGCCTAGGCAGGTGTGTGTGTCTGAGCAACATAGAATCTGGGCATCTTATAAGCATTTAAAATGAAAATTTATTGTCTTCTGTGATGACTTCTAATCTTAAAGGACATTTGGCACTATTCCCTGTTTTCCTTAGGTATTTTCTCTATGCAGCAGCAGCACTGTCCAAGGAATGCATTCAGGCAGGTAATAACCTATTGTACTGCTACAACTTCTACTAAATTCCCAGAACCCAATGCTTCCTTGGTTTGGAGGTCTTGGTCCTTCTCATAATCCCCTGTCTGCCTTCATGGTAGCAATAGTCTGCTGGGTAGCAGAGGTACAAGTAACTAGTAAAAAATCTTGAGCCAAGTGCTCAGTGCTTGTGGAGGTTGGCTGTATGTTGATTTCCAGCCAGTTCAGTAGCTGAAAGGCATTATTAATGTTCAGAGTAGACGGTTTCCTGCAATGAAAATAAAAAGCAGGTTTTTTAATGTGCAAAATTTTAATGTGCAAAACCCCTTATTTTAATTACAACAGCTCTGGCTGCCAATGTGGTTTCATTATAATTATTTTTTGTTTAAATATTCTCTCTGGGTATAGCCGGTCCATTCCCTTCTCTGTCCTATTCCATTGCATGACTTAGATCCAATATATCACAGAACTTGTGGGAGTGTTCATAAAATGAGTGAGCTGTGAGTCAGAGACTGCAGTGAGCTGGGAAACATAAGGGCAGAGCTGAACCTGGATGTTGACTGGGGGGGGCCCACATGATCTGAGCCAAGAATCATAGAATGGTTTGGGTTGGAAGGGACAGTAAAGATCATCTAGTTCCATCTCCCCTGCCATGGCAGGGACACCTTCCACTAGACCAAGTTGCTCAAAGCCCCATCCAACCTGGCCTTGAACACTTCCAGGGATGGGGCATCCATAACTTCTCTGGGCACCCTGTTCCAGTGTCTCACCACCTTCCCAGGGAAGAACTTCTTCCTTACATCTAATCTAAATCTACCCTCTTTCAGTTTAAAGCATTACCCCTTGTCCTGTCACTACATGCCCTTGTAAAAAAGTCCCTCTCTGGCTTTCTTGTAGGCCCCCTTTAGGTATTGGAAGGCTTCTGTAAAGTGTCCCGGGAGCCTTCTCTTCTCCAGGTTGAACAACCCCAACTCTCTCAGCCTGTCTTCATAGGAGAGGTGCTCCAGCCTTCTGATCACAGAGGAACAGTGTATCCAAATATACGGGAGCAGAGACTAATGGAGTTTAAACCTTTCTGTATATTATAGGTCTGCTGTTGAATGCAGTTTATCAATTTATTTGATGTATTCACTCAGAGTAATTTCCTAGGGAAGAGAGAAAATAAGACTTTGAAAATCAAGGTTGAATATTTGACAAAGGTCCTGGGAACTATTTCCTAATACTCTGTAAAGCATCCCCCTTTTCCAGTATCTTCAGGCCCATCATATGTTTACATAAACTATAGTGGTTTGGGTGGGGTGTTTTATGTTGGATTTTTTCATGTAGCACGTGCTCATTTGGCAGTTAGCAGCTCTGCTAATAACTCTACCAATGGGTCTGTTATTAGTACTGTCTCTATAAAAGTAATAATCTTGTCACCTCTTTGTCTTCTCTAAGGATTGCTGAAATAGTTTTCTGTTGAAATGCCCCTGAGCTTTATTTCCTCTTTCTTGCATGATTCTCAAATGTACACATGTGGCAGCACAATGGGGAGACTGAGATGTGACATCTCTTTCTTGGCAGCTCAGAGGCAGGAAGCTTATTTGATCCATCATCACCCTGTAACAAAGATATAAAGCTGGTGTAAAAAGAACTGATTGGGAATGTTTGCTCCAAGAATGAAAAGGGAAAACAGAGAGAAAAATTAAAACCTGGTAAGAAATACCCTTGGAATATCTGAACACCCATGTGAGGACAGGGCTGTATTTCCGAACCCCGCCTCAACAGCAGAATGTTCTGCAGATGTGATATGCCAATGACTGGCCTGTAGGTGTGTGGGGCATTCTGGACAGTATCGCGTGCTTGTAACAACCTTTGCAGACAGTTTAGTCTGAGTCTTCAGCCTTGAATCCTCAAAGTGCTTATCCTTCTGTGCAGAAGGAGGAAGACTTGAGGGGTACCTTAGTATCCCATCTAGGTTGCCTGCACAAGTGTTGATGCCTGACATCCTGAAGTAGACAATTTGGGATAATTCACCTTAGCAAACTGCTCCTCCTAATTCAAATATTTGCAACCCACTGGAAATTCTGATGCAGCAATGTTTCTCCTTCAAAAGTTCATTCATGGTAGAACTTTGTGCAGAAACTCATGCTTCATCAACTCATACCAAGTTCCAGAGGTAAGTTACTCCATCTTATGCCTAGCTTGCATCCAAATAAATGACAAGAAAGCTGCTTCTGACCATTTTTGTTTGGTTGGTTGGTTGGTTGTTTTTTTAAAGTATGATAGGAACCTTGCCTAGCAAAGTAGAACCACCAGAAACTGGGAAAGAGCAAAGTTAAAGACATTCTTTACTGTCTCATTATGCATATGCCTTGCAATGGAGCCTGTAATTGCATGAGCACACACAGTCAATTCCTAGTGCAGTAAATTGATGCAATTTAACACAAACACTTAACTACTGCTTCAGTCCTGAAATCTTGCACTTCTGTTGCTTCAGTGCAACAATTGCAGAGGTGATGGGGGGGAAATAACATCAGTTTTTCATGACAAGCTAACATCAAATGCATATCTGGTACACCCCACCCAGCAAATTCTTTTTTCTGAAAACACTCTGGTGTGTGGAGCTGTCCTATTCTGTTGCAGACTTAGATTCAGTTTACCACAGAATTTCATACCAGGCCACCCTCTGAGGTAACGATATGCATAGCATTTCAAGTTGAGAACACACAAATGACCTCTAAAATGTGAGAAACTAATTAAAACCAAAGTAGATGCTCACCATGTGTTTGCAATTGAGACTGCAAGTGAGGAGAACTATTTCAGGGTCAAATTCTGGTCAGTTATACAGAATTTGACTGTGTGAAAGCAGCAGCTGTGTAACAGGGAGGGGAATTGCCCCTTGGTAGCTTAGAGAGCTAATGTGGAAAATGTAGGGTAATTGATAGGCCAGTTTCTGGGTTTTTTTCCTGTAGAGTTTAATCCTGCAGCTCTTTACTCAGGTGAGTAGTAGAAGAAGATGGTATGTTGTGAATCAAACATCTTGAAAACTGTTTTCTTCAGGCCTGCCATGACTTGCATGAGCATGACCTTGAAACAGTCAGTGAAGTTCAGTTCCCTGAGTTGGTCCTCACTTCCCTAATTGCTAATAAAGGGTAGGAGGGAACTATGCCCATTCCTGGCCACTGTGGTGGAGACTGCGTGATGTCCAACATGCAATTTAGATCCCTCCAGTTCTAGCAGTTTCTGGGTATCCAAGGAGTATTTCCAGCAGTTGCCAAGTATTCAACAATATCTGTCTTTCTAGAAGATGACATTTAGTGGAAGGTGACAACTCCAGCTCTGTATTTTTCTGCCAGTCTGACTTCTCATAGGCAGCTTATACCAACGTTGAAGTCATTTTATCTGGCTTTCAGCTGACATGGAGGTTTTAACCTGCAGTTAGTGAATTTTACATTTATTACACTGAGTTTCATCTGCCACTTTATAGCCCAGTCAACTCTGCTCCACAATGCTATTCCACAGTTGTTCACCATGGTCCCTTATTTTCCACCTGGAACAACTTAGTATCAGCAAACTATGTTGTTCACATTCTTTTCCAGAACATTTATGGAAATTTTGGAAGGATGCAGATATCAGTATGAATCCTTTCTGGGGACTCCTCTTGACCTCCCTGCTACAAGGAATGGCCAGTCCTACTAAGATTTCTGATTTTGATCAATTATTTATCCATGTGAGACCCTTGCTTCTGATTATATGGATGCTTATTTTCCTTAACAGCTGCTGCCGAGGGGACCTTGCTGAATGCTTTTGGGAAGTCCAAATGTATCTTAAGAACTTGATTTCCCTTGTCTTCCTGACTTGTTCAGGGAACCTCAGTAGGTATGTGAAGCTTGACTTCCCTTCATGAAGCTATGGGGTTTTTTTCCCCAAATGTTACATTTGTTCATGTATCATGAATTGATTTCTTTACAGTAGCTTCTATTTATTTGCCTTGGAGAGTCATTTGTCTTATTAGTCCATAGTTCTCTTGGTTTTCCATGAAGCATATTGCCACCTACAGCACCAGGGTGATTTTGATCAAGAGGCTACATATCACAGCTGAGAGTCTGAGCCATTTCATCCTTTAGTTCTTTCAGAACTCCTGCCTTAATATCCTCTTGTGTGATGATTTGTTGGTTTTAACTTTGTCTGCCTTGATATCGTCTTTTATTCACAATTCAATCTCTTAAAGATCCTGAGATGCCCTAAAAAATGGTTCTGGCCTAGGAACTTCTGATATTTGCAGCTGTTCTGTCTTATGTCTACTATAGACAGGTAAGCAATAGTGACCCTGGTCAATACTTGCAGGTTTAATATTGGATGCTTCTGCAGTTCCCTGGGGAGCTGTATGTGATGTAATGGAACTGACAATTGTCTGAGTAAGCTGCTCCTTTCTGACCTAGATTTGCTCCGTCCTTTACATATGCTGCATTATAAAGCAAAGCATGTGTGCAGCTCTCTGCAGGTATAAGAGGGGCAAGCATAAAACCTCACGTGAACAGATGCTCAGAATACACAATTTAGCCTTTGATAACCTTCTGTTACTATTAATCTATGGCAGCTGAGATCACATTTTAGTAAAATTTGGCCATAATTTTAAGTGACTCAAAAACCCCCAAATTAAATCACTTCATGGAGCAGGTAGAGAGTTGATTTACAGCTCTGGTGCTTTCATAATGGGATATTCCATTGGGGGAAAAAATATATTGAGTGTCTTTGAATCTTTCATGCATGGATAGTATTTAAATAATTGATAAAGCCTGTCCTTTATTGTTGACTTACTATTTTTTCCATGTTTTTGTACCTTATATTGAAGGACGTGACATTAATCAGAAGTTTGAAGTTTAAGTCATCATCTCTTCCTAAAGGCTCAAGGGAAATGAGAACAGGCTGATGATTTCCTAGCAGAAGAGGAAGAATTCTGTGAACACTGTGACATGACAAATTACTGAATCTTGGCCATATGGGGAAGGAGAACATTCCTGGATTGGGATCACCAGTGCACAAAAGAGAAGGATGACATATTCCTACTTTATAATTATCCAAAAAGGCAGACATGGAGGCACAATTATTTCATGACCTTAGAAATTTACACAGGAGAAACTCTGTCCTGGACAACCTTTTATTAGTACCAAAGGAAGAAGCAAATATAATGGAGATTTACCTGTAGTCTAATCAAAGGAAATAAAAAAGTATTAAATCAACACATGAAGTAGCTGTGTTGAATTTAAGCTAGTAAAATAAGCATCTTTTAGTGCCTGTCAGTAGGCACTCTTCTCTGGACACAGAGTTCTTCATGCTTCTTACTTACTCCATAACATCAGACAAGTCACTCCACCTACTGAGATGAGGGTTCCTCTCATTCCCTCCCTGCTATATTAGGATGGGACCAGGGAGTTTTATGGTTAGAGTATGAAGCGATATGACCAAATTTGTGCCATCAAAACTCCTTAACAGGAGATTGGGGGGTTTTGCTATGGTGTGATATATTAGGAAGTGATTTAGCTGTCATGGGTACAAAGAACAGCTTTGTTGGGGTGCTTGCAGTGCAGGAGGTGCTGTGTCAGCAGAGCTGGTTTTTGGAGACAAAATGCTCCTTACACTACTCTGTGTAGAGAATAGATGAAAAAAACCCAAAACCCCAAACGTCTACAAAGGTGCTGAAGAGGAGTATGGGACCACTTCCCATATTTCATCCATGAGTACTTATATTGGCACTTCATAGGGGGAAAAATAAATCACCTTGACAAGAGGTAAATAGCCCTGTACTAAAACTCCTGCTCATAGGATAGGTAGGAGCTTTGTTGGCTTTGCTGACCTATCTCAAGTCAAAAATGTTCCTTTATTGTTCAGAACAATCTAGAGGAAGCAAAATTTGGATCAAATGTTGATTAAATGAATAGTCATATTTATTGTTTTGCTTTGGCCTTAGTTACAGACTTTGGAAGGCCAAAGGGCAGGCCTTGTGACCTCCAAACAGTTCTGTTCCCTTTCTGTAAAGTAGATGTAAGAGTGCTTGTATATGTTTAGGCCTTGTCTTGTCTGAAAGTAAAAATTATGAGTTACAGTGCAGTGAGGGTATGCTGACCCACAGGACCTTTTGTGGCTGTTGTGTTCTGTCAGTGAAGAGATATTGGTCTAGTATTTTTCCTCTAGTGAGAGGTCAGACTGTTCACTATTTAAAAATACTAGAGCAATACTGAAGTCACGTGTCTACTGAATGGTCAAATGCCACTTTTAGTCAGGCATCCAGTAGTTCTAGAGAAGGAGGACATGGTGAGGTATTGTAATGTTTCCTCCAGGCATCAATCAAGCTAGTAAAAAAGAAAATGGATTTTGAAGCTGTGCCTGACCAAAGTCACTCTGCTGCAGCTATTCCTCTAAGAATTCTGTGTTACAGAGTTTTGGATGATTGCATGCATACAGGAGCAAATTGCTGTTTGCAACTTCCGCACAGCTATTGAGATATCCAAGAGTAATCTCCTCCAGTTCTAGAGATTTATGGGCCCTTTATGCTGAATTGTCAATCCTGTGTTCTGCACACCTTAAAGAAATTTATTTCTTTACTGCACAAAGTCTGTTTTCTTTGGGCTGTCGTGTGCAGTATTCTCAGGTGTCCATTGCAGTACATAATATCAGACTGAAGGTTGAGAGTGATGATGTTCTTTCAACAGTTAGCCCAAATTATCTTGCAAAACCTATCTTTCTGACTGCCATGTTGAGGGATGTCCCAGTGTGTGCACAGTGAAAGTTTCCCAATTACATTTTAAGCAGAATTACTTAAAAAATACAGCGTAACATAGTATCAAACTTCTGAATTGGCTATGAAAATATTTTCAGTTAAAGAGACTGGGTTTGCCCTCGGGAAGACCTATATATATAGTATTTGATTTGATTTGATTTGATGTATATGGTCTTCCTACAAGGTGTACGGTTGGGCTTTTTGGCTGTGACACAGACACCTTTTTGAAACAGTCCAGAACAAAGTCCAGCTATGCAACTGTCACCATTTGACGTAGACATGCACCATATCTCCATGCTTTTGTTGCCCATATACAAAAAGATACAGATACTTACTTTTCCTGTACTGTTTGTCTTGTCCTTCTCAGTTTCCTTCAGTTCAAATACTGTCTTTCTGTATGTGTAAACTTGAAAACACTATGGACTGGAATTTAGTTATATCTTCTAGGTATAGTTGAATCTATATGCTAATGTAATTGGGGAAGCATTTGTTAAAAGGTATCTGATAGATCTTGTCCTTCCAATAAAAGAAAGGGTTTGGGTTATGCTTAATCCAAGTGATCTTTGCTTTTAGATTCTCATTCTATCTGCTTTTGTACCATGTTTTCACAGGGCTCCACCGACTTTCTTGTTTGTATTCAAGTTGTCTGGGCTCCATGTAAATTAATGGCTCTGTTTTTCTACAGCATATTAAACCTCTGTAATTACCACTTGTGGACAGTTTGCTGGATACTCATCAACCTTGTTGTCATGGTTTAAACCCACTCAGCAACGAAACACCACGCAGCCCCTCACTCACTCCCCCCCACCCAGTGGGATGGGGGAGAAAATCGGGAAAAAGAAGTAAAACTTGTGGGTTGAGATAAGAACAGTTTAATAGAACAGGAAAGAAGAAAGTAATAATGATGATAACAACACTAATAAAATGACAACAGTAATAATAAAAGGATCGGAATGTACAAATGATGCACAGTGCAATTGCTCACCACCCGCCGATTGACACCGAGTTAGTCCCCCAGCGGCGATCCCCACCCCCACGACACCCAGTTATTTCCCGAATGTGACATCCCATCGTATGGAATACCTTGTTGACCACTTTGGGTCAGCTGCCCTGGCTGTGTCCCCTCCCAACTTCTTGTGACCCTCCAGCCTTCTCACTGGCTAGGCATGAGAAACTGAAAAATCCTTGACTTTAGACTAGACATTACTTAGCAACAACTGAAAACATCAGTGCATTATCAACATTCCTCTCATACTGAACTCAAAACATAGCACTGTACCTGCTACTAGGAAGACACTTAACTCTACCCCAGCTGAAACCAGGACACTTGTGAATAGGCAGTCCCCAAAGTGTACTGTATTGCATGCAGTTCTTTTTACTTGACACTTGCTCTCATCAGCATTTAAAAATCTGATATGATGGTAATTAAACCGTGGATCTGGATACTCTCCAGCTTTTTTTGGAGGCTTAATTATACTTTGTGCTTTTTATGAAACTCAATATTGGATATCAACAGCCATGCTGATTGTTCACAAGCTGTAGAGACAAGGGCAAGCCATTCTCACCTTTAGGCATTTTCCATGTTCCCTTGTATTTGTGAAGAAATAGCATATCTTAATCCTTTGTGTGTTGAGTTTTTCTTTGGCTATCATACTGATGCACACTGAGCAGAATAGAAAAACTCAGGGGACTGTGTTATCTAAACATCTCAAATGAGACAATTTGAAGCTATATGATTCTGGAGTTACAGTGCAAATTCTCCCTGGTTGCCTATGAATAGCCTTTCCGCCTTGCAGGGAATTTGATTCTATCTTGAATGGTTTTATTCATATGTTTAATAATGTTGGACAGTTTGAATACATGTACTTTTTAGTCCTGCCAATAGATCTTGTTGCCTTGCTAATTTTCATTTGGACACTAGCAACAGAGGGCAGAAAGCAAAGATGGCAAGATTTGCCTTCCCTGCAAATCTGGTTGTGTTCTGGGGCCAGATTCAGCCTTGTCATAAGCAGATGTAATTTCCTCAAGCATCTGAATCTGGAGGCTCATTATATGTAATATGAAATGCGTGGGAGACTGATATAATGCCTCCTACACTTCTTTCAGTGCTTTGTAAGAACAATCTTTCTTTTGAAAGTCATATAATTAGCCAAAATAGCAAATGGCAAGTTGGCATTGTGAACACAGAACTTGACAGTGCAAGTAAGCAATTATGGGTTAGCTGCATTGCAGATGAATCAGCCTTTTCTTTTTTTGCTGTGCATTACTTTTGCAGAATTAAGTGCTTCTCTTGGGCAAGGATGAGTGAAGGGAATTAATACTTTTATGTTTGAAGAATTCATTAATGTTTGGCTTGAGTAAGAATCACAAAATCTACCCTAGGGTTATCTAGGGCAACTAGGTGAGGAAAGTCAAAACCACCACAAGTACCAAGAATCTCACTCTAAAAAGACCACCACCATCATCAGAATCTTTTTCTGTAGTGGCACAGTTGATAAGCTTTGAACCAAAGCAGTATTAATAATGCTATGGTTTTCCCTGTGATTCATTTAATACTGTATCTGCAGTTCTCTTAAGGTTTTGGTTTGGTTTGGTTGGGTTTTGGGTTTTTTTGGGTTTTTTTTACATGCACACAGATACATGCACTCAGTTCTTTCCTTTCACACAGTAACATTCTTTAGTGTTTCAGTTCTTCTGCTAAATCAACTGTCATGCATGTGTTTGTGTCCCTCATCCATCACAGTATAGTGTATCAGTTTCGTATAGTGTAACTTCTTCCTTTCAAAGTTTAGGAAAACTCGAAGCGAATCTTATTTTTAATTGGGGAAACCTTTGGAAAAAAAGAAAACTTCTCTCAGTTATATCCCCATCCTCTTTATTTTGTTAGTATCTAAACTGTGTAATTTTTAAAGGAAGTCTTTTGGCTCTGTGTCGTGGTTTCAGCCCAGCCGGTAACAAAGGACCACGCAGCCACTCGCTCACTCCCCCCGCCCCCCTCCGGTGGGATGGGGAGGAGAACCAG
>JANZLQ010000089.1:17248198-17260952 GCA_026212715.1 Elanus axillaris
AATAAGAGAATACACAAAACGAGTGATGCACAGTGCAACTGCTCACCACCCGGAACCCGGCGCTCCGCCGCTTCCCCACCGAAAGCCGAGAGCCCACCCCCCAGCCTGCTCTTCATATATATACTGGGCATGATGGCCCATGGTATGGAATAGCTCCTTGGCTAGTTCAGGTCAGCTGTCCCGGCTATGCCCCTTCCCAGGTTCCTGTGAAACTTAACTCTATCCCAGCTGAACCCAGGACACTCTGGATGTTCAAATATTTTCATTTCATTTAACAAAAAGTGGGAGGCAGGTTCTGCTCCCCGTTTGGTGTCCTTTTCCACAGACCTGCCAGTTGAATTGAATTTAGAGGACTCAGTCCCATCCATGACTCTCTACCTGAAGGGAACATGAAGTTAGGAGTATACCTCAGCCTCACAATAGCAGGTGTGTTGCATGGCTCTGTTTTCCAACTGACTGTATCTACTATTAATCTGCTACTTCAGGATATGATGTCTCATAGCTCAGTGGGACTTTGTGTTTCTAATGAAGATAATGAATTGTGTTACTCTGTTAAATGAAGCAGGGAATATATATTTTAGGTGCTCCAAGGTAGCTGGAGTAGCTATTGACAGTGAGGGAGGTGGCAGGAAGCCTGCTGTCTTCTCCAGCATGGCTGGCCTTTGACCACCAGCTGACTCCATGGGCAGGACTGGGGATGACAGGGCTGTCCCTGCTGTATGGGGTCACCTCTAAATCAAGTAGGGGATCCTCCCACCACACAGGGGCCACAGGCAATGAACTGCCCGCATTACAGAGCTCAGAGGCAAAGAAAAGGGCTAAGTTACAAAGAATTAAGATTAACATGTGGCAAGAGATTTGCCACTGACCTACTCTCTGATGCTATACAAAATGCTTCACTTAGTCCCTAGTTCCCCCTTTTTTTCCATCTCCTCCCCTGAAGAACTGGAGCAATGTGCCTTTAGTCAATGCTTGCTGACAAAAGAAGGCAAGCCTTACAGTAGCAAAATCCTGCAGTCATCTCCCTGTTAGTATCATGATACTTACTTTGTTAGGTATCATAAATAAAATTAGAATATGTGATTGTCCTGAACAATTTAAATCCTGAGCAAATCAGTCAGCCAGACTATACATGTATGTATGTGACAAATGCAGGACCAGAATACATATCAATCCGTTAACAGCAAAAAAAAGGTTGAAACCTCCTATATTTAATAAGAAAAAATTCAGGTCCTCTTATACCTAGCTGCTGTTAGAAAAGCACTGTCCCTTCAATCCCGATTCAAATAATGTTTTCTAGCATAAGGTATCATCTCCTTGGTAAGGCTATAATTATTATTGTGGCCTCTCTTGACCCAAGAAGCTAATAAAAAAATCTGGGGAGGGAGGTTTTCTGTCAGCTGTTCTACTTAAGATGAGAAATTGGTAAGTTAAGGATGACTTTGATGCAGTCCTATGAATTTATAAAGAATTTACAAAGGCCTGTGTCCCTGAGCACAGCAGGACTCAAGAAAGATCACTTAAAAGCTGTTGGGTTTTGCCTTTCCTGGGACCAAGTTGTCAATGCTTGCTCAGTATCCATGGCTTTCTCTCTTCTGGCTTTTCAATGCACAATTCTGCTCTTCTTTTTTGATCATTTCTGCTGATCAGTGTCTTGTTCCCTGGATGTGCAGCCTGACATCCTTGGGAATCTCTCCATGGAATAATTAGTTCTTAATTAGGCCTGTGTAACTGTTTCCTTGCTTTATATTGCCTGTCTTCCCTCTAGGCTATTGTGTGCATCAGTAGAGTTTATATCAATGCAGAAGAGAAGTTGTTTTGCCCTGCGTCAGTGTGTGAACCCAGAGGTGCCTCAGGACTTTGCTGCTAGGCATTTAATGTGGACCTCACCCTGAAATTTTGTGTGGACACTGAGGGCAAGGAGATCATTGAGGATATAAAGGAGGTTGGCTAGCTTTTTGAGGAAGCTGCTTCCCTGTCTGTCTAAGTGGCAACCTGGCAGAAAGCTAGAAAAGGTTTATCTGAAAATGTGAAAGATGCAGAGCTGGCAGTTCTGAGTTAAAGCTTTTCCTCCCAGACTGGCAGAAAACTCCCTCCAAGTCAAGGAATCGCAATGTCCAAATTGTGGGCCTGGTGGTGGGGAAGGATTTGTAGCCTGTGGGAGAAAGTTTCTGGTTGTGTGGCTGTTGGGCTTGAACTGGCCATTGGCCACCTTGGGAAGCAATGTAAACAAGATTGGCTTTGGAAGGAGACTGGTTAGTGACCCCGAGTGTTGAAGTACTAGTCAATTTGTGACAAGTGTTTGTTCACTTATGTTTCAAAGTCCAAGTCCCCCCCCAGCTTTTCTTCTGAAGCACTCAGCATCTCTTCTTAATAGTAAGAGTAGTTCTGGATACAGAATGCTTCTGAAGATCAATGCCCTGAATATCTGTATTTGAGTGCACTCAAAGTGTGCACCTGCCAGACACTTCAGCAAATGAAGTTTATAATACCTAGTAGCAATAGATAAAAGAACGTTGCTGTGGGCCTGATATTTACATCAGAGTTGGGCTCAAACCCACACTGTAGTCTCTGTGTCTTCACCTTGCATGTAAAGAACACCTTTCCTCATTGTCACTTTGGATTCCTAGCACAGAATTGCACTTGTGCAAGGTCTGGAGTGCCATTAATTCTTCAGGAAAGCTGTCTGTGACTGTCTTTCACAAAACTTGGGTGAGAAATTAAAAGCATCCTTTGAAACTTCTCATAAGTACCCACCATGATAAAAGTGGCTCTTGTATTGCACTTGACTTTGACAGAGACAATGGCATCATATCCTGTTGTTTTGCTCATGAGAAGCATGAGTGTGTTGCAACAGCAATGGATTTACTGACAGAAGGACCAAGTGTGCTAGTATGTCCTCCAGCCGCAGGGCAGTGCCTGGGATGTGGCTCACAACAGGGCAGTACCAGGGTGCTGTGTCATCATAGACCACACAATCCAGATCTGATTGGAGGACATCATATTCAATCAGTGGAGTTAAGCATTCGAGCTTTTTATTCTGGTAATTTACATCTCTGAACATGAATGATGGTTCTGGACACTCCTTGGTATTTCCATACATTGACTAGTTAAGTATCTCTGTGACTGGAGAGAAAAAGAAAACTGTGTATGTTGCACTAAAGCCTTATACTCCTGTCATTTGTGTTTGGTTTCAGGCATGTTGCTGAGCACAAGATGCATCCCAGATCTGAGATAAAAAAGAACAGTTTTCCTTTGCTAATGGAATAAGTTATTTTAAAGTACAAGCTAGGAATTAGTGCCTGTTTCCTGTTTGAAGCTAAACAAGGTCAGTACAGCTAAATTACACTGTAAGTCAACTCCTGAAAAGCTAAGGAAATCAGAAAATCTGCAGATTCTATTAATGTGAGCTGCTCTAGATACTTTTGGAATACAGAATCAGCAAGAACAAAAAAGTATTTTGGGGAATAGATATGCTGGTTCAGTGCAAAATCATAAACAGACAAGAACAAGCAAAGATTATTCAGATAATGGTCTCAGCTGAGAATAGCTAATCGGGCCAATTAGCTGTTATGATGTAGCTGCCTTATGACTAATTTGATAGTCTATGGTGGGTGATGATTTTCTTATGGCACTTGCATGAGTGGAGCAAGCAAAGACGTGGGCTGCAGATTTGTAGGGGGGAAATGTGTAGTAGGGAAACTCCACCACAGCACAAAACTTTTTAAATCGGGATGGCAGCATAGATGTTTCTAGGTCTCATTTACACAAAGGCCTAAAGTTGGAAAGCCATGGTCTAGGGAGTTGTTTAAGGAGCTTTTGGATGCTACTGGGAGGGGGTGCAGAGGCTGCTCGCTGGGTAGGGCCTTTCAGAAGAGCAGGAAGAGATGGGAGGTAGGAACCCAGTGAATTCCCCAGTGACTCTGTGGGTGATTTCTTCCCTTCCCTGGTGGAAGCAGCAGGGCAGTGGCTGTGTCAGCTACCTCTGATTTAACTTGGATTTGAGACATTGAAGAGTGTAAATAGCATCCTGTAGCCACATCCCTGTAAACGAACTCAGGTTTTAGTGTAGTCACATTGAGCACTGATCTAGGTTTGAATGGGGCTGGAGAAGGAACCTATTTCAATTAATTTGCTAAGTTATGGCCCTTGAAGATTAATTTGAGTTTCAGAAAGGTTGCTAATGAGGTTTGGGTGGAGAAACTCTTTCCCTGAAAGATTGCTGGTGATGGGAGAACAGCAGAGCTATTGACATCTAAATGCACTGAAAGTGGGAGAAGAGAAGAAGAAAACACAAGCCCCTGAAATCAAAGGTATGAAAGGAAGCTTTTCAGTGAAATAGATTGGAGAGGAGTGGAGAGGAAGCCTCATCTTTGAAAGGGGCTTACTAATAACCGAGTGGGATGGTGGTGCATTGGTCCTGGTTACGTGTTGTGTGTTATTCCAGACTTTCCGAACAGTGCCTAACTGCAGTTTGGGAAATCTGTTTCAGTCATCTTTCCTTTCCTACAAGACTTGTCATTTTCTTCATAGATATTGTAGGCTGTAATTTAAGGGATTGACAGTAGGCATGTGAGTATAATTATAATGGACATAATCAAGGAAAAGATGATCACATAAAAGATTAAGAGGAGAGTATTATGAAAGATGGCTGAAAACAGTGAGGCTTTTCCCATAGTTCATGCTTATTTCCATGTTTAATGTGTTGCTGCTTTATGAATGACAGAGATGGGCAAAGTCTTGCTACCCGTAACTGGGAAAGAGACGTTAGAAAAGAAGACAGGAAGGAAGACGTGCTCAGTGCATGTGCATCTAATTAAGAAAGGTGGCTGCAATGCATGTTTTGGACAGAGAAAGGGAAATATTGGAAGCAGTATTACTGCACAGTGAATAGGTAATTATAGGAATGAAAAGTTAGAGAATCCTATTCAGGAAACAGTGAGGAAAACATGCTTCAACCAGAGACTTTTGGTAGAATATATAGATGTGGGCAGATTGACTTTATCAATGAATTCAGGAAATGATCAAAGGCATAGCTAGGGAACACTGAACTGTCACTCCTATAATGACCAAAAGGTATTTGCTGTACTGGTCTGGATTACTGAATATGTTGTCTGGGAACATTTTAAGAGGAAACTTGGTTTCTTCTAGAACGGAAATGTAGTAGAGCAAAGCATTGGTAGTTAGAGGGATTTCTAGAGACAAAGGTCTGAAAATGATGTGAGCATCCTTTGTAAGAAAAATACAGGTGGCAGCCTGCAAAGGGAGAAGGTCACCTCGGGTGGTGTTTTTCTAACTGTTTCTTCTGTTAGTGTGTAATTTTGTATGTGAATAGATTGAAATTGTTGTTTGAAATAGCGTGAGTAGCCTTTGTGATGGGTAGAGGAAAGGAATCTTTCATATTTAAGCCTGGATGCTACTTGGTATCCTGTCATCTTCCATCTTTATCTGTTCATTGTTTAAATTGCCTAATTGCTATATCTTCACTTATGTAATTTAACTTACTGTTACTATAAAGAAAATTTAATTTAGCATTAACAGATTATTTAATGATTGTTTTTATGTTCATTCGGTATTGGTGCTTTAGAATTATTTCAGAGCTAAAAACTTTTTAAAAACTCTGCAGGTTTCAGTTGTAACACGTAAGATAAGTTACAATCTATTAATTAGAAAAGAAAAAGAAGTTACGAAGTTGGTTAACACTTTCTGTGCAAGATGCTGTCTGTGCTGTTCCCTGGCACCTCTGTGCACTCTACCTTTTTATAGCGCTTGTGTTTGTGTGTAATGTTAGGCTAAGGTGAGGCTCTGAATTTTCCCTAGGACAAGAACTGCTACTGCCAATGACTGTTGCATCAAGTCTTTAGCCTGAAATAGTTTATTTCTGTGACAGTTGTTCACCGTGTCAGCCTGTGAAATGGCAATAGGTTAAGTTGACCATGCATATTTTCATGAACTATTTGCATATATTTGTATTGACAGTTCACTGGCATGTGCACCTTTGGCATTACTGCTAACATTATACTGGCAAGTGCAGAAGGAAAAAAGGAATGAGCAAGAGAACACAGGCATACAAAGTACTATTCCTTCATCTTATTAATGAAAACATAACATTTTAGATCTGTTGCCTACAGAACTGCAAGTGTACCCAAGGAGTCTGTTCTTGTCCTGTCCCTCTTTTGGTCCATAACATTTTACTCACTAGTCCAGACCACACAAACCTGCAAAAGCCATTCAACTAAAATATTCCCCTGTATTGCTTGTCTCCTGAGAAATGTCAAGAACCCTGACATGTTGCCAAAGAAAGGAAGCCCCATGTGTGACTCTGGAGTGAAAGCAGTAAACACAGGTCTTCCTGAAAAGACTCTAGCCCCTCTCTCTGTGTCCTTCACACATGCAGATTTAATCTCCTCCCTACCACTGAGACAGACTAAAGGCTTTGTAAAATCTGAAATGAAAAAGGATGTGAGAATGTTCTGTGGAAGAGCTCAGCTAAATCATTTGTCATGCAGTAGTCTCTCCATCTCAGAGAAGTTTTGGAAGTATAGTTGTCTTCAAAGTTAGGATTGACTGATTTCATTCCTGTTGCATTCAAAAGCATGCAAAGGAATTGATTGATTATAACAGCCCATGAATGAGGGAACATTTGGAATGCCTTTAACCATTTGTGGTGAGTTCTTTTATTGTCTGTGCTGGTTTTGGCTGGGGTAGAGTTAATTTTTTTCACATTAGCTGGTATGGGGCTATGTTTTGGATTTGTGCTGAAAGCAGTGTTGATAACACAGAGATGTTTTAGTTACTGCTGAGCAGTGCTCACACACACCCGAGGCCTTTTCCGCTTCTCACCCCACCCCACCAGTGCGCAGGCTGGGGGGGCACAAGCAGCTGGGAGGGGACACAGCCAGGACGGCTGACCTCAACTGACCCAAGGGATATTCCAGACCATGTGATGTCATGCTCAGCATATAAAGCTGGGGTAAGAAGAAGGAAGGGAGGGACGTTTGGAGTGATGATGTGTGTCTTCCCAAGTAACAGTTATGCGTGATGGAGCCCTACTTTCCTGGAGATGGCTGAACTCCTGCCAGCCGATGGGAATTGGTGAATGAATTCCTTGTTTTGCTTTGCTGTGTGCACAGCTTTCACTTTAGTAATTAAACTGTGTCTATCTCAACCCATGAGTTTTCTCACTTTTACTCTTCTGATTGTGTCCCCCATCCCAGCTGGGGGGAATGAGAAAGCAGCCATGTGGGGCTTAGTTGCTGGCTGGGGTTAAAACACAACAGTTCTTCTGGAGACTGGGCTCCTCAGAAGTCTCTGAATGATCCTCATAGCAAGGGGACTAAGGGGTTCCAGGGGTGTAGCATCTCTGGTTGAGTTTAAGGTATATTTTTACCTGAACAGAGTGGAAGAACAAAGGAGGGTTTGGTTTTTTTTCAAAGGCAAATGCAGTATGCAAAAAGCTCTGTGCATGCATGAAGGGGGTTGGAGTACTTGCATAAGAGAGATCTAAATGGAAGCAAATTAAAGAGCAAGCCAGTACTTAACCTGAGGGAGATGCATCTGTATGCTGCTCCGAGGGCAGTGAGGTGGGCTAAGCTGGCGTAAGCAAACCCCCATTCAGCTCAGCAGTGTAGTGTTTGAATAATAGAAACAGAAAAGCAGACATTGAGGTAGAACACTGGGTTTTAAAAGTTTCTGGAGGGTTGACCTGAAAGTCAGATTCTGTTCACTCTGTGCCAAAGCTGTGCCAAAGAGCCCTGCAATGATGGAAGGCTTCTTTGAATTGCTGGGATGGCTCTCATCCTGTGCAGACACTGCAGGGTTGTGCCGATGTTGCTCATCCTTGGGCAGTCTGTCCCTGGGGACTCAGGGTAAAGGAACTTAAACAAACAGGGCTTTTGCCCCTAAAGCAAACAGATCTTCTGATGATGCTCTAAGTTCCTGGGTTTGCTGAACAAATGTGATGTTAGCCTCCTCTGGCATGCTGCTTCACTTGTAAGATCAGGGCAGGTTGAAAGCATGGGCTGTACCTGAGGGGGCTCAGGGCCGTGTTATTTGCAGCTAACCCATGGATGCTTTTTCATTTGAGATTTGCCTCTGAGGGACAGTTCCTCTGAGAATGTCTCTTGCTGGCTTTGTGCCCATGTTCTTCTTACACACATGCAGTTCTATACCTAGAAAGCATGAACAATCAAATAATACGTTTTTCAGTTCTTTTGGGGTACAGTCTTATAACATGAATTTGCAGAAGTGCTTTCCTAAGTAGGTTTCAGGTAAATTACTGTTTTCTACAAATCAATATTTTTCTACAGATGTGGGCTTAAATTGTTTTTCTTGTGGATTGTGAATTGTTTCAGTGATGCTTTTAGGAGAATAAATAGATAAAACAGAAATAAGAAATGTTTGTGCAAAGACTTGATAGATGTGTTCTTTCTTCTGGAAACAAGTAGGCAGCTGGTTGGTGGTTTTTAACTTTTTTTCCAATGCTGCTGAGAGGTAGTTTAGCACATACTGCAGAGCTGAAATTTAGTTGCTGTGTGCAGAGCTTAAATACAAATACTGTAATTAGAAGTTATGACCTCCCTATAAAGCTGGAAAACTGAAACTGAGCCGTACATTATTACTGAGGTATGGTACCTCAGTTCAGCTCTTTCCCTGCACTAGTGTTTCAGTAGTAAGACTCCAGACTATCCAGGGAAATTCTCATGAGTCTTGCTGTTACCTTCGAAAGACTGCTAACAAACTAAACCTTGTGCTTCATGATATACTGGTGGGCTGGTTACAGAGGACCATGTGGTTCATATTGCTGTCTCCCAGCTGTTATAAAATGTGTTAGAAATATGACCTTTTAAAAGTACAGAGATGTTAGCAGAAAGTTCTCTCTCTTTCCTCCAAAAACGCACTCTCACTTGTAGCACGCAATCCCTTTGTGTCTGTCAGTTTGAGCCTACTTTTAGAAATACCTTATGGGTACTACCCTGAGAGTGTTAAGTGTTCAACCACAACAAGCCAATCCCCACTGTAAATTTCTTCACCGGGTGTATCTAAAATCACTTTCAGAAATCCTGTCCAAAGGCTTTTCTATTAGTCTTTCATGTATGCGGTGGCTGTGGTTACTCCAGAGGTGTGATAGGATGGAAATTAATCTTACAGAAATTATTGGGAGGGTAATTTCTTTGACCAGGTATGGAGGGGTCCAGGAGCCTTACTGTGAATATATGGTCTGCAGCATACAAAAGTACAACAGTGTTGTTGTCTTCGGTTTGCAGATGCAGAGCATAGGTCCAAAAGCTTCTGTGGAGTGTTGTAGAATTAATAATGTAACATCAAATGAGAGTTTCCTCTTTAATATTATTTGGGGTTTGGTTGGGTTTTTTTCTTTGCAAGTACTTCAGCTCAACAGAACTCTTCCACATCAACTGAAACACTGTTAAATGTTTTTGCTTTTTAGGAAATTGTCAGCATAGCAGCTGGAATGGAGCTAATAACTAACTTCACTACAAGGGTCCTGAAACCTTCCAAATGATCACAGGGATAGGCAGAGCAGCAGTTGATCTGATGAGGTGATTAAGAATCAAGCATCCTTGACAAATAACCCTTCAGAGAAAGTTAGCTTTTGTGGGAGCAACTTGAGCTGACCCTAAGGTAGGATAATTATGCTGAAATTACATGAATTGCCCAGCACACTTACATATATTTTAATTTCTTGCCCTTCTGACTGTAATTAAGTGTCTCTACCAGATCAAAAGCTGTTTTAACTCATTTGGAAATAAAATTACTGTGTCTACTGTGCTGTGTAAAGTTTAGGAAAACCTTAATGAAACAAATTCTGTCAAGGGAGGCTGCTTTACTGTCCCAAGGTACTTATTTTAAATCAAATGGGTATGCATTTGTAACTTAAATTTGTTGCATGTGTTGTGTGGGATGGCTTTGTGTGTAACTGTTGATTCAAATAGCACTGAATATTGAAGTTTTCTCATTTGACACCTCTCTCCTTATACAGATCCCAGCTACCATGACTCACTGCAACAATCTTGCATTTTCATTAAAGTTCTAAAGCATTAAACCTTGCTTCATTTGAGTGTACCTACTCATTCTGGGTTTCAGTGTAGTTACAGAACTGCAGGACTTGGGCTGTCTATATGGCAGAGTTGTGTATTCAGACCCAGTAAAACTACTCACAAGCTTTAGTTTTGCACAATACCTTTTGTCTTGCTCATATAGGCTCTCTTTCAGGGCTCTGAATTCTAGTAAACATCACAACTCAAATGCAAACTGACTGTATTAAAAAGTGAAAACCAACTTTCTTTTCTCTAATAGATATAAAATCATATGAAATAAAAATTAGATATTATTTCCCTCAGGCAAAATTTAGTATGAAGCATGTGTTTTTCTTATTTCAGACCAAACTTGAGGGTTTGTTCTGATTCACTGAAAGCTTTGTGGATTTTAGTCAGACCTATATTCTAGGATTTGGTGGCTTTGTGTCTTAACTCAGCTCTTCTCTCCCTGTGGTTTATGTTTAGACATTACTCTTGAAATCAAGGGCAGGATTATAAAAGGTCAATATATTGAATGAAACTTTTGATTTATGAAAATCCAGAGAGGGATAGCTGTATTTGTAGCTGTCATGTTTTCTTTAAACAAAAATAGCAGCCTTATTTTAATGAAAACTGTGTAAGATAAAGACCTTGCTGGGTAAATTAAAACTGAATTTAATGCTATGACTGTATTGCTTTAAATTTGTGAAAGTCAACACCAGAATAATGGATTCTTGAGTTAAATCAGAACTAAATGTTCCCAGTTCCAGAATTGTAACTGCTTCTTCAAGTAGAACAACTTATAAAGCTGGATCTGGACTGAGATCAGGAATTTAGAACACTGGCATTTTGGTCCACTTCCTTACCTAAAGTGAGTCATGTCCAAAAGCTTTCTATTTCTTTGCTTGTATTTACTCATATTGAATGCATACACTGCACCACCATTGGAAGGTTAGGGTGAGCTCCTGCTGTCATTGCTCTTCTCTCTTGATCACTTTCACTAATTGTGTTTTTTCCAAATGGTGCTTTGTTGTTCAGTGATAGAATTAGTCAAGACCTTGCTAACATTGACTGCGTGCTTCATTGTCATATTTTGCAGTATGCAGTGAATGTTCTTGATTAATTCCTAAGTATGTTTACCTGTTAAGGGCTTGCATTAAATGCCACAAGGAAACCTTGTCCTGCCTGTAACTAACAATGACTGCCAGCTCTCAAACAGGACACATTTAACAAGTGGTCCTTGCTGTTCCTGGTAAGGACATACACTGTCCATGGCACGGTGGAGACAAAAGATCAGTTCTGAACGTTCAATATCTTAACTGCATTTGTGGGAATGCAAAGTGTTTTCTCTAGCTGGACTGTGATTGCACTAGACTGAGACAATGAAGAGCTTTCTTCGTTAGCCAGCTCTGCTCACCGTCAATTTGGTATGGTTCATCTTTGGTGCAGTACCCCACAACTGCAGGCAGTACCCCAACACATGCAGATTTATGCAGATATTTTTGTGGCTTTTTGGAGCAGCTTAGGTTTGGGCGTTTTTGTGCCTTCAGGCAGCAGAAGAAATAATGCATGGAAGTAATCTCTGAAGAACACTGTTGACTGTCAAAATGAATGTTTCCACGTGAGTAACTATCAATGAGCCTTTTGCCTACTGCTGATATTGGGAGTACTTGTATCTGCACCCCACAGGGAGCCTGAGTACTGAGCAGGGCGCTGCCTTGCTTATGAAGCAGAGCTAAACTGTTCACCCTTTGGATAATGAAAGTGAGCATGTTTCCTGACCCTTTTCTGTCTCAAAAATAAGATTTTAATTTTAGAAAAACTGTCTTTTGACCATAAGTCATCCTTCATCCCCATTCTCTTCTGCAGCCCTTCTCCTTCATTCTTTACATGTGTTCTCAAAGAAATAGGCAAGTATAGTCACCAAGACCTCTGGGAGAGTACAGTAGCTGTGAAGAGAATGGAAGCAAAGTTTATCTTGCACCAAAGGAAATTCCTTTCTGGCTTTAGAGATACAACCTCTTGCTAATTTGCAGATATGCTATGTATTTTTCACTCCATTGTGCTTCAAAAGCTAGTCCAGACAGATAAAAAGAGTTGACAGACAAAAAAATAAAATGAGGTTATATAGTTCAAAGGGGTGGCGGATGGTGTGTGACTGTGTTCACGTTGAATTGTTGTCTCCTTTTCTCTCTCAAATGCTCTTCTTTTCCTGGTTTCAGCTGGGATAGAGTTGTTTTTCTTTTTCCTTGTAGCTGGTACAGTGTGTTTTGGTTTTAGTAGGAGAATAATGCTGATAACACACTGATATTTTAGTTGTTGCTAAGGAGTGCTTATCCTAAGTTAAGGATTTTTCAGTTTCCCATGTTCTGCCAGCAAGCAGGTGCGCAAGAAGCTGTGAGAGACCATGGCCAGGACAGCTGACCCAAACTAGCCAAAGGGATATTCCATACCATAGGATGACATGCTTAGTATATAAACTGGGGGGAGTTAGCTGGGAGGGACAGTTCGCTGCTCAAGCATCTGTCAGTGGGTGGTGAGAAACTGCACTGTGCATCACTTTTATTTTCTTGGGGTTTACTTCTCTCTTTTTTTGCTATATTCCTTTTCATTACAATTATTATTTTCTTCTTATTATTGTTATTATTATATTTTATTTTACTTTAGTTATTAAACCAGTCTTATCTCAACCCACAAGTTTTACTTCTTTTTTTTCA
>JANZLQ010000089.1:17265028-17283854 GCA_026212715.1 Elanus axillaris
TCACTCATATTGGGTCGGCTGCATTTCTTCCTCCGCCTTCTCAGGCCCGAACCTATGTCGGGGATCCTCCCCGCACAAGATAAGGAAATGTATACTGCACCCACTGCGGTCACTCTCTGCCCTTCAGAGAAATGAACAACAGACTCATTCTCCTCCCAAAACAGAGGGTTTTGCAAGCAGCAGAGTGAGATTTTTAAAAATTGCCACTGTGGTGAAGCACCTCTTCTCATGGAAAGTCTGCATTCAAATTGCAAACTCTGTGCAAACACTCAGAGGTTTTGCTCAGAGGAGATAGTAGTCCTCGACCTGGATGTTGCATTCCACCAATGTGTGAATAGCGAATAGCTATATAGCTATTTTAGATTGACCTATATTCCATCTTATTTAGTTGTTTTTTACTAGGATTTCAGTAAAGAGCTAAGCTTGTTTTTACTGCTACTGTGCAGCTTGTTGGGCTTGGGGGGTTTTGTTTATTTGTTTGTTTGTTTTTGTTAAATGTAACTACCTCTAGTTACTGTTTTCCTACTGACTTGTTTGTGTATCATCCTTATACATTGATTGCAGGTGCTGAACATCTGTCCCCTTCAGTTTTCCAAGTCTGCTGCCCTATACATTTATGAAAGGAAGCAGCAGTACGATTATTCATAGAGATGAAGAACATGGGACAGCTGAGTGGGGTCACACCACAGGGCTGTGTAGCACAGTACTTTGTCTAGTAGTGGCTTTCTACAGGAGGAAGGAGCCAGGGTTTGCCAGCGTAAGGAGCCAGGCTGCAAGGAAATGTAGGTCTTTCCAGTGACCTTCAGTTTAAGGACCTTGACTTAGAGATGGCATTGAACACTTGACAGTATTCCCCAATGAATCTGCTTTCTTCAAATCTACTTGGTAATTCCTTTGTTGATGCATATATGTTCTTGGCCTCCAAACATCCTGTGGCAATTAACTCCACAGTGTAATGATGTGTTATGTGAAAAAACTATGACTAAGGGGAAGGACCATCAGAAGTTGAGACTGATAAAAAGCCTGAATAATACAAGTATCAGCCGAATGAAACCTTTGTAGGTCTACTTAGTATTGGACTCCAGTTCTAGTCATGATTCTGCTCTCACTCTGATTTTTGTGCTAGTCTGGCATTGCCATTTTTAAGTGCGATCAAAATTAGGTGAGAAATAACCCAATGCTTAAGAGAGATGGCTTCTTGCAAAATTTAAGGAATATCTATGAAAATAACTGAGCTCATGTTCTTTCCCTTTCATATGGGTACCTATGTGTTTAATTAGAAAAAATGTTGAAGTCTTAGAGTGCTGCAGTTGTGATAAGAGTTGGTGTATTAGGCTTTGATACAGTTAGTTTGAAGAAATTCAATTAATAATTAAGGTGTTTGCTGATATCAGTCATGAAGCACATTCAGAGACAATTACTGCGTTCTACATATCTGATTTAGACAAAAGCACTTCTATGTCTTTGCTTTAATCCCTTCTTTCATAGACAAAGGGTGCAGGGTGTCTGACCAGAGAGGGAGGGGTGGGAGAGACAAGAAATGCCAGCCAAACCTTAAACCAATTAAAACAAGGTACCTGGTCACCCTGTTGGCATTGCTGTTTCATATAAGAACTGTGTATTTCTGCAAGGTTATTTGAGTCTTTTTTTCCCCCTGTGTGAATGAATTGCAGTAAGAAGCTTTAGACTGTCTGTAGATTTCATTCCTTTGAAAGTGAAGGTCTTTTAAAATGAGCTAGAGCCATCCTCAGTGGGTGTAAACCGGCAGAGAACAACAGGAATCAGTGGAGCCATGCCACTTTATTTCATAAGGATCTAACACCTTCATTTTTGTTAATTTATGCAGTTTTGCACTGTGTCATACATTTAGATTTTTATCTAAGGTGAAGGCTTTCAACACTCTCCCCAGTCCAGGAATGAACATTTTGTAAATGCTGCCTTGCTGCTGAATCTCTCCTCCAGCACCACACACACACACACACTGTTTTTTCCTCTCTTCATGCATCATCTGCCTTCCCTTTTCTTTGTCCCCACTCCCAGATTTCAAACCTGGGCCATACTTCCTTTGTTGTTCAAACTGAAAACATGAGGTCAGGTATTAGGGTATTAACATCCCTGATGGTTGCATCAGCCAGGCTAGTGTTCTGCCGGCGCAAGTGATGTAGTTGCTGCTGTTGTTAGGATCACTTGCCCAGGTAAGGGGGGCAGCAGATGTTCATCTCTGCTGTTTTCATGGTTCCTGTCCCACATTGTTACCGGACAAGATTTTTTTTTTCTTTTTTTTTGTTTTTTTTTTTTTTTTTATAATATAGCAGTGTACGAAACAAAGCTGGGTATTTGGAACAGATTTCCTATTGCAGGCACATAGCAATGAGACACACTACAATGAGTACCCACGGGCTTCAGGTGGGCTGGGAAATATAGGCAAACTTAATGCCAAAGTGAGTGCCCTAGTAATTGTGTTTCCTAAAGTGTATTTTGAATGTACATCCTGATACTATAAAAATACCAAGTTGCGTATCTTAGAACTGCTGGCTAATGAGTCTCTTGACCTCCTGCTGTCATGCTAATGTGACTGCTCACTTGGAACCTTCATGAGCCAATAAATTACTCCTTTTCTTAATACCTTTTTACAGATTGCTGCTATCTCTGTAACAGAGACTACCTATCTCATTAATTTGTAATTGTGCTGAAATATTGGAGCCTTGAAAGTGGCATGTGAACTAAAATACAAATACAGTAGATGGACTGCTGCCAAAAGACTATATAGAGCCAGTTAAGCTGTATGTTGCTGTAGATTAAGAAATGATTTTATGCTTTGGACTCTGGTATTACTTGGATCCTTCCTTATATACAAGTTAGATTAGTGTAAGGGTAAGTGTAATGAAGATGTGGTATTGCAAATGTCAAATACATAAACCCATACACAAAGTATGGAATCTTCAGTGGAAGAAATGCCGTTTCCTCTCCTAGAGTTTGATAGATGTGAATATTGTCCCAGGTGAACTTTTCTCAATAATTCTTGTTTTTTAGTAAAATGTGGCTTCTGAAACAAAAATACAGTGCAGAGACTCTTGCAAGCATAGGTGACATCTGACAGCTTTTCAGCTGGATTAAATATTTATAGACATACATAGGGACTTTGCATAAAGGACCTGAACTTGTAATGCTGTATTGCTTTAAGAAATCCTTTTGCATGAATTCTCTGTGAAACCCATCTGATGTTTTTTATGGATAAAACATGCAATTTGGGGAATATGATGTGTAACAGGGTAAATCATATAAGCAAGGAAGTCCAGTTTCCATTGTAGTTTTGGGACTGACCTAATTTTGTCATACCAAGCACTAATAGATGTTGTATCTTTGCTCAGTGCATGTTTCTAGTCAGCACTTTTCGAAGAAAGTGAATGCTCCTTTTTGCACAGGGAGAATGCAGCGGGAGGGAGACAAAGGAGCTCGCCCAAGCCTGTGTGGGAGACCAGCTGCAGAGCAGGATCACAGCCAGGGTCTCCAGAGCCCTTGTACTGTCTAATTCACATGGATTCTGGTGGGCTTAAAGTTGGTTAGGTTTTTGGGGTTGGGGTTTTTTTTAACCAATAAACTTTTTATCCAGCAACAAACATTTTGTGAATAATTTAGTAGGTTACCATTGCATAAAAACCTTCAGCATTGGAGTTGTGTGACTATTAACCACTTACTATTTTGATTCACTTTTTATCACTGAGATTTGTTTGTGGGGGCATAAAAGGGAAGATTTGATACTTTTTTTTACTGGCATTAAACTGCTTGTGTGTCTATATATAATTTAGAGTTTAGAGTTTAGATTTTATCAATGCATAAGTTTGGTTGTCGAGAGAGCCAGAGCATGAACTATCAGAACAAATAAAGGGAGGTGATCTACCTATCTGAATGGTTTTTGTTCGGTTCCTCTCTCAAGGGCTAGGAGTAGTATTCTTTCATATCTTGTGTGCTTTGTTGAACATAGAGAAGAGAAATCTATCAGCTTTTCCACAATGTTTTTAACAAGTCTGAAAATATTCTGACAACACTTGAAAATCTTTTAAGGTATTTTACCCTTTGTCTAATTTCAATCTGTTTCTTTAATGAGAAGTAAATAAATCTTATGATGCTGAGAGAAAACATCCCTTTGCTTTTTTTGCATTGCTCTTGAACTGCAAAGGCCCAAAAGTGAAGGATAAAAAGAATGCACAGAGTTAATGATGGGAAAGTGTGCAGTGCCATCTACAACAGGGCCCAGTGCTACTGTGAGCTGAGCTTTCAAAGGAAAAAAAAATAATGAAAGCCTACTCCAGTTCCAGTCTGATCCAGTATCCTTAAACTGACAGGAAAGAAAATTGGGATGGACCCTTAGGCGCATCAGATGTGACTGCACTTACAAAATCTCAGGCATGAGAGAGAATCAGTTTAATGGCACATCTTATTTTCTCTCAATTTCAAAATATGTTTCTTTTTAATTCTGTTAGTACCAATTAAAGGCAATCCAACAGGCAAATATCCTTCTATAGCAAATGGCTGATTAAATGTTATTATGAATTTATGCTCAGATGATGGCACATATCACTGTATGTCAGTTGCTCACTTCTGTTTGAAATTACAGTAAATCATAGTGGTATTTACTGCTGGATATAAAATGAAGTTTATTGCTCCAGCGTTACTTTTAGCAGAGTAAAAATGAATCCCAGATCCAACATTCTCTATAGCTTACAGTTATTTTTGCCCCACTAACTGATTATTATTAAATGTCTGGACATGTTTGTATTACTCTACTGAATTGTCATTATTCCTCCTTCCTGGGATAAATCCACTTACACTGGTCTTTAATTGCTCACAGCACTGTGTCTTTCATACAGTAGATATAGAGCTGGCTAATGCTGAAATTGCTGATGGCTGGCCTTGCTACAATGGGAAGGGATGCTGGATGCTCTGTATCTTGCTGCTGTTTGCTTGTTTGTTTTCCCACAATACCTTTTATACCATCCTCTTTCTTGATGTCTGTGGAGGCAAGATTGTGGCTCTGAGGAATAAAAGGAAGCAAACTTCTGAAATATCTTTGATACTGCTACTTGAAATCCTGACTGAGTTTGATGAGTACTTACTAAGTACTATAATGCTTAGTTAACAGATGGCTGTTACTACTAGCCCAAATGGGCTACTTATTTACACAGATTTCAACTGTCCCCCGTCTTGGAATCGTAACAGAAACGTCTCCCTCAAAACAAAGCAAAACCACTTCTCATTTACAGCATCTGTGCAAGTGCTTAAGAGCAGCTTCTGAATATTCAAACTATCAAGAATTTGTTGTTTTGAATTTGTTTTACCTGCCTTCATGTGGAAACAAGTGAATGTCTGGAATTGAGATATTGCAGAGGGTCTGGTGTATGCAAATTCTTTTTTATGTATTGTGGCTTTAATGGATTTTCTGATAGATTATATTCTGTTATTTAAAGCAACTCTGTGCATAGTTAAGAAAGCATACATGGAGAAGAGCAGGGCTGCTGAAAGATAGGGTTAGATTTCTTTCCCAAGCAAATTATTTTATACCAACTGACTCTCCTGTTGAGCTCATTTGAAGGGGCTGGATCAAATCACACATTTCATATGGTTAAATAGAAAATTTAATATTTTGAATAGATCAGAATAATTTAAATAGAAAATTGCTTAAGCCCCCCCCCAAATTTGTAAGCTTCCTCTGAGTATTCAGTTAATTTCATATATTATAATCTGGATGGGAGCAGGGGGAGGAGAGGAGAAGGGTACCTCTTTCTGTAAGTGTAATTCTTAAGATCTACCAAGTTCAGACAAACCAGTTGGATGACAGGCACTAATCGATAATTTTGTCTCCATTCATTGTTTGTAATGTTATAGTCCTGCAAGCTGGCAGCTGCCTTTCATCGCACTGAGTGCTCTGCCTTCATGAAACCGTTAACAGCTTCCCTACTTTTGACAGTTGTATCTACACAAGTTTATTGAACTTCAGTCAAACGCAATGAAGACACACTTGTGTCACTGCTTGACCTCAGTTGCATTGTCCACCAGGCTAAGTAAAATCTCTGGGCTACTAGTCTTTTATTGCTGTACATGAATTGAATGAAGAAAGAAGTATTTCTTTATGGTCTGAATATCAGCTGAGGTCTGACTTAAAGGTTGTCAGTTTGATTTCAGGCTAGTGATAATGCTTTTAATGTAAGATCTTGCTCTGCATGGCTGCTTTTTTTGTTGAACTATGTTCAAATATTTGCCTGATTCTGAAAAAAATAACTGGTTTGTGCAGCTTTCCTCTCAGTGCAGAAATCATTAACCACAAAGGCCCTGATTTAATGAAGTATTTTGATTCTAGTGGAACTTCAATGTATGACAAAATGATTTGCTGAGTTAGGGTCTCCAGTCTCAGTTTTACAAAAGGTAAGGTGCTAAAGGGTCTAGAGCAATGGAGAAGATGGACCTGTCTTACTGAATTTTCTTAATTGAAACAAGTGGTGTTTTGACAGTTCTGCAAAATAAATGATACTGCTTCTTAAATGATACAGACTTCTTTACAGAGAGGTTGATGGCATTGAACAACATGCATTGGAGAAACGGTGAATCTTTTTTTGAGTACAGTGGATACATAAAGTTTCCAGTGCTTCTTGAAATCTGGCCATTTGTTGAGGTGACCTTTGTCAGCATTAAAGAAAGAAGCAAATTTAGTTACCAGTGTTAAAAAAAAAAATAGTGTACAGTTAGGGTAGAGTGTTACCTCTTTGAAACTTTTTGGAAGAACCTTCTATAAGAAGGTCCAGATTAAATTTAAGCAGAGGTTTAATGGGCATTTTAGTAGAATCAGGCAGCTTTTCAAGCCATTTTTAAAGGCAGTTGCAGTTCCATCTTCAGAGCAGGTGGAATAGCAATGAATAGCTATTTGATCTGGATCCATAGAATCAGAATAAATACAAAGTAAAAAAAAATGCTCGTAATATTGCTGATTCGTGACTTTGCCAACTGTATTCTTTGAGTACTGGATATTCTTCTCAGGTGCTCTGATTTCACCCCTTTTTACCCAAGAGGGCAAGTCCAGTCTTGCTATTTCTCTGTGCGCAGAACTGAGGAGCACTGTCTTGTGTAAGTGATCCTACTGAAGCTCCAGTATGAATGAATACTCTTCAAGTAGAAGAAGGAATGTAGAAGAAGCTTCAGAGTGGGGCCAAAAAGTCTGTTCATAAGTTTCATGGCCTTCTGCAAAGCAAGCAATACATGGAGAAAAGCTTTGTCTTTGTTCTGCCCTCACACAGTGCACCAGGACTTCGCACAACAGCAACCAGGAAGTGCAGGACTCTGACACTGATTTTCTCTGCTGCTTCTGTGAACACTCCTAGTATTCCTCAAAGATTCCTAGTAATATAATAATAAAAATACACTTGCCCCCTGCTTTCTGCCAAAGCCTGAACTGTTTTCAGAGGCAGTGGGAGAGGATGCCTTTTAGCCAGAAATGCTTAGCAGTCTTTGATGTATTCTGTACACTAAATGCCTTAGGAGAGGCAATGACTACCTGACTCCTGCTCTGTGTGAGGCCGTGAAATACTCTGTTGAGTGTTCTGCAGGGACCGTGGCATAAATACCAGTATTTTATTGAGCAAGGGGAATATTCCAGGCTTCCAACTTCTGTGGGTACAGCTTCAAAGCTGTGCAGGGTGCAGGTAATGCTCAGTGATGCTCTCTGATCTTGGTCATTAGGTGACTGCAGTAAAATGAGGCTGTTCAGAAATGTAAAATAAGTAAAATGTGCCCCTCAGGACAGGCTGGGAGGAGCAGACGTACATTGGAAATGTAGACTAGAGGGAGAGGTTAGTTTTTACTGCCAGTGAAATGCTGTGGTGCATGAGCTTTAATGGCAAGGATTGCTGAGAAATTAAGATTAAAAGCAGCAACATTTTGCACAGCGAGAGACAGACCAGGGCTGAAGCAAGATAAGGGCAGGAATTTGTATGCAGAAGGAAGCGTAATTCAGGGGTCTGCAGGGAAAAAGTGGTGGAGGGCAGGGAAGAGGGGGAGACTTAGCTCTCTTTTGTGTACTATGAGGAAAAGGGAAAAGGCAAAAGGACAGGCAGTGTGAAAGGAGATGCCACAGGTCCAGGGGTGTGTTGTAACACCACATACGCCTAAGATGCAAGAGCAAAGGGACTTCTGAAAATATTAATTAGCACAGCAGAGCACTTTTTTATTAGAGATGCATAGTATGAAAATGCTTAATTCTCCATTGGAGACTCTAGTTAGAGAGAGTCGTAGGGGTTTTTAACCTGTTTGCCAGAGGGACAGGATAAAGATATAGCAGAATGACCTGCCTCAGTTGCTGCTCTTTTGGTTCCTCCAACTACACCCAAGTTGCTTTTCCCAATTATGGACAAATTTCATTTTTTTTTTATTTTGCGTAATACTTGCATGCTTTTTCTCTGAATTGGTATGTTTAAATATTTCTGGTTTAGGGTAAGTGGAGACTGAACTTCAAGAAATTTATTGAATTTTTGCCCTATTAGCTATTTCTATTGGTCTAGGAAGAGCTTGACTATTTCTTCCTGTTACAGTGGGGAACATGCTCTTGTTTACACCTTTGCCTCATGTCAGAGCAATTTAGAACAGTTAGCTAAGATGATAATTTTTTCTAAGAGCATTTGTGTACATAACAAAAATATGCAGGTGACAGATGTAGAAAAAGAGAGAAAAGAGGGGCAGCCATGCGGGGAGGAACACAAGAAGCTGCCAAGGCCCTTAAGAGCTGTGGCCCAACCTTAAACTTATACAGCAGAATTTTTTTTGGAAAATGAATGAGATGCATTCTTTAACACCAGTGTATAGCACCCAGGAGGTATTATAAAGATGTATCTTTTGGAGGATCTTGTAAAACAGAGTGCCCTGGGGCTGCCTTACTTGTGGGTGCTGAACACTTGGTTCTTTTTAGGGGGTGTTACAACTCAAGCTTTCAAAGGGCACAAGGAAGGCTCTTTCATTTCCTGCAGCAAGGGGATCCTAGAGTGAATGATCTGTTGTAAAGATGTAAACTGTAAACCTGCAAGCATGAAGACTTTTTTTAACACTGTAATGGTAAGTATGGATGAGGTACGACAGTGCTACAAAAAATTGTTCTGCTGCACAAAAATGACAAGATCTATGGGGAGACTGAGGCACCATTTCCCTTGATTCTGGAGAAATGTCTAAATATCATAGAAAATGAGTCATAGAGTATTTGATAAATCATGTAGATAAAGTTTAAAGTGGAATTCTTTCCTAAGTGAAGAATTTCATTGTTGACCAGTAAGCTTTATAGACATGATATTTTAATTTTCAGAAAATCTCTCTGTGGAACGTGGTTATCTCAGTATATCTTTGTGCCCTCAGATGAGGCTTAACTTCATCTTATCCTTGATACCAATTAATGAATTGTTCACTGTACTGCAGTGGCTCACCAAAAATTGGTAGCTGCACAAGCACAGCTCACAGGACAATCTGATACCTTGAAAGTCAGATAACGCCTTTGATAATAGATGATAACACCTTCCAAAACACCTGTCTATGCAATATGCAGTTTGTTAGATGTAACTGAATGGTGGTACTCAAATTTTTACACCTCTATTTGTTAAGGAAAAAAACAAGTCCAAATGGGATGAGATGAAAAATAATGAGGTTTTAGCCCAAAGGACAAAATCTTTATGCTCATACAGTAGGTCTGTAAATCATTGTCTTGCTGTGGGTTTTCATAAAAATGGTGCTTTCTGTTCTGCTGTAGATTTTAATTGCTCTGAAAACAAATGTGTTGTGCTAGCTTGTAGACAGAGTACTTCATCAAAGTGCAACCAAGTCCTATAGCACAGTGTACAGATAGTCATTACCTTTTGAGGCTCAGAGCCACCTGTGACCACCTGCTTTCTCTCAGCAATATGCCACAGTACCTCAGGCTGCTAATTTGGTTTTCAAAATAATCTGCTATTTCTGTTTTGTTAGGCTCTTCTAATTTTCATGACACAGTAAGTGCAATTAAGGGGAAGAAACAAAATATGATTTATTAATAATGCCAGATACATAGCGGTCTGTAAACAGGATCAATTGCGTATTTATCTGATGCAAATCTCCGTAGTTAAATTCCTCCCTACCAAATACCTCTGACTTTCTTTTATCTCTGCTTAATACATTAACAAGACTTTTTTTATGAACTAGGTAACTCCAGGAAGAGCGGTTATCCTACGAGCTAGTGAATTTCTTGGCTGGGTAGCAATCCCACTGCAAAAATATGTTGTATGAAACTGAGCACCACAAGTGTATTGTGGGACTCTCACCCTTAGAGTTGCACACAAACATGATCTTCTGTCTGCCTGTGCAAGAGAGGGAAGCTTTCTCTTCCATAGGCTGGGAGATCCTGAACATTGTTCACCTACTGCAAGATGAAGACTCCTCTTAACTGTTGGTGCTCCTTCAGCACTAAGTGTTCTGGCTGCAGAAATGTCTTTGAGTGTTAAATGAGCTGTAGCTAATGACAGATTATTCTCATGAGTTTAGCAGAGCAGTTTGAAATACAAATTATATTTTCAGTCTCAAAGGGAAGCTGAAGGTGCTGGAGTTATGGCCAGCCAACTAGTTAGGTTTGAAGAAATCTTTCAAATAGACAAAAGGGACTTTCAAACTGCAGAAAAATTGATATGTACCCTCATTCTTGCTTCACAGATGGAGAGGATGCTGCAGCTTTTGCAGACCACTGTGCTGTTGATGAGATGGAACTGGTACCCCAAAGATCGTGCCTGTTGTTTATACCCGTGCTTTCCCATCGCTGTGCCATGGTGTGTGAAGCCCTACTGCAGACAAATCCTTGTTTTCTCAGGGACAGGAAGTACACTTAAACTCATTGAAGCAGAGAGCTTGTTCTTTCAAGAATACTGCCTTGCATAATCCAGATTCTTCATTTTGCCAGAGCTTTCTCCATAAGTGAATGTTATTGTATCTGGATCTCACACTGTTGGGTGTTCAGCTGCTAGGATTAAGGTTTTTTGACTGTTTATCCCTGGACCACAACCCAGACTGGAGGCCCTGCGTAGCACCTCCTCTAGCACCATCTTTCTATTCAGCATGTTAGACTGGTGGGTCCCAGGAATGCTCTGATCCATCAGCCTCTACTCCCCTGTCAGCTTACTTGCTGGCTTTTTTCTTTTCCCTTGTGAATTGGGTACAGACACTGTCAGGGCTATATCTGTGCTATCAGGCTTCAACTGCCTCTATGAGGACCCAAGGTTCAGCATGTCTGGGTGTGTCTGGGGGCGGGGGGGCAGGGTGATGTGGAGATGAGGGTACATCTTGCTGGGAGGAGAGGCAGCTGACCTGTCCAGGAGCACTAAGAGGCCTTTATTGCCCTGAGCATCCTCACCTGGGGCCTCCTCCCACCCCAGGACCTCAGGTATAGGTGACCCTCCTGCCCTAGCTGTGGTGTAGGTGTGCCCATTTCTAGCCTCCTCTGCCCCTGGTTCCTAGGTGGATGTTGGGCTTGTGCTGTAGCCATCTCTGGCTTTTTTTGCTCCTGACTGGACTCTCTGGATGGGCCCCAGACCTGGTTCGTTGCTCACCATGTCAAGGACTGTTGATGGATGCTTGGGCACAGGACTTGGACTCTGAGGGACACTGCTCTGTTGGTGAGGGCTCTGCATGTGCTGGGGTTACCCTTAGCTCCAGAATCACCCTCCCTGAGGGAGCAGCTGGCCCTCATTGCTCTTGGACAGTAACACAGTGTTTCCTAGTGTCAACTGTGCAGTCTGCTAAACCAAAAGAGGAGGCACGCTTCAGCAGAAGATGGGTCAGGGTGTGCTGCTGCTTGTGTTCTTGTTTCATGCCTCCTCCCATCTTTCAATACAGCGTGTGTGGTTTTCTTCAGAAGCTATGCAGTTGTTAATCTTTAGCAGGTTTGTCCCTAGTCGTTAGGGGAGGCTGTTTCTTCTTGGTGAAACCCCGCTGCATTTATTATTATTATCTGTGTGTCATAGAAGTGTGAAGCACTCATGAAAAGAAAAGAGGCTATTGAGTGATAAGTGTGTCCTTTTCCTTTGCTTTATTTTCTTTTCTTTATGTGACTACCATCTTCATCTTTTGAAAATTGCCTACTTGCCTCCCAAACATAGTTGCATTCTTTGTTTAATGTTCCTCTTCAGGAATTTATTCTGTATGAAATTTACCCTGTACAGGAAATAATTTACCTTTACCTGTCCTTCTTTGTAATTCTCTTATTTTTAGATTGTTTTCTTGTGAGCTTTTTTTTGCTAGCTCTTAGAACAATAAGGCTTAAGACTGCTGGCATCCAATAGCTTTGACAAACTGAGTCTTCGTCTGCTTTCTGGGACTGCTAATTCTGGCCAGTGTTACTTCCAGCTGTGGGGGAGCTGCAGCTCCAGATTTTGCTGGGGAAATTAAGGGCATGCAGACAAAACCCAGCAGGGAGTTAGATTAATGTGAAAAACAACAGTACCCATTCGAAGACACTATTGGGTCTTTTTTCCCTGTGAGATACCAATTTATTTTTTTTAATGCTGATCAGAAGAATAGATTGATTTATCATGTTAAAATTCAAAGGTATTGGAGGAGGCTAAAATCCTTCTATTTCCAAAGCATTCCTGTTATGAGCAGCAGACCCTCAGATAGCAATCTGTTAAGGCACGGTATGTCTTTTCTTATGAAGCTTTTATTGGAGAGAGACCCTCCATAAATAGCAGTCTTGAGTGAGCTCTGGTTGTCATGGCTGAGATGGAGAGGTGGGGGCTGAAGTCTCTGTAGTCAGCATGAAAGCCTAGGTTTCTTCATGTCACACTCTGAAACATATAACCAGAGGTATTCAGAGCTTCTGCACTGCAAGCTCACTTACTTTGTGTGATATGTTATACATGTCCCCATGCCTGTAGAAAAACAGGGGAGCAGTCCTAGGACCTTTACTCTACCTATCACAGAATAAAAACACTCTTCCCAGAGGTATTGCCCTGCTTTGAATTAAATGCAGCAGAAAGCTCAATCAAGTGCAGAGAGAGATTTGGGAGAATTGTGGTAACAGTAAAAACTTAGATAATATGATGCCATATCAGATATGTACATGATGAATAGTCAAGGAGCAGCTGTTCATAATTTTGTTACATTTTTTATGATCTTTTCTTCCCCAAACCTACTGTCAGCTACTGCTTTGAAGATAAGACTGCAGTTTGTGGGCTTTATAGTACTTGAAACTGCATCATATGACTGCTTTCTAAATACGAATGCTTTCCCTGCAATGATGGAAAACGTCAAAATGAAGCAATGCCTTACATGAAGCAATGTCAAATGTTCAATTTTGGATTCCCACTTTGATTTTTTTCTTAGCCCTTCTTTACTGAGTTACTCAGTTACCCGTCCTAGTTCAGCTTCCAGCTTTGAGTGTTGAAGAGCTGTGTTTGGGCATCTGGAATTTGGGCATTTTCCCAAAATGTTTGAGATCGTTTGCTCTTCTTGGCAGAAGTGTGAGGTGGCAGGGGGTTGTTTTAAGCTGTTGACAGCTAGTTCCAAGCAATGAAATCATGAAGTAGTGTGGGCCTGGATTGAAAGGCTAATTATTAGGGACCAGGAGCTCAGAAGGATCTGGATACAGTCTCAATATCTTGGGCTAGGTATTGAGGTGGGGGGAGTAAAAAATATTGGCAATATGCCTGAGTGGCAGAGAAGTAAACTGGCAGATTCTTCTCTTGGGTTACAGTCACCTTCTCTTGGGTTACAGTCACCTGACGTTTCATGGGAGAATGCTCTTTTTACAAATCTCTGTTGGATGTGAGTGTGCTCCCACAGGGCTAGGGAGGAGGAGAGGAGATGCAGCAATTTCTGTAGGTGCTAACTGAAAGAAAAATGGTCTTGGCAGTCTCACTCTGCTGTTGGCAAAGGCTGCATGCCTCTTCTCCAGGCACACGGGCAGGGATGCAGGTACTGGTCCTCTCCTGTTTAAAGCTATGCCAAATAGAGCATGTTTGAGTTTGCTTTCCAAAATCTGAAGAGGCCTGCAAAAAAACCTAGATGAAACAATGGGATATCTTCAGTCAAGGAAGGAAAATAAATGTAACTTACATCCACAGTAGTTCAGGTATGGGTGGGGATTCTATGAGGAAGGCAGAGTCTTATTGTTCATGTTGTTGGCCAACAAGTATAGAATGATGGCTTTAGTCAAGAAAACATAGGTTAAGTCTGTAAATCAGACTTTGAATGTGTTATGTCAGGCTGTTCCAACAGCAAGTCATTGTGCAGCTGAAAAGTGACTGCTGTTGTTATGCTTTGATATTAGAACAGTTGACAGTGACAAGTGTAATTGTTAAAGTGTTGACCTGCACTTTGCCATCAGTTAAACGCAGAAAAGATTTGTACAGAAGTACAGTACTGAGTGAAACTTCCACACTGGAGAAAGACAGAAAATCTGGTAGTCTGTGTATTTAATATACAATTTTTTTTTTACCCAGATAGGATGCAGTTCTGATGATGGGTGTAACTGTATTCCTTGTGTTTCCTGCAGTTGCGCTGTACAAAGCTAATTTAAAATGGGGAGAAAAAAATGTTACAGATGGAAGGGTTGACATGCGGAAGGGCTGGAAGGAAGGGATATCAGAATGGCAGGTGTTGATGACCTCTACATAAGCAGGTTATCAAGATACTGGCACATCCACCTGCAGCTTTTCAGAACGTCCTGATCAGAGAAACAATGGGCAGCCTAAACAAGGAGCAGTCCACACCTGGGCAAGAGCAGAAATACTCTTTAAAACACCCAGCTAAGGAGATTAAAGATAGTGAGTCCTAATGATGCAGGAAAGCGAGACAGAATGGAGAGAAAAAAAGATCACAATCGTTGTCATCTCCTAAAGGGTACGAAAGGCACATCCAAAACCAGCACATACTCAGCAGGCTTTGGAGGACACAGGAGACAGGACAAGAACTTGATGGCCTGGTCTTCTGTGTTGTCTCCAGACCATGGGGGTAAACAGGTCTTGGTGCCTTGGGGTTGGCCACCCCAGTTGGACACAAGAATCTTACCGCTTGTGAGAAAGTGACTGAACTAGGATTTGTTTTAAAATAAAATAAATTATAAATCAATTATGTCAATTGCGTTAAAATAAAATAAGCTCATGCACTGATTCTTGCTACATTGAGCTTTATTTCCTGAGGAAAAGCTTGTTAAGGAAAGGACTTTCTCCAAATTAGGAGGAAGGTACTAATACTATGTTGTCTTGTCTGGCTGTTTTGTAGTGTTTGGATGTATAAACAGCCTGAACAGTGCTGTAATGAACTCTGCCTACCATAGGGGAGTAATTGGCTGACACCATTAGCATTAGGGATGTCAAAGAGGGCCAGTAATAGGCAGAAGATATAACCATTTTCACTAGGCATAGTATAGATAAATTACTCAAATATATACTCACCATGTAAGTTTGTACTTGATCCTTGTTTGACTCCAGAAACAAGACAGCAGCAAGGTAGTTCTGAATACTTTTTGTATTTCTGTAACGGTACTATGCCAAGGGCACTGTCAAAGTTCATGAGCAGAGCTAGCTCAACTGTTTGCTCTGAACAATTTAGGAAATATCCCTGGGGTTAAATACACTTCACAGACCTCCTGCAGCTCATCTTTTTAACAGGTCAGGCTGTTACCCAAGAACAAGTGGGAAGGTAAAGAAGCCTGGGGTTTTTGTGGTTTGTTTTTTTTTTTTTTCCCTTCATTTCTACTGATCCAAGGTCAGGTAAATAACTGCCACCAATAAGGTGAAAGAATATTGTTCGCTGGTGGCAGTCACTGGCATCCTACTCAAACAGTGTGTAAATGTCAGGCTTTATTGCAATGGAAAGTAAAAATTGGCTACAGCAACTGAGTTATCTGTAGGTAATCGCTGCTCTTGGGTCTCTGCATATAAGAATTATGAAATATAGGTACTAAACCATTAGGAACAAAACTGTACAAAATGTTGAACATACTTTTTCAATCTCCTATTTCTGCATCATACCCAGTTTTCACTTGTGCATGTGTCATCAGTGAGAATATTCTGGTTTTTTGGTTTGTTTTTTTTAAATCTTTATCCCAAATTGTTCAAAAAATATGCCTCCCCTGTGGTAAAAATAAAGTTCCTTCTTCTGTCAAGGCTGGGCTTTCATAAATGTGACCAAGCTGGTTTAGATCAAAACTTTCAGCAAAAATACTTCACTTTGGGAAGGCCAATCTCAGAAATTTTCTTTATAGTACAAAGTCTGGGAATATGCATTAATGGAACTTGGTGTTCACAGGGAAAACACTCATGAAAGAGTAACTCAGCCTACATGGGGATATGCTGCTTTAACAATTTTTTGTCTGAAAAATGTGAAACTGTCAAAGTTGAAGTCATTTGCTTAAATGTACGTGACTTCTGGAGGAATACAGGCATATTTCTCCTGAGAAGCTCTGCTGCCTCCTAGGTGAAAAGGACATGGGCTTGGAGCTTCTGAGTCCCTACAGCACAGGCTGCGTCAAAGGAAAGGACCTTGGGGCACCTCCTCTGTAGCAGCAATTTGGCAAACAGGGAGGGCTTACCTGCTCAGCACACTGCTGGTCCTGTCCCTGCTGCAGAGGGTCAAGTCTTGGCTGGAGCCCTCAGAACTGCCATGCTCTGTGCTATTAGACTGAGGGCCCCCAGTACTGAAATGCTGGATCTTCTTGTGCTTTTCTATCTATTGAGTTTTCCATGTCTGACTAGGAACACCAGACCTAGTGTACCAGTGCTTACTTTCTGCAAAAATCTCAGAACGCACTAATAGAAACTCTTCTGTGTCCTTTTCTTTTGTATGAATTATCAGCATTTCCTGCAGTAAAGACTTGCAAGTCAGTCTGCTTCCCTGTGGTTGTTGCTGTCCCTCTCAGCCATGAGCAGGCATGGTGCTGCTGGGCTCTTGGCAGCGTGGCAGCACAGGCCCCCAAGGGAAGCTAAACCCTTTGCTTTGTCCCGGTGAGCTGCAAGCACATTGGGCATATGCAGTAATGTTCTACTGAAGTCAAAGCTGTTGCACTGATGTCTGCCCCAGGTGAGGATTTGATCTTTTCTACCCAACAGTTGGGTATGTTTTCTGGTGTACATGGTCAAGTAGAACGGTCAGGGGAGAGCAAACTGGATGGGTGTGTGGTGGTTTTCTTGGGGGTTTTGTTTCGTTTTTAATCTTGCCCAAAGCTTTGAGATTCCTTCCTATTCTTATCTGAGGCATTTAAAACAGTATTAGTTTAACAGCCTCATGTGAAGGGGTTGTAATTTAGGGAGCAGATCAGACTGCTGAATTTTCTTCTATCAGTTATTATTTAGGAGCAACATCTCAGCTCTGAAGTACAATGCAGACACAAGTAGGCATGGTTCAGTTGGCAACTTGGCATTGTTAGGTATAATGTATAACACTGGGCTTTGTGTGACAGTTTTAATCAACTTCTCCCTCAAGGTCACCCTTGGCTTTTGAGTTATGGGAGTCCCAAAACCTGTTGTGATTTATTTTGATGAAGGTAAGTCAGTCCATGTTTTCTGGCAGTTTGGCTGTTCTGTGATCTGTAACTACATTGCTTCTAGTACTAAAAATATGCTCTGGACAAATATGCTCAAATAATAGCAATCCATCTTAGCAAATGGCATTAGTTCTTTTATTGTTTCTTTCAGCAGACTTGTCCCTTCATAGTAGGACAGGCTCATTACTCCCATAGGAGGTTCAGAAAAAAACCCATTTTTTTCAGAAAAACTGTTAGCTTTCTGGTTCAACACTTAGATGGTTTGAGAAGTGACAAAGGGATTTGTAAAGATTTTTGGTCAGCTCAAGTCAGAGTGAGGAGGGGGAGTTGGGTGCCCAACAGTGCCCCAGTTGCTCAGCCTAATGGCTACAAAATTCAAAACCATTTATATCTGCTCTTTTCCCTTGTGCTCCCATTTCCAAATGCACATACAGCAGGGATCAGGATGATGCCTTGCAAGGTCAGTGTGACTCCCTTAGGAATGGTATATGGCTCATATCAAAAGGATTACCAAGTGGCTGCTGTTAAAATAACTCAGTGGATACTGTGGTGAAAATCTATGGAGTGTTATATGTAGGTTTTAACTGTGGTTAAGGATGAAACTCAAGTTTATCCTGCTGCAATTTTGATGTAGCTGAATATCAGGGTTGTGCCCATATGGATACCCAGCACACTTAATGAGCAGTTCCCTGGGTAGTCCAGGAACCCTAGAACTAATCTGTGCAGAGAGGACATGTCTGATTGCCTAAAGACAGGGTGGCTGGCTGAACACCTAGCCAGCCTCACAGCAAAGCAACAGACAGGAGCTCTGTGACTTTTGGACAGCCCCAGAGCTGTGGACAGCTCCCAGGTGGTTCCTGCTATGCACAGCCTAACTGGTAGACACTGCTCGTATGCTGGGGTATGCTGGTTATCTTCTTGGGCAGAGAAGTCAGGAGATGCTGGGGGTTCTCCCTGTCAGCATCTGCTGTAGACAAAGGTGTTGACCAAACTGTACAGAGGTAACTTTAAATTCTCAGACAAAACTGTTCAGTAGGAGTGGTCTTGTAGAGCAGTCTTCTTTCATGGTTAAGATAATTAAGGGATGGTTTGTACATAATTTGAGGAAATTAATAGATACAGATTATGCCTATGATGGGATAGTAATGTAGGTGTGCTAGTGGTGGTGTAGAAATTCTCCAGAATGGTTCAGGGAGTCTTAACTCATCCAGCTGAAGGCAGCTCTGTGTATTGGGTTTCTATGGCAAGGTGTTGGTAGTGGCGGGGGGGGTAGGAGTGAGCGAGCAGCATCAC
>JANZLQ010000089.1:17283954-17304873 GCA_026212715.1 Elanus axillaris
TTTTTCTCTCCCCTGTCCAGCGAAGGAGGGGGGAGTGATAGAACAGCTTTGGTGGGCACCTGGTGTTCAGCCATGGTGACCCACCACACTGTGCAAGGACACTTGCAGTGGAGACAGCCATCACTAGCTGGACAGCAACTGATCATCCTGTTCAAGAGGTTTGATTCTATAAATAAACATTACCCAGTGTAAACAATACCAATAAATTAGGCCTTTTTAGCAAGCACTTTTGTCTCTGTCTATGCAACAGCATCCATTCAGCACAAGTGGAATGCTTCTACTGGGTTGCTGCTAGTATCTACCCCTTGTGGACTGTTCTTCAGTGAGCTGGAAGAAAATCTTGCAATGTTAGTGCAAGATGTTAGTAATTGTGAAAAGTGAAAAACATCAAGTTTTCCAAAACCAGAGTCTATGTTGGGTGGTACAGCTTTCTGGCAGTGATTATTTTCAAGCCAATAGTACTGTGGGCATAGTCGTGGGTACAGGAAGCTGCAAGAAGCAGAATGCCTGACACGGACTCAGGTGCTGCTATGGCTATATCTGCCTGTACATCTGAAGAAGACACAAGCCATTCAAAACTACCTAGGTAACTAGGTTGTTGTTAAGTACAAAGTCTAGATTACAGCTTAAAAAAGACTTTGAGTATAGGCTCTCTGTACTGCTATTCCTTAGAAGAAGTCCTTCACAGACATCTTGCCTTTCTTTATGAAACAATTTCAGCTAATGATATCTGGCTGATTCAGATGGTGTTTTAGAATTTGAATGAAGTCAACGGCTTGTCTGTGACTGTCAGAGGATGTGTGCAGGCTATTTGCTGCAAGATGAGGAGACTGAAAGAAAAAAAAAATCACTATTGAGGTGATGCAGGAAGACTGCCATCTTTCTCCTGTTACCTATGTTCACTAAGCTAAAAAGATATGTTGGTGCTTTCACTTCTAATATTCAGTATAGTCAATGCTTCATCAACTATCAGTCAGACAAATTACTACTATGTTGAAAATAGACAAAAGCCCACTTCAGATAAAGTGCAACTTAAAAAGATTGCTTCTGCCTTAGCATTGGCCAGCATGTCTCCTACACTTCACCAAAATGCTTCACATTAGAAGATTAAAACTTAAGCAGAGGGTGACCTTTTACAGAACTGTTTCTGCTTATTGCTCCTGCTAAGCTTGTCAGTCCTATAGATTTTCTGTTGATTGCTATAGCCAATCTGAAATGGGTCTTCTGAGGCTCTGCTGCTTTGCTGTTCTGCCTGGACCCTTCAATTGAAGGTATTTCATTTTTTTTCCTGGACTCCTACACACAAATAAAGAAGGAGTAAAATTCATACTTTTGAGTAACAGACATGGGCATAAACAACATGCTTACTTTTACAGACAAAAATTACTGCCTTTATCAGGGAAAGGAAAAGACTTTAAATTTTCAAGGTTTTCCAGAGTGGTTCACAGACTACAACATTGAGAAGGCTTCACTACTACTTCTGGAAAGAGCAATTTAGCCTTCATTGCTACATGTCTGGACCAAAGTATTCGGAAAATACCTGTGCAGACTCTCAAGACTGTGGTCTTTGCTTTTTTCCTGCTCCTTACAGTCTGGCAGAGTCAATTTCTTGATAGACAGTGGCTGATCTGTGCAGCTTGGCCGTCTCTATCCCTGTGGATATTTGATACTCTCATCAGAGGGTCAGTATTTATTGTAAATATGCAGAGGGTTCCTGGGTCATGAGGCTGTTTTTAGACTTTTACCCCTAGGGGCAAATAGATGATGCAGTGTACTGCATGGTGCTTCAGAGTTGGGTTCTGCTTATTTGCAAAGAGGTAACTCTTAATTCAGCCTGCTGTTCTTATAAAGACATTGATGTATTAAATTAGTATGTACATATACAGAAGTCTCTTGGCAACTCAAAACCTAATGTTTCTAACACTTTTCATGAATAGACTTTCTCTAAGCAGTATTTTATTGTCCAACTTTTAATAAAGTCTTGTGAAGTAGTAGTAAAGCTGAATATGAAGATATTACCTTTCACCAGGATATCAAACATGTAAGAGGCAAATTACAGGTAGTCTAATACATCAGTTTGATGGTTAAGTTATGCTGTAACAATACATGCATGTGGACCATTCACATATGTTGTAGCTGTAAACTAAACTACATTAAATCTTCAAGCATCCGATGGGAGACTTTTCCCATCTCATCTATCCTGAATATGCAGAGAAGTTTGGTCCAATTAATTTCTCCAGCACAAGAATTATGGAGGGTCCTACTACTGCTTTTTAAATAGTCAGATTTCACCAGAGATCAGAGCTTCAGGATACAGTGTCTTGAAGAATCCTTCTGGCAATATCTGAAAAGAAACATCAGTGTCATGTTCTTTCTATTTTTAATGCACTTCATTATGGAAACAGAACTATGTTTCTCTGCTGTGTTATGTCTGTCCATTTCCCTAGTACTTTTGAACTGTTGGATGATATAAATCTAATGTGACAGAGGTAAAGGTCTTAAAAGATAATTAGCTTCCTGCAAGTTTTTGTGAAAGTTACTGTCTGGATAGAGAGGAGATTCTACTTTATGCCTTTATAAATCTAGTCTGCAGCATGTGTTTAACCTTTATTAGATATAATGAATTTACAATGAGGGGAATTTAGCTTTCGTACTCTAAATGTGGGTAAGACCACAGCTGTTTCCATAGTTTCCAACACTTGCTGAACTGTATGCTTACACTGAAGGAACTTGGACCTGGGCAGTAAGAGCACAGCAACCTTGCTCTTTGTCAGTGGTAATAGATGTTGATTGAGTTTTGGGTTTAAGTGATTGTTTTTGATCAAAGTAGTCATACCTGACTACTTGTGCTCTATAGTGTGATCTCAGTATGACAACCCACCCAGGCTAGTCAGGTCTGCTGATCAGTATGTATGGAGTGATGTGGGGCAGTTAGGACAATTTTGTTTCTTTTGTTGCTATAATTAGGGGTGTAAGCTTGTGTACTTCTGCAATATTGTTGGATTGTGTGGTGTACACCTACACTTGTATCCATTTGTATTCCCTAATATACCTAATGCCCACTGCTTTGTTTCAGACCATGTTTGAGGTAGAATGAACTGCTAAATTGGTGCTTTTTACAGTTAAGGTCCCTGTTCCGCCCACCTACACTTCTGACCTTATTCAGTGGCCCAAGAGAATGGATTTCCTACCCAGTTTCTCTTGCAGACTGTGTCTACATCCAAATGTAAACTGTGGGATGACTTTAAGGATGTCTAATATTATCATTTTTATTAGCTTTTAACTGTTTATCAGCCTAACTGCTGTTTTTAATGCTGTTAATCCCATTTTTAAAAGCAGACCCAGGGTTGCAGCAAAGAGAGTCTTAAATTGGCTATTTTTATAAGTGTCTCTTGGGTTTATGTTTTCTTTTAAAGGTTTACCAGTCTTTTGCACACACCTGAGTAAGAGAAAATGTAATGAGAGGTACATAAAACAGTCCAGTCCTCCTATTCACCTTGTCATACAGCACAAGAATAAAGGAATGCTCACTGACGAGAAGAAACATGCTCAGAAAGAGTTTGGGAAACACTTATGACAGATAAACAGTGTGAAGTATTTGCTGTCATGGGAAATCATTAAGGCAAACAGTGCGGCAGGCCTCAATGTCTTAGATACCAACAGCAGCAGAATAATGTAATGTTTGTAGCTGCAGCAGGCAAATCAAACGTTACTGAGCAAAGAATACCAATAGCAGAAGTGGCAAAACTCTTTAGAAGGACATCCTTGAGGAGTTTAGAATGTTTGAGATAGGTTTTGTACTTACAACTGATAATTGACAAGTAATAAAAGGTAAAAATTATTTGTTTGCCATGAGAAACTGAAAATACCCACCTTCCCCACTTGTTCTGGCTACTTTTCCCGCTCTGTTTCCCATTTCCAGCTCCAGGTACTTGTTGTGCTAGACTCTGCTATCTATCCCAGAGTTTGGCAGGACAAGAACTGGGAGGAATGAGACACTTTTTGGGGGGGGTAGGAGGTGGGGAGGGATGATGGAAAGAAAGCACAATCTATTGACAAGTGGTGGTTTTGCCACATCTTTCTCTGGCAAGCACTTCCAAGCTTCTGATGGACTGTCTGACTCAAGTAGAGAAATACTTAGTAGCAAGTTTAAGGGAGATGGGTAGCAAATGGCCCTTTGTCTTTGAAAATCATTAATGCTGTGCTCCTTTCCCTGGGTTTTTGTGTTTGTGCTTGTAAACAATGCTTCAGAGCTGTGCTGAGTCATGTGGGAAGGGGAGAACAGTCTATTCCAGCAATGCTTTAGTAAGTGGGTACCTTTCACAAAGGTAATATTTAGCTTTGGTGCAACAGGGCCGGTATTTTACCAGCATGGTTTCAGTATCTTTCAAGTTGAGACTTTCTTCTCTTGGAGTGTTAGCTTGAAGTCTTTGTGTCTGCTCTTTTACCATAAGGCAGGCTTTCTCAAACCATAATGTCATTCTGGGTGGGCTGGCTGACAAATTTTATTTGCTTTTTGTTTACTTGGAAAATAAGTCTCAATAGATTTTAGGGGAGGGAATAGGGAGGAAGAGATAGGGTTCTCTGCTCGTCTTCTCCAGTGCTATTTAAAACATTAAATTGCTCGCTGGTATAAGCAGAACTGAATCTAATATCTGAAGACATAGCAGAGATGGCTGAAGATGCAAGAAGATTAATTATCCTTTAGTACGTAAGACTTACATACTTAACCTTTTGCCCTTAGTGCTATCCGTTACCCTGAAGAATAGTATCTCTGAAGTTCTCATATAGGCTTTGCTATAGGAAAATGAAACAGCAGTGCATATTTAAATGAGACATAGCACAAGAGGAAAGTAATTTATCTGTCCTTTGACTGAAGGTGAAGCTCCTAAACAAACAAATAGAAAATTGGGTCAGCTATCTCCAAATACAAAATATTTGGAAAAATTGGAAGAAAGGCATTAGGCTCATGTTTGAATGTGGTTACTCAAGGTAATAATCACCAGTGATCAGTGTCACCAGGGGGTTTCTGAAGACACCTGACACATAGGCGGTTCTGTATCTATGTGTGTCCCCAAAGTCTGCCTTTCAGAAATTAGGACCAGAAGTGTTGCAGATTCCTTGCAGGTGAGAAGTTTGGGGGTTTTGTAGTCCTCCTACCTTATAAAACACACTATCTGGGACTATAAGCAGTGTATTTCACCACTTCTGGTGGGATCTATGTAGTTGTCACTGGAAGCTGTTTATGAACCTGTGTCACCTGTCCCTGACTTTTATCTCAGTCAAGTTCATTACAACCTTAGAAGTCATGCTTAAGGTAGAGCATAGAACTTAACAGGTTTTCTGGTTTGTGTTGCAATATTTCTGGAGTAATCATAATGTGAATGCTCTAGGAAATTGGGTAAATTAGTTTATTCTGAAATTTCTGTGGGGACACAGGTTTTGATCCTGCATTGAAATCCACCCCTGCAGAGCTCACAGCAGCATCAGGACCTGTGCTTTTATAAAATCCTCTTTGTCATTATTGGGAAGGTGTCTTCAAAAAATCTCTGTGTAGATTGGATAGCTCTTTAAAATAATTGGTTGAATATTAATTTCTGTGTCTCAGTGCAATTATATTAATTATGGGGAACTCATTAGGCACTAATGTAAATATTAGAACCTCTTCTGTAACATTCACTGTAATTTAATGCTAATTCACAGAACCATTATTAAACTGTTAATAGCCAGGGCTGCAATTCATTCAAGTACATTACATCTCACAATCAGTAAAGCATTTCAGTTGGTGAGCAACATGCATTATAGTCCACATACGTGCTTTTCAACATATAATCATGAGCAGTCATGTTTGCAGGCTTCCCATCAGAAGGTAGAGAAGGCTCAGTGTAAACTCAAAGATTTCTTGGAGTATTAGCTAACCTGGCTTCTCTGGTTCTCATAACTGCAATAAATGCTTGGTTCTGTGGCTAAACTGCTGTATAACCTTGTATCTCATGCAATCTGTTTGGAAGCTGAGACGATTACATCTCCTACATAATTTTAAAACTTATGCTAGCAAAGGCAGTTTCCCAATCTTGTGTTTATTTTGTATCCATGCACTTCACATTTCCTTGGCATAGGAATTGCTAAAAGTAGGGTTGTTTCTGTTCACATACATAGTTTGTAGGTGTCTGACGCAGCTTGTAATCATCTGATAATGCCAGTTCAAAAGGGGATGACCTAGTTGGTTTTCATGAAATATTTACATCTGTTATTTTGTCAGTCAAGGGGGGCAAAAAAAGTAGAAATGAAGTAATTTTGAAATAACTGGATGAGGGCCAATGAATTCCAGGCTTTGGAAAACGTTATCTTTTAATACAAAGCTTTCTATTCTGAAGTGACAAAAACACAACCCAAATAAGTACTGACATGAGATCTGGCTAGAATCGAGGTACCTAAATGTGCTGTCCTGAAGAAGTCTATGCAGCTGCTGTCAAACCTCTGGAAGGGATTTGAAAACCACCAATCTTAGCTGCCTGGAACTGTGCTGGTCCCCAGCCTTGTCAGGCCTGAAAGGCTGCACCCAAATCTGCCTGGGGTGTGGAAGCTGGGTGCTTGTCTCTGTTCATGCCCTGAGGAGTTCAGTGGGGTGGATGGCTGTGCTGGTGGAGGGAGGCCACTCACAGCCTTGTTGTGGCTCCTGCTTTTACAATTTCCTGATGCTTTTTTTTTTTTTTAATTTTTTTATTTTTTATATTTGGCTGAGGGAAGCAGAGGACCTGAATTCAACTGCCTGGCCTACCTGAGAGTGTGAATTCATATCATCTGTTGTCCTGTGCAGTGCTGAAGTCACTGGACTACTGGCAGTTTGGGCTGGAGGTGTGCCCTACCCACCCTTATTGAAGGATTTGGGGATTAAGTGGTTCAAATGTATGAAAGGAATGAGGGCAAATGCCTGAAAGGTTAGAAACATGGGTTCCAGTCATCACTTCAGAGTAATTTATATACTCTCCGAAATGACTTTTGGCTAAAATTCTTGCCCCCCTCCCTATCCCTGCAGACCCAGGGAGTTCTGAACCTCTATCTGCCATCCCAGAGAAGTGCAGTGTGGCACACAAGAACAGGAACCTCCTTGGCAGCTGCAGTTTTGAAAGGAGTGAGGAATGGGCCTCCTTTTCTATATTCCAGAGAGTTGAGCTATAGGTTCCCAGTGCAAAGAGGTTTTGTTTCCTCCCTGAGTGTGGGTGTTGGAAGAATAAACTTCAACTTTCAAACTGACTCTTAGCATTTGCATTTTCCAGGAGCCGAATACATTGAGTGACAAATATGCTGATGCCAGGTAGCACTTTACTTGAATGTCTTGAGCTGGGCTGGAAGCAGCCTGCATGCTATCTCTGCCCGGGCAGTGTATTGGGGGTGTAGGTATGTCTCCCAGGATCATGGTGCTTTCTTTTCTGTGGTCAGATGCCTAAAAGCTAGCTGATGCGCAATCTAACTCCTAGAGACTTTAACCAAAATTTTTTCTGCTTTATTGGGCTATATTGCCCTCAGCACTAACTTTTCTCCTTTTTAAAAAGAAAGTCACAGTAGCAGCCTTGCTGGCTTAATAAACAGAATTAAAAGAACAACATTTTAAGACCTTTTTAAAAATCTTATTTCATTAAATGATCAGTTTGAAATAACTTTACATACCATCTTTAACAGCACCATCTGGTGGCTTTCAGGTAATGTTAACATCAATCATGGCTGGAACTGTTTCTCACAATATTACCGAATATGAAATGTTTGGTTTGTTTTATTAGGAATACCAGAGGAGGTGCGTAGATTCTGTTTAGGTAAATATGGCATAAAAACATAGACCTTGACATGTTGCTGAAGTCCCACACATTCTGAGTATGTGGGGTAAACCAGTGCAGAACTCCAGGATCGTATGTGCATAAATATTCAACCTGCATAAATATTTGAGTACTAAAAGAGGGATATTTTCTCGTTCCTGTAATACATTTAAAGACTCCTACTTACCATACAAAATCTTCTATTAAAGATTATTTTATGCTTGCTTCTAATCTCCTTACATGTATGTAGAGTCAGGAGAGATCAGTGAAGTCACTGTTTGGAAGAACAGTCTTCTGAACAGTGTGGGGAATTTAAAATATATTGAGGGCTTAGGAGTGTGAACTTTCATTTTGATTTATTCGGTCTTGGCAAACAGAGAAGGTTGGTATCAGAGCAGTGAATAAGTAGGTAAAAAGACAATCCATGTTCAGCCAGGGAAGCTTCAAAACAACCAAAGACAGAATGCCTTTCTGTTACGAGCCTGTGCATAGAACACAGTACTGATGAACAGTTTCTGGAGCTGATGGGTGATGGCCATAGAAATGCCACTAGAGTTTCTGGGCAGTTTCCTGGTTGTCCTTCCCTCCCCCAGTTGATATTCAACATACCAATGTTCAGTGTGCTACTTTTCATTATTGATGTATGAGTGGCATTAAGTGTAAGGTCACACAGATTTAGAGCTTTGTTCTCATTGTAATAACAGCTGATGATTCAGCATGGAGCTCTTGCTTATGTTGTGGTCTCTGTGCTATCTAGAAAATCCAATTCACTCAGTGTTAGGTGATCCCTCTGGCTAAGTATGTTGTCAGCAATTACGGTTGTGTACAACAAGCCTTGGCATCAACAGCTTAGCACTGGCTTCACTGATTAGAAGCAGAACTTTTGCTTGACTATTTGTAAAGCAGTTTGCTCATAGCTTCAAGGACAGAACCCTTTCCAGAGAAGAGCTTTCTATGCCTTCCATTTACTTTGTCCTCTGGTTGGTAACAGGAAATAAAGATGACCCAGAAAATATGAACTCAAGTACTTACAACTGCTGGTTATTATTTGGATGGAATGTAGATTATTTAAAAAAAATAATTTGGAATTTGTATTGGGAAAGACCAAATTAAAAGATTGCAGGAAGCAATTTGGCATAGTAGGTAGCAAGGTGCTGGCCTGGCTGTCTCAAAAGATGTGTGCTCTGTAGCTAACTGTGGCTAATAGGCATGATTGGCCAAGTCACTGTTATTTCCTCCATGCCTATTCCTGTCCTCCACATATTGTCTGAGTTGTGGTCTCCTGACAATAGAGGGATTTTTTCAGTCTCTTCCTTATTTTGTGTGGCCTAATACTGTAGGGAGCATTATGAACTGCATCCTCAGCAGATGCATATCCCCCCACCTCTGATCATTGCAGTGAAGTGTCGTCTATTTACGGCAACTTGCAAGGTACCCTTGCCTGGCAGAACTTCAAGGCGTAGCAAGTGTAATCCGTATTTTCTCTACAGAAACAGTATCTATTTTGTATATTTCCACTGAGCTTTCTGCTTCATATCTGGAATGAAAGTGAAATAGCAAGTGATGAAAATACTGATGAAAATGATGATGAGGATTTATGTGTATAATACTCATCTGCAGATATTAAAGCTTTGCAGTACTCTTTTTCAGAGATATTCATATGAGTCAGTGAGATCTGATGACTTGCTCAAGGTCACATAGCAAGTTTGTGGCAGAGACAGAAATAGAAATTGCATCTTAAGAGTCAGTATAGTATCATATTCAAGGGCTTCCATTTGTACAGACACTGGTTGTTACAAACACTGTTATACTGTATGATGCAGCAAGGCTACAGGCTATGAAGAAAGAGGGAGGTACACCCAGTAGTAAGCTTAGCAGTATATACTGGGTTTAAGAATTTGCTTTTGTGTCTTCAAAATTGGCATAACTGTTAACTTCAGTAAAATTAATGTCACACAAAATTTACAGAAACAGTGGTTAAAAGGTTTTTTTGATTCTTTTTGTCTTGGTGAAGAAATAGGCAAACGTTTACCCCAGGCACCCTCGATATAACCATCCTCACTAACTGGTGATTAGTAGGACACATGCAGAGTTGAGCCTGCTTTGACTGTAGGAGTCCAGAAGCCATGTTTGTCCTGTATACTTTAAGGGAGACACTGTCTGTGGTATCAGCATTCAGAGCTGCCCTATTGCTGTATGAAAACTCTTCTCACTTTTGGCCCTAGCATAGCAGCATAAGTTCTTCTTTTCTAAGCAAAAAAGGTACCTTTGACTTAGTGCCAAATAGCACACAAACATGGTTCTGAAAGTCAGTCCAAGAGCAGAAATAGTACAATTAGTTTCAGGATCTGTGCAGGAGAAACAGAAGCCAAATAATCTATCACAGCCATGTTCCACTTCAAGAGGGGTGTGGAAATGGGGAAATAGCTCATGCTAGCTTGTTAAAAAGGAAGCTGAAAGTTATAGATGGCAGGGATGTGATACTGGAGGCAGAGAACAAATGTTTTCCGCCTATTGAGAAACACTTCAGAAAGGGCAAAAAGGAAACATCATCACTTAATAGTAGCATGATGGTTACTGTTGAAAGCAAGAGAGAGCCCTCTAAAAGCTTAAAGCTTTATCTAAATGAAAATATAAAGGATTATAAAAACTGACAAGTTAAAGGTAGAAATGCAATAAGGCAGACTGAAAAAAACATTAGAGGACCATTTGCAAAAGGCATCAGAACTAGTAAGAAATACATCTTCAAAAACATCAGCACCAGGGAGCCTGCCAGAAAAATCTCTAGGGCTAGTGGATGCTCAGAAATGACAAATGAATTCTTTGCATCTGTTTCTTATTGTGAAGAAATGGTAGTTCCCTGTGCTGGAACACTTCTCAAAGAAGAATTCATCAGAAAAATCTCTTTCAAACTGAAGAGCTGGTAAGGGAATTTATGAATCAAATAGAAGAAGTTGCCAAGTAATTTGTTATTAACCCAAGCTTTCTGTAGGAATTCCAGAATGACATAGCAAGACTAATTGTGGGGTTGCATAACAGCACTCTGGTACCTGATGACTGAAAGATGGCAAATGGGATACGACTTTCGAAAAAGGTAATGGTGGGAAACTGTGGGCTGATGAGCTTTGGATATGTACAAGAAAAATTGCTAGTTGATGGTATGTTGAGAATGGGATTACTGGCTACAGGGATAAACTTCTTGCAGAGTCAAGAGTCAGCCTGGCTTTTGTAAGAAGTCAGGCTGTGCAAAATGTTGGAGCTTTTCTAATGAGTTAGCAAGCATAGCTGTTCTGGGACCCGTGGTGGTCAGCATATGCAAATGATGCACTAAGAGTTGAATACTTGATGACATTCATAACTGTCCTGAGTAACTTTGAATTATTAATGATGATTGAAGAATTTTATAAGAACCTAGTGAAATGGAGTGACTGGGCAGTGAAATACAAAGGAAATGTGGTGTAGATTAAAAAAGTGATGTATATGGGGGAGGAGGGAATCTGAATGAGAGAGAACTGGGTGAGCCCTGAACTGGTTCTTGAGCAAGATCTTGGATTATGATAGAAATGCCATCTCGGTGTCCAACAGGTAGGTCAAATATTAGAGTTGTTAGGATGGTAATGAGGGCAAAATTGAAGCATCATTAAATGCTTTATAAGCTAATATTAATGCACAGAACTTCTGCATCCTGAATACTGTATGCAGTTCTGGTTCCTTTACTCCCCACTCTGTCACAAATATGCTAAAACCGAATGACGTGGTGAGAAGACAGCAAGGCTGATAGAGGGCTATAAAGTCATGTGGCATGGAGAGAGGAGGTAGAGATTGATCTCTAATTGAGGAGAAGAGCTGGGGGACATTAAATAAAGCTGGCAGGAGCCCGGTTCAGGTTAAGTGCTGCTATTTGCATGACCCATTCTTATGTTCCTTCCTAGTTCCCTGGTTTTGGCCACTGTTAGAGGCAGCATAGTGGGCTGTGTGGGCCTTTATATCTCCTGCTATGGTTGTCTTAGTTTGGCGTGAGGTTGTTTGGGAAACCACTGCTGCGACTGTTAACACCAGAACCGGCCTCCCATCAATACGGCAGCTTGTCATCTTTAGTGCCAATTCAGTGTCAGAAATCAAGCAGTTGTGAGTTGGCAGCTGCTTATCCTGACCAAGCAACTTGTGTTAAGATTTCTGCCGTAGATTTGTTTTGTCATTAATTCAGAGCCACTCCATGCCTGTGGAACAGTGGGGAAGGTCTGAACAGCATCTCCACAGCCACATGTGAATAGCTGGACCCCAGCCGCCCCCCCTCCCCCCAACAGAGATCCAGACTGCTTCTGCTGTCTTGCTGGGACACAGTGATACAGAGGCAGGAAATTGTAGCCCTGGGCAATGAAACGGGAATGTTGTGTTTGGGTTTGCAGTGAGTTGTGTTTTGGTTTCAGCACTATTTTGAAAATCAAAATGTTGTACATAATTCTGAAAGACTACAGAAGCCAAAAGATAAAAGCGAGTGTGTCCCATATGTTTTTACAATATTACAACAACTGCAACTAAAGCTGGGTCACTGCCAGCCTTTATCAAAAGGCTATGCTTTTGCATTCCAAGCAACAAAAGACTAAATGACAAAGAACATACTGACCTTTTATATGCAACTGTAGAAGGGAAGAAAAATCTCAAAGTATTGAAATTTTTCTTTGAAGAGTCTTTTCATGTAACTTTCAGGCATGAAAGGTAAGAGCATGGTAGAAGTGGAGACCAAACAGGTTAAGGGAATAGTTGAGAGTACGTGTCCACACATGAAAGTTGCTAGGAATGGTGTGTTTATCTGAAGGGAGTGCTGTTCCTTAGAAAGAATGATGTGGTGGAAAATGTTTTGTGGAACCGCTAAGATTTATTTGTCCTGAAAAACCTCAGCAGTTTTGCATTCCTGCACGCCTGGCTCTCACTTTTTACTTATGCAGATATAGGTAGGTTGGTTTTTAGGATACACAGGTGTACTATTGGACTTTCATCTTGATATTCTTCAATACCTTGCTGGTGTTCCCTTAAAGATGCTCAGGTAAGGTGGGTTGTGTGGTCTCTGGTTAGGACACAAGATTGATCTTACACCTTAAGAAGTTGCACCTGAGAAATGTAATAGTCATGTGGAATTAAGATTTCCACAAGCATAGTCACAGTACCAAGCAGTTGTATGTGTTGCCATACCAATATGAAACCAATTGAATTGTTTACCACCCAGAGATGGGCACTTGCTGTTCAGGTCAAACCGTTGCTACACATGGTGCACCATTGACCAGGCATAAACTCTTACAGCTTTATCAATTAATTAAATAAATTTGAAATATATAATGTTGATTCTCATGGCCCCCAGGCATCTAAGAAATCATCTACATTCATAAACAGCAAACAGGCTTCCCAGAACAGAATGTAAAGCATCTCAGAAACATGGGGAGGCAAAGAAAATCAGTGAAGCAATGTGAGTTTACCCCTGTCCCACACATGCACAGTATGAGGGAAGACACTGAATGTAAATGAAGGAAGCCCCATTAGCAATTACAATATCCTGTAGATTCTTCAGAGCGGGAGAGTAAGTCCCCTACAACAGGGGAAGAATGAACAACCTTGCTGTCAATGTATGGAGTCTTTCAACACAAACTGAAGTTTTGAGGCTGTGTCTCTACCCCATCTCTGTACTAGTTTCATGTAGGTAAAGAAGATTCTTATTCTTTGCCTAGATTGGAATTACTGAATTCAGAGGATTAGAGTGCCACTGTGTGTCTCATCTCAAACTGCTGGGACACCTAGAAAGGTATTCCTGCATATATTTGAGTTCTTATTTTATGTTAGTTCAAGTAGGTGAGAGTCCCTGATCTGAGAGAATCGTTTAGATTGGAAGAGACCTTTAAGGTCATCGAGTGCCAAGTCCACCACTAAACCATGTCCCTAAGCACTACATATACATGTCTTTTAAATATTTCCAGGGATGGTGACTTCACCACTTCCCTGGACAGCCTGTTCCAATGCTTCACAAGCCTTTTGTTGAAGAAATTTTTTCCTAATATCCAATCTAAACCTCCCCTGGCACAACTCAAGGCCATTTCCTCTTGTCCTGTTGCTTGTTACTTGGGAGAAGAGACTGGCCCCCACCACGCTACAACCTCCTTTCAGGTAGTTGTAGACAGCAATAAGGTTTCCCTTCAGCCTCCTTTTCTCCATACTAAACAGCCCCAGTTCCCTCAGCCACTCCTCATAAGAGTTGTGCTCTAGACCCTTCACCAGTTTCATTGCCCTTCTCTGGATACGCTCCAGCACCTCAATCTCTTTCTTGTAGTGAGGGGCCCAAAACTGAACCCAGTATTTGAGGTGCAGCCTCACCAGTGATAAGGAAACCTGCAGTTTTGTGGTGAGAAGAGGTGGCTCCTTACTGCTGACACTAAAACCTCCTTTTATTCTTGGCAGGAGGCATGTAGTCACCCTGTAGCACCTTGCTGTACCCTGACCTTATTTTTAAACTCCTTTCCTTCAGAGTAACAACCTCCTGGGACTCTGTATGTGTCACAAATTCAGCCAGTGTAGTAGGAGTTCTGCAAATACTTTCAACTGAAGACACTGTCTTTTTGTTGAGATTCAGCATGAACAAATGTGGGATTTGGCATTGAGAGACCCTGTTCAGTCATCACTATACTCAGAGTCATTCAAGAACCTGTTAGTCCTATATCGAGGTTTAAGGCCTAAGATGTGGAGAGTTGATAAATCCTGGCTAAACTCCCATGAGCAGAAACTCAGAATGGTTAAACTTTGAGCTTTAAGATTAATATTTAAAAACCCACAAGAATTCATCTTTATTTGAAACTAAAATTGTTATTTTATCATAATAATGTTTTTTATGTGCTTTTCTTCTATGAACCTAGAAGTGTAGATGAAGAGGGCAGATCCCTACCAACAGTCATGGCTTCTCTTGCTACATTGGAGATGAGATCTGAGCTGAGTTATGCCATCTATTTCAGATGAAGAAATGGTAAAAATATAATAAATTGTCTACCAGGAATAGTTCCATGCTTTTTCTGAGTTCCTGTTGATTAAAAATGGACTTCTTTCCAATGCAGTGTGATGATTTTTTTCTTTTAATTTCTTTCCCACATCATAGAACTTCTAAAAAGTCTTGAATATGATTATTCATATCACTGCACAGTATATTTCTTAAATATGCACTGTAACCGCATGATAGTAATTTCCAAAGATGGTGGACAAAAGCGGGTTCAAATTTGCCATATACCAATTTCATTAGCTGAATTTGCAAGCAGGAAACAAATATGGAGATACAGGTAGTAAGAGGTAAATCAGTGCAAATTATTATTTGCAAATTATTTTTTCTCATTGAGAATTTTAATGTTAGTTCCCCTAGATAATGTAGAAGTTGTTTGGGAGTTATGGGAACAAGGGTGAGCAAGTGCAGTATTCATACACCCTGAAATACTTGAAAGAATTTTTTAGTTAATCATGAACTACATTTAGTGAAATGTTAATATATATTTTTATGTATAAAATTAAATGGATCAGGTAGTTTATATTACAAGGTAAATTTTGGTACTTTGGCCCAAAGTACCATTTCCTGTTGGAAAAATGAAAAGAACTGCAGGAAATTCTGGATAAAACAAGCCTAACCATTGTTTCTTGAGTGCTCAAAAAAATGCCTTTCAGTGGAAATAAGAAATTACCCTTCTCCAATGTTTCAGAAAAAGTTGTCACCTTTTTGGACCAAAGTTTATGAGGAAAAGATTTAGCCAGTTTTTGCTAGCTGTAAGTGGAAATGAAAATAATAAACACTAGAAATGTTGATTATTAGACCTAGAAAGATCAGATTCAGTAACATGTGAACTGAATGCTAAAACACTGGTATAGAGCATATGTGGCATGAATCATCCCAATTAAATGGAGGAAATTACTTAGCCACATGAAAAAATTACGCCCTGACATTAAAAGCTACTAGTTTGTTTTATTTTTTTTTCTGGTACTTTATTATTCCTGAAGCTTTAAAGAACTCCAGCTTTGTAGCTCCCATGATGAGTGTTCTAATTATGAACATTAAGAATGTCTTCTGATTGTTTTGAGTTAGCTAATAACTTGATATGCTAAATAAATCAAGCAGTTCCCAATCCAAATATAGCATCTGGCTTTGGAAATACAGCATGCTTCCTCTTTGCTGTGTGAAATAGGTCTGAACAGCTGGAACAAATGTTCTTGTCACTAAATTATAAATTACAGCTGTCGAGAATAAAACATTTAGTTCCAGCACTCAAGAAATAGATTTTTAAGAAGTCTTCCCATTTATCAGTTTAGCCATTGATTATGTGTGTAAGGTCATTGAATCAGAGCAGTAATGAATGGAATTCTTGATTGCTCAAATACCAGACTAAATGTACCCATAGTTTTACATCCAGGAACTTGATAATACTTAAAGTGCCTCAAAGCGTTTAAAGAACTAATGCTCTATGTAACCACTTACGTACTGCCATTCTGATCACCAGTAACATGTTTGCTGAATAGGAGAGTAAGATCAATTTGCTTCCATGAGCTCTTTACTTGTCAGGTTTTCAGCATGTCAAGTATTGCATAGTAGCAGTTTAACTTCCCAAAGGTTGTGATTGCTTTGGTGGCTTATGGAGCGGTAGGAGATCAGGACTAGAGTCAGACTGAGCTCCCTAGCATCAACCATTTAATTGACAGCTTTGTTTTCCTTGGTGTGAGAGGCAGGAGGAGGAAGGTTGTTGCACACATTCCAAAATTACCATCACAGTCTGCTGCTGTTCCTCAGGCTTCTCTTGAGGTGAAACCTGAAAAAAGCATATAGATTTGACCCTGTTGTTTTGGGGTTTTAATGTCAGTGTTTAATATCAAATACCTACCTGGTATTTGAGCAGTTCTATTTTCCATATATGCTGAGAGCTTTGGTCTTCCAGTGTAGAGGGGGCTACTGGCTTCAACCTTTCCAAGTTTTGTACCCTTGTTTTCACAGATGTCTACTAATTATGGTTGGTTTGAACAGAAGATTAAGGAATATCTGCAGGGTGCTTGTGACACTGCTGTGCTTGCATACTGCTTCTGTGATCAAGATTTCTGTTTGAAATTGTCAGTTCAGCATCTTTTAGATGCCATTTCAATGGAAGTAGTTAAGATGTGCAAGCAAGTGTTACAGATCCTTTTGAAGTGATGTGCAGTTGGGAGGAACTATAAGGGAGGAAAAAATATGTTCTTGTACTTGCAGAAATACCTGAAGGCCATTTTTCTTAAAGATGTGTCATGAGGTTGGCACCTACTGGTTCTGATGCTTTTTATGATGCTTCCTCCAAAGTTAAGGTTTTCTTACTGGATATTTCATGAAAGTCTACATTGGGAAGGTTTTTACAGTCTGAACACTTACATGCTTTCTTTTTCTGCCTGACTATCAGTCTTGATAAAACTCACAGGAACCAGGTTATCTTTGATTCCTATGATGCTATTCAAGCAAGTCTTGAAAAACTGTGGGTAGGCTCAAGAGGGAGAGGGGGCACAGTCTTTGCATAAGTTTCTTTAAGCAGAAAACCAAAGCTAGCTAACAACTGTAAAGATCTTATCCATGGTCTGAAGTTGGCTATTGTTCTTTTTCCCTTCCTCAGCCTGTTAATTCTCCATAACTGCAGAATTTGTATTGACAAGGCAAAAACTACTTCTACAGAAGAAATGTAGGTTTAACAGATGTAAAAAAGTTTGAGGGACATGATTCTTACTAAAATTTGTTTTAGATTCCATTTCATTATAGTATGAAACCTGAGATGTTTATCTCAGCTGGCTTTTCCATCTTTAAGTATCAATAAAACCAACTTTAAAAAAAAAACACAAACTAATAAAAGCGAGTAATTACAGCTAGAGCAAGGTGTGGAAATAGGCACTTTTCAGCTGAACAGTAGTTGGTGAAGAAAAGAGGAAGCACTTATGCATCAGGTGAAAGTTGGTAGCTCAGCAATTTATTAAATTAATTAATCCTCTTTCTGCTTGAGGAATATAATGAACTATTTAGTTCCCTTCACCATCTCTTCAGATGTATTCAGTAAATATCTCTGTACACTGCTGGCAAACGCTGAATTCTGTACTGTCGTGGGGAATCCAGAAGTTGTGATATGCTGGGTTTTTTCTGCCTCTATCGGAAGAGCACACAAATACTCTCTGCATAGATTAGTTTCACTTGGAAGTTCTCTTTAAGAAAATGTTTCTGGGGTAACTACGTCATTCAAATTGCAGAAAACAAAAGAAGTATGTTGACCGAATAGGCAAAATGAATTTGCTAGGAAATTGAGTCTGGACAGAGGCATCTCTCTATCCAGATGGTATCTCAGCTCAATCCTTGAGCTTGAATAACAAATAGTATTTTTGTTTCCCTGGTATGCATCACAAATGCTTTGCTTTTGGGGATATAAATTATCTTTCAAAACTAGAGCAATTGCAAAGTTAGTATAGCTTGCAAATTGAAGGCTAGATAGTATCACTTATAGGCATCTGTTTCTTCTGGATTTACTTAATGCTAGCTTTGGGTTGTATTACTCTACCTCTTGCTCTGGTCAATCAGAGGCACTCATACTTGCTATGTAGCATGTTCCTTACAGTGTTAGCCACAGCATTTACAACACTCTGAAATTATCTCAAAGACCTTTACATAAAATATCTATTTGCAATAAAATTATCACTTATATGGGCTAAAGAATCATGTCCTCCAATTTCATACTGTGCAAATTCACTTTTGAAAAATTTACATTTTGAGCACTCTTCATTGAAGTGATGTGCATATATATATATATATATATATGCATGTTTCCAGTGCAGCTGCCGTTTTATTCTGAGGTCTGAAAACAGTATCTTCCATCCAACAATAAAAGAGGAAAAGAACCCAACAAACTGGGTAGTGCTCAATGGTTTGCTGTAAGCCCTCTCCTCCACATGATCTCTTAAGGTTCAGAAACCAGAAGACAAAAAGATGAATTTTTAATGCACATAGGCCAAATGTCAGTACTTATTTTATTTGCTACTTAAGTGGTAGAAATGGGAAAAGATGCTTTTTAGATTCAAAATAATTGTAGGCCTTCATCCTGATTAGTCTTTGCTTTTCTAATGAGATTGCCCGTGACAGTAGGAAAGTTAGATGTGGTTTCGGATGGGAGCATGGGCATGCCTGGAAACAGCTCTCACTTCCTTCTAGTTCCAACTAGAGGGAAACTGTATGAGAGAGACTTGAGCACTGGTTTCAGAAGGAAGAAACTTATAGATGTGCCTAAATTAAATCGTATTCTGTGCTTGTTTCTTGTTCTGTTTCACCTCTCTTCAAAATCTGAAATTTGCGTATTTGAACTAAATTATATGTGCACAATGAATTTCTTACACTTGATTATTTCAGAACCATGAAGAATAAAATGAGGATACAGATAGCTGTACACAGAAACATTTGACTACTAGGATCATTGCATATGTGCTTATGCTTCCTGTACACTAAGAAACTCTTCTATAAATGCATGTTTGTAGGAGCATGTGATTTCCTGAATCAGTTTCAGGCCTCCTTCATGACTGTTAGTAACTATATAATGGAATCCAGTGAAGATGGCTGTCCCAAACAGCTACATGTTAAGTACAAAGTTATCAGTCCTTTAAGCTGTAATGCTATTTATTTTCTTGTAGTATGCTTCCTGAACTGTAATGAATGAACTCACTGTATGGTCACTATACTGCTGTATCCTCCTTAGGGGGGAAACTATCCTATGTCTATAAAATAGAAGAGGGGTGGGGGTTTTTATTGCTATTGCATTTTAACATACTAAGAATTTCACATTTTTCTTTTTCATATTTTCTTTTCAAGCCAATTATTTTAAATAAGCTCATGAAATGTTTCAAAGAATAAATTATTTCCCTTCTACTTTGAACTAAAGGAAAAGTAATTAAGTAGTGCTGAACTGAACAAACACCCATTACTTTTAGGTACCACAGACTTATTTCCCTATAATTTTTTTATAGGTCAGTCAAGCTGCAAATTACCCAGGAAAGCCCTCAGGTAGACCTTCTGCTAATTATCTGACATGGCTGCCTGCTTTTAAACCAAGAACAGTTGAAGACCTATGCTGTGGTGAAGAAGGAAAAATTAAAAGAAAAGAGATCAAAACAGTTGAATATGAAAAGAACTGTTTGTTTCATAGCTCTTCTGAATATGGTCCAACCCTGAAGGCAGATTGTGGTAAAGACTGAAAATGTTAACTTAAGAGAATATTAAAATAACCAAATATATCTAGTTTGCTGAAATAGCAGAATATGCTTAACATATGGGTAATAGTAGATAGCTGTCTGCCTATGAATTTTTGAGTCAATTTTCATCTATGCAAGTCACTCTAGGTTCAAGTTGTTTGGACGTGGTCAAAGAGAAGTACAACAAACAATATAAGGTGGTCCTCTACACTATTACCTCACATCTTCCTTCCTTCTGTCTGTCTTCATAGTCTGTGACTTGGGAGACCTAAAGCATATTTTACAGCTAGATTAACAGCTGGGAATACTGTGTGTAGTGCATACAGCTTATATTCATTGGTTTTCTTCTAGTGAAGAGACATTATCAGCTGTTGTGCCTACAGTGTGTTCTCATCCATTAATCATTCTTATGTCCTCTTCTGCTGACATATCCTTGGAAGGCATCAATTTTACTGGAAATCTGGAAAATCTTCCTCTTTTGTTTAAGAAGTAGAAATGTTAATTTCACAAGTTTAAACTCTCTTCTTTAGTAACGTTATGTTGTAACTGTGATACCTGAAGGTAAAATACACCTAAGTGCTTTAAATGGGGAAAAACTAGCAGCTGAAAGAACAGGAGTCTTTTCCTGCACAGGATTACTGTCTGTTCTAGCATCACTGTTGTGGTTTAACCCCAGCTGGCAACTAAACACCACGCAGCTGCTCACTCACTCCTCCCCCCACCCAGTGGGATGGGGGGAGAAAATCAGGAAAAGAACTAAAACTCGTGGGTTGAGATAATGTATTGGGTCTGGCTGAGATGGAATTAATTGTCCCCATAGCAGCCCTCATAGTGCTGTGTTCTGCATTGGTAGCTG
>JANZLQ010000089.1:17317603-17329770 GCA_026212715.1 Elanus axillaris
CCTCCTTCTTCACTGACCTTGGTGTCTGTGGAGTTGTTTCTCTTACATGTTCTCACTCTCCGGCTGCTGTTTCTCCCCCTGTTCCCCAATTTTTTTCCTTCTTAAAATGTTATCACAGAGGCGTTACCACTATCACTGATTGGCTCGGCCTTGGCTGGTGGTGGGTCCATGTTGGAGCTGGCTGGCATTGGCTCTGTCGGACAAAGGGGAAGCTTCCAGGAGCTTCTAACAGAAGCCACCCCTGTAACCCCCCCTGCTACCAAAACCTTGCCACAGAAACCCAATACAGAACTATCTGGATTTATCTGCTTTTTCATTTAAGCCTTCTATACAGTGGCAGAAAAATCAACAGAGTTCTTAAGAAAATGCTCACTGAGGTTTTGGTCTTCTGGCCAGAAGAATCTTGAACATACTTCAACTTTTCTGTAATAATTGAAATGTGTTGCTAACATCTTGCTCCCTCTGTCAGTATATTTCTCTGCAAAATGGGTAATTCATCCTTGGTTTAGTTTTGCTAACAAATGTACACAGTCTTTGAAAAGTCAGAGATTCAATGCTTCTGTCTTGACATTGCTTTCCTCAACTTTTACAGCGAAAATGTGTCACTCATTTATTTGTTCAAGAAAGTTGTATCTTTTGAAGTGCTTACTAAACTGCAGTTGGCTTTGAAATGCTGGAAGTGAATGTTGCTGTTGTAGATGTCTGTCAATCCTCCCCTACCAGTCTCAAGGCTTTTTTTGGCAAACTGTTTGAGAACTAATGAACTGTGAATGCAGAAATAGAAATATGCTTGTAAACTGTAGAAATTTGATCATGCTTTGTGCTTATGCAAGTTTCTTTAAAGATAGGTGGCAATAGATTGCCCATGTTCTTTGGTAGGAATATAGAATATTTTAAAGTCCATTATGCAAATCCATTTATTATTTTAAGGAACTAGGTTGTTTGGGTTTGATTTTTCCTCTTGTGTGTCTGAGGAAAGTGTTCAGGTAAGTGCCATACAGAAAGCAGAAGACACCCAAACTCTTGTTGACATTACAAAAAGGATGGGAAATACATGATGCTCTTTTTTTACACAAACAGCTCCTGTTTTTCAAGGGATATTGTGATCTGTGGGCTAGAATAGAGGAATCGTCAGTAAGCCATGCATATATGCTTCTTAATGATAAGCAATGCCAGAGAAGGTGATACTGTGAAATGGAATACCATTTGCCTAATTTAAGACAACAGTAAAATGACTTAAACACAGGGGAGGAAGGCTAGACTGTTTAATTTGTTTGCAAGATATTTTTCTGAATTATTTTGGTTACTTTTATTAAGAGGAGCAGGACAATGCAAAAGCTCTTTTTCTGGGGTTTAGTTTATGTCCGTAGCAGAATTCAGTATTGAATTGATAGTAGACCCTTTTCAGGAGACTCACACAATAGTGACCTGTAGTGCTTTCTCTCAGACTTTGTACTCCAGCTATACTTTCTGTAGTGTATGGAAACATACCCCCCTTCCCACACGTGGGCCCCTGCCCCTGCTCTCCTTGAGTGAGGTTTTGGGCTATTACTGAGCTGGCTGGAAGCGGTCATGACCAGCACAGGGCAGTGCTAGTGGCTCACTGACCGGCCCTCGCAGCCTCCTGCACTCCAAGCCCTGCTGGTTATGCCCAATACAGCAGCTTTTCAGGTAGGGAGCACTTCTCTCTCTGTAAGAGGCTCTACAGTATACTTGAACTTAATACAGGCCTAGATTTTTTAAAGTTTATTTAAAGTTGTCCAATATTTAAAGGCTTGTCCATCATGAACCATCAGGGGCTGAAATTCTTCTGGCTGGATGGCACCCTCATTCAAACTTCTGACAGATTCCAGGAAAGCCCAGGTTAGCGGGAGGCTGTCATCCCAGTAGAGCATGGCGCTTCCTTCATGGTACCTGTCTGGGAAGCAGCTGGTGGAGGAACATGGGGACGTGGCTCTTGTAGAAGGAGGAGCATGGTGGGAAGGCTGCCCGTGGTCATCTCTGAAAACATGGCTGTAGCAGAATCCCAGGTTTGCTCCTTTTGTAGCTAAATTCTCCAAACGTTTTGGTTGCTCCAGGCACTTAATATTGTTCCGTAAATATGCAGCACCAGCAAAGTTATATGTAGTAGTTTGTCAAATTAAAAACAACTTCCCTGTGTACCCATTAATGCAATTGATTTTTAAAAGAGAATTACTTGTGGTGGTTAAGCTTGGGCATGCCTGACTGAATACCATTTCATACCATTATGCTTGTATTTCCTTGAACATTTGTAGGTTGTAATGAGCTTGAGGCAGTAAGGTTTTGTATGGCTGGGGAAGTTACTAATGACATAACTTGAAACCTGTAGCTTTTTTCCTCTCTTATAGGAGGCAAATGGAATAGGATCCTGTCCTTTAAAGATTTAGCTTGGTTTTGAGGTAAATCTCTGATTTTTTTTCTTTCTGCAGCAATGATCAAGAAAGTAGACATGCTGCATCTAGTGTGAATATTGACAAAACCTGAGTGATTGTAATTGGCAGAGAGGTTTGTGGTGAATTTGAAGGTCGAGCCTGTGCTTAGCAGGGGTGGTTGGAGGATGCTGGATAAACTGTGTGCCAGTGCTAACTAGAAATCACCAGAGCTAGAAAGCGAAAAGCCTAGAAGTCAAGCACTGTCACTGAGGTCTGGAACTCTAAAGTACTGCAAAAGTTGGTGTGTTTCAATGAACTACTGACATTTTCCCCAATGGGAGGCAGGAGGAAGGTAATATTAGTGCTTTTGGACTGGGACTAATTTCTGAAATACATGTACTTATGTGTGAAATCAACATTTGGAAAATTTGGTTCATACAAGTTTTACAAAGACAGGAAAACTGAATACTTAGCAAAGAATTTTTCTTTTTGTTTTTGAGGTGGGTTGTTTTTTTCTGTAAGACGTAGCTGTTCCTGCTGGAAAACCTGTTTGTTTTGTTTCCAATGGAAACAGGAGTTAGAAGTTGGAGGGGGAAGAGAGCAGCAGGAATTGAAAGCAAATTGGTAAACTCAGCCTGCTGTTGTGACATGTGTTTATGGTGTGAGTTGGACCTACAGAGCCTCATTAGCACATTCCCAGCAGATAGAGCTGTTTGCACAATGGGAGGAATGGCAGAATTAAAGTTAGCTTGCTGTGTATACAGCATGTCAAAAAAACATGAGCAGGGGGCAATCATCAAGCTGTTTTTAATGAAGCTGATAGTGGTCAGTCTTTTCCAGGGAGATCAAAAACAGAAGCCAAAGGCTGTTGTGGTTTTAAGGCTTTTCAAGAAGCATCAAATTGAACTTTGATTCAACAGGAAGAAAAACATCAATTACAAATCACCCTTGTTGTGATACTCCGTATTTCAGCTGCTGCTTAAAAACAATCAGCTACAAAATAGGATAAGAAATGTTAAATCTGGAATTGGGGTTTCTAATTACTGAAGGAGTGAGGGTATTGAATACCCTTTCTTTAAGAATAGAACTAACTATTATGAAGTGAAGAGTTGATGAAAGAAGGATTTAGATATATTTTTCATGGTAGAAATTGGAAGAGATGCCCTGGAGAATCCTCTTCTAGCACTTTCCCCTTTTTGGATGTGACAAGTTTGAGAAGAAACAGAAGTTGAAGAATAGAAGGGTTATCTGGAAATCAACCCACGTGCGCATATCAGGAACACGAGGCTGCAGCTGCTCTGTAAATAGTTTCTGTACTAAAGATCCATTTTAGCTTAATGAAGTTGCTTGTTACTCAGCATATGGTATGCGGAGAACACCAAGCTCTGTAAATTAAGTAATGATTGATCTGAGCTATGTGTTATTTTCTTTATACCATTGTCATTCCTCCCACCAGTGTCCTGAACAGAATTAAGTGTACTCAGATCTTGTTTCAGGACTTGCTCTTGGGCAATTATTCAGAGCAAATGGCTGGATTTATTTATTTATTTATTTATTTTAAATATTGCAAACCCTTTAAAAGCATGTCTGTCATAATAAGAAACCATGCTTCTGTTCCTTTAGGTAGTAAGCGTTGATTAAAGTCAACTAGTGTGATGTATTAGTGCAGGTTCTAAGCTATACAGTTCCTGAAGGTTATAGTATAATACATAGTAGTATTATGCATAAATGTTAACCAGAGGAGCTGTGCAGCTTTTTTAGAAGGGAAGACTACATTATTTCTGTGCTAAATGGTAACACCAGCTGTGACAAATTTTACTTATGGCAAAACACTAGGAAAATTGATGACTAACTAGGAGAAGCTCATGTGACAGTTGTCCAGGTTTATCTGGCAGCTTGATCTGAAGTGTATCATATTATGATGAGTGACTGGGAATTGAGTAAAATTTTTCTCTATAATGAGAATGTGATTTAGGTACATTTGGTTTGACAGAGATGGAGCTGTCTGAATCACAGCAGATGCAAGGGTTGTGGAGGAAGTATTGCTGAACACCCCAAAGTAGGCCTCAATTTGATATTGTAAAAGCTGGGACTAAGACCTGCACCTTGGACAATGCTTCATCACTTTAGCAGCCCGTGAACAGGCTGCACTGCAGAACTAAGTGCATTGTTTATTCAGTGCATTACAAAATCCAGATGTACTGCATCAAGAACGTTCTTTGTTACACTTTCTCTTTTCTAAGTTTCACTTTATTTCAAGGAACAAATTCTATTTATTAGATTATTCAAATAGGAGTCATTCTGTGCTTAGCATAGAGCTATCATCATGGTATTCCAGTGACAGAAGAGATTGCATCATTCAGAGATGCCACCTTTGGCAGTTTGTATTAAGACAAGACGTATTTTTATGAAATGGGAAAATGATAGCATTTCTCAGTTATGAGTGAATATGATTTCAGTAGGAAAAACTCAATATGTCTTTATAGAGGAAGATGAAGTATTGTTGTTCTGTTAGAGCTTTTTGAAGGAGCAGGTTGATAACAATGATCTACTTGATGTGGTGTTTGTATTTCCTAGCTTGAAAAAAGTCTTTCACTGAAGGCTCCTGAAGTATCCAAGCTGTTACAGAATAAGCATTTGTAGATGAATGTCATCTAGATATCCATTGTAAATACACAGGTCAAAAAACCCCAGACAGTTATAGGTATTATTGACCAGATTTCATTACTAGCAGTATAACTAAGACTTGTAGCGTTCACTATGTTCATAACTAGTGAACATAGTTACTAATTCTGTAACAATTACTGAATAATAACTCAATAACTCAATTACTGAATAATTAGGGAGGAATCAGTTTGAATTCTTCCAGAGTGTTGAGATGAGACTGATACTGTGAGTGTAAAAAGTTGCAGAAAGTATCATGAATGAACAAATCAATGCCAGATGAAACTCAGTGTTGACAGACACTAAGAAATATGTTGAGGCAAAACCAGTCCTAACTATCTGTATGTGTTGGTGGGTTTTAAATTACCTACTATTGCTTATGAAAGAGATTCTTGAATAATTTTGGGTAGTTCTTAAAATACCAGATTGATGGTTTTGTAGCATGCAAAAGAATAATAGAAGGTTACGAATTACTTGTGAAAAGACTACAGAGGGCAATATGCTACTCATGTAATGCATAACTTGAAGGGAACAGAAGAGTGCACAGAATTCATCTCAAGGCTGTATTGGAGCTGTGGAAGGTGCAAATAGGGGAGCTCAGAAGCATTAAACAGCTTATAGAGGAAAGGGAAATGCCAAGGTCAGTTTGCTTCATGGAAATGACAGATGAGGGAGGGCATAGCACATGTCTATAAAATTCTGGGCTGTTGAGAGGAAGTAAATGAGAATATAAATATTGTATGAGAACTAAGAGTATCCACTGATGTTTCAGTCTTCCGGATGCTGAAAGACAGCGAAATGGCAGAGTCAGGCTCTGGTATGGGAATGTTATATCATCCCAGACTACTTGGGTTGCTAAGATTGGTGCTTTCTTGCCTACCTTGTGAATACCATCATACTTCTCTACCAAATGATCAAACTGAAGGCCTTTGAGTAAAAGCTGGAGCAGCTGGGAGTGCACCTATAGTAGTCTGCTAGAGTATCCCATATTTCACTGTTACCTTTCTGAGTTGTGTCTACCACCTTCTATTTATCAGCTGGTAAAGTTGTTGCTTTTTATCACTCTCATTGTGAGCTCTGAAGTACGAACATGTTCCTGTAGTGCAAAAGAACAACAGGTTCTCTTTGGCTTTAAGTACTACTGTAAGTAATCATTAATGATGACCAGTTGTTGAGTGACCTAATTCATAAAAACTCTGGTTATTTTTTCTAGACTTTACCCTATAGATCTCTTTGCTTAATTCCATGAATGCTTAATTATTACATATAAATATTAAAAATACACTGCGCCACCTTTTAATTTAGTTTTATTTTGTATTATATGATGATCTCAATCTCAAACACTGTGTCCTTAAGCATGTGCCCAAAACTAAATTTATACCATATAATGAATCATACACTGGGTTCAGCAGAGCAGTAATAGTCATGCTCAAAACCAAGAACTCATGTGGCATCTCTCAAATACTTTGAGCAGCAGAGCACCAACCTTTAACTTCTGCTTGTAAGATTGATAATATTTTTTTATGCTTTGATCAGTCAAATTATTTTTCCATTGTGTCACCAGGTGAAGGCAATGAACAGTGCCAATAGTGTTGATAATGCATTACATAAGAAGAAACAGTTGCAAAGATAGATTTTTCATGTGTAATTGATATTAACAAGACTGTCAACCCTCTTGTTTAGGGTTATGTTGTTTATAAGCAGGAGGAGGAAGGTTTCTTTGTCAGTAGTCTTATATACCTGATGGCCTAATGCATGGAGCAGTGACTAGTATAATAACCTGTGTTTTGCTTGTAGTTTGCCTCCAAGAAGCTTTGGACTATCTTTAGTTGCTACTTTGGACTGTTCAGCATGTGAACAGTCTGAACACTCTGAACACTCTTGGAGGGTGGGTTCTCCATTGCCTAGTACTTTGTTCAAGTTGATTCTGTGTGCACCCTGCCCACCCCCCAGCTACAGCTAATTAAAAGTGCTACCATTTTAGGACAGTAATGTTCTAGATCCTCTTGGCTGGTGGTATCTTTCATGCTTTAGAAATCACTGGGTTAAAATTAAACCCACCAAATTCCATAGCATCGTTTCTGTCCCTACTGCAGGATTAATATTTGGATTTCTGCTGCAGTTTGAATTTAGCACCTTCTTACAGTTAAGCATTTCTATAAACAGTTCCAGCAAATCCATTAGTCATTTCCAAAGTACAAAAGAGTAATGCAGCTAAACTTGAAGTCTCCCTTTCCATCTTCTGTACAGATTCAGCTTCCTCAGGGTTTTTGTAACTGTTGACATTGAAAGAACTTAAAGGCAACTGGAGAGCTGCACTTTGGGAACACCTCATCACTCCTCTCAGAAAGTGGCTGTCTTGTCTGAAGTAAATGTTGTGGTAACAAGAGAGAAAGTGGGCTTGTATTATAGTGACAAATTGTAGTTGCTTGCATGTTTAAATACATTCTTAATAGTATTATTGCATAGTATGTTAACATTTCCCATACTTCTGCCTCATACTTTTCTCTGCAGTGCATATTTGATGTCAGGAAGAATCAGATGTATCAGACTATTGGTAAGCAAAAGTAGTATAGAGAGGATAGTATCTCACTTCTGCCAGCCCCTCCACAAAACCAGAAGTGATCCTGTAAAAGAAATTCTCTCAAAAGATGAGCCCAGTCTTTGAAAAGGAGACCATGACACAGGTGAAATGAGGGGAAGCTCATCCAGCTGCAGAGACAGGGCTAGAACTTGGGGTCAAAGTTTGTAATGATGTATATAAATAATAATAAATAAATAATGTAAAGGTAGTTTAGTTCTGGACCAAATTAATTAAGGAGGGTGGCTCTCTCCAGCCTGTGTTTGAATGAACATTCTTAGACTCAAGAGTCTACAAGAAGAGTATTAAAGTAAATTATTTCCATCTTTAAGTCAGTTATTTACCTGAATATAGAGAGACTATCAATCATCAGAGATAACTGTTGTACTGAGAGCAAGGGAGGAGGAGAGGAAGACAGAGGTGGCTTCCTTTTTCCTTAACCTGTACCTGCTGGCATGACCAAGCCATGGGTGCCGTGTAGAGATTATTTAGGATCATTTAATGTTACTCTTGCTTACAATAATGCTAAAAGGATAATTCAGCCCCTTCTTGCCAGAGCACATTTCCCATTGCATGTAGCTGGTACCAGAACTGCTTGTGGATGACAGCCAGTAGACTAGGGGATTTGTTTTTATCTGCAGGTTTAAAATCTTCCATGTTGGGGTTATACCATAAATGCCAGCAATGAGTTTAAGCTTGTTTTCCCTGCTATTTGAAATAATAGGTCAACCTGTGTGCAGTAAAACAGGCAAATGTGGAGAAACGTAAAAAAAAAAACCAACCTAAAAACCCTTAGAGTACTTAAACTTATGAAGCATTCACTGTGTATTATTAATAGATGGCTCATTTCAGTCCAAGTCATAAGTACTGGAACTTACTAAATCAGTTTTGTAGATGTCCTGCCCCTTCAGGAAGATGCAAGTCTGGCGGCTGCCTTATTCTTGAGGCTAGTAAAGAGGTATAAAGATTTAACAGTTAAGAATAGTATTGCACAGATAATTATTAGCAACTTGTTGTAGATGATTGTCACCAAAGTTTAAGAACTGTTTGTCATGGTTTAACCCCAGCCAGCAACTAAGCACCGCCCAGCTGCTCACTCACATCCCCCCCACCCAGTGGGATGGGGACAGAATTGGGGGGAAAATTAAAAAAAAGTAAAATGTGTGAGTTGAGATAAGAACACTTTAATAGGACAGAAAGGAAGAAAACAATAATAATGGTAATAATAATAAAATGGCAATAATAATAATAAAAGGATTGGCATATACAAAGCAAGTGATGCACAGTGCAGTTCCTCACAACTTGCTGACTGATGCCCAGTTAGTTCCCAAGAAGCGATCTCCCCCCAGCCAACTCGCCCCAGTTTAGATACTGTGCGCGTCCCATGGTATGGAATACCCCATTGGACAGTTTGGGTCAGCTGTCCTGGCTGTGTTCCCTCCCAACTTCTTGTGCCCCTCCAGCCTTCTCGCTGGCTGGACAGGAGAAGCTGAAAGATTCTTGTCTTAGTATAAACATGACTTAGTAACAACTGAAAGCATCAGTGTGTTATCCACATTCTTCTCCTACTAAATCCAAAATGTAACACTATACCAGCTACTAGAAAGAAAATTAACTCTATCCAAGCCGAAACCAGGACATTTTAGATATCTAATAATTTATTACATTAAACATGATAATTAGTTTAACCTTCAATGTGAAAGGTAAGCCTAAAGTGTTTCTTTCAAGGGTTGCTTCTTACCAGTGATCTGTCTTTTTATTTGCTTCTGTTTTCAAGCAACTCAAGATAATATTTTTTTAAGTGGGAACGAGGTAGAGGAAAGAGAAAAATTATTCCTACTCCAGGCTGTTGCAGCTGAAATACATCTTTATTTCTTTAGTGAAGCAACTTTATGCAAATAAAAACTACCAGCAATATAGTACCCAAAATAAAACAGCAAGCACTAAGTCAAGTAGGAAAGTTGTAAAACAGTGTTCCATTGCTGAATGTTAAATATTCAAATAAACATTGTAAAAACTTCAGGAAGACTTTATGGGGCCATAGATGCACAGTGTAAAATCATTTGAGTTCTGCTATCAAACCACACCAATTGTTCAATGTATTCTTACCAGTCCAAGTTGAAAGTGAGTATCTTAAGGGATGGGAATACCTAAGCTCGTGCATATGTGTAATTAATCTCTCAAACTGCATGTAACGTGCTGCTTTCCCTATTACACCTTTGCATACAGAATCAAGACAGTGATTAAGTGCACAGAACATTGATGACATAAATAAAACGTGTGCAAACATACATCGATATCTGGATGAAGGAGACAATTTGTTTCACCTAAGTGTGCTGTTAGTGCCATGGGTGCATGCTCTGTGTGCATTGGTAAGTGCCACAAGGAGAACTAAGGAAGCTCTGTAGTAGGACTGCATGGGCAAAAAATTGCAAGACTGCCTACAAAATATGGAAGAAGGTGGCAGAATAATAGCAGAAAAAAAGGGCTTAACGTTAAGCTAGAAATTTTTCCCTAGATTAGTTTCCTTTTTTCTATAGTTGAAATGTATTTAATTGAAAAGATGCCTTTTGGAAATAGTTCAGTCGAAGCATTAGTTAAATTTGAAATGTTTCAAAGAGATGGCCTTATTCTCTAATGGCCTAATATTCTATGGCATTGTATTTCTGTTGCTGGAAGTAGACTTGTCTAGTAATGAATAGCAGGGAATGATTTGTTATCTGGTGGTCAACATGCCTACGGTGATGTAACTCCCAAAGCTTGCATTCCTCACAAAGAAATTGTTTGAAAATGTATCAACAGATATCTGAACACGTAAAGGTTCCTCTATATTTTGATCTTCTTCTCATTGAGTAATACTTTATTCTGCAAATAGTCTCATTGAAATCAATGGGAATGCGGAAAAAAAAAATAAGTGGGAGAGTCGCAGAACCAGACTGGCAGACTCTGAAGTAGATGAACAAGATACTAGAAATGAAAAATACCTATTAAGTAGTCTCAAGATCAAATTTGCTAATCAACCACATTGTTTATCAGGGGGAGTAGCTAAGGTATTTCCGTCTGTAAACTCTACTTGTGCATGCACCCTGTTTCTGCCTGTTAGCTGTCTCCTCATCTCACCTTATGCGGGAGATGACTAGGAGAGAAGAGCATCTGTGGGTTGACTTGTAACACCTTGATGTTTCTTACCACAAAAGCAGATGGCATATCTAGGTAGCCTAAACTTACTGAATAAGGGTACCTATAAAGTTAATCTGGACCAAAATATAGAAGAGATGTGCATTTTGTAAGGAGGATACTGTGGAAGCTTGAATTTAAGCTGAGATACTAAACTCTCCAAAACTTCAGGTATTTTTGGTAAAATGTCATCTCAGGGTAGAAAATGTTCCAGAGAGAAATTGTACAGGTGTTATTCAACAGCAGTTATTGCAGTAACAGTTACTTAATCTGCTATTTCTATAATCAAGTAATTGTTCTAATAATCCTTCTAAGAATTTGGCTTAGCTTTAAATAAACTGAAAAGAGGGAGGATGGAAATCCTTAAGTGTAATCAATATTTTATTTTAAAAAATAAAATCACACCTTGTATTTGTCATTCAGGGCCTGAGTTACAGGCTGAAACCTAATTTGTCTTCTGTGTTTTGTCTTCTGTGTTTTTTGGTTTTGGCTCACACAAAGGTTTCTGTTGACAGAGAATAAATGACCTTGTGGAAGAGACATGCACTTGGGAGTTGCAAGACCTGTGCTTTGTTCTTAGCTCAGTGCCAGTATTCCATGAAATCACTTAATCTGGATATGTTTCCCATCTATTCTGCCTCCCTGGGTGGCAAGCTTTTGTGACCATGTTTGCATATAGATGAATATAGGGGATCCCAAGTGTTACTCAGAGCCTCTTGTTGCTGTTGAAATGCATATGCCAATGAAATTAATTCTGTTTTTGTCTTTAACTGATTAGAACTTAATTATATTCAAGTGTCTATTCTTTATTTGCAAGGAATTGTGGGAAACATTTACAAATGTGTTCCTCCTGTACAAAAATCTGATTAAATAAGGATGAAAGCAATGATTTAAGAAGGATAGCAAGTTGCAAGTTTATGGAGGTGTGGTGGGTCGACCATGGCTGGACACCAGGTGCCCACCAAAGCCATTCTATCACTCCCCATCTCCCCCACTTCACTGGACAGGGGAGAGGGGAAAAAAAATATAACAAAGGTCTTGTGGGTCAAGATAAGGACAGGAGAGATCATTCACTAATCACCGTCACAGGCAAAACAGACTCGGCTTGGGGAAATTAATTTATTACATATCAAAACAGAGTAGGGTAGTGAGAAATAAAACCAGACCTCACAACACCTTCCCTCCACCCCTCCCTTCTTCCCAGGCACAAGTTCAGTGCTGGCTTCTCTACCTACCCCCTCCTGCGGCACAGGGGGACAGGGAATGGAGGTTGATGTCAGCTCATCACAGGTTGTCTCTGCTGCTTCATCCTCCTCAGGGGCAGGACTCATCACACTCTTCCCCTGCTCCAG
>JANZLQ010000089.1:17341670-17382179 GCA_026212715.1 Elanus axillaris
CATGGGGGAGGAGATCTAGGGGCTTTGGGGATTTGCTCCATCTCTAGCACTGTCTAGCTGAGAATTCTTCTCTATTGGCTCACCTTTCCAAGACCTGTCATTCAGCCCTGCTCCTGTGTTATTTCAGCCTGGGAGAGGAAACCAAAATGGAAGACTTGCTTGTTTATCTCATAAAAACTACAATTCCACCAGCACTGTTTCTTTTGGAAATGTCCCAATATCAGTACTGATCTTATATTTATCCTTTGCCATGGATATATTTTTATCTTAATTTCTTATTTTCAGCTCTGAGCACTACAGAGTGGGCATCATGGAGTATTTAGACGAGATACCTGTACCTCCTTTCCTGGAGTACTAGAGAAAAATTGTCTGACCAGCCTCTCTAGCTACCTAAACTTGTGCTAGAATTACACCACCATTGGATTATCTCATATTGTAAGCACACTAGAGACAGACCTCTCCTGGTCCTTCAGGTTTGGTATCCTTTTAAGCTGGTGAACAGTGATGTTTCAGTCTGTGTTCCTAAAAGAAAAATCAGACCGAGGGTTGGGAGTTCAGGGGCTATTTCCTCTCTCAGCGCTGTGTTAGACAGAAACATCCCGGTGTGATGATTTAGCTGGGTAAGTAGTTCTCCTGCTTTATTTGTTGGTCTGAGAGTTAATACTTTTGGCCCCATGCCTACGATGTGGGGCAGCTCACTGAGAGTGAGTTTTCCTCACATTCTCCTTTAGTGCAAGTTCACAGTTTGTATATTAGACCCTGTGATAAAGCTGGTCAAGAGAGTTTATTTCACCTCCTACAGTGAGAACTAACAGAGCGGAAGCTGTGTAGATGGGTACTTGACCCATCCTGACTTCTGACTCAAAGTACCCTGTGACTTTTTGGTGACTAAGCTGCTTTGAAATGTAACCACACAGGTTCCATACCTGTTTTTCATCCTAAGAATCAAACATTTGAACTGGAATTATTAAAGATATAAATGCTCTGTATGTTACTATTTTTTCCAGCTGGATGAAAAACTGCTTGTCCTGTGAATCATCAGGAAATGAAATTCAAATTGGGGTTTGTGTGTCTTGGTGAGTCTAAGATAAGTCTGAACTAATGAAAAGGTGGTTGTACCTTGACTTCAATATTGGTGGTTTCCAGCTGAATAAGAGCCTGAGTTGATCTTGTTCATACTTGTCCACAGGTCTGTTCAGGCACAGTGTGGTGGGTAATTGCAGGTATCCTGCCTATTAACTGTGGCTGCTGGGAAGCACTAATTGATTTGCGTGAACTGGATTTTTCTAAGGCACATGCATTGAGGATATATGTTTTGAATGAATGCTGTGTGGACAGTGCATTCCCTATTCTAATAAATAAACATTGCTGATTTATTTTATTTATAAAAATCTTTCAGAATACTCAAGATCATGAGAGGTTAATGTAAGCAGGATAGTGAGAAGTAAACACTCATTTTGAATGCCATAAGGCAAGTATTAGAGGTAGTGGTGTTAGTGTTCACAAGACACTAGGGTGGATTTTAGATTTTCTAATATTCCTATATTCAAAATCCAGACCAAATATACTCATTTTTAACTTTGACATTTGCCTTTCTGTGATTACTAATATCACGACTGTGTTCTTTGTCACTGTGCATTATATACCATTTGGACACAAAACAGGCTTCCAAATCCTCTTTCCTGCAAGGGAATTGACCTTCTCATTAGTTGAAAATAACACTATGATAGGTAATCAATATTTAGTTAAAATACCAGCATCTAGTCTTAGGCATTGCTCATCCTCATTTCTGGAAAGCATTCAGATTAAAAGCAAAATGTTTAGACCCAGCTGTGTATGGCAAATCTCCCCTTATACATACAAGTAATGTGTATACAAGTGTTATTTTGAATATACAAATTGCAGATGTGTATCTCTGAAGCTCATGCATCAGTCTGACCTTACAGTCAAGGCCCTGTATCAGAACATAAAGCAGTTGCACTGAGTGCTGCCAGGTTTCTCTGCTGACAGGGAGTTAGCTAGAATTGCTACTGGGACCTTTATGAAGGAATTCACTGGCTGTTTTTTCTTTTAAGCTGCTGTAAATACTTGGTAGAAAATCACTGTTTTTCTCCTCACACTTTTAAAAATGTGTCAGGTAAGTATTGATGCAAGTATCGATTAGCATTTAGAATTGTGAAGTCAATTCAGTTTTGACATTTTAAAAGAAAATGCACCTTCACCTACCCATTTTCTGTAAAGTTGAGGGAAGAACCAAGCAACTATCTGAAAACATGGTTTCAGTTTTTAATGGAAGTGTCACCTAATATGCCCTGGCTTAGCTCACGCCTGCTTGAGCTGTGATCAGACTAAAGGTTTTGTGAATATGAAAGCCTCTTTGCATGTATCTCTAATGAGGCCGTATAAATTCTATGCCAACATATGTATGTTTCCAGTCAAAACTGAAGACCCTTCCTTACAACATTGCTTATGCTCTGTGGAGTCTGGTTTCCCTTTAGATTTATTGGCTATCTCCTCTAGTTTTACACTTCTTGGCTTTATTTTTTTTAAAGTTTAATAGATGCAAACAAATACTGCAGTTATTGCGGGAGAACTCTAAAGGAGCATTTCTTCTATCCTGTCTGCAGAAACAAACGGGTCAAGATAGCTGCTGAAATGTGTTTCCTTTTACCTCGCCATGGTTCAGGTATCTCCTTTATCCACAGCTCAATCCTGAGAGCTGCATAATCAAATCTGTGTCTAGGTCTGCTTATGAGAAGTTAATTGGAGCAGCCTGTATATTTAACAGCTGTGATTAAATGAGGTGGAATGCTTGAAACGAAAACCACCTCAGTCTCCCTTAGCTTAGGGTTGCTGTATGTGTATCAGGAATGCCATTAGGCCATAGCATCAAAATTAGCTTTTTGCTTCTGCATGGGCCATTTCTTAGCATGTATAGCAGAGTAAAAGTATATGTAGACTCGAGTCTTACAGTGATACCAGTAAGGAAAGCATTTGGAGATAGAAACCCAAACCCTGCAATCACTTTTATTTGTATGGATGGCTGTTCTCTCATGGAAATTATGATTACTGAGGGTTTTGTGGTGTTCAGGATAACAGCCTCAACCTGTCTAGTGGCAGGATTTGACCTCACTATAGCACAAAGGCAGAAGAATCCAGGCCTTAATGTGACATATATTTAAGAAATGGCATATCAAAACTGTACGGTATGCTTTGCTTTTGTTCTGGCAATGTCAGGAGTAAGTAGTGGAAGAGAAAGTAATGGTCATGTGTTTTTCTCAACAAAAATGCTGAGGTCAGGTTAAAAATAAGTTTTCAAAAATAATCTGTGCTGGAATAGTTAAACATCAAATAGTTCTACAGGTTAGTAATATGAATTTCATTGGCAGAAGTGGGAGAAGCTATTCCAAAGTGGGTCTCTTGCAACCCAGACACTAGCAGCTTTGTCAGTCAGTGTTACCCTGGCAGAGCAAGCCCAGCTTGGCACTAATGGAAAGTATATCAAGGATGAAGCAGTAGGCATGTTTTATGCCCATTCTGGCGAAATATAAAATTACCTAACAGATAAGTGGAAAGTTATTTTAGAATAAGGATCAATCTGTGTATCTTAAGATGATTGTTAGTTAAAATGCAAGGGTTTTTCTCTCTTATCATTCACCTTTAATTCTTTACATGCAATGAAAGGTACCTAAGAATGGAGGAAAATACCTAGCTGATAGTATTTGATTCAGATGATAAACCATAATCTATTGCATCTCCCATGTTTAGCTTTCCTTCAAATGCTGTGAGAATTGATCAAATTAAAGAAGTTGTGCTCATTTTGTTTGCTCTTCTGACACAGTATTTCAAATAGTTTGAAGGGATAAGAAACCCTAAATAAGCACACACATCTAAGGAGCTGCAGACTGCTTTTTTGTTCCTCAGCAGTGGTTTTACATGTTTTAAAATGGAGTTTGAACACTTTATTTTCAGGCATGTCTCTTTGCACAATGAGATAGTGTCAAATTTTAGTGAGTGATACCTGGTTACCTAATGCTGCAGTAATGGTTCCAGATGCACTGGAGTGTTGTTTCAGTCAAGAGAAGCACACGTTATGTAAAATGGCTTTCTGGGAATCACTGCTTTTGTTCAACCACCAGTGGAAGCCTGTGATAAGGCTGAGTTTATAGAACAGTAATACAGGATTTATGATACATAGAAAAAAAGAATGTCTTATTAAGGCCAATAGCAGCAGAACCAGAGTGATTAGTATTCTCAAAACATTTTTGAGTTTTGGAGTGTAAATGACTACCGAAATAACGCAAAGATTGGAAATAACCTTTTAAAAGTTTGAGGCTTAGTGTAACTTCAGATGCAGTTTTTATCTGAATAAAGTTGGAAGTTACACAAATTTAATTCTGCAAGATGCTGATGATTTTGCCAAACTTCTCTTAAAATCAAGTAAAAAACCCCAAAGAACACTTGCCTGTCTGTTAGGTGCTGCATTGCTCTTGCAGGTGATGGACATGCAGCTGCTTTGTGGGAAATACTGGAATTACTGTAACAGATATGATCAGTGACTTGGCTAAACTAGTCTTTTCTCTCCAATGAGGAATCTCAATCTAGATATCCTGACTTCACTAGATTGCCAAGAAACAGATAAACCAGGGTTGGTTTTTGAGGGTAATCCCAGTGTGCATTGCTGCAGCTTTACTCCTCAATCTGAGGATGAGGCACACAGCTTGCCACAGGTGGCTGGTTTTGCTCCCCATCTACCTCTTCAAAGCATCTCAGCTTTACCTACATTTCATCCTAAGGTGGTAAGATTGTTTCATACTTCTGTTAGAAGCACTTTTGATTATAATGCTATTGTTGCTTGTTTCATTTAAATTGGAGAATTTTATTTTAAGAAAGCTATTGCGAACAAAATAGTTCTACTAACAACTTATACTTAGTTCCTGTTCTTAGCCTCTAGCTTACTCAGGGGAGGCTGTTAATGCAAAGGCTAGGTTGATGGGTGAAGATACTCTTTTGAGAGGCAATATTTTTCTCCCAATGGTATTAAAAATAATCTAGTTCTATCATCTTTTCTCTTTGTATGCAGTTGTCCCCATTTGTACATGCCTTTGACAGTTATCTGGTTGTTGAATGTTGCAAGGGGTTTGTGGGTGGTTGGGTTGGGGGGGGGCACATTCTGGTTTTCTGGGAGTTTTTTACCTTTCAGACATGGGTATCTGTTTAACTGAATTTCAGATGTGAGAAGAAATCTGAAAAGAAACTCTCCATGTATAGGACAATTTTGTCTACATATTTTTTTTTAAAAGTCCAGCTTTGAATGGCTCATTAATAATTATGAGATATCTGCTCATCAGTGATCAATTATGCCACTGTATTTTTAGTCTTAAATAAAAGTAGATACTGTAAGAGTACGCTTTTTGTTTGTCATAGACGGTGTTCTGTTTTTAGATTAAACTTGCTCAATTAGTCTATCAGCAATTTTACAGAGCAGAGAAATATGCACATTTTTCTTGATGCCCAGAAGAGCAAAGGAAGCATAATATAAAACATTAATCTACATTTCTGATGGATGATGTTGCTTCATGTGGTGTCTTATTCTCACCATTTGAGTGCAGATTTTGCAGAAGCAGAATATGACCCCTATTTTGCCAGAAATATTGTGCTTATCTCTTTCTTGAACATATTTTTCTAGTGGTGGGGAAAGGGACAATGCTGAAAGCTTCTTAACAAAGTGTGGGTATCATCTTAAAAAAATTAAGTACAAATTTATGTGTTATAAAGGTGTTGCATGTTGTTGCAGTAGGTTAAATACAATGGATTTTTTTATTAATCTGTCTCACAAGTGTTAATTGACAAATGAGAATAAAGTTATTATTTTGGCTATTGGGTATAAAAATACTTATTTACAGTATTCTGATAATTTCTAGAGAACTCTTTCATATGGGTTCATAATGGAAAGAGATTCATCAATAATTCAGGAACCATGCTTAGTTGGTATGGTGAGTGCAAGGACAGGTATGGAAAGAATATTATTGGGGGGGGGGGCAATAAAAGAATGAGAAAATCCTGGAATACAAGTATAATCATGTGTATTCTACAAAGCAGCCAGCACTCAATTTGATATGCAGTGGATGTCACCTTTGCAAATGAAACACTGGAAGCTTCCTTAGCAATGAATATAAAAATGCGAAGATCAGTTATGCAGAAAAAGGAAATTAAAAAGTAACTTTTATACATAGGTGTGATTGAAACCATAGAAGAGTTTTTAATCCTTTTGGGACAGGGATCCTGATATGTCATTTATTGGCGATAGACTTTGCCCTTAGGATTCACTCCAGGCTTCAAGGAATTATAGTTCATACAATGAATTATTTTTTGTTGAAACTACAGACAAGCGGCATGAAGACTAGCCCTCTTGGGACCAGAGCAGCTGGGGATGGGAAGGAGAAGAAAAGAATGGCTTTCATTTGCAGCTAACATTGTAGTGCTGTAAAGGGCCCTAAGTATATCACACTGAAATAGATTTTCAGGGAATTTGCAATGAGGTATAGTGCAGCAAAGAGGAGCTACAATACAAGCAGAATAGAGTACTTCATCTTACAGCTTCAGGTGTGACCCAAGAAGATATTCCCAGCACTTGTAATGGATGCTTGCTGCATGGCAAGTAATTCTAGGCAGAGAATAGCTCTGAAGGTTGTTCCAGTCAAACCACTAGCTGACCTTTAGATGGTAGAATAGCTTATATTGGGGTGCTATAAACTTACTTTCCCGTATTTTGTAATCCTGTGTCCTACAGCAGGTCCTTTCTGGGGAAGGCTGACTTGAAGTTGCAATCATTTTGAATTTCTAAATTGTTTCATATGAGTATTCCATCTTCTGCACCAAGACACTGGAAGAGTAAAGGAGTCCTGTGACATGTTTAACAGCTGCCTTTGTGGAGCTCTAGGTTGAACTATGGTAAAGAGCCATGCCTTGTTACTGAATAATAGGTACATATACATAGAAGTTCTCCTCTTTAGGACAGTTGTGTTTTTACATGGGGGACAAGTGGTAAAAAAGCTCAGAGACTGACTGCTTTCTCATTTGGCAGTAGTGATAAAGGGAATTGGGTCTCTGGTAACCTAGCTTGTAACGCAGTATTACCTGTAAGTACATAGGACAGTCAAGCATTAATTTCACTACTTCTATTCAGGATAAGATGGAAGGGGAGAGGTTTCTGACTCATGTGTCAGGCATACTAGAAGTGGGAGGCAGGAAAGAAACATTAGAGCACAGCTATTGCTCAGAAACTGTTTTCTGATGGGGATTGTTAACATCACAGGGATTAGGTTGTTGGCTATTTTTAGATGCCTATAACTTTTAGAGGCAATCTGAAGCAGTAGATATCACCTAGGGCATGTTTTTGTGCTGCCAGAACACCACCTTGAGATAAGCAGGGCTTCTCTCAGTTTGGAATCCTTAATTTCCTTCAGAACAGAGGCTGCATAAATTCAGACTTGCACATTATGACCTCTCTGTCAAACAGCTCGTGAAATGCTCTCTGAGAAGGAGAGCCAGCTGGGCACTTAGTTGAGTGGGAAGGGAAGAATTGGCATCACTTGTAGCAGCAGCAAGAAGGCACACAGATGTCCGTTTACTTTCTCTCTCCTGCAGGGCTGACATGAAAAGAAATAAAGATTAGAACAGAGGAATACACATTTTTCATTAAAACAAAGATGCAGGGTGTGTCAGGAAATATTTTTAATTTAAAATCAAAGGTGGGGAGGATCAAGTTAATTGATCAACTCTGACTTCCAGATGCCACTCTGATCTCCTGAAACAACAATGAAATAGGGTTAAATAGCTAGTAGCAAGACCTGGACACCTCTTCAAATGCTGTCATTCTCAAGTTGTATAAAATGTGTTAGTTGTAGACAAGAGAAATTCAGAGAATAGAGTTTTTCCAGATACTCAGCCCTGCTCTTTGAGCAATGTAATACAAACAAATCACAGAAACAGCACTCCTCGGATTTATATTGTCATGAATGGAAGAAGAGTTTGGTCCCTGTTGTGTAGAAAGAAATACCACTTTAGTGACAACTGCATTTGTAGTGTTTGTTGGCACTGCAGATTCCACCTAGCTGCAAGCAAGCAAACTGGCTTTTGCATCTCATTGTTGAATTTGTGGACCTCTTACCTGTGACACAGAGTTATTTGTAAATAAATCAGGGTTTGACTAGCAGAGTCAAGCTGGGATTAGGGTCTCCAAAGTGCTCCTTTTAATTTTGGCCACGCCTGCTTTATTTTGGACTAATTTGAATTATCAAAGCAGCACAAAGTAATTGAATTGTATCTGGAAGACTACCATTTTGATATAAAATGGTCTTGTGCTGTAGCAGTGCAGCATTAAGGAAATTGATCTGGCTTTGATTGCTATGTGACTTGGTCAGAATAATTCATTCGAGTACTCAAATGAATCTGGCTTGACTTTTAAATTTTAAGTGGAGTTTAATTTTAGAAAATGCAGCTTATTGCTTGTGAGATAAGCAAACTTGATATGAGCTGTAGAGACAGGCTGAATAAGGAAACCACTAGAGCTCTTACTACATTTTTACTGAAGTTGCTATAGTTCAAATTGGATCACTTAAGCCAGAAGCATATTGCTTTCTTTTCCTTAGACTCTTAAGTCTGCAGTCTGAAATGGCGTTTAACAACTTGTCATCCAGGAGTCTTAACAAAATGGAGAGGTGAATCCAGGTCCTGCAAGCCTTGGTATGGTATCATAATCAACAGACAACCTTTACTAGAATATGCATTTCCAGAAGTATAAGTAATGCTTCACTTTGCCTGAGTATCTGTGGGAACAGCAAAAAGCCGAAGGTCAGAAATTTTTAAAATGTTAAAGGGCAAGAGATATATTCTTTTATAGAACTTCACTGAAAATTCATCATCCCATTTGCTGAAGCTCCTTTGCAAAGAATAGCCAAATCATTAGATACAATCTTCTAACGTTTTATCTTGTCAACATTTCAGTTCTGTTTTTCTTTTGGCCAGGCTGTGTGATTTTGCCCTTTAAAAAACCAACCAAACAAAGAACCATACAAAAACCCACAACAACAAAAAGCCACTAAATCAGAAATACTGGAAAGTAATTGCAGGAGTTACAGGATTTGTTTTTCTGAAGATTAGTTGCTTTGTAACATCCCCAACAGAACTTTAGAGTTAAAGATGTGTGAACAGCACTTGGCACTTGTTGTTATAATAATGATAATTGATTCTCAAATACACACAAATCTATACTATGGTGCAAGCTCTGTGACATCCCAAAATGCTCTGCTTGAATTGTAGTACCTGAAGTACTCCAGGGTTTAAATCAAAATGTAATTATTTTGTTCCTCATAAATCAGCATCCCTGAAGATAATACCAGCTTGTATAAGAATCCAATGTCTGTGCGGCCATTCATCTTCTGAAGAGCCAGAGTGTTTGTAATAGTTGCATGAGGAGTTAGTGACTCCTCGGACTTGGAGATGACTGGTTTTGTGCAGAGCAATGGTGTACTTTTAATGTAGTGGAAGTACTTACCCTGAAATTTGGACAGACCTCTGAAGTGTACAATGGCTGATTCTAAAAGATTAAGTACTTCATCTCTCTGAAGATGTAACCATCTTCCTTCTTCACCTGTAAAACATGAAAAGCTGTTTTCTATTTATGCTGTGAGAGCGTGGCTGTGAAATGCCCAGATACTGCACTGGGAGCCTGATAAGTATATAAAATACAATACTTTGGAGTTTCCATTCTCATGTTCAACATACTCTATTCAGTTCTCCTGGTGTCAGTAGGGGTTAACTGTGTTTTTTTGTTACACAATGTTGGCATATATTGGAAGTAATGAATTTGGGGTTTTAAGGCATCTCAATACATTTAATAAAATTATCTCTGTTCTTTTGGTCATTGACACCCTAGCAGTGTACAGATTTAAAAAATCTGATCTGTTGGCTAAAGTAAAGAGTCTTTTCTAAACCTTTTATGTTTGTCTGGTGTTGTGAGGGTGACTTCAGTGAGCTGTCATTGACAAAACTGAACCTAACTCTGTGTATGAATGCTCTTTTAAATTGCAGTACGAGTTTGCCTAGGATGAACACACATTAATCATGTTTAATACCAGAAATATTAAAAGCCTTTTTTTCTTTAAGGTAAAAGATTATTAAGGCAGACCCCATGATGGTTGTTCTAAAGCTTCATGCTTTGAAATGTGTTCCATGTCATAATTATCTTTGTGCATGCCCACATAGCATATGCTCTTAATTAGTGGAATCTGTACGGATTTTTACATACACTCAAGCTAACACAAGACACATGTACTTGAGGGGGGTGAATTTTTTGGCTTGGGTTGCAGGAAGGGCTAAGCCCAAAGGTATAACAAATCAAGACTTGTTTAACATGATTACCATGTGACCTGGCTTTAGCTAACAATTCTGGTTTTAAGGAAATATGAAATGCAGTTTTTGAGTCCAAGTGGAAACCAGTGACAATAACGTGAGAATTCTTGTGTGGTGAGGTAACTGGGATTGTCTCTGCTGCTTCATTCCTATGCTTCTGCTTCTTTCCTAAAATTATCTTAAGTAAAAAAAAAAAAAGTACCTGCAGGCTCAAAGCATCTGTCTGAGAAGTGCATGCATCTGCAAAAGTATTATTATTGCCGTGATACTCTCTGTGTACCATGTCTCTTTGTAGTTGTGGGCTTGGAATTGTGTTCTGACCCTGGCAAAACCAGTGGGTTCTGTGAGCCTGGACTTTGCACTGTAATTCCTGTGAAGGGAATTTCATTCCACTGAAACTAGTGGTAGAAGCATATAAATCTTATCAAAATGCAGTTACTGCCAGCAGAGCACAAGTAGTTCTTTAGTGGATCAAGTTGCATCTGGGTGTGCTCGCGGACTGAAAAATAAATTCTCTATGGAAATAACTTTCATCAAGCTTGAACTTCAAATTTGTATATATGCTTCTGGCTTTGAATTCAGCAGGCAGGAGGACATAAGTGAAAAGCTGGTACTGTAATGGCTTTGCTCTGTCTCAGGCCCTGCATCCATGCCATCACTCTTGTGTGGCTTCCTAGTTTTTCATTCATCCATTTCCTCTGACTGTGGAGTGACTCCTGATTACAGAGCAGGTGCACATTAGCAAGGCTGCTAATGTTACTTCAGAAGCTGTGGTCCCTCCTCTCATTGACCACATCCTTTTGTTATTTTTGAACTAAGACTTTTGACAGCTGCTCTTAAGCAGCTGGAAGGTACTGCTTTCTGTAGCCTTTGATATTGAGTAGCAAGGCCCTGACAGAAACACACCAGTGCTGGTGACATTTAGTCAGGTCCTGTCTGGGATGAGACACAACTTCTGTCAGTTCAGCCATTTGCTTTACAGGTTTTGTAGGAAATACTGCATCCATAAATGAATGTTATCAAGGGTGCAAAGAGTGATACTTGCAAGAGTTGAAGTGTGCTTCCTCCTTTAATCTGGTTGCCTCTTCTGCTGCCTATAAATGTTACTTGTATCCAGAGGACTGTCTGGCTGGCTTGATCTAAGGCTCTCTTTGAGATGCCTAGTACTATGATTTATTTATTGCACCCTATTCACACCTTGTTGTGATTAGACAAGTACTGATTTCCTTATGGGCTTTTCTGTGGTACTCATCATTTTGAGATGAGTGTTTCACAAACGCTAATTGACCCTCAGCTTGTCCATTAGGTGACAGGATGGTGGGCATTCTCATTCTCCAGATGAAGAACTGCAACTTAGATTAAGCCAAAAAAAAAAAAAAAGCAGCTCATTTCTGTTTGCCTAATTTGATGTGACACTCCCTGGCTTCTCACAGCAGTCCAGATCATGTAAAAAATTCAGATGTTGACAGCCTGCAGTCGTGTGACCTCAACTGCAGCTGTGAGCACTTAGGACTCCTGCCTTTCAAACCCTGAGGTCTCAGAATACTCAAAAATGAGCAATGTGATTAGTGGCCCCTGTGGGAAATTTGGTTAAAACTATGCATTTGGTCTGTAGAAACTCATACACAGTGGCAATAACAATCAGTGTTCTCTGGGACAAGAGGGTCTGCCTTAACCATGAGAAAGTCCTTTCTCTCATTGCTCCCTCCTCTTTGCAGCGCTGGTTAACCCCTCATGTCCCACGACCAAGTCTCCTGCCATGTGGTATGGACCTATTCCATAGATACTAACAACCTTCCCTCTCCCACTGGTAGCAACCATGTTTCTTTCCCAAATTTCCTGATTGACATAATTAACCTGAATTCAGAGCAATTGTCCTTATCATTAGAACTTGTTGCTAAGTTTCTACAAAGCAATGCATTCTGTCTGTACTTTCTGTAACAATATTAAAGCCTAAAATGTAAAGCCGTGTACTGGGCTTTGGGCAGGGATGGGAGTATAAATCTGGTTTCCGGAATGCAAGTTGAGTGTTGTCTACATCATATGTGTCCTTGCTCTCACCCAGAATTAGTGCAATACAAAACTAATCCAGCATCAACTATTGCTGAAATATACAGCAAATCTATACAAAATACCTAATTTCAGGAGCAAGGTAGTTGTTATCAATGTTTTTCTTCTGGTAAACTGAATTTGTATAGCCTTTTTATTATTATGTTCATACTTTAAACAGGTGATAAAAATGAGGCTATAAATAAGGTATTCCCTATAAGAAGGAGACTAGTGCAGCCCTTACAAACAAACAAACTTTATTCAGGACAGCTATTTTTGCAGGCAGTTGCTGTGTTCACCCGTTGTAGTGGTTTCAGGGATATTGTTGAGCAGTACAGATGGGTTCTGCATGTCTTTGTTTAAAAATGTCATCCCTCCCCAACTATATTACTTGGACAAAGGAGCAGGTTTGCTGGTCTCACCCCCTAGTCATTTGTGCTCATTATGAAACTACTCTGCAGTTTGCTGCAAATGGCAAGCTGTGCTGAAAATATCACGGGTTGCTGCGGATAAGGATTAAGGTGCACTGGTGACAGGAGGGCAGTGTGAAGAGGCTTGCTGCTTCCCTTGCTTCTTACAACTGGCTTTTGCTAGAGGCTGTCTGTTCCTGTATTTCTTGAGCATTTACTGCAAGATGAACTGAGATGCATCATCTGAGACTTAGATTTATTATGCCTGTTTAGATGAAAACAAACAAAACTTTTCTTGAATTTTCAGAGTTACTTTCTTTTTCTCCTAACTAGCAAGCCCTAGGTCTGGCATCTTTTGATATCAATAAAGGGTAAATAAAGAAGCTTTTATTTAGCAACTGCAGTTTGCAGAATTTCTGACATTAAAAATGGTTAGTTGTTACCAATGGAGGCTGCTTTTTTTGCTTCCCCCCAAAACTGACCATGCTTTGCATGTGTGTCATGGTAGGAAAGAGGTCAGCTCTACTGGCAGCTTTTAATTGCTTCAGCGTACCATAATGCCCTTCCTTTTCCTTCTTTACATGTGCTTTTTTTCAACTGTGCAGCAATTGTGGACAGAAGAGTGCATATAGTAAAGAAAAAAATGAGAGACTCTTTGTGCAGCCTGTCACTTTTCCTTGTCCCAAAACGTCAGCAATCTGCTTCTTCATTTGGGAGAAATATAAATTGGCCATCTGCTAAAAGACTAGGATCCAAAGTTGCACACTTGTATTTGTGAAAACAAAAGTCTGTTACTTCTGGCCAACTACCATCTGCAGCAGGGTAGGAGTCATCCCTGGGGTCTGTGGGGTCCCTGGGACAGGTCTGTTGTCTCTTCTTGGGGAGTGTGATCTGAGTGATGAGAGGAGGTGTGTGGGTGCAGTGCTGCCAGGTTTCTCACAGGGGCTAAAGCTGTGTCACTTTATGGAATGAGTTGAGGGCAGCTTGGGAGGGTAGTCTTGTTGTGATTTGGTTTTTCTTAAGAGTTTAGTGGGAAGCAGGTATCTTTGTCTCTAGAACAGTATATGAATTCTTGTCACCTTTATGGGGTGCTGGTTAGTGCTGTCCATGTAACTGATGTGAAACCCTTTACTCTGAGAGACCCGTAAATTTTTTGAAAACACGTTTCATATTGAAACCTTCCCCTTACCAAAGAGGCACTGGTGGTGGGTGGGAGCCAGTCTTGTTACACACAGAGCTGATATCATTCAGAGGTGAAGGCTTTGGGGGAAGAGAAACATTTCCTTGCTGTGGCAGTACAATTCTGCCTCTAGCTGTAGGTACCTCATTGGTGTTCTTTGTACTGTTTCAGTATATATAACTTTGTTTCTTAGAGCGTCTGCAGTATATTAAGTTCTTTGACATTGTGTCAAAGAATCCCGATGCTTTCCCACAGCATCATATTCTGGTTTGTGTTTAGTTTTCCCATAATGTTGTCCGCCCTTCCATGTAAATACCAAGAAAGGGGGTGGGAAAAGGTTGTTTTTTTCCAGATGGGTTATTAGAGGAGAGCTTAAAATGCTGTAGGAAGTGATATTCTCTTGAAGCCACAAGGGAAGGTTCAGCATGAGGTCACTGTGAGCTCTGTAGCACTCAATAACATAAAACTGTGTGACCCAACTGTGTGTAAGCTTTGCCATTGAGGCTAATTACCCACAGGCCAGTTCTGCGCTGGGGTCCTGAGCGAGCTGTGGCTGCACAGACATAGTGTGTGTGCATCAGCTGCAGTACCACTGAGCTCAGGTGCTCAGTCTGCCCTGGCATTTGGGGCTAGACTCTGTCAAGTGAGATACCTGGTTGTGTTCCCCGCCTTCACCCTCATTATTCCATTTATTTATATACTTGTCTATTTGGTGCAGTGTTTTTAAGTTTCATCAGATTAACTGTAGCATTATAGTTTGGGGGGGGTGGGGAGGACTGGGGTCTTGTTCTTTTTATTTTCATGAGAGCAGTTTGTGTAAGAAGCTTTGAGATGTCTCTGCAGAAGTCCTATCATATTAGGATTGGATGAGAAGCGGTTTGTTTGGGGTTTTTTTCCCTTGCTTTCCAGGCACTTTGCAGCCTTTTTTCTCTCCATACAATTCAGCCCCTGGCACAACATGTGAGCAGTTTTCTTCTGTAGACTTGATAGCTTTGCTTCTCCAGCTTTCAATCTTTGCTTTTATTCTTGTGACCTGCTGTTCTGTTTGGCAGTTTTGGGTCAACATTTTAAGGGTGGTTCCAGTCACCTGGACTGTACGAGTGCTTGGAAGTAAATACCTGTTTTGAGTGTGTTTTCTTGTTCCTCCCAGGCTGGTGAACTGCTGCTGCTGCCAGCTCATAGCCCACCCAAGGTGTGAGATGTATGTTGTGCCCAAGCTTTTGATGAGAACAGAGTGACAGAAAGAGTGATATTTTTTTCCACAGTATGGAAAATCATGGATTTTATTCTGATAACTCTTCTTTTTAAAAAATTTTAAAAAACCAAACAGATGTATGTAAAGGCTTACAGGGTTTATTTCCATTTCTGTCCTGCTATAAGGACAAAGTGGGGAAGGAGAACATGGAAAGAGTGTTAAGAAGGAAAGGGAAAACTTTTTGTTCTTGTAATCTTTTCCAGTTGTCTTTATATTTGCATTACATCCAATATGTTTCTTTTTTTAGAGGTCATTTTTTATGAAGCCTAGGAAGAAAAACTTACCCCACCCTTTCCATTGAGATGATTTCCCAGTGTGGAACTACTATTTGAAAGCACTGTCCTTCCAGTAACAGCCAGTAGTGAAATGCAGAACAAGGCTGTAGGCAAACTCAATTCACTTTGCTCTTTTTGCCAGGAGGCAATACTTAAGCTGTCAGTGGCAGGAAGATGTCCCATCCCAAAGTTGGAGCAACTCAGTTTCATGGATTTCCTTTGTCAGAATTAAGGTGAAATGGCACCAGGGGAGTTCTAACAATGATCAACATTTATTCAACCTAGCTAACCTTGCCCAAGTACAAGTGAACTTACCTATATGAGCCTTGCATCATGTCTTTAAGCCACTGTTTGACAAGAGAAGGGAGTTGTAGAAAAAGAAGCGGAAAAAGGAATGTGAAACTGTGTCAGGAGAGCCCTCCTGTTGAGTCATGAGGTTCAGAGTAGAGCCCCTTGCTTTCTGGTCTCCTCAAAGAGGAGCCCAGGGGCATCTGGATCCATTCCTAGTCTCAGACTTGGTCAACGGTCTGTGCTTAAAAGGATGAGGGGTAGGAACTGTGGAAAAGAGAGAAGAAAAAGAGGGAGAGAGAAAGAAAGAAAGAAGGAAAGGGTTTCATCAGTCCTGGGTCCAGCGTTGGTCCAGCCAGTGTAGAGATCCTGTTCTGGAGGGCACACACTGAGAACTTGTTCTCCCTTCTTTTATAGTGTGTTAGTCGGTGGTCTTGACATGTGCAGTTCACGTTCCAGGGTTCTCTGGAATCAGTTGGTAAACTTTGGGGGGCTTCATTGGGGAGTTGCCTCTCTTTCCCTGTTGGCATGACTGCTTAAGATAGAAGCACAGTCCCATCCTCCGTGGGTCCCCCTCCTCCAGGCGCATATTCTGTGCTCCTTCTCCTGGTCACTTAAGATAAGGAATTGTGGCTTGGGACAAGCACGGTTGCACCCTCCATGGGGCCCTCTCCTCCAACTACATTGTCCTGTTCACAAAACTCCAGTTTTTTTACAGAGGCTGTCTTCTCCACCGAAGTTCTTTAATGAATGTTTGAGACATTGACTATAATTGTCAGACCGTCACAGAAGATAGCTGCCATATAGCATTCTCTTGATTTTGTCACTCGGGATAGGATTTACTCTGTGTAACTTTAGCAATCTAAAAACTTAGGGGTTTAGCCTTGGTTCCCAGAAAGAAGAGGGTCATGTTTAAAAGTTGATTTATCCTCTCGTAAAATACATAAAGAGATGTTTGAATGAGTTGAAATCACTGTTAGAAAAAAACTTGTCTTTCCCCACTGACTGTAGAGCAAACAGTAGAAGGAATAGCTTTGGTTGTCTTCCAAAAACTTATATCTTGCCTAATTTCAGATACTTTTCTCACATTTAGTAACTCTTCCAGATTGCTGTCAGTGCACCAAGAATCTCTCTGAAACAACACTGGTGATACTCATATGCACCTGTGGTTACAGGATGAGAGGAAAAAGAAATACTTTTTCATTATCTCCTCTGGTTGTGGTTTCTTCCTGGTTTTGTACTCTAGTAAAAGTACTGCTGCTGGTTTTATCATGTTTCTCCTCCAACCAAAGCTCAACACATGCATTTCTGAGTTAAAAGTTTTTTTTTAACTTCAGTTTTAGATAAGTAAGAAATAAACAGAGAATTTCAAATATCACCCAAAAAAACGGGTTTAGGCAAGCTTTTCTCCCTGTTCTCCTACATACTTTGCAAAACTTCTCCAGCTTCAGAAAAGTTAGGGACAAAAGAAAAATGAAATGCCACTGTCTGCCACTAACTTATTGAAGTTGCCAAAGCTTTGAAAATGAAAAAAGTGAGGCAGAGGAGGAATGGGAAGGAGGGTGTGAAAGAAACACCATTTCTGCAGAATATTTACTGCACTAAGACAAAGAAGGAGAAAATGCAGGAGGAAAAATGTCAAAAATCCAATCCATAGTTTTTAAAAAACAAGTTGAAATGTCATTCCTTTTTTTTCCTTTTTTTTTCTGAAGTGGTTTTATGAAAAAGTTTGTAGTGGAAGAAAAATTGAATAAAATAGTTTTATCTGTTTTTACCTAGTTGTGACTGCTGTCATGTTAACAACACAACATGGCAGCAGTTATATTTGTATGCTGCTGCAGGTAAGATGTATGTATTTTTAACGATCTTGGCACCTTCCTCTACTGCATCTCAAGTCATGTTACTGAGCATGTTGGGTTTAGAACACAATGACCTAGCAAAACAAAGAAGAAATCCATCCTTTTATGCAGCCCCGTGGGAAATGCTGCCATACTCAATATTATTTATCTCTCTTGTGAGTTCTGTGTGTTGGATACCTTGGCAAACACAGTCCTAGTCTGGAGGGAACTAACAGCATCAACACTTCAACAAAAGTAATTTGTAATTCAGTCTAACCGCCATGCTGGGCAGAAATAACTTGAATAATTGAGTGAATCATGAAGCTGGACTGTAGCTGTCAGGATTAATTCTGTGGTGATAACATTCAACCAACTAGTATGAAGCATGCCCCTGGTATTGGCAACTATATTCACAGGAATTTGTACATCAGGCAATGCAGTTCAAGGGTGAAAAACATTTTCATCCTGTTTTTATTGTAACAGTGCTGGACTTCCGTATTCCCAAGTACAAGTTTTGAATTTGCATCTTGTAGAGAATGGATGGACCACCATGTCTTACCAGTGCCACGTCTTGCCCTGTCCAGCTATCTTTGCACTCTGTTCCACTCCCTTCCCTGAAAGACTGCAAACATTGCAATAATGCTTTTTGCATTAGGACACGTTTCAAAAATCAAGTATTACATTTACTGCGGAATCATAGTAAACAAAGAGGGTAAAATAATGCACAAAAATAGACACTGTTTTGCATAAAGACACCTTTTCTCTGTCGATTTAAGTGAGGTTTCCTTGGCCCATGTGCTGTCTAACATTTTGCCTGCAAGATGTACTGTGTTTCTACAACAATTCCCCCTTTAACAGTCTAATCTCAGTCTATGTGTGTGTATTATTGTATCCCTTTTCTTAGGTCCCAGGCTGATCTATATCCACTTTTCTTTTTTTTGAGTTCCCAAACACAGAATTCTGCATTTTTCAAATCAAAGATTACGTTAATTCAGTAGCTAAAAAATAAGAACAATTATTATAGTTGCATTTGACATCTTGTTTTAGTTTAATAGAAGAGAATGATGGTAAACAGGATCTGTAAAATAAAGTATAGGGCCAGTGGTTTTTAGGTTAATGAGACTAACTCAACATGCTAATTTTAATGGGCTATCCTGAATAACTTAAAGTCATTACATATATCTAGGGACATAGATCTGTCTAAGTTCAGGTGTTTTAATATACACTTGGGTGGATTTTTGAAAAATTTTGGCCAGTGTGAAGAAGATCCAGTTGTAATACAAGAAGACTGCAAGTTACAAATGTGTACATTGCATCTACTACATGAATCACTCTGGAAAACAGTGTAATGCTATTGCTAATCAATTGTATTACAATCATCTTTTTGTTCTCTGAAATTTTTATTACTTCATATTTCTCCATGGTCAGAATAAAAATGTATTAATTTAACAAGCCAAGAGCCTAGATAGCATGTTCTTTCAGGGTACCAGGTAGAGAGTACTAGTCTATAATGATCTACTATAATTGAGGATTACTATTCAATTGTCTTTCTTCTAAAGAGGACAAAAAAACCAGCAATGACAATTTTGATTTTCTTTGAATGAGTTCTGCTTAAAATGTGACTCATCAGTGAAACAGAAAGAGCTTCCTCAATTCAGAGTCCCTAAACAGTGTCACAGGGGATACAGAACAAGAATGTTTTTGAAATCTTGAAAATTCTTCTGAAAGGAGTTGGGTTTTTTGCATTCTGTAAGCATGCAAGTATGAGTTTTGTATCTGATAAAATGTGTTTTGTGGTAATGATATTGTGGCAGAGCAGAATCTCTACTATAGGAAATAATTTTGTTGATTATCTGCCTCTAGACCAAGTGTCATCATGCCTTTGCTGAAAATACCACTCTTTGCAAATATTCCCCAAGCATTTGTACCAAGCAAACGCCAAAACTTTTACTGAGTGTTGTGTAAGAATAAGCACACTTAAGTGAATTTCTATTTTCTTTGAACAGTACAAGCAACTACTCTGACTCTTTTTGACATCTACTTGTGCTCATATTGATTTGATTTTATAACCCTTCCCTATAATTAGAAATTCTTTCTGTGTGTAGAGGAAGTAACTGTATGCACATTTTAATCCTTAGTGGATGTTGTGTCTGGCAAAAATCTGGAAGATTAGCATTAGAGAACTGTCCTTTCCAGAGAGTATCTCAAACATTTCCAGGTCTGGGGAGCTTACACTTGAATTGTTTTTTCACTTCATTTTATTGAGTAAAGGTTCTGTGCCCTTCTGTCTTTTGGGACTATAACCATATTTCTAGTAGACAGATAATTGTAGGTGTTATTTATGTCAGATTGTACTCAGTGGCCAAGTCCCAGTAGGTTATGCTGAAGCAATGTTACCCCTCACACAAAAACTTCAGTAGTTCCCTGGCTACCTTGTCTTCAGGATTAAAAGAGGCTGCCTTTGTTAGGGGCTAGTGTGAAAATATAGTTGATAATCTTTGGCATCATGTTTTGTGGCAGTTTATAAATATCTGGCAAGAATATCACAACATTTATGCTTGTCTCAAACTTCTGGAGAAGGGATTAATTCAGTCAAAAAACCTCCGTACATTCAAACTCAATCCTAAAAGGATGATCCTATTTTATGAGTAAATTTAAGCTTTTGTACAGTGGAGTAGCTTATTTGTCAAAACCATTGGACTGGCATGTCAGATCTCGGTTATTTTCTCTGCTAGATTGCAAGTTTTTAAAATTATATTGAGGGAGACCGCCTCTATTTCCATCCATAAAACAGGGGCAATACTTGTTTTCTGTCATTTCCTGCTGGTTTCAAGACAAGGTTTTCAAAAGTATGGTTTGTTGGGCTAATCCTGTACCTACTACCATGTCAATGACAGGTTTCTCTTTAATAAGGGATAGAGAAGATAGATCAGTGCTAAATGCTGTTGGAAAAAGCCCAGAATATTACAGTAAGGAGATTCCTGGGCTTACAAGCATCTAGTGTTTAATAAAATGGGTGCCTGATATTGGCTGTGCAAAGAAAAGGCTTCTTTATAATACCACAGTAATAAACCCCCATTTTGCAATAACAGAGTTAGTAAAGAAGCATCTTTGTCCATGGGCAACTTTTGTAAATCCTCTGAAGGACTGCTGTAGATACTTAGGAAGTAGGAAATGGGCCATTGCTCTCCTTGGGCAACAGAAATTGGTGCTGTCACATTCAGATGTATTTTAATTCTTTTCAAACAATTTGGCCATCTTAAAAAGAAAATAAAAATAAGGATTACATTATCCACCTGTGTTTTAACCTTTCTTCCCCTTCTTGCATTTAACTTTTTTAAAGTGAGTTATGTACTTAGGCAAATTCCTTTTTCACCCTTTGCAAGCAACTGGATGGCTCTTTCTGCTAGTGATTAATAGCTTCGTTATTGAAATGGCAGCCTAATCACAGGACTGAAAGCCAACTGTTTGGTGTTGCAGAGTGAAATGTTCAGTTGAACAGTGATGTTTAAAGTGAGAAATATTAAAAGTTCAGCTGCTATAGAAGAAAGGGGGAATGGTTGATTCCTATCTGTTTTCTTCCCCTCTGCTACTTCCCGTTCCCTCACTGACACACTCAGAATCAAGTTGTGCAGCAACCTCATTTTATATCAGATCTTTCATTTCACTCCTTGCCATTATTTAGGTTCTAGTTGCACTGCATTGTGTATGCTTAACAAATAAAAGCTTTCAGAGAACATCATTCAATTCCCACCTCCTGCTAAGGGTTTTCGAAGTGTAATACATCACAGAATCAAAATGACTTTCACTAAAAGTTCATGCTGTTTAAATCACACCAAATGTTATATTGAGCTGTAGCATACATAATTCATGTATCATTAACAGCTTCTACAAGTCTTTGGCTGCATGGCATACCAATGAATCAGAATTTGTGGGTATTTTTTGATACCTGCCTTTACTTAAATTGTATTTAGAAGCAACAGCATATAATTGTACTAACTTGGAAAATCAAACAAGCGTGTAATAAATTATGGTTTGTGATTGACATGGTGAAGTAAGTCTCTTTCCTGATGTTGAGTAAGCAAGCTATTTTAAACAGGAAAGACTCAATAGATTTTTGTGCTGCTATTAGTACTATAAATAAAAATCCATTTTCATTGTTTATAGTGTGAGAATTCTCTTGCAGTCACTTAGTTCATTACATGGCTGATGAATCAACAGTGTCCTTTCTTACTAAAGACATGTCTGTTCGGTCAATTTGAATCTACTTCATAAGATGCTAGCTTGGACAAGTGAACATGGTCAGGAAGATGGCCATGGAATTACTGATGTGTTAGCCTGTTACTTATGTCCCTAAGAGATGTTTGGCTTCTAATAATACTCACAGCTCTACAATTGCATGTGTCTGTCATTCCTACCATTATCCTCCTTCTGTTGCACAAGCATCAGAGGCTTGATTCAGGACATCTGTTAGTGCCAACTGAAGCACTCTGAAGCTGCTAAAATCCCCATGTCCAATTTAGGAGCATGCTGCAGCACCTGACAGAATCAGAATCTTAGCTCTGCCTGCATGTAGGGGTTGTAATTCTGTTTAAGCATCTAAAGGCAGTGAAATATCCTGTGTTGTTCAATACAGGAGGATGTTAATCTGATTGTAATAAGGGTGCTGGAGAACCCGTAAGCAGTAGAACCATCTTGTGATCTGTGGTTGCAAACAAAAAGAAACTTTCTGTCAAAATCATGGAAGACCATAACTTGCAATCAGTGATCTTGTGCTGGGTACAAGAACTTAATGACTGGGAAATGGAGGTGGCCAGGGTACTGCAAAACATATGTTTTTCTGAAGCAGAATTACAAATGTTGATTATAGCTCCTGACTGACAAAAAAGGTTAGAGGTTTTCTACAAGAGATTTCATATTCAGAAATGTGACTATTCTAATAAGTGTATTCACCCTTAGTCATTGATATACCAATTTAAGCAAAACTTCAATTTAAATATGTATTTAAAGCAGATTTGGGCCCCAGCAGCTTTTCTGTATACTTGTATTTAACAATCTTTAATAATAAATTGCAACTTAGGAAACTTTTTGACTGATTATCAGGAGGCAATTTTTTTTCCAAAATCATGACATTTACCAGCCTTCAGATTCCACAGGAAACAGAACCAAATTGATGACTTCTCAAAATTAAGTGATCTGCACTTTGCAATTAATACTGTTTTAACCTATCCTCTACTTGATATAGTATTAGTATTATGTTAAGAAGTTGTATTAATATGTTCTTTCATTGTGATTGTTGCTGAAATTTGAAGCGTCATGTTCAGTTTCAAGAAAGTAGTCACCTGTCTACTCTAGCTGACCTTTTTTGGGTATTTTGATTTTAGGACATCTAAGAACTGAATGATCAGTAAAGATTCCTCAAAAAAGTGCAGCATACTTATTATGCCTGAGATTTCAGTGCTTGTTCTTGGAACTTAACTTCCAATGAACTCAAAGTTACAATGTGAAGGATATGCAGATCTTCCTGCCTTTCTGATTTCTCTTTACAGTAGCTATGAAACAAGCAGTCCTGATCTCAGTGTTAGCTCGCTGGTTACCTTGTTTTAGTGGCATTGACATTGTTGCCTTGGTTTTCCTCCTAGACTTTCTCCAGTCAGTTTGATGACCTTTGTGACAAAATTTCACTATGAGAATTTGCACGTATCTAACTATAGCCACAGCACACAGAGATTTGTGGGGACTGTGTCATCTCACAGGATACTCTGGGTGTTGATGATCACTCACCACACCTTGTGACGAAGGTAATGTCTGAGGCAAAGCTGCACAGAACTGTAAGGAATGTTTCCCTGAGTGGGCCAGTTGGTGAGTTAGAAAGCTTAGTCTAGCTCACGTGAAACAAATGTGACTGGCACATGCAAACCAGTAATTACAAACCTGTGTGATCTTCTGGGCATAGAGCATAAGGTGACTGTGCAGTAAAACCTCAAATGGTTCTGGTACTAAATCCCTAAATATTTTACTTCTGTGAAACAGCTACTCAGAAAATGGCCACACCTAGAAAAATAATAAACTGTTAAAAATGTTGGTACCTTCTAATTCAGCAAATGCTTATGCCAGTTTGTCTCTAAAGGTTCATGCTTTTAAAGAGTAACTGTATGAGTATCACTCTGAGTCTGGGCAGAAGGGAGCAGCTGCATTCCATCCTTTCACCACAGGGTCTTTGCTCCTTCTTTCCACAGCACTGTGGTTAAATGAGCTAGAGCGAATTATACTCACCCTAGCAAGGAATCTGGAAAAAAAATTACCTTATTAAAAATTGTTTTAATTAACCATCAGGACCTACCAAGTATTTTTACCAGGTATCTGTGGCATAACATGTAAAAATGGGGAATGTTCTTGTGAAAAATGGTACAGTTTTATTATCGTTAACAGTTACTGTGACAAACAGTCATGTTAGTATTTAATTTACCTTTTAAAAATAAATTTGAGACTTAATTTTTCTTTTAATGCTGATTTATCACTGTTTGTAACCAGGAAAAATTAAGCAGGAAAATAAGGGCTAGTAAGATACTAGGAAGTGAAGTTGGGAGAAATGTATGAATCATGCCTAAAAGCAGTGTGTTCAGAGTTGTTGGCATTTCTAGCGTGACTTTTGTGTTACTGTGCAAATAAGTAGTCCTCTTGGGCACTGCACTATTTATTCAGGTTCTGAGGTTCTGATTTTTCTCTGTATGATTCAAACTGTATTTAAGTCACGTCTGCTTAAAGCTGCAATGAGGTGTAACTAATCTTGCCGTCTGTAAAAGCAGATCTACTCAACTCCGCTACTGGGCTCTGGAGAGCCAGAAAACATGTACTGCACTGGCCAGTGTGCTGGTATGCTAATGCAGAGGGCAGCACTGCCGGCACAACAGCAGGTCAGTGGCTAAGGCGTTAGCAGAAGGCAGAGGCTGCATCTGAAAATGCTATCATCCTTCCTCTAGTAAGCTTTGCTTTACCTCCACCTGTTTGACTTCAAGTTTTTTATGCTATAAGCAAACAGACAACATGGTAATGAGTTCTTTGACTGGTTGGTTACTGCTGAGATGTGTGATTGCCAGTTTAGACACATCATCTCAGAATTTAAATGATACTTTAGCTCTAGGAAAGTACAGTAGGTATCTACATACAGGTGTGTACAAATACAAAAGGGTTTTTAAATGCTTTGAAGCACAGCTCCTAAAGATATGGCACTGTCAACCACAGACTGCAGCATCACCTGATTTAGCTGGACATGAATTAACGTGGTATATCCCTTGTGTAAAACACCCTTAGTATTTAGAAAAAAAAATTACTAATAATCACTACCAAATTATCTATAGTTTTGGCATAGAATTTCTGTTTTGTCTTGCTGGGAGCTATGAGTGCCTGTATTTTAAAGATGGAGAGATGCTGACTAGGGGTTTGCACTGCTGGATTAGCTACAAGAATACGTTTGTGTGCTGAGGTGGTCCCTGCCCTGAGGACCTATATTCTAAAAGATTGGTGCAGGTAGGGAGGAGGAAAGGAAGCATTTATGTTCATTGGATAGTTTTTATCTTCTCACCTTTGGATTTGGTTGCACGAGAGAGAATAGAACTAGAATTTGTGTGGTTAGGTAAGGTCAGCCTTCCTCTTCCAGCCCTGATATGTGGGCAAGCTTGCTTGTATGCTTGATCACAGAATTATTTTCAGCTCAGTTTCTCTTTTCTGTTGGTGTTTGAAGTAACTTGCCCCAGCTGCAGAAAAACCTTAATGGTGAGAGAAATGGAAACACTGTCACCTAACAGGCAAGTCCTCTCTGATTTTTTCACAATATTTGCTTCTGTGTGTGTGCATGTGTGTGTTGTGTTTGGAGAGGGGTGTGTGTCAAAAAATCAAGTTTGCCAGGAAAGTAATGCAGGTGTCTGGAAGTGAATGTAAGAGTCCTGATGGCAGACTTGCCTTTCCTCACATGCCTTTGGGATTTTTAGCCATAGTTTGAAGAACACTGGTACTGTGAGCCACATTAATGAGAATTTCTCATTTTCAACAAGAAATGTCAATCTCTAAATCTTAGGCAGAAGAGAATCAGGGGTAGTAGACATGTCTTTATTGTGAAGGCACTCAGCCTCTAAAGCTGTTTGAGGTTGAATCCATTGCTGTTGTCATATGCTGTAGTTGGCTGGCCCTGGTCTAAAATACATGGCTTTGGGCTAGATGTGTGTTGTTTTTAGCATATGTTATTAATAAAATACATTATTCATGGGGATAGTGTGTTCCTGCCCATTAGTGTGGCATGTGCTTTGCACCAGGTGGTGTGGCCACACAGCCATGCGGCTCCTCTCCCACCTGTGTGGGCCACCGGCCGCTGGTGTAGCAGAGCTAGCAAAGCAGCTACCTCAGGGGCATCTGGGGACCGGCCAGCTGGCTGGTGGGAGCAGGACCCTGGGAGGGAGCTTTGGTGGTCCTGGTCACTCAGACTGCTGATAGAGCTTTTATAGTGCTTATTACTATGTTCAGTGCTATGAGGTGTACTTGGGGAAAGAAGTTCCCCACAGCTCACCACCCTTGATCTCACTGTTTCACTCTATGCATTAGGCAATGATCAAGAAAGAGAGAGGATACTGTAACAGGGAAAGGAACAGAAAAGCTTTGGGAGCTGGGTTACACCACCGATGCTGGCTGGTTTGTACCAGTGGCCAGGCCTATGTATATATCACTTAGGGAAAGATGATGATGGCCACTTACTGAGGCTTTCTGCCTCACAGTTACACTTGCTCTGCTCCCATACACCTCTCCCCTGGTGTCATTCCTTATGCAAAGAAAATGCCTCTCTCTTGACTCTGAGCTGGTATCATTGTATCAGTGGTGGTTGATGGGATTTGTAGTTGTTGAGAGCAACTGCTACTGGGTTTTCTGTACAGTGGAAGCAGAGGTGACAATCTGACCCACAGACCATGATGGTAGTTCCCCAAAACACAAGTCTTCTGCCAGTTTGATGACACAAAACATTTGGGGATTCAGTGGAGAAGGAGGTTAAAGCAGACAACCAAGGAATGTCTTTGGAAGCATAACTCTACCCTGAGATGTTAAGTACGGGCACAGTTGCGATCTGAGAAATTCATTAATGTCACCAACACAGTCTGCTGAAGTGATAGCTATAAAATGAAAGATTTAAAGGAGGCAATCATAATGGTTAACAGCAGTATGAAAAGCTTAAACATGTTCATAAATTTCAATAACTGCTGAGCAATATACTGGATTCATCTAGGAGAGATTTAATTTGAAAAATGCTAAATAGGAGATACAAAGAATGGAAAAACAGGAATTTCTTCTGAAGATGGTGTCTTTTGGTGAGAAATTTACATTGTACTTCAGCTGAAGTGATATCAAATGCAAGTACAATGTGGTAGAAAGGGAGTTATAAAATAAATTATAGAAGGAGTTTTTAAATATGCACATTAAGGAAAAAAGCTTTATTTTGTATTCTCCCTTCAGATGGTATTTGTGTCTAGATCTATAAATGACCATGCATGCTGAATAAAATGAGATTTAAAAAATTTGTGTCAGTTATATAGATATTTAACAGAAAATAAAAATGACTGAAGTCTTATAGGGAAGTATAAGCATGTATACTGTGTACAAGTATCCAGAATATATACATCATTTAAATAGATGCAGAATACAAATACTTTACATGAATTTTAAATTTTCTATGTTTAAAATTAATCGTATTCTGAGGCAGAAGCTTTCATTACAAATAGTTTTAGCAAGATGCATCAGTGCACTAAGATTTTGAAATGGTGAATACCTTCTTTGTGTTGCTAATTGCAGCCGTGCAGTCTGCAAATGAAGGATATCCAGCATCTTATTTCCAATTTCAATCATTTTATTCCTGTTGATAAACAGCCCTTATCTTCTTCCCACACGCCAAATAGATTTTACATTATTTTATAAATGAGAATTTTCCATTGTGCTGCAGCATATTGTCAGCAAGCTTGAGCTTTATTAAAAAGAAATAAAAACATAGAATTTGGAAACTTTCTCCTCATTCAAGTGACTTATTTTTAGATGTACTGATGCTGCTTGCAGTAATGATTAAATTAATGAAGGTTGTGTGGTCTGAAGTGGCAATACTAGTCATTACCATGCTCTGTTCTGTTCTAAACCCTGCTGCACTCTTATCTGAGTCAGAACACCAGCCTGCTTCAGATGGGTATGGAAGTGATCACAGCTCCAGCTGCATTGCGGTTCTTCTGAACTGGGGCCTGAATGTAAGAAAGACGAACCACCAACTACCCCAGTTCAAACTGCTGTTTGGCAGGTTTGTTGAACATCCCAAGCCCTAATGTCCTGATTTCTTATGTTATGATCACAGCAAGATGGTGAATGCTTGTGAGCAATCAGCTCGAACTGAGTCGCTGCCTGTGATGAAGGAGTTATGTTCTCCTGTATGTATCCAGCCCCCTCCAAGAAGCAGCACAGCCCAATAGACCAGTGTGTTGCTTACAGAAATGCCACCTCAGAAGCATTATAGGAGCTGAATCCGTCTTTTGAAGTCATGTGGGAGCTGACTAACAGGATTTGGGGGAACATCTGAGTAGGCATCCCCTGTAAGAAATAGTAGGTTTGGAACACTGAGTACCTTTCTTCCAAGTAAAAAGTTTGTTTTCATCTTGTGTCTTCCTGTAGTAGGTAAAGGTACACAGCTATTTTCTGAGTTTGGTCTAAATTTCACTATCCATCCTTACTGTTCTTATGTATCTCCCAGATCCTAAGGCAGTATTTATTTAAAAAGAAAACAAAATATACACAAAAGTGTACACTTTTAGCAGAGAGTGGAAAGCAGAATGTCTGAAGTTACAAGGCAGACACTATTGGGACCAGCACAGCTAAAACGAAGCAAAGGGAATTTCCCTTTCTGTGGTCACCAAAAGCTACTCCTAAACACTGGAAGTCACGCATTCACCTCAACCGAAACAGAATGTGTTCTCCACATTTGATTATTGAAGGAAGGTGAGAACAAAAATGTGTGTTGAAAAACTTTGGAAAGAGGAAATACAGCTACTGGCAAAAGAATGATTAACCTAGAAAGGAACTAGATACCAATGTTTAATTCACAAGATATGTTACATATTTGCCATGACACTTTATATTCTGAATGGCTTTACTGGTGCGGTTCCATTTGCTTCACAAACAACTCAAAATACAAGGACATTTCTAGAGACTGAGAATAATGATTTCCAATAACAGAATGAAATATTTTAGCTGACAAGTTCTGTGGCATGGCTCTGCGAGTCCTACATTCCCTGCCAAATACCACATCAATTTTGTTTGACTTCATGCAAATCTGGATGGAGAGGAGGGGTCCTTAACTCTCTGTATATTACATGCAGTCTATATATGTGCATAAATATTCCCAAACATGTTTGTGCTGGTGTCTAAGCAAAGCATATGGAATTTCACATTGATTTGTGAACTCTATAAAACACTAATGGAGCTGCTGGTTTAGCTTTCAGTCAATTGGGAAAGACTCAGTGATGGGAAGCTGCAGGCAAATTCTCCCTTTGCTGTTCCCAATAGTGCCTTCCTTGTAACTTTAGCCATTCTGGTTTCCACTGTCCTCAGATTCATTTCTGTCATTTGGAAGGCACGCAAACTCATTCATGATACAACTCAGAAATTAGTTCTATCTCCCTACATCTGATACACTTTATTTATTTCTCAACACAGCTCTCTAAAAGGGAAAACAAGCCACACAATTCCATGTGTAATGTGTACACCTACAGTGCTGTAAAATGCTTCATCAGGAAGACATGGGGAACATCACTCTTCTCTCCTTTTTATTGTGAAATGAATTGTACTGCTTTCAACAGCCTACACATGCAGATTTGTTATCTCTGTGCTCTGCTGAAAATGATTCTGCATTACATATGTTTTATGTGTGCCTGTGGGTATATTAGTGATACCTTACACTGCCGTTTAGGGCACAGCCTCAGGACACCTTGATATTCATAATCAAGTTCTATTGTAATAAGGTCATCTGCTTCTAGAGAGCTTTTCATTGCCGTGTGCTTTTTACAAACATTTTTGGTATATCATTATTCCACTCACTGCTGAAACAGTTGGTTTTGTGGTAAAATGATGTTATTTCATAGCACAGTTGCCCAATTGTCACAGGCAGTAGCTAAAGGATGAAATTAAACAAGCCGAAACCTAGCTGAAATGTAGAGATCAGAATTACTGACCTTGACCTCATTTGTGAGAAGCCATGAGATCTCTAATGGCAAATTGTATCTTCCTGACTCAGTACCAAATTATTTTTTTTAAAAAACAACACACTACATGTGCAGCAACATGATTCCCTCACATGCTGCACAAAGGTGTTTATGCCATAGTGAATTCAGGATATGTGCTACCAGTTGAAACATCATCTGCTTTTCTGAACACACAGAAGGCTGCTTTCCTCTCCAGAAGCTGGAGGAGGCAGTAAGATGGTTTGTTGGGGTTTGGGTTTTTTTTTGAGGAGGTAAGAATAGAAAACAAACTGAAGCGATGCAGCACTGAACATGGAGCAGTGTGGGGACTATAGTTACTGAGGCCTAGAGGACAGTGTGCTTATTGCTGGACTGAGTATAGGGCTCTGCACAGCATCTGTCTGGCTTCAGGGGTATGGCCTGATGCTGTCAGCAGAGGACATGGATAATGATATTAGGCACTGAATCTAGTCTGACTTCTTCCCAAGTGGCCTTAATGCTAAGGATGCACTGAATGGACTTGTGGTTTCTAAAGCTAGAGCCAGGTTTTTGATATTGTTTCAGTAGCTGCTGGGAGGAGTGTTTTCTATTGGGTTAAACTGAAGTACGCATGTGCAGGACACTGTTAAAAAAAAAAAGGAGGGTTGGACTAGGTGAAATCCAGGCTGCTTTTCTGCAAAAAGACTGAAGTCTATGTGTTGGGATATCTCCTTGCTATCCCCTGTGAGTTGGTGGAGAGGAAGGGTGGCACACAGAGATTAAAGGGATGGTCTGACTTCTCCCCTAGCTGCACTTCATCATCTTTTTTCTTCCTCTAATCACTTTTGTTCATTTTGATCATTTGTTTTCCCCTGGACATAGTCCCTTGTGGGAACCTTTATCAGCCGAGTGAACTGCTGCACACATTTCATTAATGCATAAATGAGCAGGCTGAGAGCATCTTATTGATCAGCAGATGCCTCATTATCTGTGTTACCCTTGCTGCGATGCCCTGGGGAATAGGGGGACTTTCTAGTGTGAGTATATATGCTATTATTTCCCTTTCTTCCTTTTCTTATTGTATGTCCACAAATAATTAAATAAATGTGTCATTATAATTTAGTGTTTTCATACTATAATCTCTCATCTCCCTTCTTCCTAATAGAGTAATAAATTTCAGATTCTCAATCTCACCTTTGAGGCTATGTGCAGGCTTCTGATTTTGTTCTGTACTCTTACTCTTTGCACAAGCAAGCTTGGTGCTTGTAATGATGGGATTTGCACAGTCAACATGGAGAACCTGGCACTGCATTTAATATGCTGAGGGTCAGAGGCGCAGTCCAGAGTCTTCAGAAGCCAGCTGGACATTCATGGCTTCCAAGTAAAGAAGATTTAAAAAAAAAAAAAAAAAAGCGTCTCTTTTGCCAGTCCCTTATGTCTCTTGCAAGACCCAGATACTTGCTGAGAAAGAAATATCGAACCTGAAACTCTGTTGATCATCACCAGGAAAAATAATCTTTTCAAAGTGAAAGGTGGATATGTAAAAGCACCAGTTCTGTTGAAATCATTGCTTGGTTTAGTTTCTGTGACCTTTTTCCAAAGCTACAGTGGCTTTGAATGTTCTTGAAAATTCTCTTCTAACATCTTGGATCTTCACTGATAAAATTTTAGGCATTAACATCCTCCATCTTTCTTTTGTCGCTACCTGGTTTCCTGACACACTTATCTACAATGGGCTTGTTGATGCCGGTATGGGATAAGCCTGATGGGATATTTGCAACTGATAAAGCTTACTTGAACTACACTTCCCTGGAGGCACAACTTGATATAAAACAAAGTGAGTGCAGAAGTGGACCCAATTCTTACCAGTCCCCCTCTTTGAACAGTGAAATCCCCATGATGGTGCCTGGTAGCCCTGCAGCTGTAATGGGGAGAGGCTGGATCTCCTACATGCAGCACTATTTGCTTTTTCACAGTACTGTAAGCCATGTAAAAATCACACTAATTGCATTTGGTTTGTGTTTTCAAGCTTTTCTGGTTTGCAAGAGCTGGGGGCTGTAATGTTAAAAACGTCAGTGTGTGACTCCAGCCATTTGTATCTGGTTCTCTCTTAATTTGCTTGTCTTGATTTGGCTTACTCTGAGTTTAGACATGTTAGAGATGTACTCAAAGCCTTGACTTGTGCCTTTTAAGCTAACTTAAAATCCTCTTTCATATCATAGATAATAATGGTAGCAACGAGTATGAGAATTCATTGCATTCAGTTGCTTTTAGCAACTTTGTAAAAAGTAGTAAAGTGAATACATGAGAAATAGATGTACAATACAAATGGAGAAAGCTAATACCCAAGCCATATACCCAGCTCCCCAAAATTCAACTCGAAACCTTCAGCTCCAGAATATTGCATTTAGAAAATCAGCTTGCTTTCCAAACTACTGCTTTACATGGATTGTGGAGTGATCCATTAGTGGGAAGTCAGCATTGGTTCCATGCATGCATTGCAAAATACATGGTACAGTTCGCTGCAATGTGCACTTTTGCCTTACAACTCCAATTTGCAGTCCAGAATATTACAAATAAGAACTTCCAATATGTCAGGTGTACAATACATATAGTATATCTTTCTTTTTTTTTGTTTTCAGTCTCTGCTTTTTCTCTTACTACAAAAAAAGGGATAATCCACAGTGCCAGAGTATGGCGCAAGTGTGGGCACAGTATTTCAGTTTATGATAGTCTTATAAATCTCTTGGTATGTGCACATTAACTTTCTACGAGCTGTCAAAAAAAGTTTCCAAGTGTACTAATTGTATACTTTTCACAAGTATACATTAATTTGTTTTGATTTTAACTTCACTGAGAGGCGAATTTTTCAGTGGGCCTGCTGCTGGTGAACGGCCTTTTCAGTTTTTATCATACATCAATTTAAACATCGCTAAAATATGTCTGTCTTTGACTGGATTGTACAAATATAAAACAGTAAGTTGAAAGTTTGCCTTGTGAACCAGAATTAAGTTAGCAAAATATACACACTGAAATGTTATGCTTTGATGTTAAGTCAAGTATAAAGTGAAAGGTTAATAGAGTATATTCATAAGTTACATTTAAAGAGCATGTTTACCTTAGACTGCAGTTAGGGAGTATAAAAACTTAGAGCACAGTCCTTCCCTCAAAAGCCTCTAGCCTGAATAGACAAGGCAAGTGAGTGGAATGAGGAGAAACAGAGCTCAAAGAGCTTTCCTCTGGCTGCTGATTGCAGTAAGAATGGGGCCAGTGCTCTGGAAGACTGTCCTTGGGTTCCATGTGAGCAGAGTCATGAGCTGGCAGAGACATGAGAGGTAAAAAAGTCTGTAACACGCTGGTGATCAGATTTACCCCTGTGCAGTCCAAATACTTGACTGTGCAGAAAACCTTCTAATAACTGATGATTATTTGGATGACCTGTGCAGTGGTTTGTATGCTTGGTTTGATGAGTTGTCATGTAAATCTTTGCTACAAATCAATCAGGTTAGATTCATTCTTTTTATAGGTTCTTACATAGCATGTTCTGCAGGATGTGTATATGAAATTTCAGTAGCTTCACCTTAAGGTGACTTTTAAGTGACACAGACAAACTAGTTTCAGAACTGAAAATTAAACCCAGACTGATGCCTGAGCTTTACCAGTTAGACTACTATCACAAAAATATTTTTCAATTAATGCTGTAATCTGCTATATCTTTTATTTTAAGTTTTAATTTCCTGTAGAGTTATATTTCCACAAAATTTACCCTGAATACTTGTGTAGTTGAGTTCTGGTAGCTGCAGCTGTCTGATATCAGAGTGATAGTGATGAACTTGCTTTTGCAGCTGATGTTTCCCTGTATGGGCTGCTGGAGATAGCCTAGGGGTATTCCTGGCTGAAACGAAAGGATATGCACAGCACTGGGTGCTTTGTTGTTATTTTAATATTTCTTCTGCTGAAATTTTCAAATACACTGCACAGAGGAGGGAAAGAGTTTTGGGATATACATAGGCATGCCTCACAGTTCCAACAGATCTATGCATTACATGAGATAACACAGGAGAGTTTTTTAAATGTCATCTACGTGACAAGCTCAGTTTTTAATATTTAATCTTTTCCTCTCTGCTAGGCGTCACAGAAGCTATAAAAACCTGTGACGAGAGAAGTGGATAACACAGAAGGGGCTATAACCCACACCAATGGGGTTACAAGATGCTAGGCAAAGTTATGGGTCAGAATACAATAAAGTCCTATTTTGTACACCAGATTCAATGATCTCTGCCTTTGACTTTCTGTATGAGGTAGGTAGTAAAAAGCAATCCTGTTCATGTCTCATGGCTGTTTACAAGCACCCAGTTTATGAGCAGGAACATGAATTTATTCCATGCTAACTCTGTACACTGACACATTTAAGAAGGCCTAAGAGTTTTGTGTTAGGTAGCTTATTCCATTCTGAAAACAGAGCAAGGTACCTAGTATGTATATGAACACTTCAAGCTGCTGTTATTTACAGTTAACTTTAATGATCTGGCATTTGCACTTAAAACAGCTGAACCTGGGCAGCCCATGGCTTTGTGTGAACTTGCCTGTTTTGCCAAGAAGCAGCACACTAGCCTGGAATCTGTTTTCTGCTCACTGGCAACACGTGTGTCTGGTGCTGTGTAGTAACGGAGGAGCAGCTCCCAAGGCTGCGTCTGGTCTGCACTGACATCCCAGCTGGGCATTCCTGAGCTGTTCTTCAGCCTGCTAGTATAAAGGTAAACTTCAAAAGGAGCAGCAGCCACTGCTCTCCATGTGGGATCTTCATGCCAGGTGGCTGCTGTCCAGAATGACTCTTGGGATGACTACACATGCTCATGTTCTTGTAGGGTTGGCTATGGATCATGTGACAGTGCTATGAAAGATGCAAGCCTGTAAAGAAGATTTTAGATATGCTTTAGATTCTTAACTTTTTAATGAGACAATGGTAAAGAAACCAGGGTCCCAAGTATTTTGCATTCAGAAATTTAACTGCAGATTAATAGTGACAGTACTGTGTAAAATATCTCTTAAGGATTTCGATCCAGTTCACCTTTTTCCTGTAGTCTGACAGCGATAACACTTGTAAAGCGTTTTGTAATAATGGTCTTTCAAACATCTAGTTAATAACATCATTCAAAGAAACCATTTGCAAGAATAGAAAATGCTGTACTGTATTTCAGGCTTGCAAACACTTCTTGATTTCAGCACAGAAAGATGTTGGGAAAGAGGAACTTACAGTCTGATATTCTGCTAAGAGCCTGTATTCTCAAGGGTATACTGTTGACAAAGAGAAGCTAGAAGATGCTTTTGGTTTGATTTGAAGCAGCCACTGGAAATAGGGGACAATATGGTAATGTTTGAGGAAGAAAGAGCAAGATTTATAGAAGCACAGCCTACATCTTGAGCTTTGGCAAGTTCTTCCCCAGACCATAGTTATTAATGTTGTCTCAGATGGTCTCTTGACTGATTTGTGGAAACATAATTCCAAAATGAGCAGGAGAAAGTCCTGATGTTCAAGCAAAAATGGTTTGCATCTGCTTAACAATAATCATGGTTTTCAAACAATCCTTTCCACCCCTCTCACGTAGAGCCTTTGTATTCCTAAATCAACATTAACAGGAAAGAAAAAAATAAAAGAAAGCTTTTGCTTAAATATACCAATAGCTGACCTACTTTAACTTGTATGTGTTTCTTCATTGGCAAGGAAAGACTTGATATCTGTTCCTCATTTGTGAATTATCTCCTACAACAGAACCAAACTATCCACTATACATTATCTTCCCTCCCATCATACAAACTGTAGGTTGTATCTGGATACCCATTCTATGTGTTATATGCACAGTGTAACTTTGGTTGAAGAGAAAATGGAAAAACGTATAGCTAGTGTTTTAATATGCTTGACAAAGCAGCAGGACACTCTAATTAAAATGACACAGTGCAGCGTGGAATGGGACAGCTTCCCATAATGAACAACTTAAACTGCTGATGATAAGTGCTCATCTATCACTGTTACAGCATACCAAACAATTGGTTACAAAAACAAGCACTTGTTTAGCAGCAGGTGCTGTGATGGTGACACAGCTGAAGCAAACTTGTGAACTTGTGATTTTATCCTTGAAAGCATCCTTCTTGGACTCTGTAAACCTGCACCTTTCCATGTTTTTCTCTTCTAACTCATCCATAAGTGTTTACTGCCTTTTACACAACTACATGCCTCTAAACAAAGCACACCTACTTCTGCCCTGGAAATCTATACATGGATCCTCCCTGTGTCAGACTGAGCTTGCAGTCAATCACTAGCTCATTTGGTTTAGACTCCTCAGAGACTCCTCGGTCAGTCACAACCAGTGATGAGCGGGTGCCTTATACGATAAGGTACTTTTGTTTTAAAGGAGAGTATGAGAGACAGCTGTAGACCACTGATGGACTTGTGGATGTGCAGAGAGGTTTGTGGAGTATTCTTAAATTCCCAGTTTTCTGTAGATATGCTTTAATAAGAGTGTGCTCAGCCTTAATTGTTAAGTACTCAGCTTAGCTTGGCATAAGTAATGATATAATCAATATTTAAAGATACTGCACCATTCAACATACTCACATTTAACTGATTTTAGAGCCTATGTCAAGATTTTATGGTGTTTGGGAGTTTAAGTCTGCTTTCCAAGTGTCTAATTAATTGGGAATTTCAGTGCTGAGTGGACTAGTGGCTCAACACCTTTAAGAAAATGGCTTAAAGCTTTATATTTTGTAATTTCTTACTATGAACCATAATCAGAGAATATGCTGTATAGGCACCTAGAAAAAGGGCTGAGCCTTTTACTGCAGAAAGAAATTCTCCATTTCTATGGCACATCTGTTGTGCTTGTCAGTCCATAATTAAAAAGCAAGAAATCATTTCAGTTTTTTGCAGGCAGAAAACTGTCTCTTCATAGATACTGTGTAGTTTTAAATCCTCTTGAGGTTGTCGATTCTCAGTTCATGTTTTGAGGATTCACAATTCAAACCCAGTTACAGGCTACACTTGAAGTGAGGAAAAAAGTCTCTATATTGCCTTCCTCCAAAAAATACGATTTTTTTTTTAAATCTGTGAAAGTGTCCATGTGAGTCAAGTCCTCCATGTGCTAGTGTTGACAGTGTTGGATCTTGACTAAGTAGATATACTTATGTAGATAGACTGATACATGCATACATACATGCACAGATTTACATGCGGGGGAGAAGGAAACTTTCCATGCTATAGCAAATTGATGCGGAAAGGAGTAAATAAACTAACTGAAACAAAGAATTCAAACCATTAATTTCTGGTAGTAAATGTGAATATACTTCAAGTAGTACTTTAGTAGTGAAGAGCTGCTAAAGTAAATATATCAGTCTGTCAGTGAGAATTACACATTATAGCCTTTCCACATTAATCCTTCCACCCTTCCCCTCTTTGTCTCTTTCTCACTTCTGTCAGTGGCTCTTGCTCTCCATTTACATGACTCATTCACAGAGACATCAGCAGCCATGCTAAAGGACATGAATAGATTATTTTATGTGATGGTCACATTAAAAAACAAGGAAACAAGCAAGCTTACAAACAAGACTTCAGTATGAATACACAGCAGTAAAAGAAAACGTATGGAAAGGAATTTAAAAAACAAAATAAACCAGTCTTCTGAAGGGCAATGTGAGGGTGGCATTAAGCATGCATGGCCAATGCATTATTGCCTGTTCTTGTCTCCACGTGCATTGAAGCAGAGGTGGTTTGGCCAAATGGCTCTTCATTCCTGTGATTCTGGAAACATGTTTTGTTCTCCATGTTAGTCTGTAAAAACCAAAACCTTACATTCTTTGCAATTAAAGCCATCAGCTTTGTGGTTGTGACTATAATGTCCTCTAAGAGAAATAGGCTTCTTTAATCCAGTTCAGTCAAGTAGCAGAGTATCGCAACATATATTTGCTGTGACAATAGACTTATGTGTGTGTGCTAGAGAAGTATTGTGACGGGGTACAACTGTGTACTTTTAATTCATATAATATTAGATACTGGTGTGATTTCCTTTGAAGGAAAGAAATCAGTGTCTTGCATTATGTTTGAAAGTGGATTCATTACACCATGCAGTGAGGGTATTTGGAGCTGACTGTCTAAGTCACTGTCACGCCTTTGAAAAGGTCTGTCTTGTTCATAAAACCTGATTCCTTATTCTGTGGCTCTGATAAAGGAAGCTCATGTGGAACAGTTAGCTTGCCATGGAATGGTGACACTGGAAAGACCTTTGGGTCAGTACCTGAATGATTGCTTCTTGAACAAGGGGAAAAAAACTCCTGAAGAAGTCACTGTGCATCTGCCTGGCACACATAGTGGCAGGTGCTTAAGTCAGAGCAGGCATCCCCTGTACCCTATGGATCAGTCTGGTGTATTGGGAAGTTGCGTGGTGGTGCTCAGGGCCTCAGATTTGGCAGCCCGGCATCTCCAGCTAACACAACCAGTAAGGAAGCTGTGCTGGTGCACTGGCAGTGGCAGTGGCAGTGGGAGGGAGGCCGGGGCCCTGGGCAGGCGGGACGAGCAGCAGCTGGAGCAGCTTGGAGAGGAGACAGTCTGAGGCAGCAGTAAGGCTGGGGTCCTGTGTGTTATAAACACAAAATATGCCTGTCTCCAGGGGTAACTTTGGTGAAATCTGGTGCAAATGAGCTTTCTCAATAGCTTGCTCGTCCTGGACATGAGCTCAAGCTTAAAATTGGAGTGTGGTAGCTGCCATTTTGTTGAGGGGGGAATGATACTCTGTGCAGCTCACAGGGACAAAGTCTGCAAGAGGCTCATGCTGAGCTCTTGGAGGTGTTTGAAAACATGAAAAATTATATGATAGCATTTGAAAACTGGTGTGTACTTGTTTATCTTTGTGAGTTTGCACCTGGTCTGGATCCATTTTCCTGGGGACATGCCTTTCCCTTGGGGACAGCGCCATGAGGTGGCTGAGGCCTTGGCTCCCCTCTGGAACCCAGGAGACCCTACCCTGTGCAGCTATGCTGCCCCATGCGAGAGGCCACATCCACTGAGCTGCAGGTGACTGCTCTTCAAGACACAACAAAAAACCTTCACTTTTCAGGTTTGCCTTGAGGGTGAAACTTGCTGAGAAGATTTTAAAGCAGGAGGCTTGTCTCATGTAATTTTGGATTAATGGCAGGGAGGAGAGGGAGGGATTGTGTAAAAGCCAAAAGACTAGTGATAGTTTTAATTACCTCAGATTCAGCAGCTGGATGATCAGTAGAAAGTTAAGAGGTCTTGTTATTTTGGTTATGTGCACTAGGTTTTCAGACCTTTGTCTAACGTTTGAATAAATTAGGTTGAACCTTCTAAGCAACTAAATTTCCTCTTTACTTTTTCAAGGCAGTGACTTTTTCTCTACTGCTGCTAGCTGTATGGGTTGAAAACAAGAACTGGTTGTGTGCCAGGACTTAGGGCACATTGTGTAGTTGATTTTTTGATGGGGAGGTAGGAAGTGGTTGTGGTGGTGTCTCTCCTGGCTCCTGACATAGCATTATGCTGCCTGACACAGCAGTACTTCTTTGAAGAAAGGATGAGGTAAAAACTCTTATTCCTCTCCACCTGCATCCTTGACTGAGGCCTTAGAAAGGTGGATCAACAGTTCACCCGGCAGGGCAAGATAGTGCTTGTCAGGAAGCAGGGACTAGCTTGCTTGCTTTGGGGATGTGAGTTATATTAACTATACTTCCAAATCCTCTTTTTTTCTGCTGCTTGAGAAATTTCAGGATGTAGAAGCTGTTTTCAGAGGAGAGAAAACTGTTCTTTTAATGAAATGTGTTAATTTAGTCAAAACCAGCTTGACAGGAAAAGGTAATGGGCTTACCTGCTCGTCGTGGTTTTCATAGCTCTAAGAGCATGATGCAGTTGTGTGGAATCCACATTTGCTCCCCAAAATATTTGGGTTCATAAAATCACAAGATCTTTTATATAACCTTTGTCTTCACTAAATAAATTTTCTCATTTATGGAGTTGAACACCCAGAAGAGGGTCTTTTGTACAATACATTTTCTAGTCATGATAAAACTATATGATCTGTCTCTCCTCTGCCCCGCTTCCAGACTCCTGAGGAGAAGACATGAATCAAGCAAGGTTTTCCATCTTTGTTCTTTCTTTCTTTTTACTAGTTAATTACGCTCAGTGGTGAAGTAGAGTTTGAATTTGTCAGGCATAACTTCCTCCTACAGTTTCTTGTTATGCCACCTTTGACCTTTGAAATTAGAGTTCTTCAGTATTAGATATTTTTTTCTCCCAGGCTGATCTATCTCTGATCTTTTTAAAATTACTTTTCTCTCTGAAGACTTTAACCCAGTCTTTGAATGAAGTTTTCTTCTCTGAAATCTTTTCACATATTTAAAAAAACTATTTTGAAAATGTGGGCATGAGAAGTGGATGCAATATTTTGATAGCTGTTCCAGATCTGCTATATATGAGCCTAAAAATATCTCTTGGTTCCTCCCTGCTGCTGTTTTGTATACCTGTGTATTGGGTTTCTGTGGCAAGGTTTTGCTAGCGGGGG
>JANZLQ010000089.1:17397541-17413002 GCA_026212715.1 Elanus axillaris
TGTGGCCCTCCAGCCTTCTCGCTGGCTGGGCATGAGAAGCTGAAAAATCCTTGACTTAGTATAAACATTACTTAGCAATAACTGAAAAAAATCAGTGTGTTACCAACATTCTTCTCATACTGAACTCAAAACATAACGCCATACCAGCTGCTAGGAAGACACTTAACTCTATCTCAGCTGAAACCAGGACAATGGTTTATGCTAAAGAAAGACCTCAGAGGACAACCTGGTGCCCTGGAGAACTGCCATGAATGGATGGAAGCACTTCATATTTAGTATCTTTGAGTAGTGTCTGAGTTGAGAGATGACCTGTTCCCCAGTCAGAAGAAGGGCCTAATGTGGAGTGTTAATAGAGGATGGCTGGGAATTTTATGAGTTTTGTTAAAAGGGAGTTGAGGAATAGCTTCACCTCTCTGAAATCACAGTGGTTTTGTGGTAAGCAAAGGTGCCAAGGAAGTTGCAAGTTTGGGTCTATAAGGGAATGATTCAGCCGTGGAAGAGTCAATATCAGTTTAAAAAATAATCAGAAGGGTATTTGGGGGGGCTAGCCTTGGTGATGCTTATGCATGTGAGAAGATCTGTCATGTTACCAATTTTCTTTATTGAATGAATCTCTTGGAGTGAGAACATATGGAGCAGCAAGTTGCCATCAAGTCTAACAAGTCACAGAGACTTATTCTACATTGTAAAGTCAGTCTGTGTGTACAGAGTCAGACACGTGCCTTGGTCAATTTTTAAAAGCATGAAAGATTTAAGGGAATTGTTCTTAGCATTTCCAGCATTATAATATGAAAGCACAGTAAGGATAATGGTATTTAAACACAGCTATGTGTAGGCAGAGCACCCTTTACTGCACACCATTAACTGAGGATTAAAGGAGATATAAGACTCTGGCAGTAATGAGAGTTTTCATAGAAGCCTTATGGTTTTCCTGTTCATCTTGTCAGTAAAAATAGCCAAGACTTGCTAGGGCTCACTGGTGGTATCTGTTACCATGGAGACTGGGGTTCAAGTTATTTTTAGGGCACAGAAAACTGATGATTGTGGACCCATATCAAACCTTTCTCCTTTAAAGCAAATATTATATATAGGCACAGTTAAAAATTCTAATCTGCAGAAGTGGTCATGTTGTAAGAAGCAAGAATGTTAAGGATCAGACCAAAGGTCACTAGGAGCTCAGTTCTTCCACTGATGGGGAAGCTAAGCAATAAACTGTCACTCCTGAAGAAATGCCTTAGAATGTTGTAATTACTCATGTCTGAGGAAAAGCAGTGCTTAACAAAAGCAAAACTTGAAGGAACTATTGCTCTGCAGATGTTATTAAATAACACACATAATGGACTAAAAGCAAAAGGAAGCCAGAATCATGTCTTAGTGTGGTCTACAGTATTACTGTGCCAGATTTTAGTGTCTTGGGGCACTTCATAAAAAGAAAGTTCCTTGGACTGGATTATTAGCATCAACTGTTCATACACAGAATATATGGTACAGTCTCTCCATCTGCTATCCTCTTCAGCTGGAGCATACCTGCTTATATAAATAAGCTAGGTGTGTTACATGTATCCCATTCATATATGATGCAATTTTTGCTGTTAGAACTTACTGCTAACCACAGTAACCTTAACTTGGACCTGCTCTCTCTTGTTGCAATAGGAAGCTTTCTTCCTGACTTCTAGCGTCTTGCTGAAGAGATGAAGAATAATGTTGATATTGTGCAACTTTTAACTCCATGATTTTAAAGTGATGTGTTAAGCTATCAGGTATACATAGTATTCTGTCCAGTTTTTCTAGTGCTTTTAGGTTATACAAGATATTTTCCTGTCCTATCACAGCATGTAGTTTTAGGCTATTTGAGAGAAATGTGCATGCTTTATGATCTGATTGCTTATTTCCTGGTTTTAAACCACCTCATCAAAAGTGAGGGATGTGTAGTGTTACCATTTGCAAGCTGATAAAATATAGCAGGGTATTCTAATGAAACTGTTCATGTAAATTAGGAGGAGTTTCTGCGGCTAATATCCAGTTGATTTTCAGTTAGCAATCATGAGTACAATTTTTGGAAATCTATGCAGGGAATGATCAAGAAGAACATCTGTTTTTGAAAATGAAGATTTACATTTCAAAGAAACTATTTACATTTTAATAGCCCTATTCTCTGAAAGTTCCTGGGGTCTGATACTTCTGATTAGGAAAATGATCTCTGGACCCATGTTTTGTATTTGGTATTCATTATGGTAGCAGCCCTAATGAAATTATCTTGTATTAATGTGGATGCATGTAATATGCAATTACAGAAGAATTCCATTGTCATTTAGCTATGAATTGTCATAGCATTCCTTTAAAGTCTGGGATGTCACCAAAAGGCGGGGAGAATGGCATCTAAAATAGTTCTCAAAGGATCAAACTGAAAAGTATTTCAGTTGCTTCTTCTAATCAGGAGAAGCTCTTTTTTGTTTTCAGCTTCTTTGCTAATATAACTTGCTAAAAGGCTGACTGATGTAGGGGTAGACTTTAAAGCAGCCTTACTCTATTTAAAATTTAGGCTCCTCAGTGACTTGGATATTTTTAAATCCTCTGTTATTGCTGTCAGTGCCACAATATTTAATAAGTCTTTTCAACATGCAAAGAGCTTAGTATTGTTGATCTTTTGGAAGGCTTAGAGTTACTTTAAGTAACATGTGTGTGTCTGTATATAAAATGCATCCTGATACTTCAGCCTGGGGCTTACTCTAGGACAATTGACAACATTGTCTAATAATGTTGCCAGACACTTCCTGTGATAAGGTCTTACTGTCTGTGATCTGTAACTTTGAATGTCAAGAAACTGAAATTTTCAGTGTAGGGTATTTGCTAAAGACTTGATTGTTTGAGGGGTGGAGTTTTTGTTGGGAGGGTCAGGAGAGGTGTTTTTGGCACAGAGCCAGAAAAGCTTCACCATTACCAAAAATGAAGCTGGGACATAGCACGTTCACCTCTGCTAAAAATTCTGGTGATTTTTCCTTTGAAGAGGTCTAATGCCCTGACTCTTTGAGGCAGGAAATTGAAATCTGGTAGGGATTAACCATTGGGTCAGGGATTTGCCTTTTGATTTCCTCCTGAAATTGAAATTAAGCCTGTCTATTTGGGGATTTTTTTAATCACTGTGGCCTGCAATGTGACAACTGGGTAACAGCTTTTTTTGTTAGTCTCTGTCTATACTTCCACCCAAAATTGCTGCACAAACAGGGAGTTACAGAGAGCATGATTATCTGTGCTTCCTTCTGATCTTTCCTCCACACTAAATTTGTGTAATTCTCATGAAGGACTCCCTCCTGCTACCTTGCAAAGATAATCCTAGCCTCTGTTTTCTAATGTGATACTCCTTGTCTTTCTCATCTGAGTCAGTTCTTTGGCATTCTCGTGGGCTTAACATTTGGCACTCTTTTCTTTAGAAACTTTTAAACATCCCTCATCAAGAGTTTTATATATAATGACAAGTTTATAACTTAACCAGAAGTTTTCAAGTATGCTTAATGAATGCAGGGGTTCTCATCTCCAATGACAAACCTTCAAGAGGTTTTCAAAACATCAGACTAGATTATTAGGAAACACCAATGTGTAAAGACAAATTACATGCCTAAGCAAAGGTAAGAACAGAGATCTGTGAAACCTCTTTATAAAAAGTTCAGTGGGTTAAAGAATTTATATATGGTTAGAGTTCAAATTAAGATTGCCAGCTTGGCAGTTAGGCTGTGGAGGGCAGTTGTTTATCACAACATCACCTACAGTTTTGTCGACAGATTATCATAGTTGCCGTTTTCTATTTAAGAAATTCATGCCTGGAGCATCTGATGTGAAGTGTAGTGGAAGAGATATGTGCACTGCAAGAGATATGTGCAGTGCATCTGTCTGTACTAAGATAGTTACTAGTCCATGCTGTCAATCTAATCACTTTCAGGAGCCCTAAAAAAACCCAGTATAGTTTTAGAGAGGTGTTGATGTTTGTGAGATGCTCAAATACTAAATTATGGGAGCCAAATGCCTAAGCAATTAGGCAGATATAGCCACCATTTTATAAAGGCAGAGAATCAGAACAAAGTACAGTAAATGTTTAATTATTTTTTTTTATTTAGGTCTTTTTTTCACTATTACAATGCCTGAGGAACTTAAAAATACTGGGATTTTTTCTTTGTTGTGCAGTTACAGGCACCTTCACACCTTATGGGAAAATAACAGAAGCCAAAACATCTTATAAAACTTATTTCAAGCTAATAGAGAAACTCCCTCCAATTTCGATGGACTTTGGATGCCACCCCAGGACATTTTAGGGGTTGCCCAAACCCACAGATGCAGTCTGTGTACCAGCCAGAAGGAAATCCAGTCCTAATACACCTTAGTTCAATGCCATTTCCTCAACCTCTGTGTTGACCTAAATCTGGTGGGCGAGATCCAAGCTAACTCAAGAGCACTTCCACTACCAGGACTGAAGTTACTCCAGATGTCATGCCTGTGTAACTGATGACCAAATCCTGCTGGTCATGTCTATGGGGTGCAGTGGAGATTGATGCCCCAGTCCCTAAGCTACTGTCAGTCCTGCTAGTCTGTCCATTTGGTGTAGCTGACCAGCTGAGGTCCAGGGTGGCAGTGTTGGACAGAAGCTGTTGAGATCTGCCAGGATGCCTTGCTGATGAAACTCCTCTGGGAGATGCCCACTGTGGGATGTAGGCCAGGGCAAGAAGGACCGGCAAAACCAGTATGTAATCCTCATTTCTATGAAGGATGAGAAAGGCTGAAAGGCAGCTGCATGTGGAGGGAGATGAAGCTAATCCAAGATGTTGGAAATGCTACTCCTCACAGTCCCTGGTGGACTGACAATGCCCGACCCTGATTTCATATGTACCAATTTAAAGGAATTACTCTTCTTATAGCTTACAGGAAATGAGGTAGGCCTCAGGTTAAAGGCATGTGGCAAATGCATATAATCTGAAACAGCATTATTCATATCTGTATTCAGGTTAGATAATTTTGAACCAAGAAATACTTTTTGTCCCTGAAGTGCTGGGTGTACTGGTAATAAGCTGTGGTTTCTCGTTGCTGCAGTGAATAGCACCATCTAGGGATCAGGATGGTTTTAAAGGCATCTTTTTAAATTTTGCATGGCAAGAATGTCTTGAATGTCAGATGTACAATGCACATATGCTATTCATATAGCCATACTTTTTTATATTTATAGTATTTCAGGTACACATACAGTATTTCCCTCAGTTTGTATCTCTTTATATACGCATAATTATTCACACACATAATACTTCCTTCAGTTTATATACATATATATGTGTGTGTGCCCCAGCAGTACAAAGCTTAAATGAAGAGTATATCCATATTTACAAACACAAAGCCTATAGATACATACTTCATATTTACAAAATTCTTTGGAGCTGTTGTTATCAGCTGGTGTTAATGCAGCAACTAGTCTCTTCTATGTTGTAACAGGCTTTTCCAAATATCTGTGCCAAAAATGTAGCACTTTATGGTGTGTGATACATGGCACTGCAGAGAAAATTGGAATTTCCACCTATGCTGCTTTAAAATCTCTCCATATCTTGACCATGCAAGATAAAGATAATAGTACTAATTTTTATCATAGTGAAGCTGAGTAACTTCGGCAGAGGTCAGAGCTGCTGTTTCAAGAAAAACTTGCATGTACAATAAAGCCATTTCTGTCTTGGCATTTAATGAGAGTGTCTTGGCCAGAGCTGGGATTATAATCTCCTTGATTAAAACCTTTTTGGATTTCTTGATTCAGACCAATACTCTGAAAATTGCCTATTGTTCAAAAGATAAATAAATAAATAAATTTGGATACAAAAGCAAATTAAATAGACCAGAATCACAACGGAGGTAACTGTAATAGCAAACCTGGGTTTTATAAAATGGTCTTTTAAAACCACAAAACTTATTGCTCCCAATTCAGTTAGTTTGATTGCTTTTAATTTAAATGTTTATCTTTTGTATGCTGTTGAGAATACTTGGCCTCCAAGTGGGCTCTGTTCAGGACTGTTATCAAAGGATGGTCCAGATTCTCTGTGTACAGGTGGCACGGAACTGACTTCATTTCAACTGCAATGACCTGCAGAGACAAAAAGGTCTGTTACCAAGGCAGGAAGGTCTTCAGACACTGTCACTACAGACTCTGCTATGATTCACAGAGTTCGGATGTTCGGACCTTGATAGATTTGAAGTACTCTTTTCTGCTGTCATAAACTGTTTAAAGGAATACTGCCGATCTGGGTGCATTGATAGGTCCCAAGTAATCACAATCAGTGAATGCATAGAGGAGGTGTGATTTTCCTCCAGGCATTGTCAGACTAGTTCAGCTTGTCTACTTATGCCTATGAATATATCAAGTTACAGCAGAAACCCAGTGCATAGAGATTAAGCTAGCCATTGAAGTAATACTTATTCTGTGTGAATTTATATTCTAATTTGAGAAGAACGTGTAAACTCCAAATATTGTTTCAGTGAAGTGGCTGCTTTGCAGATGCACCTAATTTTTGTTGAGCTATTTGCCTGGTAAATATTAACATTTGACTGTATTTGTAAAATTATATTCATTAATGCAAATTTCATGCAGTCTTTAGTATACTTATGTAAACAGTGTTTATGTACCATGTTCTTCTTATGGATGCATCTGAAACTTAATGCAGCTCATGTTGCTATCTGTTTGAGAGATTTTGAGGGGGGAAATGATGGCTATCACACCTGAATATGATGTCTTTGGTTATTTTCTTTGAGGGTCCTGCTCTTGAAGAAATAACACTAGGTCAGTTTTCCATAAAATTCTAGCTGGTCATGACAGCCTTCTGTTTAAATCAGTGGTAAAACCCAAGCTGAGTTAAGATGCCAAGTGGATTTTTTATTTTTGCTTTTTTCTGCAATTTTATTTCAATGAATTGTGATGTAAAAAATTCTACCATTAAATGTGAACAATCAGTTTTATGGTTTTACATTACTATTAAGGCACTAATTTACCACTTCAGTGGTACTGTACTATGTACTTAATTTTGTATTTCTATATTTTTGCATAACCCATAGGAATCACTGATGCAGTAAAAATACTGGCTTTCCAGTCACTCTGCAAATAACAGGAGTTTTTCTTGCTGTTGAGGTTTAACCCCAGCCAGCAACAAAGCACCACACAGCCACTCACTCCCCTGCCCACCCAGTGGGATGGGGGAGACAATCAGAAGGAAAAAGGTAAAACTCATGGGTTGGGATAAGAACAGTTTAACAGAAAAGAAAGGAAAAACTAATAACCATACTAATGACAACAAAAAATTACAATAATAATAATAAAAGAATTGGAATATACAAAGCAAGTGATGCACAATACAATTGCTCACCACTTGCCAACTGATACCCAGTTAGTTCCTGAGCAGCAATCCCCCCCATCCCCACCATGCCAAGTCCCCCCAGTTTATATACTAGGCATGATGTCACATGGTATGGAATACCCCTTTGGCTAGGTTGGGTTATCTGCCCTGGCTGTGTTCCCTCCCAACTTCTTGTGCCCCTCCAGCCTTCTCGCTGGCTGGGCATGAGAAGCTGAAGAATCCTTGATTTAGTATAAACACTACTTAGCAACAATTGAAAACATCAGTGTGTTATCAACATTCTCATACTGAATCCAAGGCATAACACTACAGCAGCTACTAGAAAGAAAATTAACTCTATCCCAACTGAAACCAGGATACTTGCAGACTTGACTTGTTGAATATCATTGTTGTTTAATTTTTTTACATCTGCAATGTGTTAGACATCAACTATTCAAGAAACATCTTCCTATCCAAACAATACTCTTTAAGTACAGTGCCAGACCTAGCATGAGTTCACTCCTCATTGTAGTTGCCTATAATTTCCCTGTGTTGCAGAATCATGGAGCTGGAAGAAATCTGTTTCAATTCCTCTGTAAGATGCTCATGTTCAGGTAACCTGTACCCAATACTGGGAGATTAGGGACAGAGAAGCTGAGGTGTTTACTTGAATGCAAGGACCCCATTTCTAAACTGCTCTTAAAAACCTCCATTACTGGAAACTGTACAACCCATTCAACCAGTCTAATAAAGAAACTACACAGTAATTTTGAAAGAGCTGCTACTGACTCATGCTAAAGTTAGAAGGAAAGTTGTTTCTTCCTTTTCCTAGGTAATAACCAGAACCTGGCCCTGGTCCTGCAGTGAGTTCCTCTTTGACAGATAGAGCCGCACAGTTCCAGGATTTCCAAGGACACAGTTATTCTAAGAAAAGGAAGTGATCCAACTTCATTTTAGCGGAGGTTCGCAGCTTAACTGTTCCCACTTTCTATCATGTGAATGGTAGCTAGTGCCTTCAGGTGAGTTAATGTACACCAGTTTGCTAAAATAAGCTTGTCTAATCTTGGTACCTAATCTTGTCTAATAAACACTGTCTAGTCTTGGGAAACAAATACAGCCTAAACTTACATGTGTGCGAGAGCAATGTTGCCTCCTGGGGTCACTGGCCTCTTTACTCAGAGGTAAAACATTGATCTCCTGAGAATTGCTGAGGAAAAAAAATTACCTTGGATATTTTATAAGTTTATAGTCCTCCAATTGCTATGACAGCCTGTACAATTGAAGCATGGCTGCCTCTGGAGTCGCACCATTCTGAAGCAGGGTGACATGACTCTCCTCAGAGAGCTTCCCATCTCTCCTTTGGAGCTAAGCAGGGAACAGATTTCCCCCGCTCCCCTTTCTGCAATGAATTGGGCCCCCAAATGTGGGCCAGTGCTGCTCTGCAGGTCAGTCTGAGGGTAAGCTCTCTCTTCTCAGCCACCTGTCAGAAGTGGTTGGATATTGGGAGATGAGAGAAGTTGAGGTGTTTGTTTGAATGCAAGAACTACAATGCTTGGTTCCTTCTACAACATAATAGAGGGTTGGATACAGTAAAGTTAGAGCTCCGAGTAGTGCAAAGGCCTCATCAGAAATGTGGAATGTGGTATGTTTTGGGAGAGGCTATATAAACAGAGACAGCTGAAGAAGTGTGCGAATGAAGTTAGAATGGAGGTTTCCATTGTCACAGGTGCTGTGGAGGAGGTGAATGAGGAAATTATACAGTTTCTTACAGTACAAAAATCAGAAAGCACCTCTGATGCAACAATATGAACATGTTTGAAACAAACCACGAGGAGGTATGTTTTCATACATCGCATAGTAATAGTTATGGATTGTTGCTAGAAGCTATAGAGGAGACTGGAAGTGGATTTAAAAAATAGCTGACAAGCTTAGGAATAAGCGTTTACATAAGTAACAAGAAGCCTGACAATCTGGATACAGCTTCTAGAAACCCCTCAGCCACTGATACCTGAAGCGTATAGCAGGCAAATAAACATTCTACAAGTTTTCCTTAAGGAACGAGTAAGTAAAAATTTGCTGTTAGCCACTGAAAGGTAAAGTTTGCAAGGTCAAATAAATCCATAGTCAGGCCCTGAGTATCTGTTCTTGTGTTTGTTGCATCCTTTGTATTCCTGCAGTGGGCTTGTAGCAGGACAAAGCATAATTAGCTACATTTATTTCCATTTGGTTTGAATTTCTGGTAGTATTACTTAAGATAATGACTGCACGCTAACTTAGGTTATCCTATTAAACACAATTATAATGGTTTCAATGGTAGTCTGTGATATTTGTTACTTTATACTGCCTCTTCGCTTAAAATCTGACTGACCATTGGAGAATGGGGAGCAATATTCTGTCACATGTGGCTGCCACACTCTTGTTGTGCATTCTTATGCTTTGGAAGGGATTATTGTGGCTTCCATGCCAGAGTACTGGCTTGGAGCATAGCAGGCATGTCCCATTCGTGTCACAGGGCTGGTTATTCCTGCAGCAGACACGAGAAATCCAAGGGTTGCTTGCAAAAATATTACCTTTTCATTACTTGCACAAGCCCTTTTCTCCATTTATGAGCTTCCCACCTTTTTCGCAGCTCAGGGTAGAGCTTGATCATTAACTGATTCCTTCAGTCTTTAAGAAATATGACAGCTGGCTATGAGATCCCTCTTCCGTCATTACATCTTTTCTGCAGAAGCATGTTAACAGCTGTGTTTTCAAAGCATTATGCAGGGATTCAACCACATAACTTGTGCTAATAACAGCAGGAAATGCATGGCTAAATCTTCACCTACTCCTTTTAAGAACTTGCCTTTTGCTATCCCAGGGTTATCTTTTGAAAAATAACACTTATTTTTAAGTGTTCAATTACTTTCTTTAAACTATGGCTGCTTCATCAAGAAAAGAGTAAGCCTGCTCTTTTTGTATGCCTCCGCTTGGATGAGCAATGCCTGTGAAATACCACTTAGAGCAATGCTAGTTTTAAAACTTGCATCAATGCATTAACTATATGTTCTTGGCTGAATGTGTCTTATTATAGCTATTAACAGGCCACAGAAAATAGATAATTAGGAAAAGAAAATGAAAGATTGCTATACCTTCCTTGTGTAAATAAGCAAAAGAGGAAAGGTGGCTTTACAGACACATTTACAAAACCTCATGCAAAGAGAGGAGTGTCTGTGAAAGGGCCTTATGCAGTTAATGGGTTTTATTGGTTAGGATTTGTAAATCATTTGGAAACATTCTTGGCCAGAACCTGTTGGACATGTGCCTTCTACAGTGAGGCTTTAGCTGCGGAAAGGTATAAGGGAAGACATACAGGAGGGAAGTGTGAGGAAGAGTATATTAGGTTTGTTCAGCAGGACTACTCAGGGTGAAGATATAAGTGGCTGTAGGAGATAGGGCCAAAGTCTTTCCCACCCAATACTTTTATCTCTGGCTATGGCCAGTGGTTGAATTCTGTAAGATAATATGAAAACACGCCAAAGATGCACTCTTCAGACTTTCACTGAATAGTCTTCCAGTCTCCAGCAGTTCCAAGCAGGGTCTTCCTGAACCACAGATGTTTTTTCTGGTTTTTATAATCCACATTAGATTGCTTTTCTGTTCATATACTCCGTTTTGAATCCCTGTAAGCTTTATGGCATTTGCAGTGTCCTGTAGCAGGGAGTTCATACTTGACAGTGTTCAAGGAGGGAAGCCTGGTTTGTCTGGGTTTGTTTGCCTTTTACTAATTTAATCTGGTTACTTTAAAGTACTAAGAAGTGGTAGTGACTCTGAGTCCTTAATCATGTATGTAAAGTTAGAATTGTTTTCTGCCACGTGTATGACTTCATGTTTCATTACATATAATTTCATTTCCTAATTGTTTTCGTATTTAATCAGTCTTATTCAGTCTTGTAAGGTCCTTTTCCAATATTTGGTCTTTAATATCCCAGATAGCTTTGATTCATCACCAGATTTCACCAGTATTGAATTTGTTTCCGAATCATTTATGAGTATGCTGAACAGTGTGCACCCAAGGCTGACAGCACACTGTATCCTGAAGAGAACCAGGCAGTGGAAAGAGATGGACACCAAATTGCCATTGCAGTCACAGAGGACTCTGTGGGTGCAAAGCAGGATCGTAAAAGCAACATAGAGCCTGGGTACCTGTGGCATGGGACTTTATAGGTGCCAGCAGCTCTAATGCTTGGAGAGAGATGACCATGGCTCATTTCTAAACCAGCAGCAAATGCCAAGCACATCCCTTATCTCAAGTACCTTAAGACAACAGTTCCCAAACTAGAGGCTGCAACCTTAATGAGGTGGATGTTTTGAGGTGTTGGTGATGGTATTGAAAGACCCTTTTCTTCTTCATTGTCTGCTTTCAAGGTAAGAATGGTAGCTTTTCTTTTGCTTGGAGCATTGCCATTACTCCTAGATAGGTGACCGGTAAGTTGGGGCAGTACCTCTTCTTTCTCATCTAGAGATAAGAGAGCTGCCTGTGCTGGCAGTGGTGGGCACCATCTGAGTTAGCTGTAGCATTGCTCCCTTGTTCAGAGCTTCTGCTTGACAACTTTCTCCCCTATATCCCCACCCATTCAGAACAGCTCTTTACAATGTGTGCAGCAAATTAGGGAGCTGAGAGGTGAGCAGGTGTGAAAGCTCAGGGCTGGCAAATCTCTCTGCACAGTGTTCATTTGTCATGTGCAGACATAATAGTAAAGGTAAGGACAATGAGGTTTATTACCAGATGTAATAGGAACTTCAGAAGCACAACCCAAAATTGTTTCTAATATAATTCCAGATTAGAAACAATGAGAACTGGAATGCAGCCTATGTCAGTATGTCATTTTGTGAATATGAAAAAAATCTTGACTACACATGCTGCTTATGGATCAACTCTTGCCATGCACAACTAGACTTTAGAAGCAGATTATTTGGACCTCAGGCAATTTATGGTTTGTGTACTTACTGAAATCTGCATCTTTAAATGCTAGTGACAGAAGATAGATGTTTATACACACCAGCTCTTTTCCTTAAATTCCCTTTCACACAGTTTGACTGAACAAGTCAAAATGTATTATCCTGTAACCTTCAAATGCAGGACACCACTGTATAACAGATTTCGCTCTCTGGTCTGAGTAGGAGAAAATTATGTCCTTTTCCAGGGGAGCTTCTGCAGGGGAATAGCTAACTAGTGCATATGTCCAGTGCTGTCAGGCTTTCACTTACAGTACGTCACTGTCTTATGGGAGGTCTCTGAATTGCATTAGGTTGGATAACTTGTGGAGTAGGACCTGAATATAACATCAAAAAATGTTCTGAGGACAAATACATAGATTCTGCTTTTCCTGTGATTGAAACACAGTGTGCCTACAGATACCTAAATAAAGGTGGCTTTCTTTGTACCTGTCCCTATCTTCCTTGCTCAAAAATGAAAGTGTTCTTTACCGATAAAGTGTTAGTTTGCATTTTTGTCAATTTTCTTTTAAATTATGAACTTGCTTAAAATACACACTTATAAATAGGTCTCTTCTCTGGGTTATTGACAAAATATGTCATAGAAATATGAGTCCCTTCTCCTAAATTTAGCAGTAGTGACTTGTTACTAATTTCAGAAATCAGCAATAGAATCTGCAGGGGACTATGGCGCAAACATCCTGCAAAATCAGTATGCCTTACATAAATTTGCCAAATCCAGATAAACAGAAATATACTTTTGCCTTTGTTATGGCCACATTTGTATGTATCTGCTTGTGTTGCAGCTATTTGAACATTTGTATTATAATTATACATGTATAATAATGAATGCTAATCATCTGTGTCACAGATTAAAGGCTTTCAGTAATCCTAGTCAGCGTTTTTACTCTGCAGTTGCAGTCAGAGGTTGTAGCTGATGTGAGAATTTGGATTGTGTCAGTTACCACTGAAACCTGCCTGTGACTTTGTGCATTACTGCATCGTGTTCTTGCACTTCTTGAACCATATTGGAGAAAATAGTGAAGTTACTCGTTGGTAAGGATTTTTCAAGCCACAGAAATATAGTTCAGAGATTGTTATTTGAGTCTCCATGATAATCACAGGGTCTTTATACGTGCCATCTAAAGTTCTTTTGCAATAAGGATTTAAGTTAACAGAAGAAAGGAATATGTGAAATCAGCTGTATAGCAGAATGAGAAATCAAACATGCTCAGTTATTTAAGATGCTTGTAAACAACATGAGTATGATTGCTTAAAGGAATGACAGACAATTAGTGTCCAGCAAAAAGGAGTTGGTGTATTAAGAATAGCTTTGTTGTTAAGCTAGACAGATCACAAGTTGACCATGCTGTGTTCATTCATTTTCCAGTTTTCCCTTACAGGGAAATACTAAGTTTTTAAAGTAAAACAAGATATGAAAGTGGTTGAGGGATACAAGTTTCTGGTAGGGAAGAGTCTTTTTCAGTGTGTATAGTAATAGGGTGGGGTAGTTCTCTATTGTAGGCAGTCTTTAAAAATGTGACCAGGTAGCCTGCATCACTGCTGCCTTACATTTCTCTATCTTCTTGTGAAAAGTACAGTAATTGGCAAAGTTACTTCCAGAAAACTGTTTGGTGTAATTACTTCTAGTGCTTAGCAGTAGCTAGAAAGCAGGAATTGCCATCATCAGATGGACAAAAGGTTTTGGGCTCTGGACTGTAATCTACCTGTTTAGGTGACATTTCATTTGAAATATCTTTTTCCTCTGTTTTCACTTGTAGATTCTCGTTGTTTGTTTGCCATCGCATTGTAAATTTGCCTTTCCCACCTTCTGACTCAGGACAATGCTAAGTGTTCCCGTGTTTTCCTGCAAAACTTGAGTCCCACCTTGCTCCCTTCAACTGAAAATATTGTCTAGAACTTTCTGGCAGGATAAGTGGAGGAAAAAAGGCTGCTGCTGAGGAAGCAATGGTGCCACTGTGAAGGACAGAGATATAGACTTCACAACAGAGTGTAAATTTAACTGTTTCTCTGCTTTCTCCTGATTGAAGTGAGGTGAGGAGGGGTATTAGTTCAAACAGAGTTTTTTCATACATCCTTGCACTGACGTCTGATGGAGTAGCACAGATATGCTCATAGCCATTTGAGGGAAAAACCTCATAGCTTCATCTTCTTCTGTGCATTATTGGAAACGTGACTGTTTGAAAGAGCCCCTTGAGAAACATCATTTTTGTGAGAGACTCAAGAAGGGAACAGTCAGATAATCCTGTTCACCATATTTCAGACAACACAAACAATACATTGCAAGATACCACAGCTGGATTCATATTGTATTAGTTATTCATTAGTTAGGATTTAGAAATTATGAGAAGCTGTGCCCTGGAACGAGTCCATTTCAGTCATTCATGGGATCTGGATTTACATTCTTGTGTCAGTCAGGACAGGACTGCCATAATTTGGATGCACTGTTTTCTATCTCTATGTGCAGTGGTATCCTACCTTCCTGCAGTTCTCTGTTGGAGAGGACTGGTGGGAGCACAAAACTTTGAGTTGCATCAATTGCTTTTGAAAGCATAGTGGTATAGAACTACCTCTTGGGAATCCACAGGAAAAAAGAGATTAAGTGCAACAGTATTCTGGCTTACTCTCTTTTTTTTTTTTCCTTCCTCCACTCCCTGGCAGCTATTCAGCATCTCTATTGCTGTATGGTTCTGTAGCCAGGCCTCTGGTTAGGGATCCAAGTCTGAAAGAAGCATTAATAGTGCTCAGAGCAGCAGTAATTTGTATGTACATTTCACAAAAGAATTGCCATGGGATTTCACCTGACACAAGTTCAACATATCCTATTGTGACTATGGACAATACAGTGCTGCAGGAGTAGGACTGTTTCAGAGCAGGAGTGGGTCTTGCAGCACTGCTAAATTTTCATCTTTGTGCACTCAGTTCAGTTGTACTAGCAATATCTCTGCCATTTACATTAGCATAAGGCATACTAGAGTGGACAAGGTACCAGAAAATACCACTTGCTTTCAAATAATTCTACAGTACAAGTGCAAGGGGAGATTTTTAGAAACTTAGATAGATGTTCTACCAATGCAGCCCTGTATTGGGTTTCTGTGGCAAGGTTTTGGG
>JANZLQ010000089.1:17416022-17433682 GCA_026212715.1 Elanus axillaris
CCAGCAGCTTCTCACAGAAGCCACCCCTGTAACCCCCCCCACTACCAAAACCTTGCCACAGAAACCCAATACACAGCCCCATGTAATCCTCCTTCATCTGTACCTGTGGGACCATGCTTTTGTTGGAAGGCTTGGTGTCCAGACACCTTCTGCAGTGTTTTTGCTCCACAGCTAAATATATATGTATGTATTTCATCGTATTTAGGCATCTGGGCTGATTTTCTTACATACTTCAGGAGAGAAAATTATGCCAAAGAATAGAGCTAAATTGTTCCCTACCACCACTTTTTTTCCTCATTTGCTCAGGGTAGCAGATTGTAAGAGTTCCCTTCTTCATGAGGAGAATTAGCTAATTTTGGAAGATGGAGAACATTATATTGTAATATATCCCTAAAGACAGTAACAACCTAACAAGCTACAAATTGAAATAATGAGAAAGTGTTGTACTACTGTTTGCAGTGGAGACAGTTTCTCTGTCATATTTTCTTAACATCAGTTTTTCAGCTATCTTAAAAAAGAAAAGAAAAAAAGTATAATCTGAAGTATGGATGGAATTGGAGCATGGATGGAGATTCAAGAATGGCACACGGCAGGATTATTTTAGAAAGTTCTTGTTCCCTGTTGCACTCTGAGAGTGGGAGAGAGTGAAATCAACATAATTAATCAACGTGCTTTCCCATGAGAACATCCAGCCTGTTAGTAGCCAGGCATTGAGATGTTATAATAGTAGGTGTGCTTTCAGGAACTGATCCTAAGGCAGCCCCAGTTCTGCTCAGTAACTCTACCTCCAACAACATCTTAAGGAAGATAGTATAGGTATACTTCCAAGAATCAGTCATGCTCCTCAGAAGGATTACAGCATGAATGAATAACATACCAGAAAGGAAAATCTGGTTTAATATTGTATGTGGCTTTAGAATTTACTAACTTGAGTTTGTCTCATTTTGGGACCTCTTCTGTAATGTCAGTGGTTATGTCTGTACTGATGCTTATGGGAGGTGCTTTTAGTTGGTTTTTGTTGTTGTTGGTTTTTTTGGTTTTTTTTTTTGTATTGTGAAGTGTTAGCTGAAGAGAGCCTCTTATGGGAAGAGTGCTGTGCAGTTCTGCTCTTCACCAGTTTCAGTTCTTAATTGTGCACAAATGTTGGAGATACCAAGCTCTTGCACATCACTTTTCATCAGCTCTTAAAACACTTAACCAAGAAGATGAGTATCCCATTGTTGTACAGAGACATGAAACTGACACTCCAGCAACTTGCTTAAGGTGTTCTGGCAGTACTTGCAGAGCTGCACGCAGAGCTCTGGCTCTGTCCTGGTCCAGTGCCATTTGCAAGGGATGGCTTAAGACAGAAGTAGGAGTCTGTGTCTGTGGTCACAAGTGTCTAACGAGGATAAAAATACCTTTGTGTGAACAACAGCAATTTTAAAGACAGCTTATGGATGAACCTAACTTTTTGAGGCTTAGAGTTATTGCTTCTGCTCAAAGAAGGGACCTGTTAATTGTCAGTATGTGGGATTTGGCCAGCAGACTTCCCAGCTGAAGAATGAACTTGACAGTAGCACAAAGCACACCAAGAGTGTTCAGTGTCAGGGAAGCGGTGGTAGCAGAGGTGTGACTTCATGCATTGCAGTTCTTCCTCTTTCTGGGCCCTGCTTTACTTATCCAAAATGGAGTTTTCTGGGCTTCCCTTCTCTCTTACGTGGTTTGCCTTGCTACTTTGGGTTACTAGGCACCTATGCTTAAATGAATCAAGGAATATTTTGAATACAGTTTGCACAGTGGCATCTTTCCAAAGAAACCACACCAATTAATCTTTGCCACAAAGACCATTCATATGGATTATATGCTAACACTAACTTAAGTTTTGACAGAAACACTTGTCAGAGTATTTCTGCCAAGGCCCTAAAATTGCTGATTTCTCTGCTTTCATCAACTACAGTGGATGACTGTTTTCAGCATTAAAAGCAACGTAGGAATAAGCTGGTACTTTTTCCATCTAGAGGAGCAAGTGGCTTTCAAATTTCATTCTGCTTATAATAATGGCTAAGATAGCCAGCTTGCAGAAGATTCAGTACAGTTTCTTTCATACTAACCTGTCAGGCTATATCCTCAGGACTCTGGTAATAAATTGTCCAGATTATGTAAGGCACTTCTAAAAGGCACATGTGGATCTTTCAACCATCAGCAATGAGGAAAATAGGATGATATGAAACCATTTTTGTCTTGTCCTAATAATGAGTTTGTTCTCTGTCTCTGATGTCTTTAGACTGTGATTTCTGTGATTTCTCATATCTGAGTATAACCATGATACATTTATGGCTTGGAGTGGGGTCCTTGAAAACAGGCTTGGGTCTGTCTTGCCCCAAGACTGTGCCAAAGTTACACTGGTATTCTATAAACAAGCTAGACTGGACATAGGCATCTTACATTAAATACTGAAGAAAACTTAGTACTAGCTATCTCAGAGATTCCAAAATGAGGACATGGATGTCAGTATTGTGAGATGAGACCTTTCTTCTTCACTTTTCTTTCTACTGCTGCAGGAGGTTTATTTTCTATGGAAATTATGCAGTTCCCTATTCTGAAGGCTTCAGAAGCTGTACACTCAGTTCTTCTAGATCTTGGATTCTTCTTGAATTTGATATGGTGAATTTATCTGACTGCCCTGTATAGCATTAGATGCCAGAGTGACCCTTCTGAAATGCAAAACTTTCCCAATATCTGCTGGATTCACTGGAAGTCCTTGCTAGATACTAATGTTGTTTGTAGGTTATCTGAAATAGCTAATTCAATCCACTTTAATAAAATATTTCTATGTTCCAAACTAGGTTGCATTTTCTCAGCCAAATGCCTTTGTCTTAAAGATTCCATTTCCATAAATCTCTCTGATGTACATTTGACGGTTGTTATGTTATTCATGTCATGTATTAATGCTGTAAGTGCTGTACAGTTCTTTCTCTTTCAGGTCTTCAGTGGCCAAAAAGGTGTCTGAAAATGTTATGGATGTGTTTTTCCAGGAGGTTTCAAAACTCTATTTTGTCTGGTTTTTAGTTGAAATTTAAAGTCTTGAACAAATCATGCACAGCATGACAGCTCTGACAGTTCCATTCACACCATGTAGCCTTAGGTTGTTCTTTCTCTGGACCTTTCCTTTTACCACACCAACTTTGCCTCTAAGTGCTCTTCCCTTTAGAGGTGTTGATGGCCACTGCTGTAGTTGCTGGTAGTTCTCAGAACTGTGTTTAAGCATCAGTCATTTCAAAGGTCCAGTACTAATGCTGTCCATAATAATTGCAGTGTTCTCCCCTTAAATGACTGCAGCAGAACTATTATTATAAGCGGTCACAGCAAAACTAGAGGTGTGACTGTCTGCTTGCTTGAGGCAAGAACTGTTCTTACTAAATTCAGAAAAAGGCCCTCTAAAACCAGCAGAAACACCATTAAGTTGATGCCAACTATTTGGCTTCCATCTGGCAATCTTTGCCTGCTGCTTTGAAAGGAGATGTCTGCTTTTCACTCCATGGTTTTAGTGTTGCAAAGAACAGTCATGCTGTCAACTCACCCTTTTCCTAGACTGTTTATTTCTAGCTTCATATAGTTTGGGAAGGGAAGTTCCCAGAAATTTTGCCTGTTTGATATGACAGAAGTTGAGCTGGGAGTCAAGTGCAAATATTAGCTTCAGTCATCACTATAGAAAAGACAATAGTTATAACTACTGCATCATGTTGGGTGACAACAGTAATGTTTTATTGGAGGTAAGTTGGTGTAACTGTAGACTTTTTATTAGATTTGTGTTGCTCTGACCAGAGAAGAATTCTTTTGAAAAATCATTTTTCGATGAATTTCTTGCTGTTAACCATCTGATTTATTAAATAAAACATTTTCTGGCAGCAAATTCCTATTCATCCAGGCAATCAATTTTCAGCATATTCTAGAGCAAGGTTTTATAAAGGGACAAGTCCTATACACCTACAGGCATATAGGTAGATTCATGGCTTTTCCAAAAATTGAAATGGAAGATTAAGGCATAGACATAACTATTCACCTTTTTCATGAGAGGGTCTGTTGTTATTAAAGCAATGGCTATATAGAGGGGTCCATTCTCTTAGCCTGCCTCAGTGGATTTTCCCAGAGTGGACTCAGAAGGAGCAGAAGTAGGAAAAGGCAAGGAAGGCCAAGTGCCACAAAAGCTAAACTGTGCAGACAATGTAGCCTCCTAGAAACTGAACAGGCACCAGCAGGGCAGCCTGCTTTCAAATTCAGTTTAACAGAGTGAGGAATTTTTCTGCTGAAGCTGGTTTTCCTGACTCTCAGAAGAAATGGTTAGTCATTTCCAGGTTATGATTTACCAAGAATAGAAAAGTAAACTGATATGCAGGGTTTCTACTTCAATACCAGAAGCAGAGCACTAGATAGTCTGAGGCTGAGTTTTCTGTAGACTGGAATGATGTAAGCAGGCCTGAATCCTGGAGCAACAGATATCTTTAATTCCAGAAGCTCAGGGAAGGATAGCACAGGGAAGTTTTCATACTCACCAGCTTGTGGTCTGGATGTCCCAATGTTCTCTAATACATGCACAATATATATATTGCAATTTGTGCTGTCACGTTACCCTTGTGTTTTCAAAGTAAATGTAATTATCTGAACTCTCAAACTTTTTGCTGTTCTGAACTACCAATGGTTTGCTGGTTTTAAAGGTACTTGGGTAGAGGGTTAATTGGATTTGTGAATGAGAGTAATTTCTAAATCTAAATGAGAAAACAGGGTCTATGATGAAAGACTAAATTAACTTGGCTTGTTTAAAGACTGAGGGGAAGCCTAACAGAAACATGAATAAGGTTGTTTAAAAAAAAAAAAAAAAAAAAAGAATAAATTGTTTTCAGTGTTCATTGGATGTGGAAAGAAGTTAAAGAAATTGGAAGAAAAAGCAGTTTTCAATGGTAAATATGTTTAATCAGTGGTATATAATGTGGACTTAAAATCAACAGGTAGTACTAAGGATAGGTTAGGCACATTGTTTAGGGATCATGTAAGATGGGTGAACTTCTGTTGGAGCACAGGAGGCAGGATATGATGCCCTTTCAACTAATTTTTACTTGTTTCCTAGTGTGCGTGACTTTCTGTTGGAATATCATGAATGGCTTTAATATTCTGACACATAAATAGAGAAGAAAAATTGTGGTGGAAGCTGAACAGATACATCCCCTGAAGAGATGAAGAATTTCTAGAGCCACAGATATTTCAGGACAGCAGTTAAGAGAAACAAGGGGGGAAGCCTGTTGTTGAAGTAGTTTTTCTACTCTAGGAAGTTGGGGAGGAGGCACTTACTCAAAGATAAACTTCGATGAACTGGAAATTCTGATGCACTCAGTTTTTTATTTATTTTACTCTGCTTTCTATTCTTTTTTATTTAAACATATCTAGATATGTTGGAAATTGCATCCTGTGAGTAACTTAGTTCAGACAAACTCACTAAACCAAACTCACATTTGCGATGCACTGAATGCTTATTTTAGTCTTCACTCCTTTATCCAATATGATTTTTCTACATAGAAGAAAGCCCCATGTAAAGAGATGCAGCAAAGACCTTTTCCATTCTAGTGATGACTTTGTAATGCCTCTGTCCGCACTTGATCTGAGAAGACAGCAGCAGTAAGTATGGACCACCTCTGCTCTCTTACAGTCTTTCTTCAGAATGAAAGCCTGCTTTGAAGGCTCTGCTGAGGGTCAGACCTCCCCTTGTTATCTTATAGGAAAAAGCTATCAGGTACACAATTAATCTGGCAGCCAAACTCCTGAAAGGTCTGGCTGTCTCAGGAAGCTTGGCTATAAAAATCTGTGCTGGAATCAGGAGAAAGAAGAGCTGAACTTGTTTAACGTAGAAGGACTCATAAAGAAAAGGAATTTCTCACTGTGGCTGTGGTAGACAATTGTGGTTTGAAGTGGGTGGGAGCCTGTGAAGAGGTAGGTGACGGAGGACTCAGAACCAGCCTCTGTGATGGGCAAACAGTAGTAGGGAAGGGAGTGATGTGTTAAAAGTCCAAGGCTCATTAGGGGCAATAACCAATCCAGACCAGTGGGAGGACTAATTGTTCCCTGTGGCCTGTGGCAATCAGTGGTAGGCTCACTTTCTGTCCTTGCCCTGTGATCTGACTTTTGAGTGCATGAAACACTAAGAAAGAAAATTCAAATTATACATGCAAAATATGAGCATGCCAAGAGCTATCTGCATGCAGAAAATGTATGCTCAGAAAAGCTTGACTGTACTTGTACAAACAGATGCGGGTTTTGTCTGATCTGTGAAGATCAAGCAAGTGAGCTGCAAGCAGGTAGTTGTAAATGAAAGAGAGCAGGAGTTAGACATCATCCAGCCTCACACCTGAGGTCTCTTGCTGGAGCTGAAAGAAAACTCTTTTAGTTTGTGCCTGTATTGATGTTGCAGGCCATAAAGGGCAATGTTGTGTTTCTATACTGTGTCAATATATTACTCTATTTGATATTGTGTTTCATTTCTTCATCAATACTAAAGATCAAGCCCTATCTATGAAGTATTTTGCTTCTTGAGAGGTGTGCGGCTGTTCTGGGAGCTGGTCTGTAAAAAATATGATTATCTGAGAGAAGAGAGAGGGAGAGGAAGACAGCTACACTGGAGCCCTGTATCGGTAAGGAGAAAAATGTTTACTACTACAAGTGTTGTGCAAAGCTAAAGATTCATGTAGTTTGTTCTAAGTAAACAGGAACCCCCCAGGGAAGCAGTGGTGTACTTGAATAGTCCTACGCATATACTCTGTACTAAGTAATCCTACTGTGGCAAAACAAACAAACAAAAACTTCTTGTAGCTTTGCAGTGATGAACTTAACACTTACTCATTAGACCTCTTTCCCTTCCCCTTGTGTGAACACATAGGCATTCTTTCATCCATATGCTCTTTAAAGGTGTCGTTTCTTTTTTTTCCCTGAAGTTTGCTGCAGCAATATTTCTTCCTTTTCTGCTCCTCAGAGTGCATATGCATGGAGGAAGGCAAGTTAATAGCCAGAAACTATAAAATTCACACCTGAATAATTGTATATGGCTAGTCACGTTGCACCATGAAGAGGTTTTTGGGGAAGGAAAGTTGTTTCTGCTGAGTCTGAATCGGTTCCTGTTAGTACATTCAGCAACTTCAGTGTCAGGTTAACTGTTGATACTGTGTGAATGAACATTACCCTTTATTCCCCCCAAACTGTAAATGATGAATCACAGTCATGATAAACTCTGGCTGTACCAAAAAAATTAGCTGTATTTATGGGTTTTCTGCATAGTCTAATAACCTCAGTTACTAAGATGGACAGCTGTCAAATACACGCTAAATTACAAAAATCCTCAAGATTCTGTGTAAATGCTGATAAAGAAAAAGGCTTCTGAGATTTTTAAGCTTTAACATCTATAAGGATTTCACAGAAAACATGGGATGAAAACAGATTTCCAATTTTTTCTGAGATTTTTTCTTGACAAAATGATTTTTCTGACCCCCTTTATTTCAGCACTTGGCTAGGGAAAGTGGAGAAAATATTTACCACTGTGCCATGTGCAGCCATTAAAACTTTGTGCTAGATCCTTCAGAGTCTGGGCCATAAAAGAAGCTACAGGTGGCCCAAACCACAAAGGCTGACTGTCACAGTTCTCGTTCAGCCTCCTGCTAAAGGAGGTAGAGCAGGCACAGAGAGGGAGAAGAAAACCCTCTCCATTGCTGGGGCAAAGGCACGACTTAACCCAGCTTAGAGAGCAATGTCATTGCTGAAAAATAAAACTGCAGGACAGGCATACACAACCTGATGTTGTCTCACTTGCTTTATTGTCCTCTCCTCCCTGGAGTAGGAGAGTGCAGAGGAGGCCTATAGTCAGCAGTTCTTGGGTTAAAAAAGGAATTTCTTACTGGTCTACAGGAAGAGACAGAAGTAACTGTAGACAATAAGCATGTAAGCAGGGGTTGCTGTCTATTCTTCAGCTGAACTTCAGGACAGTAATAACAAGCCTGTACTTTAGTTTGCCCTGGAAGTAAGGATAAACTGTATACATTCCAGCTGTAGCTTAAAGGGTTTTTTTTTTTGTCTGGGAAACTTTTGCTCCATTCCTACAAGCACTTGCCCATATGTTCTCTTTAATGGAAGCTCATCTGTTGACATGGATTGGACCTGTTACATGTTTAAGATGGAAGCATGTGTGCAGATGTGTGCAGGATTGGATTTTCTATGGGTAAGTGACATTTGTAAACTTCTTGGACATATTTCATAGAGCAGTATAATAAATTTTATTTTAACTGTACCATTCTTTTTGTAATTTCAATACAAAACTAGTTTCTTGGAGAATAAAAAGGTAAGGAAATGTAAGAAAGCAGTTTAAACAATTTTCATGGTTCAACAAATTACCAACTATTTATAAAGTGCAAATGCAGCCAGAATTACGTCTTCTCTGATTATATGAATTTTTAATTAACTGAATCAATGACATTCATATCCCAAACAGTTTGTCTCAGGAAGAATGATAATCCATCAGTTTTATCTTAAAAATTGCCAAACACCCACACCACAATTAAATGAATGCCTGTGTAACTTTGAGACCATACTTTATGTAGAGAATCTGTTCTAACTTCTGTCTAATGAGTCTGTTTCCCCATGGATCTACCAGAGGTCAGACCTACTCCCACAAGGGCCACTTCACATGACAAGGCTCCCCTTGAGGTCTGATCCCTCACCTTTCTTACAATGACAACAGTGGTGTGGCTTGGGTTGCTTGATTGTATACCATTCAAAGTATGCATCTCTGCTATGCACTTATTCTCCTTGGGTGCAGAAGTTAAGTATCACTCTAGGAAAAAAAAAAAGAAAAGTCTCTGCTTGTTGAAGCTCTGACTTAACAAGAGCTGCTTTCCAGAGTGGAGGGGTCCTTACCTTGTATTCCTTGTACTGACTCTCACAGTTGACTTGGGCAGTCTCTCACATTACTCTGAAATTCCCAGTTCTTTCTAATCACTCTCTTTTCTTCTATCTCCAGGTCTTTTATAATTGTGTTACACTCTATCCTCATGTTGGTGCTATTTTTTTAATACAAATACAATTGAACACAGGCTAGTTATCAGGAAGTACCAGGTACAAAATTCTAAAGGATTGCCAGTTTTTATTTTAGCTTCCATTCACAAGTCTTTGGAACAGTTTTGGATGCTGGGCTTTAATAAGTGCTTAAAAAGAAAATGTCTAAAATGGGAGCTACAAGTAGGTGGTTACACTATTTAAAAGAACATCCTGTCTCAAAACTACTAGAGAACCAGATGTCCTCAAACTGATACTGCAATGACTCAACTGATCTGGATAGTCTCACCAGTTAGAGGTGGGTGATACAGGACTGTGCATTCCAGCAGAGCAGAGATTTCCTCCAACAGGGTCTTTTGAGCTGTATGGCATAGCAAACAAGCACTTGTCCGCCCAACAGGAAGGGCAAAAAGGAATTTGTGCTCCAAGCAGTATGTTGCCTTCTGGCACCCCTACAGCTCTTCCTACACAAATCTTTTGGCAAAGCCACAAGCCTAGCTGACAACTGGGATTTACAATGAGCTGAATGCATGATTTATAATAACAATCATCCTCTTTCATACTGTTTTATGAATGAGTGATTTTACGGCATGGAATTTGCTATTAGGATATGTTCTTGTGATTGACCTTTTCAGCTGTCTCAGCATTAGATTGCAAAATCTGGTAGTGAGCTGAACAATGTTGCTAAAATAAATACCAGTGCAGAGTTGAGGAAAGCATGCTAGTGACAAACTGGACAGGGAGCCTGCTTTATCTTGTGTACATCTCCAGCGTTTACAGCTTGTTTAATAAAGAAACAAGCTACATCACCTATAGCCTGGACAAAGGGCCAGAAACTCTGCAGTAGACCATTAATATGTTAATACTGAAAGCAGTAAAGAATTTGCAATACAACTTTCAGGTTAGCAAGTTTGCAACTGAAAACTAGTCTAAGGGAAGCTTCTGGGTACCAACAAAGACAGTGTACCAGCAGGCCCATCTGAAATGCTGTGCCTGTCCAAGATTGTGGTTCTGCCTGGGATTTATACCCATGTTTGCCTCAGTCCTGATTTCCTACCAAAAACTTTTCAGGCTTCTACTTCCCCTGCTTGCTTATTCCCTCCAACTAGGTCCAACCATAACTAACCCAGCTCCGTTTAGTAATCTCTGCTGCTGGCAAAATGAAATGGAGACTGCATGGAGGGCCTGCCCATGTTTTCAGGATATCTGATGGCTTTTCTGGTTCATTTTGGAAGGCATGGCTGCCCCCCTTTTTTTGCTTGATTCTACAGTTCAACCTTATTTTGCCCATCTTTGATAGGCAGTTTCTCCAGAACCCAAGATTTCTCTGTAATATCAGGACTGGGTCTACCCACTGTTAACTGTAGGTTCCTGCTGCCATAACAGCAGGCCTAACTTGTAGATGATGCATCTCATTGCCACAGTCCCTGTCAAAGCTCAATTAGTGGTTTTGCACTAAGAAGCAAATCTGCCATTTCTTGTTACACTGTATGCATGTTACCTGGTTGGTCACCAGTTCATGTCTTCTGCAAGTCCATCTTGGTGCATTTAGGTGCTACAGCAAAGCTTGATCCAGTAGCCTGTGCTGCCTAAGGGAGCAATCCCAGTCCTCCTTTTTCCCTTGTGTGTTCCTAGTCACAAGTTCAAACAAGTTCTGCTGCTGCTTTGACTGCACTCTGGAATGACTCACCTTGCTGGTCCTGCGGAAGCTACTCAGTGCTCTTTTTGACTGCCTGATTAGCATGTTGACTTTGCTCACCTGAAGTCGCGTGAAAGGTGGATCACAGGATGAGAGGAGTGTAGTGTCCTTCAGGGCATTAGGTCAGCCAAAGGGTGTGACTGTATCCCATGCATTAGAGCAGGATTCTCAACCTTCCCTGGCCGCCTGCATCTCTAGAAACATACAGCAGGGAGACCTCACCGAGCCTTCCCTCCAAGATACTTAGGAGGGAAGGCAGTGAAAGCCAGGGCCCAGCCCTTTGCCTGTCCCTTATTCCATTGCTTTGTATAACCTGTACAGCATCTTTTAACCTGCACAGCTCCTTCAAAGCATCTCTGCTTTTGATTCAATCACAGATGATCCAGAATAAAACTGCTCTCTGTGGTGCTGTTGTTGGATCCAAGAGCAAGAAGCACAAGTGATACACCTGATTGCGCAGACAGAGGTAAGCCCTTCAGCGCTTTGATCTTTTCTACAGAAATTATGATCTTTCCTACAGGAATCCCTTCATTTTATCTTTAATTCTTCATTCCACACTTTGGAATCTTTTTTACAGAATTTATTTTTACAACCACTTCTACATGGATTTGCTGAGAGATGTTTATTTTATTGAGAAGAATATAGAGTAGATAAAATTTCTTCCTTGTAGCTGCACCGATCAAAGTGATTTAATTAAGAGTCTAATGGTGTTTTCATTATAAACCTCTGGTTTCAAAGATTTATATAATGTCCTGAAAAGGCTTGGCTTAAAAATAGTTATTTGGAAGAAATGTATGTATGTACTTAACTTTCTAAAAACAGTGGTGTGTTTTGCAAGTCTGTGGGATGCAAAGTCTTTTTATTTGTTCCTAATAACTCTAAACTTTTAGAAATGTTTATGCTAAAGACACATGTGCTTAGGCATCTTTATGCAGATGCTGAAAAACATAATCTTGTTTAACAAATAACCTCTCTGTTTTTAGTTCAGTACTCCCTTCCCAACTGTGAGTAGTACCACAGAGAACTCTGTCCCCAAAGGCACATCCACATTTGTTCTTTGTTCACAGTGTTTCCTTTCTTTTGACATGTCTTTCAGCTTCATGCTACTTGTTTGCAGTGTAACCATTGGCTGATTAAAAATTGATAGCTATCAAAGGATTAAATCATTGTAGAAAGAAATGCAACATAATGGCATATTATTCTGTTCAGTGTCATGTTGATGACATGTATTTTAACAAAACTGTGCATTTAAATCTTGTAGAAGCTTCAGTGTACTCTAAGCATGTACTGCTTAGATGGTAAGATCTTGATGCATCTGCTCGGGGAAGCAAGCTTCAAGCCTACAGCCTTTCAGACTTGAAAACAATTTTTTCTTTAAGCTGTGTACTACTGGGAAAACCAGTAAAGATACCTTAAGAAATGTAGTGAGAGCTCTGTGAGGGAATTTTTGAAGTGTGAACTGAATTACTTTGGACTGGTTGTCATGTCCTACATACTTAAATGTGAAATAATGCTGCTCTTTCAACCCCTGTAGTGTTAGAAAATGGGGCAAAGCTTTTCTTCACTACAGCTGAGCAGCAGAGCTAGTGCTGATATGGATATCACTTACTGCATCAACCTCTCGCTATTACATGCAGATCTGAACTGATTTGAGTTCTAAGAGTTCTAAATTAACTCTAAGATTTTTAAGATATGTTGTGCCAAAAATAGATTCTTGATTTGAAATAGTAACAGAGAAACTAAAAAGGAGAAATATAAATGAAAGGTAGATTAAGAGCAGTAATAATACATAAGGTCAGTTTCTGATTCATCAAAATTCCTGCACATTATTCTGTAGTCACCATTTCCGGATTGGACTTGATTAATTTATGTCTGTTCTTTAGGCCAAACCATTGTTGCTGAGAAAAGATTTCTATTAATTTAAAACAGTTTTGTAGCAGATCCCTCCAAATGTTTGGGTTTGAAAGTGTAAGCTCCATGCATATATTAAGACTTATTCGGGTCACTCCAGTAAATACACTGAGCTATATGTTCTAAACCTGAGACCGGAGAAGTACTGTCAAAAGAACTCTGTGACATAAATTTGATCTCTTTGTTTTGAACAGAAGAGATAAATGAAAGAGCTAATTCAGAGCTTGATTTCAAAAAATAAAATCAAAGAAGAAAGAACACCTAGTAGAAATTCAGTCTGTAAATATGCGACTGCATTTAGGGAAAGGTTCGTGTACTTATGCTCTTTTTGGATCTGGGTACTGGTACACACTAGTGCTTCATGTGAATTAAATGGTACTTCCCACTCCAAGTGAATTTATATTTTTAGCTCAATCAGGAAAGCAGTGATAGATTTGATGGCTGAAAATTTTTGATAGACGTGAAAAAAAATCTGAATAGATTAATTTTTAAAAGTCATACCTAGAAAACACAAGCTCAATTTAATTCCATATGTCCCTGTAGAAAACTACCATATTGCTACCAGGATGATAAATAACCTTAATGTCTCTTACAGAGCTGGAGGAAAAAATCCTCCAAGTTTTTATCATAAATAAAATTACAGAGATTTCTTTGGCACCCTATTTAATTGTATTCTAATTGTTACCTAACAAATGCAACTAAGTGTGATATAGCTTTTAAGCTTAGATATTTATGAACCATGTGTTCTCTCTGCAAAATTAATTTAGGCACTTTAGTGGTTGTTGTTCCTGTCTATACACAGATTCTGCAACACTTTCTTAAATGATTTTGATCTTTAAGTCCAAGACAACTGATAAGGCTGCAGGTGTATGCTAGACATTGGTTATTCCTTTCAAGCCTTTTTGCAAGTAGGATATAGGCTGTTTGTTCCAGCACTGGTACTCTCCTCTGGCTTTTCTGTTTGACTGTATATGCATCAGCTAAACTAATCCAAGTTCTCAGAGCCCAGTGGTAATTAGCTCCACAGTGAAAACACACCTTAAAAATAAACAGATTAGATGGATAAATGAACTAAATGGATAATGGATATTACAATATTTACATAATGCTTGAAATCAAGTTATTCAGAATTATGGAGAGTGGTAGCCCTGTGCAACAGGTATTATTTTAGTATTTCTGAATTCCACTGGTGAGTGATTGTAGGTTCTTTGAATGATGGACTTGGTCTGAAAAGATCATACGAAATCGTCTCTATTGTTGGTTAGTTACATGTAGTCTTTCACCAGAAAAGAGAAATAAGTTGATACAAACTGTATTAAAAAAATCATTGGAGGCCAGTGGTGTCAGGAAGTTGAGCTACCAATGTGGTTAATAATTACCTTGTTGAACTTTGATTTTGAACCTGCATTTGGGAAATCACCTGTGTTGCTCATGAGATTAAATTATATTGTTTTCAGTGGTTTGAGAGCCCTTACAGACCTCCTTTTCTTCTTATGTGATAATTCACAAAATCTGGCTGAGTGACACATTGGTAATACGTATCTGCGTGCATTTAATAGTCATTTAGAGCTAAGGTTGGTGGGATGTCCTTCCTTGTTCCTACTGTTATATGAGAGTAAAGGCACTTCAGAATTGCACTTTAAAATATGTTTAAATTTAGCATGTCTATGTTTGCTTTCTTTGAATTGGAGCCCAAATTTACATATTGTGTATCTGTTTGCTGGTACCAGTTAAGCCCTTCTAGACGATTAATGTCTGAGGGATTTTAAACCTGCAACAATGCTGGAAATACTGAACTGCTATGTCCTTAATAGTGAAACAGTTTTTAGCACAGGAGAGCAGATACCTTTTTTTTTTCGAGGCAGCAAGCTTGATGTTCTGATTTTAATGCATTATTTTCAATTCTATGTTAGGCTGAGCATTAAATGTAATGGTTTATGAGTATTCTTTTTCCCAGATACATACTATGTTTGAGACCACAATCAGAGTTTAAAGTCAGGATTAGCCTGCTTCTGTTGACCTTTTTTCTCACCTGCTGTGTGTCAGAGGAATATCAGTTCTGTTTTATCAGACTATCCTCACTAAAGAAATTAGGATTGCGTGAGGTTTTTTGCTAATTTGGCCCAACAAAGACAAGGGCTGGAAATTTGTCCAAATCACCTGGATGCAGTGGCTGAACAACTGCAACCCAGATTAGCACACATCAGAGTCTCACAAATATTAGGTGTGTGAACAAAGAAATCTTGAAGATCAGGAAATGGTGCAAGTTTTGATCTGTGTCAGGCTTTCATCAACAGAGATTTTTTTTTTTTTTAATGTGTGCAAGTTTTTCAGTAAACTCACCAGAATTGCAATACTATGGGGCTGTAGCAAGCCCTTCTGCTTTGCAAATCCAAAACTGAAGCACACTTACTCCATTTGGAGTTCTTAGAAGTGTAGCAGAGCCATGATGTTAGTATTGTATCAAAAACGAAGGTTTATGTGTGATACTAAATCTGGAATTGTCAAACTCAAATGTAGTAAGTAAATGACATCATATAAATAATTCATTAGGCTGCCAGAGTTCATAGAATTAAAATACATTTTATATCAACTCTTAAACTATCTCATCAGTATGCACATCAAAGACTAAAAAAATACAGTGTATCACATATAACAATACTTGCACTTGCATGACAAATTGAAATCTTCAGACAGATATTCTACAGATGTTTTTCTTTCAGGAAAGAATCCAGTGACTATATTGTCCAAGAATCCAATGACTATTGTCAGTGCTGAGTTTTTTACTTGATCTTTCTCTTATAACCTGGAGTGTCTGGGTCAATGATTTAAGCAAAATAATTGCATTATGGTTTATTATTAAATATCTACAGATGAATTTAAAAAAATTCTTACCTTACATTTAATTATGAGAGGGCTCACAAAAGGGCTTTTATAGTCAGAATTTGCAAACTTTCTTCTTGATCAAAATGCTCTTAATTGTGTTCATTGACAATAAGCTCAACATGACCCGGCAGTGTGCATTTGCAGCCCAGAAAGCCAACAGTGTCCTGCATTGCATCAAAAGAAGTATGACCAGCAGGTCGAGGGAGGTGATTCTGCCCCTCTACCCTGCTCTTCTGAGACCCCACCTGGAGTACTGCATCCAGCTCTGGAGCCCCTAAGATAAGAAGGACATGGACCTGCAGGAGCAAGTCCAGAGGGAGGGCTACGAAGATGATCAGAAGGCTGGAGCACCTCTCCTATGAAGTCAGGCTGAAACAGTTGGGGTTGCTCAGCCTGGAGAAGAGAAGGCTCCAGGGATACCTTACAGCAGCCTTCCAGTGCCTAAAGGGGGCCTACAAGAAAGCCGGAGAGGGACTTTTTTACAAGGCCATGTAGTGACAGGACAAGGGGTAATGCTTTAAACTGAAAGAGGGTAGACTTAGATTAGATGTAAGGAAGTTCTTCCCTGGGAAGGTGGTGAGGCACTGGAACAGGTTGCCCAGAGAAGCTGTCAATGCCTCATCTCTGGAAGCGTTCAAGGCCAGGTTGGATGGGGCTTTGAGCAACCGGATGTTGTAGAAGATGTCCCTGCCCATGGCAGGGGGGTTGGAACTAGATGATCTTTAATGACCCTTCCAACCCAAATCATTCTATGACTTTATGGTTCTATGTAATATTTTTCATCCTGAGGAAAGGAAAAGAATGGTCTTAAGTATTATAAATTAATCAAAAAAGAAGTACTTCATTCTCTTATACTTCTAGACAGTGCATTTTACTCCCCTCCTAGCACCAGTCTTAAATACTGTTTTAAACTCTCTTACTTTAAGATTCATATCATATGTAGTCAGAAAAAACCCCAATTTCATAGTTGTCCAATGATGGTTTAAAAGACATAGAAGACCAGGATACTGCAGTAGAGCTGCAAATTTTTCAAGGTAATGCTTTTTTTCCTCCAGAGTTCGTTATGAATTTTTACCTCTATGTGGGATAGTGTGATAGTGGTGATAGTGTACAGATGGTACACTGATTTTTTTTTTATGGCTTGGTCTTTTCAATGCTGGCTAACCTCATTAAAAGGAACAGTTTACTACAAGGGGTGCCCAGTATGTCTGTGCAGAGGGTCTCACCTTAATCATGTGCTGTCCTAGGGAGCGTAGCAGCTTAGGGCACTGACTTTTTGAAGGGTTAAAATGAAGTGTGCTGTTATCTTTTTGAACTTAAGAGATTTTTAAAGCCTTCTTCAAAGTCTACAGTCAGGTGGAAAGATTGTACTAGTTTTGGACACTAGTGATCAGACCACCTATTGCCTCAGAGTTGCATATCTTGTGTGCTTGTCTAGTTTAGGAATCAAATTCAGCTCAGAAGCTTGTATTAGGAATTTACTATTTTCTTAAGAGCTGATAAGTGAGGGTTTTAATTAAGTTCAAATGTTGCTGTGATAAGAAAAGGGTGCCTATTCTACTTATAAAAGAATGACCATTTCTGAGGAAGCTGCTCCTTGAATCTGGCAATACAGATTCTCATGCTCCTGCTGGGAGTTTATGTGATTGACTACCTGTATCTCTAATGCATGCTTGACTCTCTTTTCTCTTTTACTGCCCTGTCCTGGGTTCAGCTGGGATAGAGTTAATTTTCACAGAAACCTGGGAGGGGGCACGGCCGGGACAGCTGACCTGAACTAGCCAAGGAGCTATTCCATACCATGTGCCATCATGCTCAGTATACAAATGGGGAGCGGGCTGGGGGGGTCTCTTGGTTTTCAGTGGGGGAAGTGGCAGAGTGCCAGGTTCCAGGTGGTGAACAGTTGCACTGTGCATCACTCGTTTTGTATATTATTTTATTTGGATGGTTGTTGTAACTTCTCTTTTTGTATTGCCCCAGTAGATTGTCCTTATCTCAACCCTCAAGGTTCCAGGTTGGGTTTTTTTGTCTTTTTCCTTTTCTCTTTCTGATTCTCCTCCCCAACCCACCGGAGGGGGGGGGGGGGGGAGTGAGC
>JANZLQ010000089.1:17447054-17469306 GCA_026212715.1 Elanus axillaris
TTGTCATTTTATTAGTGTTATCATTATCATTATTACTTTCTTCTTTTCTGTTCTATTAAACCGTTCTTATCTCAACCATTTCTGGTTGCCCCTGTTGGAAACCAGAGCCCTTACATCCTTGTAAAGATATTCAGAGGCTAGAGGTGGGTCAGTAAGAAATTCAGAAGTATGGGAAGGCCTGGCTCTGAGTGGCTCCCCACCGTTAGCTCAGGCCATTGGTGTTATCTCATGCCAGAGATGTACCCCAAGCTGTCAATTTTGTAAGAAGGGAAAAACATGCACACCCTGAAAAAAATACTTTTAGCTGTCTTTGCAGTTACAGAACAAAGCCTATTTTTCTTCCTAGTTTTGTCATTCCTCTTTAAATTTGAACATTACTATGAATAATGTAAATGAGCATTTGCCACCTGGGGTAAGGCTAACTAAAATGTTAAATGTGACTTTAAATGGCCTGTCTACCACCACTTCGTCATGTTACATATTACAGCCATCACTTGTTTAACTGAAAGGCTGCTTCCTGCAGCTTCACAGCCATTGGGGTAGCAATGAGTGAGCTGTATGTGCTGGGGATGTGAACTGCATGCCGCAGTTAGCCATGATTAATGGATGCAGTTATAAATACGTGTGTACATGTGTACAGTAATCTTTGAAGAATATTATAAAGTGCAATGTCAAAGTGAAAAATCTAACACTGGGACACCTCTTAAGCGGTAGCAACCCCCTTTGGATCCTTTCACTGTCACTCCTTCGTATTGCCAGCTTCTGCTGCTTTGTTGCAATCTGTAGCTGCTAATGCATTTATAGGAAAACAACACTCAGTGGGAGAGGTTCTAAAATGGTGCTTAGCGTTTGTGTGGAGAAAAAGATTCATGTCTCTTCAAAGGGAATTGTGAAAATGCGTTTGTCAATATGCGTGAAGAAAATGAAGAAGAAGATATGTGTTATAGGTTGCTTGTAGAATGAGAATATGGTTCCCCTCTGAGATAGGCTTTATCAAGGCTGTGCCTGTGTGTGTAACTTTGTTTTTTCTCTGCCATAAGAGCAGTGCAGTGATACCAGTACCCGTGCAGACTCTGAGTGCTAGCACAGAGTGCTGAAGGGGACTAACTGTGAGGAGGGTTTGCTGTTATGGAGACTTTGCACAATCCCCTGAGTCTTCTGTCCTGTTCCTGCCACCCCTCCTCCATCCCCTTTCTCACTTAGAATCTTATAGCTACACATGCACAGAAACCAATTCACAGTTGCACATGGCAGGCAAGAGACAACAGACACCAACCGAGACAAGAGAGGGTCTGACTGGGTATAAAGAGAAACTTTTCCCCTGTGATGACAGTCAGGCATTGGGATCTGCTGTCCAAGGAGGATGTACCATGTCCATTTCTGGAGATTCTCAAGCCCAGTTTAGGTAGAGCGCTGAGCAACCTCATCTGATCTCATTGTGGACCCTGCTTTGAAGCAGGAGGTTCTTCCAGCCTGGATTACTGTGTGATGCTAAATTCTTCCCTACCTCAGAGGCTGCAGGGACTCTTAGGAGTGGTTGGGCTGGAGGTTTCTGTTACACAAAGGGATTACACATGGTCACTCTGGTCACAGGTGTAAAGATTTAACTGTTGGGTATGAAACTAAAGGTAACCAGCAAAAGAAGTGCAGGATAACATGGGATGGGGAATCCCCTTGGAAGGATACTGGATATGGGGTTTCTTCACTGGGAACTATGTTAACAGCCCAAGGAACCCATCCCTTGTCTGTCAGCCCTGTCTTTGCATGAGAGCTGAACAGATCTTCCTGTTTCTGTGTGCATGCTGAGCAAACCCTGCTGTAATGTGCAGAGGAAGCACACACTCGCTATGGGAACACCTGCTACAATGTGCTCCCTGTCCCTCTCTAAATCTTCCCAGCCCATTTGTGGCATGGAAGCATCACCACCAGAATGGAGGAAGGGCTGCCAAGACAGATGCAGGTCTCCCACCTTTAACCAGACCACAGAATTATTTAGGTTCACATTGGAGAGTTGATCTGTACCCTGAAGAACATGGTCCGTGCAGTGTGACCAGGAGGAATCCATGTCATAGATCAGAGCTTGCAGGACGCTGGCACTGAGAGGGAAGCAATCATACCTGTGCCAGCTTTCTGCTTGCTCTGCTGTTGGACTGGGGTTTTCCTTCTCTGTTGCACACACCCCTCTGGGGACAGATACTGTGCTTCTCCACTATGCAATAAGCTGGAGCCTTTTAAGAGAGCCTGAGTGACTTAGATACCCCACATAATTGAATTGGATTCCTTTGGGCTTCTTGAAAACTCCTTGTTGCTCAAGTCTCCATTTAATACAATTGCTTAGCTGATACACACTTGAATTCCTGGCTGTGGAGCAGCCTGAAGGCAGTAATGCAGTACACAAGACACATTACCCCCAGGTGACTTTGGTTGCTGAGGCTCCCTTTGTTTTACTGTTTAGAAAGGACTTAATGGGCAAGAGGGAAGGAGGAGCAGTGCTCAGTAAAGGGATATTACCCTCCCTGTTAGTGAGTCATCAAGATCTCAAAACAAATTACAATGAATGCTGGTAAATCAATGTCCTAACAGGGAGCAGAAGATGGAGTACTAGTTAATGACTGCTACAGCCCACCCACTGGCATTAGAAAGCAAGTTGGCCAGCTTCTCAAGCAGCCATCTGTCATTTCAGTGGTGAAAAAGACTGTACTCCTAGACTTCTGAGTGGTGCTCACGCTGCTGTTGCTAGGACACTTTTGCCTCTTCTGACTATTCTTACTTGAGAGAATAAAAATCAGAAAGTCTGGCATCCAGTGGGGAAACACTTGTAAAAATGAGGTGACTGTAAAATAGATATTTTCAGTATAAGTAACTGTGATTGGATCACGTTTTTTATCTGCAAGTTTGAAACCAGAAGATATTCCCTGGATGGTTTAACATTGCCTGTTTCATGGCATTGCAGATAATTTTAAGGCATAGTGGCAAGGAGCTGGAAGTAAAATTGCAGACCACATAAGGGGTTTGGGACTGTTTTAGCTCCTCTTGCAAGCTCCCCAAAATGTCACAGTCAAAAAAAGGGCCACTGTCACTGAGAAAGAGGAGCTTGTTTTAGAGGGAGTGCAAGGCAACTGGAAAGGAAAAAAGTTTTAAAGTGTCTGACACATAACAAATGGAAGAAAGGGGAAGATGGTGTGTCCTAAAGCAGTAACTAGAAATTCGGGGAGAGGAGGAGTAACAAAAGTTGAATTCTAAGTCATCAGCAAGACAATTGGAAGACCTTGGCAGGGGGGCACACTGGAGGTATATTAAAACACAAGAAATATGCAGCAGTTGCAACAGTCCATTCCTAGGAAACGGTAACACTGACAGTGAAATCATGTAAGAGGCGATTTTCAGTAGGTGTTTCTATCTTCTAGTTGAGGAAAGGCAAGATGATGTATCCTTTTCATATGAGAATGTGACATTTTCATCTCTCACAATGAAGAGTATGTTAAATCTCAGGTACAGAAGTTACACTTCTTGAATGTGGCACATACAGATTAACTTGCTTCCTGTAGTTGTAAAAGAGCTGTCCAAAGACTGACGTTATGGGGGTTTTTGTTTGGTGGCTGTTGTTTTGTTTTTCAACACTCCTAGAACCCTGGGAGAGTTTCAAGGTGCTAAACAGAAATTAATATTTCAGGATTTGAAAAGCAGAAATAGATTGATCCATGTAAGTAAAATTCAGGTAAATGTAAGTCAACTTGATATCAGACTTGGATAAAACTAAAGGAGGACAAATACATGAATCGTGTAATACACAGTTAAAACATGTAAGGTCTTTAATTAATACCACTTGGTAATGGCTCGTGGAAAAACAGATCATGTTAGACTAGATTTTTGATAGTATTATAAACTTATCTGATTAAATTAGTAGTGTTTCTATAATGTACTTTCGCTTGGTACCTTGGAATATTTTGACTGAGAAACAATTCAAGATGACCTTCATTCCTATTAAGTTTTATTTCTGGCTGATAGGTGCTGAACTCTAAGAGCAGCTAAGTCATTACCATACTGGTGTGCTTGTAGGGATATCCTGCAATATTTTTTCAGTGACCTGAGAGACAACCTGGGGTTACTGAACAAAGCTTGTGGATGTCACAGCAGCTCTGGAGTTATAAATAATTAAAAGACCAGATCACTCTTGCAGGTGTAAGAGACAGAGACACCTTGTAACACTGCAAAATGTAAATTTCTATGACTCAGAACAAAGAAGACAGCATGCCAATTCAAATGTGGACAGAGGCTTTCTGTTTGTCTCCCTCTCCCCCAGATTTCAAAGTTAAACATAATTGCTTAATATTTGGGAATTCCAATCCTAAGAAGTTTTCTTCCCTGTTCAAGTCCCAGGAGCTTCCTCAGCTGGCTGGAGCAGGCAGGCATAGCTTCCAGAGCCAGCCCTCTGCTGGGCTATGGGCCTGTGCAGGCAGGACAGGCTGTGCACAGCCCTTAGGACTTGCATCAGGAAGAGTCTGAGCTGGGGGTAAATCCAGACTATTGGGCTAACATAGCTCTGGGGCAGGAACAGCAGATGTGGGCCATATGTCACAGTGATACTTTTGGGTGTGGTGGATGCCTCACTTCTCTTTGGATACCTCTCTCAGGCCAACACCACCTCCTGCTCACCATCATGTCATTTGCAGCCACTTTTCCAGAGGGATAGCTGCAATGAGTAGGCGGTGTTCCTCTGCTGCCTCCAGAGCTTTGTTCTGGCAGGGAAAGGTGGGCTGGGGGAGGCAGCGTTGAAACATCACTGAAAGGACTGGAAATTGTGCCATTATATTATGACTCTGGAAGCTGGAGCTTTTGAGTGAAATGAGGAAAAGAGGACAATGTGTGAGTGGCTGTGTGAGGATCCAGTCAGTCTTGGTAACAGACTTCATTTCAACCAGTAAATGTATGAGAAGACCCACGATTTAGTGGATGTATCTGGACATGTTAAAAATCTTGAAGTTAAGACTGGCTGACAAATATTTAGCAATAGGGATAATTAATACCCAAAAAAACCTTTCTAAAAGTGTGCTTGGATTCTTCACTGCTGGCAATTTTAAGTCTAAAGCCGACTGTTGTAGTCCAAGGTATGAACTGCTCCAGACAAGAATTGAGCAAACATGATGGCTTGTGTTATGCAGGAGAACATCTCACTGATTGCAGCAGTCCTTCTTGGCTGCACGATCGGTGATGTGAAGGGTAGTGTGAAGCCAGGCAGATGCAGTAGTAGATGAGCTGATCATCTGAATGAATCCCCTTTACCCACTTGAATTATGAGGATAGGATGCTTCTCACTGTGATGACACTCAAACTTGGCTCATCCTCATCAGTGAGTCTGATGTGCTGCGTGCCTATTTGCAGAATCTCAGGGGATGCTAATCAAGTTGTCTTTTCATCTCCTAGCTAGCAGCACTCTTAAGGAGGCACTAAGGCAATACTTCAACACGTCATTTCTCTTTATTTTGGGGGGAAGTGGTGTGGGACAGTAAGTCACCAGTTAGCACACAGCAGTAAATCTTGAAGACAGTTATCTTCCCTATTCCAGTAAAAGTAGTAGTAGAATGCCAACTCCTATGGGAGCTAAATGAAAACTAAATAAGAAATTAATGCTTTTCTTAATTCTCAGAAAATTAAATTAACAAAAACTGAATCAAATGTCTCCTGAGCAAAGGACTTAGTCAACGCTTACTGTCTAGAGAGCCAAAATAGTGAGGCAATACCCCTGCGATCAGTATTCTCAGCCATTACCAATCTGCTTGTGTTTCTTGGCTCTGTAAATACTTACCACGGTAAATATCCAAGTCCCAGTATTTACCAGCTATCACCACCACTATTTTGCAAATCAAGGTTAGCTTCTTCAGTGCATTATTTCAATGCAGCTCTGGACTGCCTTCTTCCACCCTCCATGTGGGCAAAATTTTAACAGGAAGGGTGTCTGGAAAACTCTTGAGCTTAGTGTTTGCTCATGCAAAGTTTAAATATAGTCTGGGTATTAGGGAGAAAGGAGAATGCTTCTACTGGTGTTGGAAAGCAAGGAGATTAGAAATCATCAGCAGTTTTCTTAGGATGACAGTCAGTAGAAATGAGGAATATAGTAAGCAAAACAAGTACTGTGGAATTTCAAACTGCGTATAGTGCAGCTAGCAATACCTGCAGTATGTTTGGTTGCACAATAAGTATGTATATAATAAACTAGCCCTTCCTTCCTTATTACTAAGCTTTATTAAAAGTACTGCAGCAAAATCGGACCCTGACTTGGCCACCCTCACGCCACCCTAACCCCCCAGTGGATTCAGTGGTCTGTTATATAGATTTGTCAGAATTGATCATTAGATTCACTCCTCAGAGTCACAGGCCCCACTTCTGCAAATTCAGTGGGCTTGGGCATAAGACTGGTTTTGCAGCAGTAAGGCAAGTCCTCTAGAAAAAACTGAACATATGTGTGACTTTTTGCAGTGTTGGAGGAACCCAGAGAGCCCCTCAGCAGCACAGGCTTGAATGTGCTGATCATCCATTTTAGGGTCTGCATCTGTAAATTGCATTATAAGTTGTTCTAATTTGATCCCAAGGTCAAATGATAAAGCATCAACAAAATAACATTGAAGAACTTGGAAAGGTCATTGTGGCTACTTATGTACATCTCAGATTCTGCTGGGAGAGGCTTCTTCCTGCATGCTGTAGGATGCTGTGCTAAGTATGGGGTACTGTTATGTCTAAGAGATAAGGAGCTCTCCAGCTGTGTACTTAGTATTTCACAGCACTCCTTGATCTCTTCCTGTTTATTTCCCTGTTAGACACCATGCAAAGAGACATGAATGAGCTCACCTAGACCTGGACACCATGGGATGAAAGCTTTAGGCACTGTCAGATATGACAGCTGCTGTATCTTTGCTCTGTATGTCATTAACAGAGCACATCTGTCATCCCAACCCTCCACTAGGAAGTGAAGGCTGGGAAGAGGGGAAAATCAATAGCTGAGCTTCTGTGCACAGTGCCAGATACAATATATTGAGAGCATACACCAGATTAGGCCTGTTTGCAAAGTGAATAGAACAGTATTAGAACCCTTTAATTTGCCCTTTCAAGAAAATATAGGTTGAAAAACTGAAAACCCAGCTTTCCATCAAACTTCTGTATTCATCAAGGGTGCACAACTGAAGGCAAAAACATAGGTCATCCATGCAGCACAGGCAGACAATATGGGAAGAGAAGACATTCCTTTGCTTCCCTGTGATACTCATCCACATGGAGTGGCCTTATCACAAGGGTGAGAAGGGAACAGAGAAAAGTAGCCCCCAAATCCACTTCTTTTTTTGTCAGAGAAGTGGACAGCGAAGTGCTGTGGAGAAGAAGGCAAGCAGGAGATGAGCATTTGAACTTATACCAGCTCGATCAGCCCACACAGGTTAGCTGAAAACATGGGGAAGTAACTCCCTATTTGGCAGGCACCAGGTGCTGCTGCACCTCTTTCTGAGGAAGGTGGAAACCACGATGGCTCAGATGCCAGTCCTTCCCAGGCAAGAGTACAGCAGCATATTACTTTTTGCTATGGGCCCTGGCTGGATTCTTAAGCTTGCCATTAAATCTTAACACTGTGTCTGCCTTTCTTTTTAATTATTTTTTTTCATGATATATGCTGGGCTTTTCCTCTAGTAAGTTCACATAACTTCCAGTGGGGTTTTTGGACCACATCCTGCTGCCCCCTGAATTTGGATGAAGCAGATTAGATACAGTGCAGGTTAACATGTGTAATGTGGAATGAGGGGAGCCTCTAAACCTTCTGAATTGCACCATTGTTCCTTTACAGCATTATGTGGTGTAGCCAGCCATTAATCACTCCCAATTCTTAAATTATGAATCATTAATGAGAGTACAGAAGGAACAGAATACAAATGAAAAGTGGATTTCATTATTAAAGCAATTTTAACTTCATGTCCGAAGATAAGAAAATAAATTCTGATTTTCTATAATAGAAAATAATTATGAATCTTAATCATTAAACTGAAATTATAAATTTACATATATAGTTCTCACAAACAGCAAAAATATTCAAGGTTTGCTATTCTCCTTGTGTTGTATTTTAAACACAAGAAAAAGCAATGTAAGCATTTTCAGAACTTGATCAGTGAGCCAAAATTTGGTGGGCCTACTGACCTGAAGTAGCAATTTACTCTTTGAGTAGTCTCCATGATATCAGTGGAGGTTCTTTTCCTGGAAGGATACTAGTTGATATGTATAAAAGTATCAGACTTCAGATATAAATGACTTGATATACTTGAAATAGTTAGGTCACACTGTGAGTTCCCTTTGGCTGTATATGAGAATAGGTCCCAGCATATTCCTTAGATGCTTTGTATGAGTAAGCACACTGTAAAAGAAGTACTGACCTTCTTTCTGAGCATGATTAAACTTCTCAACAATGTACACTGTTTCTTGAAGCATTTAAAATATTTTCCTTCTTACAGTGGTAAAGGATTTGTTACAATCACAGCAGTAATTTCAGTGTTTGCAACAGGAGGGAAAACAATCCAGCAAATATGCACTTCCATTCCATTGCATACATATTCACATGTGGGGAGGTCACATTCATCACAGCAGGTGTTCCTGCACTTCTACTGCTACAAACCAGAGCCTGTGGAAAGGAGAAGATTCAATAGGGAAGAAGGGGTGATAGCAATGCATGAGCCTGGGAGCCAGGTCTACAGTAAAAACAGATTAGGCAGACTGGGCTGCTCTAATAAAGAGAACTGGAAGAGAAAAATAAAAATTACGGAAAAAGGTAAGGGAGGCTTTACAATAGACCTGCAGGATAGAAAGTGAGGGCAGAACAAGCAGTGGTTTTGCAGGTTCATAAAGAGTCTAGCACAGTCACCATGGGAGGATTTTAACGACCCTGCTATTGACTAGAATAAGAATTACAGAATGACTGGGGAAGGATGAATGTTTCTGGTGGTTATTTCAGGACTGTTTTCTTGCTGTTTTTTCTTAAGCAATCAATAAGATCAGAAGCTGTGGTGGTTGGAAATGAACACTAAGTGACAAAAGATAGAGCCTTCATCCGAGGGAAAATGGTCACTATACCATTGGATTTGTTTGAAGTACTTACGAGGAAACGTTCAAAGGCAGCAGCACAGAAATATTGGATTTTTAAAAGGTAGATGTGAGGGAATGTGAAAAGACTGGGATGAAAGTGATTGAAAGAACTATTGTCAAAAAATTCTACTTGGGAGCAGTCAGATCCAGGGCCTGTGAAGAGGAATCTCTTTGTTATAGAAGTTCTTTTCCTGTTAATGGTGGAAAAGGAAGCCTCCTTTGTGGAGCACGAAGATTAGTGTTTAATCAGGTGCCAGGTTAGAGGAGTGGAAGTTGAGTGAAGAGGGTGAGGGAGGGTATTTCACCACAGAATATCATCAGGAACACTGAGAGCGGTCCTTGTCCATTCTCATGGAATAGCAGTGATTTTAGCCTACATAGGACTTCCAGCAAATATGGAAACTCTGCAGGATCTACAAGACACCAGGATCACTAACACTAATCTGCTGCTCCATATGCCTCTACTCACTTTAAGGACTTCAGCTGCCACCAACTGCCCCCAAATCCCCACTGAGTGGAGATTTTGTAGCCTGCTCACCCTTACCTGCAGTCCTCTGCCTGCCTTTTCCAGCTGTCTCCCAACACAGACCTCTGGGACCAGCTGTTTTCTCTCCGCAAGGAGAGCAGCGAGAAAGAACAATTCCCTCAGCAAGTGCTGTCCCTAATGTGCTGTGCTATATCCTGTTTTGCACCACTGCACAGGAAGGGAGAAGGATATAGCTGAACATTCCTCAATGTGCAAAAGACATGAGGCAAAATAGATAATGTCCTTTTTATTAAAATAAGCAGTGGTTAAAAAAGTAAAGTGGAAAATCAAGCTTGCAGATTTGAATAAGTACCGAGTTCCTTTTTATGCAAGATTTCCATTTATAGTAAGTTAATAAATGAGAAAGAAACATCTAACGTTTTTATAACATGACTAGTATGTGTTTATAGACTGTTACAAGACTATCAAGAAAAAGTGTTACAGATGGTTACCTGCTGAGGTTATGACCAAGCTGTGTGACTCTTAACAGCTGATCATTTTTTAAACATCTATTCCTTTTCTGAATCCTTTACAAACCCTCTGCAGAACCTTCACATGAAATAAGACTGAGTGAGGTACAGACGTGCTACTTACTGCTGGTTCCTGCATGCTGCAGCATGCCATGCCTCTGGTTCCTGCCAAGTGGAGCTGCTACTGGAGGCAGACTGAGGAGGAGGTGGGTTTTGCTTTGCAGTAGCAGTGTGGTGGTTTGGAGTACTGGCAGGGGAAAGAGGGACAGGATTAAGCTATACTGATCATTAGCCAAAATACTGTGTTTGCAACTTACACCTTGAGGGGCTGTCAGCATGCTTGAGGACTGATTGTGCTCATCTGGGCACACTGTAGCTTCTCCCTCACTGTTCCTCTAGCAGTTTTCTGTCAGAGAAAATACGCAAAAAGGTTTACATGGATAAAACACACTTTCTAATTATCTGTCCTCAAAAGTCTGGCTCCCAAAGGAGTAGGAAGAGGGAAGGAGATTGCTCCTCTTTCTTTTCAGGATCAAAACAATTCATGCTGGTTTCACTGACTTCCATCAGCATGTATTCCCTTTTGTTTTCCTCTGTGGTGTCTACATCAGGCCCTATGTTCTCTTCATGGCTGTCTTAATGTTTTGTCAGAGCCACAAACTCTTTCCCCCCCCGCCAAGGCTTTAGCTGCCTCTAATATGGTGCAGCTGTAACCCGGGATCAGGCTGCTGGGGCAGAGAGCTGTGTGTGACTGAGCTGGGACATGCCTCAGTGGGGACTCAGGAGCTGCATTTAATCTCAGGCACCCAACCCAGCTCCTTGCCTGTGCTCAGTCTCACAATTTGCTGATCCCAGCTTTGCCTTACTAAGTTGACTTCCTGGCTAGATCTTGGACCTGCCTCCTTCTGGCAGGTTGACTGCTGCTGGGCCTGCTCTGCTCCCTTTGGTGCTGTGGGACCATTGCCTGTGTTGAAGAGGGTGCTGCCCTGGGCCTGCTTTGTTGTTGTCCTTGGCTCACCTCCCCTTACTGAGCAGCCTGCTCATGATGCTCTTGGAGATGACCTAGGTAGGAAAGAAAAACTTGTCTGAGGTTACAGCTTTTTTAATCTCTGTAATTTTGAGTGTTTTCTTTGGTTTGTGGTAAGATACTGGGAAATGGAGAGGGCTACCTGTGTATTTTCTTGACTGCATTTTGAGGTGCTTTTCTGGTATGGGAAGACTTTTCTTCCTGTTTGCATCTTCAGTGATTCTCTTTTTAAAAAGTATGCTAGTTGTGGACTTTGATTCTCTAATTGTTCTAATTTTTTTTTCCTTCTTTCCCAAAAGTGAAAGACTGAGATATTTTTGGACCAGTCTTGTAGAACAAACAGTCTTTTGTGCACCAGCAGACAGTCCCACCATCTGTCAAGCGATTAGCTGTTCCCACTTAAGCACCGCTGCTCTGTGCTCTCCAGGAAGAGCCTTGGGATCTTTTCAATCCCTCTTGGGCAGAAGATTTCTCCCTTGGTCCTCAATTGGTTGATAGCAAGTGTGTGTGCAGCCAGTTGTAATAAAGGCAACTGGCTGTGTAACACCTGCTTATTGCTCCAAATACCTGCTTCTCTGACTTGATCCTGCTCTGTGTGGGTTGGTGTTCCTCAGCTGTTGCTGGATGCCAGTTCAGGATTCAATGCAGTGTTTTCCAAGCTGGCTGCTGGGTTCTACCCAAGAGAAAATCCATCACATTTCCCTGGGAGCTGTTGTAAAGACAGGTAAGCTACAGCCAATGTGTCCTGAAGAGGCTCAGCTCCACCTGGTGGCACTTATAATGGTGATGGGAAGGAAGGGAAAGGCAGAGGCAGTTCTGCAGCCTCTTCTGTTTTCCACAGCAGGCAATACGTATGCAATGAGGGCGGAGGGACTACTTGTGGGTGGAGTGGCAACTCTATCTGTCTTTGGTCTTCAGCCGCTGCCCCAATAAGTCTGTAGTGGGTCTCTTACGGGCCACAGGTTTTTGCCTACTGCCTCTCATCTGCCATTCTCTGCAGTCTCAACAGCTTTCCACTTGGAAGGCTCAGTGGAGAGGGTTGCATTTTGTGGCTGGTATTCCATAGAAACAAATCAAGCACCACTTTTAATTACCCATGTAGTTTTGGAAAGCAACTTAATTGTTAAGCAGATTTTCAGGAAAGAGATCTCTCCAAATCAGCTCATGTGATTTAAACTCAAGAGTGATTGTAGGCAGGTAGCTAATCCTTGGCCTTGGAGACTTGTGGGGTTTGGGGCTTTTGTTAGTGTGGTGGTTGTTAGTGGGTTTTGGTTTTTTGGTTTGGTTTTTTTTTTTTAATATATATAGCAGGAACAGTTGTTTTGATACGTAAAATGAAACCGTAGCTTGGCAAAGTAAATCCCTATAAAATGCCAATGTTCTGTTTATGTAGCCCTTCCTCTGGGTGTTTCTTTGTTCTTTATTGTTTATGATATGAAGTGGAAACTGAGTGGCTTCATACAAATAATGGTCTCTTAACCCTCATAATCTCATATTGTAAATTTCTTCTTGCCCCATACATTTCCATGAGATCAGTTCTAGGCTTAATATGCCAAAGACTTTAACAATAGTCAATAAGTGCATCTTCCACAGACTTAGGATAGCAGGGAATATTTGTTTGAACACAGTATTTTCATACCTGTACCACAGCAGTTCATAAAACCACATTTTTGATGAAGAACAGTGTAAACAGGAAAGTAGTAAATAGTTATCTGAATAGAGCTTTGGCTTATTTAACCAAGAGGACAAAGCCTTACCTGGATACTGCCAACTCTTGTACTCCTTGGAAAGGAAAGAGGAGACAAACTTTCAAGTGGCAGAAGTCAGTATGGTTTCATGGAAGTTGGTTTGCATGATCCAGCTCACATTTGCTACCTGTTCGGGCACAGAGATGGACAACAGGGTTTCAAATTTTCACTTGAAAATTTGTTCTCTGTTTCACTGCAGCGAGTCATCACAGGTTATGAGCCTCTATCCCAGTGTGGGAAGTGAACTCATGAACTGGCTTATGAACAGAAATGTTTCCCTAAAGAATCTTGACAAAATTGCAGAGCATGATTTAATGCAAGAAAGAGGGCAGGCACTGAAAGGTCAGTGTGATGACAGATGATATTTCACTCTGCTTAGAGTTGTGCAGCTGTTTGATGTTGCAGGAGGGTGATGGGGGGGAGGACAAATCCCAGTAGTAGTGTATTAAGAGACTGTGTCAGTATGTCATGTGAAAGTGCTTACTTATGGGGGTGTCCACCTGGCGCCTAGCAATGCTCACAGGAACACTTCCACTGGCTCTGCAACCCTGGGGAATCAATGGCTTTATGCTCTCCCAAGCTGTAGGTACTGTAGTCTGGATTTATGGAGAGATGGGGAAGCCAAAACAGGCTAAAAGCCTTCTTCCTCCCTATTTTACCGTTGTGCAAAATGATCCCCAAGCCACATGGTGGAAGAGACACCTTGCAGCCCTTTATTGTGACTGTAGCTGTATGTTGTAAGAGGTACAAGGCATACAGAGCTGGCTGATGGAGTATAGGGGACTTCCTCACAGGAGCTGACATGAGAGTAAAGAGCCCCAGATTTACCTACTGCCAACCAGCTTTCTTATTTTGGGGAGGCAAGAAGCAAGCATATTGTCCTGCATGCCATGCCTTTATATCTGGTCCAAGGCTTAGGAAGGCAAAAAAAAAAAAAAAAATTGTGGCCAGGAGAGAGGGTCTCTTAATTCTTTGTAGAAGCCTGTGCTTCAGCCTGCTCTGTGTGCTGTTGAGGTCTCCTGCAGATTTGTCCCAAACTCTGCTGTGCTTTAGAAGAAAATGGTGTCATCGCTCCTTAAGGGTCAGGGAACCATGGCCAACCTACAGCACCTGGGGTCTGCCTCCAGCAGTTGTTGTGACCCAGCATGGTGCACAGAGGTTTCAAAGTATTGTTAATGGAAGAAGTCTGTACTTGACAGTGTCTGTTCCACAGTTTTATACACAGCTTGCTTGACATGTGCTGCTTCACCCAAATGCAGTTATCTGTTATTCGCTAAGAAGATACAAGTGATTCTTTTTGCAATTATCAGTGTCTGTCTTAGTCTGCAAAATCTGGTGATTATCATATTCATGAAAACAAATTACATCTTTTTTGGACAGATTAATTAAGGGGAAAGGCATAAGTTGGTGTGGTAAATCACTCTTACCAAAATGTGACTTTCCTGGAATTATACCTTAGTAAAATATATATACTGCTCTGACTTATGCAGCTTTTGTCATTATCATAATTGAAAATGCAGAAGACATTAACCCTTGATTACCCTCAGAAGTTATTAAGCAAAGAGGGCACAAATTATTCTAAATTCCCCTGATTCCTGTTATGCATAATTTTGGTCCTTCATTCTTTGGAATGAAAATAGAATGGAAAATGCACTACTGATAACTCAACCGAAAATGTTATTAATTACTGCATTTTAGATGGGAAAATAAAAGCCCCTGTCAGCGGTTGAAGATCTAATCCTGCTCAAAGGTTTTTATGAGTAACCCTAGAAGTGTGTGGAAGGGAGGCTCTGGAAGCTTCTCCTGAGATTCTTGTTTTATTCTTACTGTTCAGCACAATGCTTATGTAAACTTCATAGGGTTTTTTAGTGCTCATGATCTTATCATACACAAGCAACATCTTAGAATAGGGAAAATTAGTATCTTTGTTTAAAGATGGTTTCTTCTCTTTAATTGGTGTAGTTGTATTTGATTGCTATGGTATGAGATCTAGGGAATGCTGCTGACCAAGGAGTAAAAGGAGCTTGGCTAACAAAGGTAAGAGTAACTTGATGTGCATAATACAGAGAGCTCAGACTGGCACAAGGAATACAGACTTTCAGCTGCTGGTATGATCACCCACCTGCCTGTCTAGTAAAGGCATCTGCATATCAGATGATTTAATGTTGTCAGGTAGGAGTTGAAAGGCACGTAGGGCTGTATGGTGTCCTGGGATGGACCTATTTCACTTCTTTCTCTTGAAGCTCTTCTACGTGATGCCATTACATATTCTTTGTGCTGTAGGAAAGGCCAAGACAGAAACTGCCACCATAGTCTAGCATTAGGACACTCGCCTGAGATTTGAGATGAGAAGGCTCCTCAAGCCCCATCCCCTCTGCTTCGTATAGGAAATGACAGGCTGAACCCCCATGTTTGCAGGGTGAAGCATCTGATCCCCTGAGAGAAGTAGGCTTGACACCTCTCTCAAGCAGCTCCCATCACATAATGTAGCTGCCTCCATGTGAGACTGCAAAAACTGGTCCTCTTCTGCTTGTGTCTTGATGTTGTTGATGCATCTGCTTTCTATGTCCCCATGTGTGAGTGAGACCCTCTCCACCAGGGTCTGTCACAGGAGTGTAAGGCAGGAGGTGCCAAGTCTGCATCTGACAGGTCATAGGCTGGGTGCCAAACTGCTTGGGCTGTCAAGACTGAATGGGCAGTTGGACATGACCAAAGCAAAAACTTGTTGGTGTTTGGGAAAAGACACAGTCTTAAACATACCCAGATATATCCAGGGTGCAGCAAAAGCTCTCAGAATAGCAATTTTGGACTGGAATTAAATGTAGGTGCCAAATGTGCCTCTCTCCCTTTTTCCTTTCTTAACAGTCTCCAAGTCTTTTTCCTGGATGTAGTCTTTGGCCTTCCCTGATTATTTTCTCTTGTTTTCTGCTAGGTTGGTGTGTCCATTTAGACAGACAGGTTCCTGCATGCTACCATGTGTGTTGGTCTAAGGAAAGTACTGTCACAACAATTGCATATATTTTACTCAGCTGTATTTGTGCATGTAGAACTACTCAAAAACTATAGCTCAAAGTGCTGAGACTCACCTTCCTACATGTATCAGTGACCCTAAGTAATGAAGCAAATGTAGTTAAGATGCAAACGTAAAGTATCTTATTTTCAGCTTGGCTTGGATTAATGTTAATTTCCATTAGCATTAATGAGAAAATACATCCAAAGGTTTTCCTCAGGCAAGAGTTCTGATCCCCCTAACAATAATTTCCCTTTTCCAGTGTCTTTCAATCAAGGAATATTTGTATTTTGCAAACTTAATTAAGAATTAATTAATTAACAATATCCCTGGAAGGAACAGCAAGTGGCATTTTCCCCATTTTACCAGTGAGGGAATGGAGGTTGCCCAGTGGGGTGTGGAACTCCTGGCTCTGATGTTCAAATCTGAACCACCTGTGCCACTATCTTCAACTTACCGCAAACTTTCACAAGTTTATGTCCAACATACATCCATGTTTATCGTTTAATAGATTACTTCTTTGATACTTATTTACAAAGTTGGTGTATGACAAAGTTGTCCTTCTTAGCCAAGCCTTACTTGTGATTATAAAGGAATCTTGCTAGCATGCAGCAGTTCTCTCATTTGTTATGACTGCCGTTTCTGTTAAATACCCAACAAATCTGTAAGACTTTCAGATCTGCATTTGTAGAACTAGCAGACAATTTTAATAGTTATCTGCAGAAAGAAATTACATTTTGGCTGTAAACTGTGACTGATGCTATGAAACAGTAAATGGGGATATCTACCCTATGATTTCCTACCAGATATTCTCTATCTGTATGAACAGCCTTAGTGTTGTGCATAGTGGCTAGCTAATTTCTACATATTCATTTGATGTAATATTTATTTCTATCACTTGATCAGATTTGTAAACCAAATTCACAAATGATGGGGGAGTATGTTCTTTGCAATTAGGATGATTCATCAGTGGCATAACTAATAGGAGAACAGGAAACTGAGGAATTATACCCTTCTGCTTGAGACTGGGAGTGGAGCTTGGGAACAGAGATGGTAGGAAACAGAAAGATAGAATGAGAAAGAAGAGGAGAGGATCAAAATACTGAAAAGAAGCAAGGAGATGGGGAGATGAGACACAGTATGTCGGAACAAGAAAAGTGATAACAGGACACAAGAAAGGCTGGGGAAGCTGCTTTCCATAAAGAAAGATAAAATAATGAAGAAATAAATAAGAAAAGTATTTTACTTTCCACAGAGAGAAAAAGATGATGGAGAGGGGGCTAGCAGAGTTGGGTACATCTGTGTGGTCCAGGTGAGCGGAGCAGGGGGTGTGTGTGTGTAGGTTCCCCACAGGAAAACCCAAGGTGCTGCAAATGCCTTATAAGGCTATTCCCAGGTAGAGAATCTGCATTATCACCACCGAAGGCAACAGGGAGACCTGGTGTGTTAGGAAAGTATTGTAATCTGCCTTTCTTGTAATTAAGTCTAGACATAATAGCTGAGGGTTTTTTTGTGCAATTCTTGATGTTAATAGCTTATTCTTCTAGTCTCTCTGAAGGTAAAAAAAAAAAAAAAACAACAAAACCAACCTATGGACACCTGTTTTGAAATGAAAGCTCTATGGAGACTTAATTTTTTTTCTTCAAACTACTTGTCAAAGGACAATATCCCTGGCTTTGTGTGCAGAAATAGTCACCTGTTCAAAAATCAAGGATTTGGCCCACCTTACTCTTCTGAAATTTCTTACCTTGTGCATTGACTCCAGGTATATCTGAAAGAAGGCCTCTGGAAGGTATTCCAGATTGCTAAAAGTTGCTGTTGGATTTTCTTCTTTCTCCACAGGAAAATTCAGTTACTGAGTGTCTGGCATAACCTCTTGGTTGTTACTGATTAAGGCCTGTTAACTCAGGGGAGTTAGCATTGGATAATGGAGATCCAAGGGCAGAAATCTGAGAAGAAAATAACTTAGTTGGTGAAAGTGGTCCTAGAGATATGTGACAAGCTGGGATCTTTAAGCAGATAATTAATTTCTGTAGGTTGGTTTGAAAATGACAGTGCAGAGTTGAGAGCAAAATCAGCTGTCTTTATTTTAAATCCAAAAAGATAAACCAGTCCTATTTTTCCTAGTCATAGCAAGTTCAAAAGTGTTCTTCATATGGTTTGTTACTGTCTGTCTCTGATCACCTTATAGGTTGCTTTTTCATTGCTATGCAGCCTGTATTTTGGACAATATCATTACTTCAGTTGTATCATTGATCACTTTTTCCTTACAGTCCCTATTCACAGAACCATATGATCATGTGAGTCTCAGCTTTTATTCTGAAGACTCTAGCTGGCATTGCCTGTCTGGAATCTTGAAAAGCGGACCCTAAGGACTCAAACCTGAAAGGAAAAGAAAAAACACTTGAAATTGTTTCTTTTTCAGTTGTTCAACAGAAATAATTGGATCATCCTTTATTAAGACAATCTTGTAACTTTTGTGGGATCTTACCCTTTCTATAGCTCTGGATTAACATTATTAAACTAAATCCCTTAATTTGCATCTTAATTTAGCATCTTAAAAATAGTAGAAAAAAATAAAATCCACCACCTTTTCAATCTGTACCTGTCTTTATTCAACTCATTTGAATTTAAAAAGTCTTATTTGGAGAAGAAACAATTCCAAACTGTAATAAACATGTGTCTGTGCAGTTTTGTGCTGGTTAGAAGTCAATAATCCTTTTATGTCACCCTTTGTAAGGATGATACTTGTCTAGTCCCATATATTGGTTAAAATTAAGCATTACACAAAACCTTTATAATTTCAAAGGATTTTCCTTGTATGTTTTTCTCTCAGCTTTCTTTTTTTGATTTAACTTTTTTGTATCCCAGCTGATCTACTAGCTGTCTTTTTTTTTTTCTTTAACAGAAATGTTACACAGTGAATTGATTTCTTATTTTGCTTACATTCAGCTTTTATGACACACGTCAATGGAACAGTATTGTGAATAAAGTGTGAAAGTGGACATTCTAGCCATGTCATGTGTGGCTGTAGGATAGGGAGCCAAAGTCCATTTATGCATATACTGATTAATAGGGATGATCATAAAGAATATGTAAATTGTTTCTGTGCCAAACTGTTTGTTGTCTTTTATTGGTTTATACCTGTGCAGCTTTGCTAGCTTGGGTAATTGTCCTCATACACATACATGATGAGTAATCTGTGCTTTGGGATGTGCAGTTTTTGTTTTGGTTTGGTTTTGCATTGTTGAAGACTCAAGTTGATGAACTGCATCATTTTTGAAGAATCGTGCTGAGCAGAATAGGATCTAAATAATACTTGAATTTGGTCTGTCTGGCCAAAACCATGTGTAATTTGTATTCTTTCCCTTTAGGACTTGGACATTGTGACATTGGTAAAACTGCAGCTCCTTAAACAACCAGTTGCTAGAGGCAGCCCCAGAGCATATAATTTCTAAAAAAAAAATAACTCTAATGAACTGTCTGGGCACATTTCTTCTCCTAATTTACCAGCCCCTGCAACCCTGAGTTTTGCTTCTAATTTTAAGTGTTTATCTGATGCCTACTGACCCCTAAAAGCTAGTATAATGCATGAACCTTAAATTTACACCAAAAAGTTCTTCTTTCTTGTAGACCTAGTTCCAACTGGTGTGTGTTAGTCCTTCTAGATTGACCCCTCCACCATGTTTAAAACTTTGGGAAAGGCAATCAAGCCCAACATAAAAATGGCAATCCAGCCCTTGAAAGTAACAAGTCTAACCATGGCATGGTGATTCTGCTTAGGTACAGCTGAGTCATGCAGTGGTTCTGAAGTCTAACACTAAGTTTGATCCAAGTTGTGATGAAGAGATTGAAGATTTGGGAGTTGATCCTGCCAGACCGCTAATAGAAGGTGGGGCTGGTAGCTTCTGGTGCCAGGTTGGGCAAGGAGCTGTATTTGGCAGGTGGAAGCCAGCACCTATCCTGAAAAGGAGCAGTCGTACAGCTGAGAAATGCTCTGTGGCAAATTCTGAAAAGCCATAGCAACCAGACAAAAAGTTTCAGAAGGGCAAGTAAGCAAAGGTACACTACAGGGACTGTTTGTTATCTCTGAGTGTGTTGTCTACTATGTTCTAAATAGACTTGTTTATAAGGAAACAATAGCACAAGTGGGAAGACAGGAATCCTCCTGCCTGTCAGTGACTTGTCATTGCAGGGCAGAACGCAATTATTGGCATAGGCAGGCTGTGTGATATAGTTAGTAGGATACTTGCTCAAGATGTTCTCTGTGGCCTAGAGAGTCACTGCTACTCCCTGCTTTAGGGATTTTGGACTGGACTTTTGTCAGACCTGTGAATTTGTATAGTGTCTTACCTTGGCTAGAGTATCAAGGTGCTCCCATAGCATAAATAATGCAATAGTGCATTCCCTGCTGTGCACAGCAATTGTGCCATGCCAATAATCAACATAAGCAAGTTGGTAAAATGTCTTGAGTACTGGTTAAAATTACCACTCTGAGTGCAAGATGAGAAAGTTATGACGAGGTTAATCATCTGTTTAAACATTAAATTTCTGCTTTGCCTTAGCAGGATGCTGCTAACGGACTCTCCCCCAAGATACCACTTAATTACAATTACTATGGTTACAAGGTTAAGCAATAAACTCTCATTTGATCTTTCAGTTGCTCCAATTATTCATTAACGACCTCTGGGCAAAGCCTGGCCAGCTCATGTGCTTAAAACCCAATTATACTTATCCCTGGTTTTACTAAGTCTCTCTTTGGTCTTGAAGGTTCAGCAGCGAAGTTGGAAGGAAGTAGATCTGCAGTTAGTCCTTCGGGGCTACACATTTCCTTTCTTCCTTGAGGGTTAATGCAGGATTCCTTCTGATATAGGTTCAGCTTGTTAGATTCTTTCGTATGGTTTGTCTTTCCAGTTAAGCATCCACTGACAAAACTAGCTTCAAAATGGCTGTTAATAGCTTTTATCAGTGATTTTTCCTCTGGTGTCTCAAAGGTTTTTAGGTTTTTCACTGAAAATCCAAACTTTGAAACTTGAGTTCTCCTATCTGTCCCTTCCTACCTACTTCTTGGTAACAAAAATGGCAAAAGGTTATCCATTTATGAGCACTATTCTGCTTGAATTTAAAAATGTCAAAAATTTATAAGGCAACTTTTCCATCAAAAGTTTTGATTTAAAAAAAAATAAATAGTCTTCTGAGTCCTAGACCTCCCCTTCCTTTGGCACAATATTGGGGGACAAAAAAAAATATTGGGGGACAGTAACTGTACCCTGATTCTTTTCAGGGCGTCATCCACAAAGATTTGAGGGGTTTTTTTTTTGCATCTGGCTTTTGGCAGATGTAAAAGCATTGCTGGCAGAACAGTCATTCCCAATACTCTGGAGTCCAATGTTGTGACGGGTACATCCCAGGGCTCCCAGGTTACTAACCACAAGCCCAGTATTCTGCCTTCTCCTTGAAGGACTATTTATTTGCATTTTTAGTTCTGTTAATGTAGGTCTCCAGTTAAATGGAATTTCTCTTATGTGAATTTTGCCATCTGAATATAATTTATAAAATATACAAAGCCATTCAATAATACTGCTGTGCTACCAGGTAAAAGCAGCCTTGAGCTTGTCAGGATTGTCTCTTGAAGGGTCTGCAGGTGGCAATGCATATCCCATGACTCTGGGAATCAAATAATTTTGTAAAGAAACAAAAAGTAAAATTACATTTTGTGGTTTTACAAGCAAAATGACATTTTAAAGTAATTTTAATGCAATAACATAATGCAAAATGGCAGCTAATTCCCTAAAGCAATGTAGCAACTTCAGATTATGCAGCCTGTTCAACTTCAATGTGAAAAACAATGCTGCTGTAAAAAAAAATAGGTGGTGAGATATTAGATGCAGTCCCCGGTGAGCTAAGAGTGCACATCCTTCTCAACAGGAGCTGAAAGCAACAGAAAATTGGCATTACCCTACCTTAGCTCAATGTTGCAGTGTTACCCTGAGTGGAGCTTCCTTATTCCAGTTTTGAAACTGCAGTTAAATGGGGAAAGCAAAAAGCTGGTTTTAAAGGACCACTGGTCTCCTCTATAGGAACAGCCTGTTGATTGTAACAGTAAGAGCTTCGACTTCGAAAGCTTTACCTACACTTCATAGTACAAGCAAAAACAGAGCATGTCTTTTTTCCTCACAATGAGTGCCCAGTGAAGAGGAGCAGTCTTCAGCATTTAACTGCATTTCTAGATAAAATTAAAAGGAAGGAACAAGCTCCCTGCAAGCCATCCACTCAGCAAACACAGTTGTGGTGGGTTGACCATGGCTGGATGCTAGGTGCCCACCAAAGCTGTTCTATCACTTCCCCCCCCCCCCC
>JANZLQ010000089.1:17471681-17489733 GCA_026212715.1 Elanus axillaris
TTCTCTCCCCTGTCCAGCAAAGGAGGGGGGAGTGATAGAACGGCTTTGGTGGGCACCTGGCATCCAGCCAGGGTCAATCCATCACAATTAGAGGATTTCATGAGGCAATGAATATACTCTTTTGTTTGTATTATGGTTTCTTCCTCTTTTTGTATAAAGAAAGAGTAATTTTCATGGCATTGGAAGACACATGCACAATAATCAGTTTGGTGGATCTCAAACACTTCAACTTTGCTTTGGTACTTAATCACCCAGAGAAAATGTTTATTGCCATGCACACTCCTCTGCTGTGAACATTATTACCATGTGCACTTCTTTGCTGTGAACGTTATCCTTTTGATTATAAAATGTTGCACTGTACAAGACATAAAGCACAATATACAGAATAAAATCTGGTATCTGTTTCTCAGGCAGGAAGAAATATATGGTGGGATCTTTGTCCCTTTGGTCTGCTCATCCCGAGTTGACATAATAGAGATCTAATGTATCTTCTCTGACTCCAGTAAGCTTTGGGCTGGCATCCTCTTTCAACTGTGGGGTCCTCCTGTGGAAGCTCAGCTCAGCTTCCTCTTTGGGGTCAAGCCCTGAAAGAGCAAATTCTCAAAGGCCAGATTCCGCTGCCTTTATTCGGTGAAGAAAAGGGAAAGTTTGCAAAGTAAGTGACAGTACAAAGTAAGTCTGACAGAACTGGACTTTTAATTACTATGGCTAGCCATAACCCTTGCTTAAAACCTTCACTTTCTTGGACTTGCTGAATATCACTGTCTTGTTTAACTGTTGCCTTTTATGTTGGAAAAAAAAAGAAAAAGTTCAGTAAGTTAAAGAGCAAGTTTGACTTAAAAGGATGTTGCAGTAAGTATTTTTATAGATTCTCTGTATCATGGGGAAAAAAACATACTATTGTCTTTCCCCCCTTGCATTGATGCATAGCAGAAGTATAACAGGACACAGCGGGTGGCTCAGGGAGAGGCTGTGCAAGAGGGCATGTGGCTGTCCCAGCTGCCCAGTCTCTGTCACCCCTGGCTTCCTGGGAACAGCTGCAGCCTGACTCATGTATGTCCCCCTCTGCAGTAGTTTGGCTCCTTTGTCACAGACTAAACACAGAAGAAAATGCCATGGGAGGAAAACACCATGTGAAAGCAGCTCAGCACTTCCCTCATGCCTCCCTCGCCCAGGGCCTGCTCCCAGATGTGAAGGTACATCTGTATATGCTGGAATATATCTTGTACCTATGCGGCCCCACAGACAGCAAGACAGTACAACCCCCAGCTTTCTGAACCTTTCACAGTCAAGCCTGGAGCACAGATGACATGCTCTCTGCAGTTACAGAGATCTGACCAAACAAGACATAACCATAGCCCAGAGAGGCTGTTTCAGCTACCAATATTTTAAAGAAAATGTGAGCATCTACTGTCATTCTGTCCTTATACAGATCCCAGAGCAATATATCAAAACCCTGCATCGCATATTCCTACCTGCTGTGGTTTGAGTGCAAATATGCAGAGTGCCACATATTTTATTTAACCTCTTCTGTGATGCCTTGGATTGTGAGACATGGATTGAGTGGTGGGAGGTTGCCCCTGATGTAAGGTCCTTTGCTGCTCAGCTCCTTAAGACACACGCTTTCATGGCTCCCCTGGCAGAGTGTAAAGCCCCAGCCATGTCCCAGGGCTCATATGCTAGACAGCTCTGCTGGGATCTCCTGGGGTTCTTAAGCAGGGCAGAGGCTGTGGCAGTGTAGTGACAATCCATGAGATGCAGGAGTTGTGTTGGGCAACAGTTGCCACCCCCAGTTCCACAGGTAACCAGGGAGAGCTGACAACTTTCCAAAGAGCCAGAACAGCCTTCAGCTGCCATTTCTCATGGACTTGTTTTGGGCTCCTTTTTCTGTCATGTCCTCCTGCAGAGGACTGTGGGGCAAGAGGGATGTGTCCACAGCCACATCTCCTTTGCTAGAAGACCTTCCTGACATTATATTTCTTATGTCCTCAATCTGTCCCAGTGCTGTTTTTCCTTCTTGTGCACATCCTACATCCCCTGGGCTTAGGGCACTCTCCTTGAAATGATTAGCTGTCATCTCCACTTTGTCTCTCTGGCTCTTTTTCACAAAGCCAGTGCAGTGATAGGACCTCAGAGTTTTCTTCTGAAGTGTTTTCAACCAAAATTCCAGCATCCCTGGATTACTCCCTCCCTTCTTTCAGTTGTTGTACTAGAGGAAAGATTTTTACATAATGTTGTAAATTCTGAAGCTCAAATAAGAGATGTTGGTAGGGGATAAGAAACAGTGAATCCATAGGAGTGGAACAGAACTTCATTGTGCATCCAAAACCATACTAGATGCCACATAAGAAAATAGTAATGTGTCAAATTACTATCATCCTTTAGCAACTAGGAGTCAGACTTACTGCTGTCATTTCATGACAGCCCTTCTGGAAGGCACCCAGCATGCATTACTGAGTAATGTAACTTTGTCTGATGTGCCTCTGTTTTATGTATAGGTAGTAGAACAGCTACAGACAGCTTTTTATATTTAGCAGCAGGTTTATAAGGATGAAGAAAAATGCCTGCGTACCTGTATTGTTCCCATGGCACTTGAGCACTTAAATGTCTTTTTCCGTTTGACATCCTTTGTATTTTAATAACACAGAGAGGCATCAACAGAGATTGGAACTCTATTATGTGAGGCACTAAATGAACATGGAGAATGGCAGCACCTGCACCAAGTAGCTGACTGTCTAAAATAGACAAAACAGGTACTGGAAGTCCTATTATCTCCATTTATAGGTAAGGCCACAGAATAAATTAGGACTTCTATGGTTATACACAGTATATAATAGTCATAGTCATTGAACCCCTGTCTCTAGAGTGCCAGACTAGTGTTTTTTAAATTGAATAACTGCTGCTTTCTTGGAAACAATTTAACTCTGTTAATAATCAAGATGTAAAATGAAGTAATGCAGGTATTGAGACAGAAAGGTAATATGGGGATGTTGCCATTTTATTTCCATATGAACAGACCATTAAGAAGCAAATTAAGACCTTTTCTTTTTAAACAGGTAAAAAAAGTGCAACATAAAACTAAAATAGAAGGAGTCTCAATTGTCCTTTCACCACTTTCATGCCTCTGGTGTTCCCTGCCATGACTGGAGTTACTTCAGTTTTAAACTACACTAAGGAAAAGCAGCATATTGCCCTAACAGTCGACCCCAGAGACTCATTCCTTGAGCGATAGGACCTCAGTGCAGAGTTTACTGCTGGATTGCCTGGTTCCCAGCAGCAGCTTTCCCAGCTTAAAAGAAATCATCCAGTTTTTAAATGTATTTACATTTAGTTGCAGTAGACAAAATACAAGAGGAGTAAATACAGTTAGTCTCTCTCATTCATCTTGAAATGCTAAAGCTAATAAACCCACTGTTTCTTCAGGAAAGTAAGAGAGTTTTGAGATGATTAGATCTACTGCCCACTATTTTTAAGTCAGATCTGCAGCTCTGAAACTTTATTTTCTGCACTGGATGAGTAACTGTATGTGGTAGGTTTATAGAAAATTAATTCCTCACCTTCACTGATACTTAAGGAGAGCATTGGTACCATCTGTACTGATCCCATTACAGCCAGCTTGTGGACAGCTGGGATGTCTAGGCATCCACTCTCCTCATTAATCCCCCATTCCACTACGATAAACTTCTGCAGAGATGGCAACACATTGCAGATGGAATTAATCCACCATGGCAGGAGCTAATTAAGAGAACAAATCTGAAGCAGTGCCTTATGGCTTTAATTCCCTTTTTATACCTGCAGGGCAAGGACTGTTAAAAATGAAAAGAAGTTAAGCATAAGCTGATGCTGGCATTAACTATGTCTGCAATCTCAAATACTATTGCTCCTGTTCATTTCAGCAAAGCCTTGAATCAGACTTTAAAAAAAAAAATTAAAAATTAATGAACTATGAAGAGAACAGAAGAAAAAAAGCAGTTTTCATTAGGCATGTTCAAAAATCAACCTGACCACTCTCCTAGGAAAGCTGATACAATTAATCTCAGCATGAAAGCAGAGTTTTGTGGTGGCATGTATTTCTAGGAAACAGTATTCAGATAGATACAAAAGGTCTTTTCAAGAGCAAGTAGAAGTATAAATTATCTGAGATTGTATCATTTATAACAAGAAATAGTCCTCTACAAGGTAATGATGTGTCAGGGTAAAAGCAACCATCTGTGCTTATGTTTTCTGAAGAGGAACTCTCTTTTCATAGGTTTTGGAACTTATGATCTTCAACTATTAAAAAAAATAATAAACCTGAAGCCTTTCATTATCCAACAGTTCAACTCTCTGATGAGTCCCCCATCTAAAGCCAAGAATGGGGGATGATGAAAACTAAAACCTCTGCACATGATTTTGCAAGGTACAAGTGGCAGCATATAAATGACCAATAGCAGAGGAAATGAATTAAATGTGCACAGGAGCATATGAGAAATGTTAGAGCTACTGGTGATCTGCGCAGTATTTATGTGCAAAACCTTGAAGTATGTTTTCTGGATCAGAGCTAACAAAAATGTGTTATTTCAAACTTAAATAGCTCTATTTGTAGTGCACTGAAGCATGTGCTTGGCTTTCAGCATATGTTTAAGACCCTTCTCTGCTTGTCAAAACATGTTGGGCTAAATATACAAAAGATATAAGCCTGACAATTAGTATTATATGATCCATCTTAAGGATCCTTGCTATCACAGAGGAATTCCCAGTCCTGGCTTTAGGATCTCTAGGCAATGAAGTCACTAGTACCACAGAAACAAGGGAGGAGTTGATAAAGCCAACTGTAGAAAATGTTGAGTAATTGCCATTTTTTTCCAGGAACTGAGGCATCTCCTTCTGCAGAAAAAAGTTAATGGACTTGCATCTTTTCCTGGAGTTAATTCCTTATGCCCTTACTTTTGAAACTAGATTGGTGAGAAAATAGCTCAGAGCTTGCTTTCACTCGTGCCTAGTGATAGCAGTGGAACTTCCACTCCATCCCAGATAAGTGATCTGAACACATCAGGTGAAATAAAAGTAGTTCTAGACCTACAGGGCACTCTTAATTGCCTTGCAGCATTATCCAGAGACATGTTTGCACTGCTGATTTTTAGGATATAGAAATGTTGTTAGCCCAGGAGTCAGCTGCAACTTGGAGCGTTTTTTACAAGCTGTGGTTGTGACTTGAATATTTGTCAATATGTGAGGCTTGGTAACCTTTGCCCTTTTGTGGATCTGGGGAGTGGTTCCCACTGGCAAGGACTGCAAGCCTGAACAGCGTCGTGGTGCTAGGAAGTGGCATCAAAAATTCACTGTGGAAATGAGACTTAGAGAATTGTGAGCCCAAAAGTGGACAGCTGGGAGGGACATTGGGGAACTGCTGTCCTAGGGGTAGAAGGACAATTGTAGCACCATTGAGCAAAGCACTGTGCAAATGGATCAACATTAGAGGCATCTGAGATAGATTAATGCAGAGCCATACTTCCCTTACTAGGCTTTGTGGGTGCTGGGATAGTTCTGCACACTATGGCTTCATATTGCTACAGCTTTCCTGTCTGTTGAAATCAGTGGGAATTCTGTATCCCCTCCAAGTTCAAGGTTGTTCTTAAGCACAGACATTAATCAGGTTGGTAGCAAATCCTTTGCTGAGTTAGGGTCGGACAGACATTCTGATAACCCATGTGCAGAGCAGCTCATTAAAAGAATATGTCTGATCCTAGAAGAATAACAGCTTGGGAGCAGAACATAATATGTACCTTTGGTTGGGGTATTTGTCTCTTGCTGTGTGTCTGTTACTTGCAATAAATTAGAATGATGTATTAAATAGAACTGATAGCTGGTGCTGGACAATTAAGACTGATTTTATGTATGGATCCTTAGAGTCTAATAAGTTACAAAGGAACAGATATCTTAAATAGTAAGAGGCCTCATTATTTTTCAAACTATGCAAATGCCTTAAATTTTACTGCTAGATTATTAATATCCAGTTGTTTGCATGTGAAGAAATAGAGTCTTAATAAATTTTTGAAAATGTGCCTCTGAGCACTGATGCTACAAAAACATCAAAGTTACTTCAAAACCTTCAGTCAGACAGGGCTCATAGAGGTTTGGATTGTCTCAAAGTGAGCAATTAAGCTTGAACTGCTAGATTGAATTGTTAGAAGAATTGCTATGGGGAAGAGGAAAAAAAGTAAGTAACAGTTTTTGGCCTGTGCTCTTTGGTTGTAGCTCAAGGAAGACTGAGTATTATTGATTGGGGTTTTCAGTTTCAAATTGGAAAAAAAGATTGAAGACTTAATTTTACTTGTGGCAGGCAAGCATCAACCCTCCGCCTCCTATAACTGTGTGTGCTCAGGCAGGCGGCTGGGCCAGATGCAGCTTTGTTCCCCTCCTTCGGACACCACAAGAAGAAATTGCAATCTCAGAAGACTGGATTTGAAAAAGCACCAGACATTTGGATACTTACTGAAACTTTACACAGAGGAAAGGATATGTTGCCCAAGTTGCAGAATTAGGTTCTTTTTCTAGACTGACAAAGTTCCTTCTTTTCTTCATACACACCAGATTTTTGCTGGGTTTGTATTTTGAAACCCTGAGCTCTGGAGATGCATGCAGGTGAGATACAGGAGGTGAAGGGGACTATCCAAGCTCTTTCAAATCCCAAAGATTCAAGTCACACTTAGTTTTGCTTTGGGGTGAAATTTTAATCTTTAGATTAGATGCAGTATGTTCTTATGTTACTTGTTAATGAAGGTGTGTTCCACAGCTTTGTATGGTCCTAGAGAAATAGCTTCTGAATCAATTACACATTGGTTAGGAATGATTATTTGTGTAAATAGTTGGTCAGTTCATATGAGCACCTTTGAATGAATAAGAGATTAAAGTCAAGGGATGTTTTATTCAGACCTTTTCAGCTTTTTTAAAAACAGAGCCCTCTGTCACAAAGAGTTACCAACTCCCTTTTCACTGCGGGACAGTAAAGTGAACAGCGCTCAGAGGTGGCATTGTGTGGAAATCCAAAATCAACAAGCATCTGTCTAGAGAAGTCATGTGTCATACTAGAGCCTCCTAGATCAACTTCTTGTTGACAGTGTATGTGCAAGACCGATGCATGTGGAATTAGAAGTATGCCAGTGATTCCCACCAAGGAGTAGAGCCAAGTGGCAAATGATTCCTGCTAATTTCAGAGAAGTTGTTTGATTCGTAGGCAGGAGGAGCTGGACTCTGAATTCTTCTGAGTAGGCAGCTCCTGTGTTGAAGAGGTAGGAGTCTTGGAAGATATCTTTAGGCAGAAGATTCCCATATTTATTTGTTCTGTAGGTGAAAAAGAGTATTTCTATGACATTTGGCAATTCATGCAAAGGCTTTCAACTTAATTTTTCTCTAATGCTTTTTTCCCCCAGTAGTTCAGGTGGCAAGTTACTCTTTCATGTTTCCCAAATTGGTACATCTTCAGATCAAATGCTTACAAAAGAATAGTTCAGTAAAATAACTCTGGCTGCCTGCAGAGAGTCATGGTAAGCATCAGAATCCTTTTGTTTTAACCAGTTTTGATTTTTAGAGTCTAATGTTTATAAATCATTTGATATGTAAATTTGTTATTTCACTTGATGACCTTAGCAGTTTTGTTTGGGAATTTTGTATTTTTTAAATGAAAATACATTTTTGTAACTGAGCAGAGCAAGTATGGACTATTTGTGGTGCTATGAACAAATAGCAAAACTGATTTAAAACAATATACACTAGAATCATGGGGTGGGGGGAAGGATGGAGAGGTCTTGAGTGCCCTTTCAGCTGCTGGTGAAAGAGGGAAATTGGGAAGGGCCGCGTTTATCTTCCTTTTTGCCCTCATGTATTCTGCCTGGTCAGTTCCTCCACACCCCTATCCGAAGTGAACATCCCCTGTAAAACACGAGCAACTCTCTTGGACTGTTTCTGTGCCCATCAAGTGGAGGGAGATGGCAGGAGCTGGAGCAGCGGTCCTGGGAGCGGTGGTGGGCAGGTGGGGCATGCCAGGTCTGGATTGGTGGCTGCTCACTCTGTCTGCCTGGCCTGGAGACTTGGTGTCCTGAGAGTCCTGGCGGCAGGCATTCTTCCCAGCCACCACCATGCCTGGCTAGAACTCTGATAGAGTAAACTTTAGAAGCAGCAGAGGCTTTGAACAGATAATTAGGAGTTAAGCTATCCATCAAAAACCTCTAATCAGCCTGGGGAGTTGAGTTCATACTAGAATTAGGGGGGAGGGGGATGTTTCTAGTTGATTCTTTCTTTTGATGTATCGAGAATGAGGTTTAAGAAGAATTTAAACACTTTCTTAAAATAATGCCTTTAGTTGTTGTGAGTGGAAGTAACAAATCTTTCAGCTCATAAAACTGAGGTTTCGTGTAATTTCCTGATGTTCACTTACCTTAGCTGTTAGTGGAAGCTTGCATTCCAACATAAACTCTAATCATCCCACTGAAAGCAGCAGGGAAGATTTGTCCCTGGTGACAGCCATGGGCCATTAATGCACTACACACAGTGGATGTGCTAACTGTTCAGAAATGTACAGCAGGGCTGGAGCAGTGTGCTCCTACCCATGGAGAGAGGTGGGCCCATCTCTAAGTTAAAACAGGCAAACTACCTTGGAGGCCATGCCTGCTCCTGGGATATACACTTACATTTATATCCCAAAGCATACTGAAATGTGCCGGTAGAGTTCAGCACAAAGGACTGGCCACCAGATGACACCTTAGCTGCTGAGCTCACCAATGCTGAGGGCTGCCACACATACAAATTTTACAAGACTCCATCTTTCCATGGAAAGATGGCAGATGCAGTATCTCTGGGGTGAGTCTTCTTGACTGTGTGTGTGCTGTACACCAGGTCTGTGCTTGCACCATGGCTGCTTCACTCCAAAACCTACTGCATGGGCTCCAAGCTGATCTTTGGCTAGCATTTCTGGTATGAAAATCAATTCTCTGATTATAGAGCTTATCTGATACTGAACAATTCACTTGTGGAAGAGTCTTGTAGCGCCAAGCTTTAGCCAGGGTACTGGAGCTGGCCATACCCTTTGAAGAGAGGGCATGAGCAGAGGAGAGCTGGGCACACACTGAGCAACTAGGCAGCAGAGAAAGTTGAGAGACGCATAATTGATAGTGTGGGAGTACAGCAGTGTGTGCAGGAGAAAAGCTGGTCTTAAATCAGCTCTTGGGAAGGTCAAAGGGAAATGTTAAACAATCTGGGAATCCCTGAAGTTTATCTGTCCAGGTAAGGGTAGAGCCATACCAGTTAGCTAATACAGAGGAATTGTCAGGATTTCTATTGCAGCTGTAACATCAGGTAGGAGGTTATATATGTGTGTGTGTGTGTGTGTGTGTATGCAAATGTGTGTGTGAGTATACGTATATGTGCTTAAATCTAATGCAGAGTTTGTGCATAACAGGCCAAAATTTAACTTTCTGGCATGGTTGCTAATTGTACTATGTTGGCGTAAGTCCCCATATTCCTGCTGCCAGGAATGAAACATTGTTCTTATTTTCTATTTCCTTTCTTCCAGGTAGTAAATTAAAAGGAAGATCAGAGTCACTGAATGCCTAATTTGCAAGAGAGGGCTTAACTGCTTGTTCCCAGGATTTAAAATGTATTTTGCAAACTTTGGTCCTGTTCAGATTGAACTTAACTGATTGCAAGTGACGTAGGCAGCCTTGCTCCCTGCCAGAACAGTGCAGTAAAGCAGATGGCTGGCCCAGGCACTGTTCCATTATTAAACAGAGCAGCAAGGAGCCTAGAAAGAAGCACACTTACAGTCTTTATATCTCACAAGGCCATATATTTTCTCTAAGATGAGGGAAAATTAATATGGCTTCTTTATTGGATGGAAAAGGCTTTTCAATTCAACCTTGAGCTATTTCCCTTTACAATGAAATTGCATAAAAGCAACAGTGAAAAATTTTAATCTCCTTACAGGATAATAGGAGAGAGATCATCTGCAGTTTATAAAGCATATTAGTTAATGGATTCCTTTTAATAATGACAGGTTTATCCACCCACATTGGCAAATCTTGATAATTTTTTTTTTTTTTTGAGTGCATGCATCCAGATTACTTGTCTTAAAGCAAAGAAAGGAAGTGTCATACTAAGAATAATACAAGCACTCTCCTGTCTCTCTTTTGGCAGTCAAGATGAAAAGTCCCAGCATTCTCCCCGACAGTTGGGTCCATAATTTGGGCACTGCCTCTGGCCATCTTTTCTCTAAATCTTAATGTCTATGCTACAGCTGATTCATACTCCAGCCTGAAGTGTATCTTCTTTCCACTACACCTCTGATTCTCATTGGGGCTTCACCAACTGAATTCCTACAGCATTCTCTTCTCTGACTTTAACAGAGGTTCCTACTTGCATCTAGCTAAAGTGCTTCCTCCAGTGCTGTTTGTCAGCTCTGGTTCAGCTGCATAACCTCTTTCTGGGTGTCCTTCTGCTGGTTCTTCCCCTGCCCCAGCATTAACTGCTTGCCTTTTCTTTAAAGGCCCTGCCTGGTCTCTTCCTGTCCCTATTATCACTTCTCTAATGCTGTCAAGACAGTGTCTTCCTTCTGCATGCAGCCAAGGATGCAGCTGTGCTCACTCAACCTTAAACACATATCCATGTGCTCTGTTGCTATGAGGTCCTTCATATCTGGAAGGACCATTCCACAGGTTGTGCCATTCTCCTTTCTGCCATTCCCTGCTTAAACCTTGTTTTGCTAAAATGTTTATGAAATTTCTGACCACTGCTAACACCACTGCTGTATCTCCTTGCTCCCTTGGCTGCCTTTTTGCCTTCAGGCACTGGTGTCCAGTTGGTCTGTAAGCACTTGGGGGAAGAGGTTGTCTCTGCTCTGTCTGCACAGCATATAGCTCTGTGTGTTCCTGGCCTACTACCACAGCTCCTGGGCCTTACAGTAATACAATTAATTAATAGCAGTTCTTTTCACCATCATCTGGAAATGCTTGTCAGCTTTGTGGCATTTCTTGTAAAAGTTTAGCGAGCCTGGTGAAGCAAATCTTGCAATCAGGGAAGAAAGCCAAGTTGATTATCAATCCAGAAATAATACTACACTGTCCTATGTTGAGTACTGGTTTATTTTTCACTTGCTAAATACATTAGAATTCTTTAAGTAAGGCCTAACTGCCTCAGCAGATACCTTATACATTGTGAAATTCATCTCTGTCTCAGATGCAGATGTTCACCCAGGCTGTTGGAGGCTCTGATGTTCTGTTCCTTGCTTTCTCTAATCAATAGGCATCCTAAGATGCTTGCTAGATAAACTGAAAAGTTGCCAGCTGGGAAGCAAGTCTGTGCTTCTTTCTGACCATTTGGTTGGATCTATGGAAAAGGGAAAAAAAATCGTCTTTCTGTTTTGGGAAAACTCCCTGCAAAGGCTTTCTGAAAGCTCAGGATCAATGAAGCTCCTTTGCTCAGTGACACTTGAGTGGGTACTGGGAGATTTCTGGAAAGATCCCCAATGCCTCCTTCAGGACATTAGAAACCTTTAATACTTCACAACAGGATAAGCCCTAGGGAAAAAACTTTGTAAATATTATGTGTTCTGTAAGTGGTCACAGAAGCTTCTCTGCAGTGCTTTTTATTTTTTCTCCCCTTCTTAGCAGTGCCATTAGTGGTAAAGCCAGAGCATTCTGGGGGATTCCACCAGTGCACACCATGCAAACAGCTCTATACCTACCACCCTGTAGCTTTAAATTTCCCCAGTGGTCTGAGAAGGCAGAGGTGCTAGACACAGCTCTACATCTGCCTGATCTGCTCTTCCTAACCCTGCAGATCTGGAGGAAATAGGAGATTGAAAAAGCAGCTGAGTCACTGAATTAAATTTCTGATCATGTTCCCAAACCTCATATCATGCAAATTTCTCAGGAGCAAATGCTCACTTTGAAAAAAACAACGGCAACCAGTAATTCCAGTGGAGTGAAATAAGGATTTTGAAGGTGAATCCTGTGCTGGGAATAATGACCTAAACCAACAGGCCCAGGAGTGAAGAGCTCAAGTTTGCTACTCTTATTGTCACTATTCTTTTGGCTCAGTTTCTCCATTTCCCCTGCATTGTCTGAATCAAGGAATTCCCCTTAATAGCCTTGATTTTGTCTCTTTCCAAAGCTACTTAGGAAAAGATCTGGTATTGACTTTTTAAATTTATTGGTCTATTTATTAACATTATCTTGATCCATCGTTATTAAGCTGTATATTCCAAAGCTGCAGAGCAGAAGGAGGAAATCTTAACCCTTTTTTCTTCTTCCTGGGAAGTCCAAATGGGCTAATTTTGAGAAAACTCTCCTCTCCTTTGTGACAAATTAGCAAGATTTTAGAGTACAAATGGGTAGTTTGTAAGTGGTTTTGTAACAGTTCCAGATCCCCCTGAATCTGCTATAGGCAGCACAAGAACTGCTTCTGTTAGATCCCAGATGGGGATATGAAAACTTAGAAGTGTCTTCAGGGATCCTGATTCAAAGCGGTAGCTGCATTTTCAACAGTCTCCATCATGTTAAGTGATTCCCACAGGTTTGGCCACTGAGTGTCCCTTGTGCATAAAGGTACACAGATGCAGATCCATGTACAAAGAAGTTGTGAGCCCTAGATGTGGAGACCAATGTGACTTTAATCTCTACTGAAAAATCACTTCCAGTTTTAAAAACAGGAAGTTCACCTTATTACAGATGAAATGGCACATTCTCCTCCACCCATTTAATGAGCCACACTGTTGCTTGTTTGCATATAAGCTTAAATACTTGTGTGTTCTTGTACCAAACCCTATAGTAAAGACACCAATAAGCTTCCTCATTTCATGTGTACTCTCCTTCCTCAAAGTCAAAAAACAGATCTCAAAGAAGAGTCCCAGATCAGAAACACAAGCAATGACAAGCCTTTTTCCCCTGTGATTATTTTATCAGTCTCTTCTGGAGGGTTATCCATAAATGTCAGCTTTTTAATATACACTAAAGAAACTTCTTCATTGCCTACTAATGTCAGACTTCATGGTATTTCATCTGCTAAAACACTCAGTCAAGAACCAAATTTTATACTTTGGAGGTTGGGAAGACTCATCCCTGCATCCAGAATGTGGCTTGTGGCACCCTGAAGCTACCTGCAAATACTGACCAAAGAAGTTATTTTGTGTTTGTTTTTCGGGTGAGATATTAAGATGAAGAGTGTCATTCTGTCCTTTTAAGTAACAACACTCTGCTGTGAGGAGCTAAGACTCACACTGTGGGCCAGGGGGTCAGGCTGGAAGAGCTCTCAGGCTGATGTAAAGAAGCTGGTTTACTTTGTGTACTGTTACTAAATATCTGCTGGTCTGGAAACTGCAGCATGCACTTCCCAGGTGACTGAACCCAAGGTTACAACAGAACCATTCTTGCTTTCTCTTCTTTTCTTATCCAATTAATTTACAGTTACCCCATATGAGAGAAAATACCATCAATAAGAGAGGTAATAAACTCTACTGTGGATATTCTGTGGCCCAGTGATTAAGACTTCATTCTCAATATGGAACAAGGCAATGAATTTGAATCCAGATTCTCAATGTCCACAGGCAGTTCTCTGACTGCCAGTCTGCTCACTGATGGATAAGCCTTTGCTTTGGGAGCCCCTTGTATCCATTGCTTTGGGAAAAATGTCTAACACAGGTGGGTGGGAACTGCTGTTGGATCATCAGTATTTTTATTTTGGTTTGGTTGACAAGTTTGCTCATTTGTGAGCTTTTTGGAGTGATGCATGTTTCTGCCACTAAACTGATAATTTCTGCATGCAATTCTGTTTCTTCTTACTTCTCTGCCAGTTTTGATTCATGTAGAGAAAGGAGGGAAAAAAAAGCTTAAGATATGTAAAGTAAATAGCTTTCATTTTTTTCTCAAATGTATTCATTAGTCAAAATTAGTCACTGAATAATTTACATGGATGATTCTTAGTTCACCAATTGTCTGTGAGCATTTTATTACCCATACTCAAATTGCAGGCGTTTTGATTAGGTACATGAAATGCATCACAGCTGTGATCTTTCTTTCAGGGTAGTTTCTCTGATGTCAGCAGAGGCTCTCCCCATTTATACCAGCAGTAGGCCTGACTTAAGCTCAGTATATATCTCTCTTTATTACATAGCTTAAGCAAAGCTTCCTAAAATCAATGCAATCTTTCTGTTTGTGATTGTCAGCCTTGGGCCGTGAGCAGTTTTTCATCCATTTTGGGAAAATAGTGGGGATTCACAAACTCAAACAGAGATGACAAATCCTGCACAGCAAGAATGAGGGAACAGGCTTGCTTTTCTGCCTGACCTTTCATAGGTTCTTGATCAGTAGCCCGTAGAGCCTTGGTAGATCCTGGGCTGAAAATCACGGGATTAAACCTCTAATTAGGTGTCTCAGAGCCAGGCTCTGGATGTGTAAGCTGACAGCTCTGAATTGGCTTTGCTCAGGGCTGTCAATGTCATTATAGATGCACTTTCTTACAATGTGTTCTACAGTTCTTTAGTCTTTCCTCTCTGCAAACAAGCTTTTATTGCAACCTTTGATTTCCACAATGGCTTCTGGTTCGTTTAGAAAGGACTGTATCTCCGAGTACAGCTTCAGTTGTTCTGCTTAAATCCTCTTGGGACACAGTCTTAGTTCACCATTACAGTGGACAAACGTAGCATTCTTACTGCATTTATTAAGCTGAGAAAAAGGTGAAATCATTATTGTTAGTCTACAAACAAGAGTTAAATACCTATCATCAAATGTAAAAAGGAGTAAATATGGTATAAATTATTCTAACAGGTTTGCACAAAAAAGAGCAATTAAACTAATGCAGTTTGACTTCTTTTCAATTAATAATGTACCAAATCATTTTTACATTGTTTGGAAAGACTATGTGCGGATAATATTGTCTTATGGCCTAATTTTTTTCATGCAATTAGTTGCATGCATTTGCTGACAGGCTAATTTATGAGCAATTGCTTTAAAAGCAGAACTATTTTGCATTTAATTACATTGGGTTGTAATCCATCTGTTGACAAATTTGTGTGTTTTGCTATTTATTTGCTAATGCGTTCCACTACTCCAACATGATCAGTCATACAAGTTGAATATTTTTTTGATTATATAAATACCATAGGGTAATTAAGGCCAGATGTATGGCTGGTGGGAATGACTAGTTGCGGTATTTCTACACCCCCCACACACCCCCCAGTTGAACCTTTTATTACTGCTCTGTGGAGAGTGAACAAAACTATGATTAAAACTGGAATTCTGTGGCTGCTGTTACTCAGCAGCTACAGCAGGGGAAAGTGGGGAGAAGTTAATCTGATGGGACCCTCCAATACTTTGTGCCCAGAACCTGCTTGCTGTTTGCTTATGTGTAGGTTACCTCTAAAACATGGTGTTCATGAGCAAATCGATACTCTTGTAGTGGGAAGCAGAGGGCAACCTGGGAAATCAGGCCAAGGATTCTGGATTCACTGTTTTCACATCTCACTCTCAGGAGGAGGAAAGGCAAGCTGGGTGTAATTGCCCCTTAGGTAAGGTGCCTTTGGGTGGCAAGTGCTTGGGTGTGGAAAGCAGGAGCACTTTGTTTCAGTCACATTTCTTGCTGAACTGAATGGCAGTGCATGCCTGAACTGTGGGTGCAGCACAGAATGATAGTTGTTGGGAGAATGTTTTTTCTCTTGCAGTTACTGCTTAGACTTGCTGAGGAGTGCTGTTCTTTGGGTTGTTGCATTAAAGAGTAAAGAAGTTTGGCAGAAAATAAACCCCTTTGCATTCCAGCTTGTCCTCAGATATCAGAGGGGCTGGGGGTGGCTAGGCTTAGATTCTGAGTGATGCCCAATTCAATGATCTAAGTCCAGTTGTGTTCAATATATGTTGAACTACCATGACTACAGATACACAAATAATGCAATGTACTTTCAGTCTAGTCACATTCAAAGAACTATCACAGTGTGGTGGTTTTGGCTGGGATAGAGTTAATTTTCTTCATAGTAGCTAGTAAGGGGCTATGTTTTGGATTTGTGCTGAAAACAGTGTTGATAACACAGAGATGTTTTAGTTACTGCTGAGCACTGCTCACACACACCCAAGGCCTTTTCCGCTTCTCACCCCACCCCACCAGCGAGCAGGCCTGGAGTGCACAAGCAGCTGGGAGGGGACACAGCCAGGACGGCTGACCCCAACTGACCAAAGGGATATTCCAGACCATATGACATCATGCTCACCATATAAAGCTGGGGGAAGAAGAAGAAAGGGGGGGACATTTGGAATTATGGTGTGTGTCTTCCCAAGTAACAGTTAGGTGTGATAGAGCCCTGCTTTCCTGGAGATGGCAGAACACCTGCCTGCTGATGGGAAGTGGTGAACAAATTCCTTGGTTTGCTTTGCTTGTGTGCATGGCCTTTGCTTTACCTACTAAACTGTCTTTATCTCAGCCCACAAATTTTCTCACTTTTACCCTTCTGATTCTCTCCCGCATGCCAGTGTGAGGGAGGTGAGTGAGCAGCTGCATGGTGCTTGGTTGCTGGCTGGGGTTAAACCACAACATACAGTTAGATTTTAATAAACAGTACAGTTTATTAAAGCAACAGAAGTGCAGGTTCTTTTGGATTGCTGGTGATAAATACACTGTCTGCAAACCACATGCATGTACCAAGAATATGAATAATACAGTGTTGTGGTTTAACCCCAGCCAGCACTAAGCACCACGCAGCAGCTCACTCACTTCCTCCCCCCCGAGGGATGGCGGAGAAAATTGGGAAAAAGAAGTAAAACTCATGGGTTGAGATAAGAATGGTTTAATAGAACAGAAAAGAAGAAACTAATAGTGATAATGATAACACTAATAAAATGACAATAGTAATAATAAAAGGATTGGAATATCCAAGTAATGCACAGTGCTATTCCTCACCACCTGCCAATCAATGCCCAGTTAGTCCCCGAGCAGCAATTCCCCCCCACTCCCCCAGTTTATATACTAGATGTGACGTCCCATGGTATGGAATACCCCATTGGCCAGTTTGGGTCAGCTGCCCTGGCTGTGTTCTCTCCCAGCTTCTTGTGCCCCTCCGGCCTTCTCTCTGGCTGGGCATCAGAAGCTGAAAAATCCTTGACTTTACACTAAACATTACTTAGCAGCAACTGAATGCATCAGTGTGTTATCAACATTCTTCTCATACCTAACTCAAAACCAGCACTATACCAGCTACTAGGAAGAGAATTAACTCTATCCTAGCTGAAACCAGGACAGATGGAAAGTTGCAATGGAAAAGGAGCTTCAATGCAGGTATATTCCCTAAGGAAAGGCTCATCACAGTTTTGATCCCTGACTCTCATACAGGCCTTAACTTCATAGCTTCTTGTGACAAATGAGCCTGAAGGATCCAGAAGGAAGTGCTTTCACTTCCTTTTCTGTTTTTACTGGCTATCTTCCCAGAACTTTGTGGTGCTGTGACTTTAATTTGCCTCTTATTCTCTTTAACAGCACATTTGTGCTATTAATATTCTGGATTTACACCATTTGCTGGTGTGAGTTAAAATCCTGTTTGCAACTGTTGTTGTATTAAATGGGCTTATAGCTGCTTTCTGCATGTGAGTTTCTTTGCTGCAAATCAGACATCTGTAGCATAGCATAATGCACAGGAGGCTGTAATTACTCTATGGTTTGTATATTCAGCCTTTGGTCAGGTGAAGGCTGGAGGTCAAAAGGCCCAGTTCTGTCATGTCCACAGCATTTAAAAACGATGGCTTTAATAAGGCTGGCAAGATAGAGGGAAAATGTTGCTGTAGGACATTTAACTGTCCAGAAGCTTAGAAGCTGACACTTCCGCACTAGTGACAGCAGAAAAGTGCATCTGTGTTCCGGGTGACGAACCTGACGTGCTCCCTGTACTTATGGGATGGGCACATGTTTTGCTTCTGTAAACATGATCCCTGCACAGACAGAAGTAAACACCTTACTGAAAAGGGCTTATTGTTAAAAGTAATAATTGTTTATCAAACTAGAATGGGCAATGCTTAATGAAACAATGTAAACAGCAAAAATGTGC
>JANZLQ010000089.1:17490569-17504117 GCA_026212715.1 Elanus axillaris
CTCGCTGGCTGGGCATGAGAAGCTGAAAAATCCTTGACTTAGTATAAACATTACTTAGCAGCAACCGAAAACATCAGGGTGTTATCCACATTCCTCTCATACTGAACTCAAAACACAGCACTATACCTGCTACTAGGAAGACAATTAACTCTATCCCAGCTGAAACCAGGACATACAGTCAGTTACAAATGCGATAAATTATGGAAAAACTTTAGAGATTTCTAAGTTTCCTGAGGAAGCACTCAGTATAACCAAGGGTTTGAATCTTACCAACAGGCGTCCCTATGGGCGGAAGAGAGGTTCAGCCCATAGACTGATCCCAGAAGTCATCAATGTCCTCCTGACTTGTCCATGATGGTACCTTCCTTAGCATTCCTCCTCTCTTAAGCCCTTTTTACACTATTTTCTTATTTTTAGGTAGCGCTTGAGTGACTCTAGTCATACATACTGGTATTACGATTGGTATAAAATCTCCTTGGTTTACTTTTAAAGGTATATGCTAAAGAAAATTCAGAGCACATGCTCAGTAAGGGGTGGTGACACCTTGAAGGCAGGTAGCTTTTGGGATGGAGGTGTGTTCAGTATTATAATGAGATTATAATGTGCATAGTTTACCCAGAGGACATGATTTTGCATGTCACTACTCCAGAACTGGGCACTTATGATATAAATCAGAAGTAAGGCAATAACATTGACAGAACCCCACTGTTTCACCTCCTTGCTTCAGTGGACTCAGTGCAGGGACCTTCTGTTCTGGTTCCAATAGTTCCAGTTCCCCATCCCTGTGGTGGTATCGCAGAGCCTGGCTGCAGTGCTTCCACTCTGTTCCACCCTCTGTGTTGTTTCTCTTAGAGTCAGCATACTAAGCTCCCCTGGTGTTGCTAACATCCAAGGCTGCAGGTTATATTCCTTAGGGAATTATTATGGAACAGATTTCTTGTATATCCACCGCATTCCACCCTGGAGGTTTACCTTCCCTTAAGAGGGGGATATATCGATAAGTCACCTCCAGCAATTATCCCACATGGGTTCAAGAATTATTTCTTTTTTCTAGTACCCTTGAAAGAAAAGAGGGGTATTGAGCTGAGGGGTTTCAAGACAGGTATGGTACCTGGACTTTGTGTCATCCTTGGGGAAAGAAACAATAAGGCTCAGAAAAATGTGGCCTAGGTAAGGAAGAGGTGTGTAGTGGCCTGCAGGTGGAGGAGCTTGCTTGCTTTACTTCCTTTAGTGGGTAGTTCCTTCAAGACCAGTTGAGTTTAGGTTGCTCTCACAAAAAGGACAGCAGCAATGGAAAAATCTTAACACAAAGTCTTGGAAAAGTCAGTTGCATCGGGACACCCCATAGCACTTGACAAAGCACAGTGGTACAATGGACAAAGCCTTCTTTCTTCTTACAGCAACACCCTCAGAGTGCAGTGTTGGATTCCCTCTGTAGACAAAGCACTGTCATTGTTTCCCGTATTGACTAATACATTACACCCCTAAGAAACCCCTTTTGTTTGCATGATAATTTGAAGTGAGCTGTACTATCCAGGAAAGCCAGGGGCAGCAAAATCTGGCTCTTGGTAGAGCCTGTAAGACTATCTGGTTCAAATAGCTCTAGAGAGTGCCATGCAAAAGTGACTGTAAGAGTGACAGCTTTTGTGTATCAAAAGCAAAGATTGAATGCATTGAAGCCTTTTACGGTGACAGTGCCTGTGTAGATGTGCATGAGCATACATATGCTCTGGCTGGTTCATTTGCACTACTGTGATAGAAGTAAGGGCTATTGATTCTTTTTCCAAAATAAAAGTCATTATAATGATTGTGAAGGTAGGTATTTGTACACTGGGTTTGTCCATACTTAGTTTAGGTCAGATATACATTAGCTTTCTTAACCTCTGAGTGGGATTGAACTGAATCTTGCAATTACCACATTTTCTGGCAAAGAGTTTCTGACTTTGGATTAAAGACAAAGGTCAAATTAGAATTCTCTTTGTATGCTTTGTATGTTGGATTCTTGGTTTTGTTTCTTTGTGGTCTTAAATAACTGAATTTCTGTTTCTCCTGAGTATTAACAACTGGCAGCTGTACAGATTATGAGAGTTCAGGCATCTATAAAAATATCAGTTCTTTTTGAAGTGCTTTAAAGCATAAATTATAGTTAGATAATGTCCTCAGATGACAATATCAGTCTGTGAAAAAGCATTTTCTTTCTCCACCTCCTTCTGCTTTTAATCTAGAAGTTAAAGACAATAGGGACTGCAATTATCAAAGGTGCCAAAAAATATTCCCTCTTGGGGGTTTTACGTAGAAGTTCTAGTTTCTGCTCCGTATACTTTGGGACGCTCAGTTTGTTGTTAATATGGGTTTTTTTTAGAGCTGTCTAGCAGTCTCCATAAAGCATGGTGAAAATACAGTTTAAAGGAATGGGTGGACACTTTGTGCAAGTCAGACAAATAAAATGCATGCTTTTTATTCTCAGAAACACAGATGACTAGAATTGTAACTGACTGAATAATTCATAGTGATTAATTTGAAGAGATTTTCCAGGTTTTCAGTGTTCTTTGAAAATCTGTACATTTAAGCAGAAGTATGGTTTATTTAAACATATTTCAGTGTAATTGTTTGGTATTGAGACTGCTAGCAGGCAATTGTCATTTGAAATATTCAGCATATAGACAAATATCCTCGAAGATATTTGCATTTACATGGTAGGGAGTTACATGGAGATGATTTTATTGCTTAAATTGCAAGTCACATGTTTGATGATAATATTTGCCATTCTTGCCATTTTGGCTAACCATATCAGACAGTCAAGGAGAGGAGACGATATCATATAATTCATATAAGTAGCAGGCTGAAATGTGAATTTCACAATTGGATTTATTTATTATTGCTATTTTTATGGTAGTATTTCCTAGTTACTGTTATGAACAGGGCAAATGACTATTTGGGTGTTCCAGGCAACTGGCATCCTAGGTGGCTTTCCTGCACTACCTCAAATCATACTTTTCCTGCCATTATCATCTTAACTTCTCTTTAGGAGCAATTTTCTCATTGCAATTAATGATTGTTTATGATATTGTTTTGTCTTTGTAAGCTGAGATGATTACAGAGAAGAGAAGACAAAGATCATAAGAGCACACGAACCCTACCCTGTGCTTCTGAGAAAAAAAAAGTCACTGATGAGCAGGAGCCACGGGGAAAAAAACTGGAACCTGCTCATGTCCCTGTGTTCTCTTGGTTTATTTGGGATCAAGAGCTGAACTAATATACTGTGAAGGGCAGGGGGAAGGGGAAAGCAATACAGAGGGAGCAGCTCTGAGATTCAGTACATCAGCCCATGTCCATACTACTGCTATGCCAGCTGAGGGTATAGGACTTTTTAAGACATTGCATTTTCATGTTGCATATTCAGTTTCAGAACTGAAGACAAGCATTTTCTCCTGAGATCTCTGTGCTGGTTTCCCAGCTGAAGAGGTCCAGAGAGAGTTTGTAAAAGTGGAAGTAGGGGAATTCTGAAGTGTAATGAGGCTCATCTGAAACTTAATCACCGTTGGCCCTGAATTTACATTCAAAATCCAAATAGCTGCAAATACGAGTGTGGGAAACAGCAGTGAATCTATCCAATGCCTTTCATCATGAGATCCTAGTGCCCCCCAGAGTCTGACTAATAAAATCACTGAGACCAAGATCCGACAAATGGGTTGTCTTCCCTGAAATAGATGGAAATATTTCATGCTGTCGAGCTCGGACTTTCCCAGTTGTCCTATTAGCTGTTCAAAGTAATTCAGTTCAGAAGAGCAAGGCATGGATTCTTCTGAGTGGAAGAAGAACTTGTTGGCCAAATGAGGGGAGGAGTTAATTAGTGAGGAGCAAAGCCATAGATCTGCAGAATTGTGAGGAGTTAGGAAGTGATTGCATTGCAACTGCCTTGTTATTTACTACAGCAGCATAATTTAGGCCACTCAGGGTAGGAGTGAGATGAAGAGGTGTTTATACCATTAGCTTTAGACATCTAACTGAAGTACAGTTTGATGCAGTTACGGTTAGCAGCGGACGTTCCCTCTGTAGTTGATGGAGGGACAGGCACTACCTGAAAGCCATTCAGTTTACACAAGTTAGGAGTGACAAATACCTTCTTCATTCCTTTTCATGGTTCTTCATTCACCCGGTTCCCATCTACTCCTTCAGACTTGCTCTGCAGTCACAGTTCATGTGCCTAAGGCAGCTCCACTGGGCACTTGGAGCCGGCAGAGGCAGCACTCCAGCATGATGTGCCATGTTTGTTCTTGGTAAGTGGCCCCTGGCTACCCACTTGCTCTCTGTCCCGTGCACTCCTGACACTGATGAGCAGCACCACAGGCTGAGGTCATATCCCCAGGCTGCTGCACAGCCCAGGGGGCTACATAGCAAGGGGATTGCTTCTTTGCCTCCCTGAATCCCAAGGTTGTATTACCATGCACTTTCTTCCCCTCAGTTGTTCTGTCACTAACTGCCTGGCAGCTCTTTAATGAGGAAGATAGCCTACTGCTTAGAACATTATTTTTATGTGCATGAGGACACTTCCTCTGCTATATCCAGCTAACTTTCTCATTACACTTTATAGCAAACATTAATGTCTAGAAAAAAAGCAGATTTTATCTGCTCCCAAGATAGAACATAAAACAAACATCCAAGGCTCTGTAATGCCAAGACATTTTTAGGATACTTTTCAGAAAATGTACTTGACTTCAATCATTCCAAATCTATTTTGTAATTACAAAGCCATTTTATGTTCCTTTGAAACCAATTCTAAAGCTATTCCACAACCATACTGAAAATATCTTATGTAGAAAATCTACACAAACATTTATTTCAGTCCTGCCTTTTTGTTTTGGTTTGGTTTTGGTGGGGATTTTTTGTTACTGTGCTGATAATCTTTACAGTACAAAACAGGGTCTTTGGAGAACCCAAGGTACTCTTAAACATCTCACCATGACCTCTGTAAAAGGCTGCTTGAAGACATTCCATTCATCTGGGCAGTGTTAGTCCAAAAAAAGGAAAAGGAAACCCACCCAGTGTGAAGTCTTAAGGCTGGAGGGAGTCATTAACATTAACATAACTTCCCCTATGGCACAGGCCATACCGCTTCACTAAGGATACCTTTGTCAAGGTGAGCAACAGAGATTTACTAGACCACAAAGTTTATTACTGGCTCTGAGGTTTCATCAGCTGGCTGCAGGGCATGGCAGCCTGGTTTCCTTGCTGATAAGAGAAAGGTCTATTCTCTCTTGTTAGATGGTGATAATAGTGAAGACAGGATTGAAAACCACTAAATAGGCCACACACTTGAGGAATATCAGTGAGGTTTGGATCAGTATGCTTGCCTATTACTATTACTATTTTACTTTCTCCTTGACTATGCTGTGTGTGGAGCATGATCAGATTTCTAAAACCATTCACTGTCCAGCTGTATGTAATCCTAATACTAAGTAGGTTTTCTTTGACTACAAAGTAGTATTGGTGAAGCACAGATCATCTACCTACTAGATACAGCCTATCTCAGACAAATGAAAGCTTTATTTAGAAGCAGCCATGTTAAAGCACAAATCCATCATCAATGTGTAGGGCCAGCAACTGAATGATGTGTGTTTAGAGAGCAACCTAGTCATTGCCTATATAATGCCAAGTAAGAAAAGCACATAGCAGAGGGGCAGGTGGAGGAGATCTGCTTCCGCAAATGTGTGCTATATTCACAGTGCGAGACCATATGCACTGAGTCAAAATAATATGTAATGGATTATCAAGTATTATTATGTAAATTTGGAAATAAAACTGACGTCACGTAAAAAGTGGTATGATACTGCTATGGTAATCACTCTGAAAGCAAGGAAAGGGATTTTAAACCAATGTGATCTGGTTCTGATTTGAAATTAGTGGAATTTGCATCCCCTGAGCATTCTTTTTGGCTCACAAGGAAATGAGTGGGGGTTCCTACTCCCTGTGTTTATGGAAAAAGCAGCTGCATAGCTGTTCTCTCACCCCAGTCTCATCAATACTAGCTTTCATGTTATTAGTTCTCAAGATTGCTCTCGCAACGATTCAGCCTTTAAGATGTGGTTATTGTGCTTTTTATAAGTGAATGGAAAAAACCACAAAGGTTAGCTATATTTCTTCTCAGTGAATTCCTTAGCAGAAGGAAATATTCAATGATCCCCCTTTCTGTGAATGTGGTCTGACAGATCAATGCATTTTCTGGGTTCTGTTACCCTGCTGAGAATTCATAACAGATTTTGAGGCCAGACCACATCTTCCCTTCTAGCCAAGGATAAGTTAATTAGGTAAACATAACCACACAGTCTCGCTAAGTTTCTGGATTGTCACCCTTCTGTGGTGAGACAGAGGCATATTGTCCCCTGTCCCACAGGAGGATCAATGAAAGTTGCAGCATGCCTGTGAGTGGAGGTGCCGTCTGCTTACGGGCCTTTCCCCCAGTTTGGGAGTACTTTCTGTGCTGGCGGGGGGGGGTGGTGGAGCTGTAAGCTATTTACCCCTTGTGAAAGAGGGATACAAAGTGCCAAGGTGAATACTGAAGAATGATAAATGGATTTTTTCAATTTATTTTTTTTTAAATTACAAATAGATTCTCTGGGATTTTTTTGTTTCTTTTATACCAAAGGAAGGTATGATTTTGCTGATGGTTTCTGTGTACTGACATAACTAATTAATTAAACAAGGGCTTCTGCCTTCTGTTTAGAGATAGCTGAGGTATTAAGAGACCATATTACTGCCCTTAGAAACACAGCAAGACTTGAGAAATCTATAAAGGTATATCAGTGGTAAAAATCATTCCATGATAATTTGTCAGTTACAGTGTTCTATCAGATATCAAACGCTCGAGATGAAATCTGCCCCAGCTGGGGGAAGGATCTATTTTCTGTGCTTTCAGACACATCTGGAAAGAAAATGCCTTTACTAAAAGAATTTTCTCATGTTTGTTGCATTTGTAGGGTTTGAGTTATGTTTAGTATCAAGGTGGCTTTGTATAGGGCTAGCAGATGGTTGATAGGTGTTACCAGCATGGTGTAGGCATAAATTGATGTTTTCTGGATTGGTAAAGGATGCCATAGAAAATACCTATAAGTAAACCTCCAATACTGGTTCAGAGAGTCATGGAATAACTTAGGCTGGAAGGGACCCATGGAGGTCATCTGGTCCACATGCCTCTGAAAGCAGGGCTAAATCATATTAAAACTTTATAAACAGAACCATAATAGAAAGTGACTTACAATGCCCTCACAGTTTTACTCGATGTTTCATTTCTGTCTCACTTCTGTGTACTTTAATGCTCTTTTTCACTGAGCATTTTTCATTCTGCACAAATGAAAATGTTCTAAATTTTTCTTGCCATTGAGATACTGAAATTTTTCCACCATTATTATTGTTTTAGAGAAAACAGTATCTGTCCATCTTTGACAGGGGGGTATTTGCCCATTTCCAGAGCACACAGGTTTAATGGCATTTTGCTGGTTCCTGCAGGTGAGTATCAGATTCTTCATTTCTTATGTAACTGCACCTCTGACATGTGAACAGTCCATCACTCACCGCCACGGGAAAGAGAGGTCAGCTCCTCCTTCTGTTACAAATTTGCGACAGGCCGCTGCTTCTCCAGGTGGGAACCCACAGTGCTGTCCTCACAGATGCAAGGTGGGGCCTTGTCTTTTTAAGACCTGCACAGAGAGTGGCTGGTAGAAGAGGATACAAAGTCACCATGAGCATCTGTTATACATGAAGTCCTTCCACTTCTGTGTACAACATGTGCATACAGGATAATATATCGATTTGCTTTATGATAATTTCTTTCATTTTATCATATCTTACCAGTTAGCAGTACAAAGCCATAGTTTTGATGACTGAGAAGCCCACACTCTGCCTTGTCTCTTGTTTCAATAGGAAAGCTTACTCAAGGAGGACTAATGAAAATTATAGCTATTTATCCACCAAAGCTATGAAATGATACATTATGATTCCCAAAGTGCTGGGTTACTGTACTGTGACAAATAGAATAGTTTCCTAAGTACCCTTGAGTGGGAACAAGTGTGTAAAGAGGAAACTAATATTGGAGATTTATTTCTTTCAACCACTTAGTTGCCAATAGAAGGAGTTATAAGTAAAGTTTGTATTTTTTAAGTATGTGTCTGGTGGGGGGGTTAAAAGCTGAAAAAGCTTAGAGCCTATTGTGTTTGAAGTGGGAGGAGGAATAAATGAGATTTCCACACAGTGAGTATTTTTTAGGAATTATTTCTACAGCTCTTCATCTGGGCTGTGTACAGCTGCTGAGCCCTGGAGCAGGACATCCACTGTGCCCCGTAGCCACAGCCTCAGGCACCGTGCTATGATGTATCTTGGCTGCTGGGCACCCATGACAACTTGCCTGTCATTTCTGCCACTCGTCTTCTAGGTGATCTTTTTGTTCATCTGCTTTTGTGCCTGTAGCAAACACCTGACCTCTACCAGGATCACACCAGTCAAGTCTGGGCTATCTTAATCTTGTGCTAGGTGTGGGCAGCAGTGACAGCACACATCAGTCCAATCCTGCTGAATCAGAGGCTGCTGCATAGGAAGAATTGGCATTCTTCTTTTTTTCTTCATAAGTAGCATTTAGATGTAAGGCACTATCTAAAAGGAATAGAAGCAAAAAAGATGGGTTTGTGAAGTACCTGCCTCTCCCCCTTTCCCCACTGGAAGCAAACCACACAAAAGAATGACTTTTCTGCTGTTCCCAGCAGGGCACCCAGAAGGGGTACTGTTTTCAGCATCCTACTCAGTGACTGAAAGATGGATAACACATGGCTCATTGAAAGCAGCTCTGTCCTGTATGGGCTATAGGACTGCAGCATCCTGGGTCCTGTATCTAGAGCATGCATATGCTGAGGACAGAAGTAGGGGCAGGGGTAAATGAGAGGTCCTCTTTGAGGTCCTTCATATCAGAAAGAGAGACCATCTGGCTTGGCTTTGTCAAAGACTTGCTGTACTGTCTTGGGCAAATTATTTCAGACCAGTTCCAATCCAGAATTTATGCTTTTCCCTCCCACTGACACTCCTGATAACTCCCTTGTTTTCTGAAATTTACCTAAAAGGGGGTAAGATTGCTGGACTTGGGGCTGATGTCTGTAAAGCTGTTGGCAGCTGAGCAGGAGTTCCCAAGTCCTTATGTCTCAGGCCAGGTAGGGGCAGGTCTTGTACAAAGCCATCCACAGCATGCACTCCTGTTCCCTGCTGCAGAGTCAGCCAGCCAGTCTGCCCTGGGCTGGAAGCAGTGGGAACCACCACGTACCTGCTGCAGGGGTCCTGGCAGAACAGGGTAGTCTGTGTGCAGCACATCTCAGTCTGCACAGGAAACGGGCAGAGCAGAAATGGCTCTCCCCACTGCAGACCCCTGGAGAGAGGCTGAGCCCCACTGACATGCTCCCTGCCATAGGGCAGGGACAGTGCAAGGCCAGTTATGCATTTTGGATGCTAGAGGTTCCTCAGAAGAAAGGCAGTGTAATAGTTGCCCTAAATTCATAACTATTAATTGTGTCAAGCTAACTGTCTCAGCAAAGTAACCTGTGAACTGATCATTAATAACTCACTTCCTAAATGGGTGAGTAAGCCAATAGATTAAGGAAGTTCTGTAGGCCTTGTAATTCAGCTCTGATACAAATCCAAAACTGATGCATGGAGTAAGCCCTTTAAGTTGCTTTTCACCAAATTAGCTATAGAGAACAACAAGGTGATGTCTTTTGGTTTATCTAACAAATTGTCTACTTTGAGTTATCAAAATCTATATGCTTTTACACCACCTGGGGCTAAATTCAGGGCAGCTGAAATCAAGAAGAGCTTTCTCATTATTTTCAAAATACTTTAAAACTTCCTGAGGATGTAGAGAGGAACCCCATTCTGTCTCGTCTAGTCTAGCCCCAGTTATTCTAATCCACCCTGCTTTGCAGTCAGACTCTGGCTCCTTGTCCTCAAGGCACTTCCAAACTTTCGATCATGTGAACAGACATTCAGAGTTGCTAATGGGCAGTTAAATCATGTGAAGTTCATGGTGACCATTTTGACTGTTGTTTCTTGATTATTTTTTATGTGCATGGTATGTTTTTATGAATGCCACTGCTCAATGAGCACATTGCTGAACTGGCCATCTAACTTGTTTTCCTGAGCCATTGACACTAGTTTTAGGACATGTTAGTGTGCTTGTGTAGTTCATGTTGTTCTTTTCAGCCTGTACTTTGTTGCAAAGGTGATCATCAAAATTAGGAAAGAGGCAATCTGTGAACAAACATGCTAATAATAATAACTACACTCTGAACTTGTGTTTGTATTTGTTATGCTTCTCAAATCTTACCTCTCTTATAATGCCTACAAAATGCTTCAAGTCTAAGCAGCTGATGAGCTGTGACTCCTGCTCATGTTTCATTTTCTAGTCTGATTGTTTCTTGCTGCCACCACTGTTTCCCCCTGTATAAGTGGATTGAAAGCCTGCTGAGGTACAGCTGTTTTTCTAGCATATTTGGTGCTCAACCTGGGTGAGTCACACTAAAACAATATTATAAAACAGTGATCTTGGGATTACAGTGTTTTAAGAAACATTAAGCAGTACTCTCCACTTTCCTCTGCAGAGGACTTTCAAACAAACTTTTCAGTGAAACATTAAAGGACATCAGTCTTTGTAACTTGCCAAGGTAGGCTTAGAATCAGAAGCTTGCCAGTACCTATGCATTAGATTTCTGACTAAGGGCTCTTTGTTCCCTCCCTACAAAGTCCAAAATTCCAAAGTTCCAAAGCTGGAAATGAAAGTGAAGTGAGAGAAAGTACTTGTACCACTTGCACAATGAGAGTAATTAGTGATTTGTTTAGGGATAAAATAAATACTTCAGTCACTTTGGACTGAGATTTCTACCTGAACAACACATTGTAGTTCAATCACAAATGGATAGGTCTGATACAGAAATGACATGGTGAAGTTCTTTGTTTTGTATGTAGTATGTCAGAGTAGTGCCCCTTCTGACCTATAACATCTAAAGAAAATCCCTTCTCCTTTATCCTGTAAATCTGTGAAGCATTCAACCAGATGAGGAGAGCCAAAAAGCCTGAGAAAAAGGTCTGTGATAAGTGAGATCTCCTTTCCCTACCTTTCACCTGCAGGTAACTGTTGATTAGTGACTCATGTGGGCTAGGTTTGAAGAAAAAAAATTAAGCATCAGTTCCTGAATATGACTGTTGTGCAGAGTTTTGAAATAAAACCAGTGGGATGTGGCTGAACCTGCCTGATAAGAAGTTATTAAAAAAAAAGTAATAATATCTTTGTCATAGCAATGAGGAGATAAATTATATGTTAAATGGCAAAGCACTGTACTGCATATTTCATGCTCTGTAATGACTTAAGAGTTCATCATGATAAATGTTATTAAAATAAGCACTAAAGGAATTCAATTGGGTGCTCTGCTACCTGTGCTGAGATTTCTTCGACTCATGTAATTCTTGCTACACTACGTTTTGCATAGCCACTGTTAAATATGACTTTTAAAGAACATGAAAAGGCAAAAAAAGTAAATCCTTTATGATGAAAGGCTGCACAATTAACAAAGGCAAAGGGGCAGTTGCCTTGAAGCTTTCCCACTGCCTGTAAAAAATGAGCTTTAGGTTTTCACAGGTAGCATTATTTTTAAGTGTCAGATCTGGGCTTTGTTCCCCCCTTTAATATAAATGTCAGTGGCATTTTGCTGGGAAATCTTTTTGTTTCACCTTCCGCTTTGATAAATTCAGACTGGCTTTCAATCTTGCCATGTACGTTTGTATATTAATAACTCTGTTGACTGAAGTTCTGCATTGGTTTTTTTTCCAGAAGCCATGAATAAAATACAAGCAGCAGATGAGGCATATTCCAGAAGATCAGCAACAAGGTTTATCATGAACTGGACAGGCACTGTAGTGACCGGGGGGGAGGAGGTGGTGGTGGGGGGTGGTGGAATAAAACACCATGAACCCGCCCAGTCATAACCAAGTCAGAGAGCTTCATTAGCACTTGGGCCACTGGTAGATTATATGAAGAAAGAGTGTATTCCTCCCTGGGGAGGGAAAATAGAACCAATAGCACTTCTGTCCAGAGTCAGTAAAGAAGGCATGGATAATGGAATACCACAGGGAGAAGAAATAATCAGAAAATGCTACATACTACCCTACTCTGCTCTTAAGTGAGCTAGTTCTAAGAAAGCTATACAAGCTTTGAAGAAAAATGTGATGGTGTCAGAAGACTACTGTTTGGCACCCAAATTATCTGTACTTCCAGATCAGTTGGCAGGTGCTGCTGAAATAGTACTGGGGGGGGATCACTTCCTCCATCATGAGTGCATTAATCCTGTCTTTGGTTTCTAAGATGATTCAGTGCCCTACTACCTTCAAATGCTTTTATAGCTATCATTCGTACACAATAACACACCAGTGGGAAGGCAGGAGTGGGCTACTGGCAATGTTATTGCTCACTTGGACTGAGAAGTTGGAGGAAATGCTGGGGAAAGTATCCCCATCCGCTGTCACTCACCTTAGCATCTGCCCGGGGTACTGGGCTAGGGGGACCTTTGGTCTCATGCAGTAATGCCATCTGTACTCTGTGGGCCCTTAGGAGCTGGGATTACCCCTTCATTTGCATATATCTGATACTTTTAAAAATAGTAATGTAATTTTCTATGTGGGTTTTTCCCACCCAAGAATATAGTTTGTTGCATTTAATGCAAATAGATTTGTCTAATCTGAAATAGCAACAACTGCCTTTCTGTATGAAGTAAAGCAAATGTTGGCAAAACTTGTGCTTACCATAGCAGATTTCTGCCCTACCTTGCTAATGCCAACTATTTAAGTTCCAAACCCCTCTAAGGTTCAGTGCCATTTATGTCATCTCTAAATGATACTAAAGCGGGCAAGAGTTCTCCTACCTCATTGTTCTTTGAATAGTTGACTACTAGCATCTCAAGACTGAAATATATTTCTGTAAAACCTTTTTAAGCTGTCTGTAATGATGCGTAAACTGAGAAGTAATATTCTAAGGACTTGCATGAAAACCCACTGTGTTCATGGTACATTGTTTTTGAGTTACAAGGTTTTATAGTAGATTTTTATTGTACTCAGATACTTGAAGGTGTTCAACTATATTCTGTTAAAACTTTTTGGACATGTTAAAATCTCTACTTTTTTTACATCTTAGAAACTCCTGTGGATCTGTCACTCCTGAGAAGCCAGCTTGAAACCAGTTCTTTAAAGAGGCTGGAGAGCCTGTGCAGCTGCTCGTGCTGTTTGCATCATGAGCAGAATAGCCTTAACACATGCACCTTCATTTTGTTACATGGATGTAAGTGCATGTGGTGTTGTCAGTAGTATGATGTAAAGTACCTCTCTGGTACAGAAATCACTACTGATGAGTACTGGGTCATCAAGCCAGAGACAATGAAATTCCCTTTCCTCTCCTTTCCTTTCCTTTCCTTTCCTTTCCTTTCCTTTCCTTTCCTTTCCTTTCCTTTCCTTTCCTTTCCTTTCCTT